>CM066328.1:182063650-182663650 GCA_033807585.1 Hydrophis major
AAGATTTTGAAGGTTTTTAATTGGTTTGTATTTTGATTTTATAATTATGAATTGTCTAGAATGACTAGATGACATACATATACAGATAGTCCTTAACTTATGACCATAATCGAAGCCAAAATTTATGTTGCTAAATGAGACAGCTAAATGAATTTTGCCTCATTTTATGACCTTTCTTGCCACATTTGTTAAGTGATTCACTTCAGTTGTTAAATTAGTAACATGCTTGTTAAGTGAATCTGAACATGTGACCTGGGATGGACACTGCAAATGTCATAAATTTCAATTTTGAACAGGAGTGAGGCAAACTTATGGCCATAAGCTATTATCATGTGAAGTTTTCAACTTTGAAAGGCATTATAAAGAGCAAATTATGGATGCACTTAAGATAAAGCAAAAACAACAATGTTTAATAGAATTGGAGAGCCATGTACATTCTTGGTTTATTTTTAATGAAATTTGTGCATTTTAGAAAACTGAGTAGGATGTTGGGGCTTCAACTACTTTTTACTTTATGAGACAATCTAAATTGAACTGAGATATTTTGCCAACTCTATTAAATTTTTTGGTGGGGGGAGTTACTTTGTTCTGTTTTGCACTTTTCATCTGTTCCCATGCTCAACTGCAAGCCTTTTCCCCTCCTGCCCCCCCCAACTCTATTAAATTTGTTTTTGTTTTTCAGTTCTTGCAGTGCACCATGGCCATCTGAATGCCGGCTGTGGATGAAAACTCCCATGCTTAACTTCACCTACGTAGAATTGGTGTGAAAGCAAGGCTGTCATTGATTTTCCATATTTCTGCCTGCTAATGTATCATTTTTGACCTTTAATGTGTAGTTTGAAATAAATAAGTATACAGGTTGTACAGTAATTGTTAGAGGTGTCATTCTTTTACATGTGGATGATAGTCTTTTTTTTTTCTATTTGGGGTTACGGTCTTAGGATGGATAAACGGAAACAATCACCTTTCATGTAATGATTATAAACAGGGCAGACTGCATCTTGTGAAATTGTAAATGCCTAAGAAACCAGGAAGCCATGAATTGGTGGCTGTCAAAAAGTATGTATAAACATTTGTATATTTCTTCGGAAGTTTGATAAATAATTTGAATGCAAACAAGAAGAATGTGTTCATAGTAAAGATTATACTCTATGGTAATCAAACATTTCCGAGTGGTTTATCCTCTTGACCAAGGGTCCCCAACCCTCAGGCATACCAATCCGTGCAAGTGGTGGGTGAGTGAGAGAAACTTTATCTGTGCATGTGTGGGATCTAGGTTGTGTATGAAACACCCCTCCCCCTGGGTTCATGGAAAAATTGACTTCCACGAAACTGGTCCAAGAAAGATTGGGGACTGCAGTTCTTGATATAATCTTCAAAAGAATACAGGTGATTTTGTGGAGTTGCCATTTTCCCAATGCAGCATAGATCTTCTTGAAAGGCAAACGGGGGAGGGGGGCATTTGCAACTGGCTCATTGTTATCACCTAGAATCCCAAGAGCAGGTGAAGAATTCAAGAAATAAATGCCTCGGTTGATGCTTCCTCTGCTTTACTGCACTGTGGTTACTGCCTGAAAATAGAATCTTGGATGTGGTGGGAAGCCGTAAAACTGAAGCAGCTTCTCATATTGTAATAATTACATGCCAGTTGAATAGCATCAGCAGATCTCTCGCTCTCCTCCAACTCTGCAAGTGGTATTTGATAAACAGGGACTGTGGCAAATCATTCCTTTATATGATTTTAAAATACAGCGGCTGCTGTTTTCTATCCATTTATAATTTGTACATTGCAAGGAAATATCAAGGTTAGCTAGCATTTGTAGAGAATGGTCTTGGTTTACTGGCTTGGTTATCGCCATGTTTTGTAGATTTCAACATTTTCTTTCTGCATAGACATCTCATCATACATTGTGGATGAATCATAAAAGCCTTGCTATAGTGAGCTGTTGGATGTGTTCTGCTGCCAAAGGAAATAGAATTAAGTCCGGGTAGCGCTTCATGATTAACCTAGCAAGTGGGTACATTTGTTACAAGAGTTCCCCATGTTGCCATTTCTTGGTATATCGAATAGCATGATGCAGTTGTATGATCTTGGTAAGAGGAGGATATATTTGCATCACATCAGAGTTCGGTCTCACAACTAAAATGTAAGAAGTCATTTTGTTGAATATTGCAGTAAGCTGTACTCTTGATAAGAAAGATAGTTTTTAGTCTGGAGTCAAAAATGCATCTGTAAAACATTTCAGTTATTTGTGTCATCCTGCACCTCCCTCTATAATTATGCCATTATATTTATCTCATTTAAAATGGCTTTTGCATTATCTTTGAATTTCTGTAACGGTGGTATCAAATCAAAGTTTTGCAATCATTGATACTATTCACGTGGAAATTTTGTGTTCACCATTGTCAAGTAATAGTTGTAGATTATTTGCAATCTTCTATAGAGATTTTGTACCTTTTAAAATGGATGCTGTTCTAACTGTACAAATGTTCTCGTTCTATTTTCAGTGCCATTCCAGGCAATTGTTTGAAAATAAAGTTAGAGCTTGCTTTGTATTTTTTTTTCATTCCTGAAACAAGTACATGTGAGATTATATTTTTGAGTGTTACAGTAATTTTACGGCTTCTACAGTATTTAATATTCCAGCCTATCAGGTGAGGTGCGTGCAATAGATTCGATAAGGGTGAGAGAAAACCTGCTGTGCCAGTACTCTTTGAATCCTGTAACTTTCCAACCACGGGTGTAGAATTTTAGCATATGCAGAGAGAAAATGGGCCATCTTTCTCAAAATTCTTAGTCACAAATGTTCACAATTCTTCTCTTAAATGTAAGAGTGTAAAATGTAAATGCTGCCTTGTAAATGCTGCCTTGATGACTAAGGCAACTTTTAACAATAGATCTACCCCCAGTGAAAAGCAAGGTGGTTTTGCAGGGGCCATCTGGTATATCTACAGTATTTATAGTTCCCGAGGCAATTGTAAGGATTAAATAATCAACACGATGAACCATCCAATATAGTATAAAATTGAAAGTGAGGATTTATGGGGGAGAAGGAAAATAAAAATAAAAATGGGTAAGTAGGGGAGGGTGTGGTATTCTCGTTACGAGATAGTGTGATTACATGAATCCCCTCCTTCCCCGCACTTTTGGAGAAGTTCTGATGCCAAGCCCACATTCCTGTTGTTTTGCCACTGAAGGATTGTGTTTGCCAGTTCTGCCTCCTCTTGTGCCTTTGGTATCTCTGGCAGGTGGTAACCTGCCATATTGTTCGATATATTCAAGATTTTAGTGACTATGTTACAATACTTCGGTTTAAATTGGGACCACCTGTGCACTATAATGATGAGGTCCACTCAACATATAAACCAGAATTAAAACTTTGTCAGTCGCCACTTAAAGGTCAAAACTTTACAACTGCCCCCCTTTTTTAAAGTACTGTGGGGATATTTTTTACGAATACATTCTAAATGGCCGCTCTTAGTATTGTAGGATAAATTGCATATGCAACCTTCAGATATTGTTGGGTTGTAGCTCCCACCATCCATCAGAGTAGAGATGCTTGCTGGGACCGATCATGATTGAGTTCCACATTTTTTCCTGGATTCCTAATGCACCTCAGATGACATAACTTGTCCACCAACTCTTCTATAACCACATATGTTTTAAAACTTTGTTCATTCTATAAAACATAACATGCTGTCGAATTGCCAAAGAGTTACTGATAGCAGCAGAGTTAGGATGTTTGCTTAATGTTGCCAGGCTATTAAGGATAATTATTCAATTAAATATTGCATTGAGACAAGCTGATGAATGTCAAGAAATGACAGCAGGGAATCACTCATGTTTGTTTTAGGATCTGCTACATCAATCACAGGGTGCAGCAGAAATCACAAGCTGAGACAACACACTAAACTTAAATGGATGGTCAAATAACAGACTAAGGACCTACAGCAAGGGTGTCAAACTCATGTCATCCTGGAGGCGTCACGTGACACATCGGGACTTTCCCCCCTTTCACTAAATCGGAGGGAGGGGGGAAGCACGTGATGCATCTGCCCCATGGGTCGTGAGTTTGACACCCCTGACCTACAGGATTGACAACCACCAGGACAAAGCAAAACAGAAAAATTGTCCCCAACAATCTAATTTGGTTTAAATACTCCATGCAGCCGATTTCCTCTCCTGTCAAGACTTAACAGCTTTCTGAGATGTCATGGCAACACTGCATTGTGTAACCTCCTGACCTTGTATTGGAGTGTGCTTTTCCCAAACAGTGCCCTAATTCCCAAATCAGGATCTGGGTAACTTGGGTTCAAACTGCTGGGTACTTAAGGTGGAAGTTTCTGGCAAGACAAGAATTGGTCTCTTTAAGCTATAGCTTAAAACCTTTGGGAAGTCTGCCTCCTACTTTTCTCCATGTTTGAAGATTTGTCTTCTTTCAGGGGCATGATAACTCTTGACAAAGTCTATCCACAATGCTTCATTGCTGTTTGGAGCAAAGTCTAAGTTCTGTTCACCAGATAGAGAATGGAATTAGACTGCAGCAATTTCTGTAGAGGGACTGTTAAAAACTGCCAAATAATTTCAATAGCAAACACCGCTTTGAAGAAGTATAAATTAGAAGTCCTCATAAAACAAGGGTTGAATGTTCCCTGATATGGTACTGCAATTCAAATTGGGGAGGCCTTAAGGGGATGCATCCATTCACTTGGCAACAATGATCTAGATTTTATTATGACTCAGTGGTATCGCATAAAGCAAATTGACCCCATGTGGCAAGGTCTGAATAGCTTCAATTAATTATGCTTCTCCAACCAGCTTCTTTTAGACAAGTTCTTATACACTGGCACATTTAGAAGACAACGACAACTAGTTAGCTCTCTTATCATTCTACCACTAGATATTGGGGCTATCAAACTTGCGGTCTGCAGGCCAGATGCATCACAATGACCACGCACATGCCAGAGATGGTATTCAGCAGGTTCTGACCCGTTCTGGAGAACCGGTAGGGAAATTTTGAGTGGTTCGGAGAACCGGCAAATGCCACCTCTGACTGGCCCTGCCCCACCTATTCTCTGCCTCCCGAGTCCCAGCTGATCGGCTGGGTCTTCCTTTGTGCCCCGCACAGGAGAACGGAACTGGAAAGCAGGTTAGTGGGATGGGAGAGGGAATGGGATTTTGCAGTAACCTTTCCCTGCCATGCCCACCAAGTCATGCCACGCCTACCAAACCATGCCCACAGAACCGGTAGTAAAAAAATTTGAATCCCACCATTTCCTGTTTAGCAAAGGGGGGGGGGAAGTCCCAATATGTCACATGACGCTAGCATGACAATGTGAGTTTGACACCCCTGACTAGATCATTATGAAAGTAAGTGCAGCTTACTTTTCTAGTTAAAGCACTTCTAAATTGTTAGTGAAACTCATAATGTCAGCAATGAAATACTTCGTTTACAACATTCTGCTTTAATAAGGTTGCTAGAATTGGGTATGTCTAGTTTAATGGAAAGAAGGACAAAGGGTGTCATGATAGTAGTGTTCCAATATCTGAGGGTCTGCCATAAGGAAGATGGGGTTGACCTGTTCTCCCAAACCTCTGAAGGCAGGACAAAAAGCAATGGATGGAACCTAATCCAGGAGAGAGCCAACCCAGAACTAAGAAATGTCCTGACAGAACAATTAATCAGTGGAACGATTTGCCTTCAGAAGTTTTGGGAAGTTTTTAAGAAGAGATTGGACAACCATTTCTCTGAAATGGTATCGGGCAGTGTTGGCTAAACTTTTTGGGCTCCTGTGCCAAAAATTGTGGGCACACTTGCGCTCATATGCCATCACCCAGAAGGCAATGTGCACCCCCCCCACGCCCCTATATATTTGTGTGCAATCCCACCCCGCTAACCTGCTTTCCAGCTCTGTTCTCCTGTGCAGGGCAACAAAAGGAGATCCAGCCAATCAGCTGGGACTCGGGAGGCAGAGAATAGGTGGGGGCGGGGCCAGGCAGAGGTGGTATTGGCCGGTTCTCTGAACTACTCAAAATTTCCACTACTAGTTCTCCAGAACTGGTCAGAACCTGCTGAATGCCACCTCTGGTGCGGTAGCAGTATGCATGAGATAAGAGACCTGGGGCAGAACCACTCATGAAAGCAATAGGGATCTGATATTGTAAGGGTCACAGAAGAGGAATGTAGGGCAAGCAGTGGGACAGGATATCAATTGTCCCCATTTCTACATGGTCATACCGTTTCATAGCACTATAGTGCAGGGATGTCAAACTCAAGGCCCATGGGCCAGATCTGGCCCACGGGCCTGGGGGGATACCCTGAAACAGTAAAGGACTGGCACACAGTGCCTCTGCTAGTGAAAATGGAGCTTGAGAGGGCCATGTGCGCCTCCTCTGAGCACCGTTTCCGCTGGCAGAGGGCTAGGAAAACAAACTACAAGCAAAACAAAGCAAAAGGAGAAATGTTTCCCCTTTTGCCTTTGAGCATCCAAAGGACAGGAAAGGAGAAAGGGGAAAGGCAGAGAAACAGAAGGCAAGATGGGAGGGGAGCAAGGAAAAAAAAAGAAGGAAAGAGGGAAAGGAAAGGAAAGGAAGGAAGGAAGGAAGGAAAGAAAAAGGAAAGAGTGGAAGGAAGGAAGGAAGGAAAGAAAAAGGAAAGGGGAAGGAAGGAAGGAAGGAAGGAAGGAAGGAAGGAAGGAAGGAAGGAAGGAAGGAAGGAAAGTCTTGCCTTAGCACTTGGCCACCAGCAGACGGCAAGGCTTCTCTGGAGGACAAGGGTTTGGTGTTCTCCCTGCTTTCGGACAATGGGTTTCCCCAGCCCCCCTAGGCCACCACAGGTGCCCCGACACGAGTGATGTTGAGCTGGCCAGGCCCCTGCCACCATACCACCCCTTCCCCCCGATGCATCCCTCAATAAAATTGAGTTTGACACCCCTGCTCTAGCAAGTCATACAGGTGATAGCCTTACCCTTTGTTGATGCTGTTTGAAAGAGACAGGCAGATTCTTATGGTGACACAAGTGAAGTGGTACCTTTTTATGTTTAGATTTAAACATTTCAGAGCACAATTTTCAAATCATTTTCACATACATTTAAACTGTAAACAAAAGACCTACTTATCAGACTCCTTTGAAAATCTAAAGCGGTTTGGGGTTTATACCCCTAGGGAACGTGTACAACCACTTTTGATGAGCAAATTTTTGTGTGATTATAAAAGCATCATCCATCTGTGAAATTGAGAGCAACTCTGTGAACTGTGGTGTTAGTTTTCTATTGCAGTCTTTCATAAATCTCAGGCCTGATCATCAAGAGGATGTGGCACATTGAGATCTGTCTAAGTAACTACAAAAGAACAGTATGAATGTCATCACTTTATGGTGACATTTCCATCACATAGTGAATCTTTTAAAATCTCCCAAGCTGAGCAAAATGCTGTCTTTAGAGACAGAAGAATTCAAAGAGCTTGAAATAAGAAATCTTTTTTTAATTAACATCAGAGCAGCTGAAGAAATAAACAAATGTTTCTTTTAAAACATTTTATTTTTGCTTCGTTAGTCACTCTGCTATTCAGTTGTTTCAATTTTTTCTTGTTTTTTCTCTTTTTCCTACAAACAACCACAGCTATACAGACGCTCAGAATTAGGGAGGCTGGTTTTGAATGTAGAGGGGGAAATCTATACTCTTTTTCTGTCTGCATGTCTGACTGTCTCTCATCTCTCATCTCTCTATCTACCATCTATCACATCTATCTATCATCTATCTACCGTATATCTAATCTATTAGCTCTCTCTATCATCTATCTATTCTACAGTATATCCATCCATCCATCTGCCATATATCTAATCTAATCTATTAGCTCTCTCTATCATCTATCTATTCTACAGTATATCCATCTATCCATCCATAATCTATCATCTAAACAACACGAAAATGTTTACAGTTCCTCTCCCATCCCATCCCACAGCTTGAGAGGCCTGTTCTCTCAAGAGTGGCAATGTTTCTGGATTAGTTTTTTTTTGGGGGGGGGGGCGGGGGGGGGGAATCTGCTTTGGATATAAATCTTCCAATTACAAATTTAGATTGTGATACCAGACTTCTCTAGGAAGATGGAAGTATAAGCTTCACAGAAATCTGTTTTCCTACCATCAATGTCTATATACTCTGTCTTGCTGGACCCTTTGTTACAAAACGGGCAGAAAGCTGGCTGGCTAATATTCATTTACAATTCTGTATATGGTGCCTCCCCTCAGAACTCTAGGTAAAATATGGCAGACATATCTGGATTTTCTTATTTCTACAATGACCCAGATTGCTGTGTATGCATGATGTGTAGTCGATAGACCTGGCAACCATAGTGAATTGATCAACCCCTTCAGTTTAATGTTACTTATTGCAAAAATTTTGGACACCAGAAATGTTATATGAAAGGATTCTATAGTGTAGTTATATTGGAAATGTGCTCAAGCTTGCAGCTCTGTGTTGAGGCATATTGGGGGCTAGAGGGTAAAAAGAGAGATATCAAAGGATTACAATGGGAAAAAATTGTTAGTGCTCAGGGTTTTTTTTTAATGTTTCCATTTAATTGAAATAAGACAACATTTTCTAGTTTATGTAGAAATTATGTTTATTGCATTGTTTGTATTTGAGGGTCTTGACAGCTAGCTGCCTTTGAGTGTGGCAACTTATAGCAATGATGAAATTTCAGTAAAGAAAAATAAATTAGAACATTAAATGATTCAACTATTGTAAACTGAAGTCACAAATGTTGCTTTCCATTATGCAGTCGAGTTACAGGGTTCCCCCTCCCCCTTTTTCCAAAATGTATTTGTGTTTGCTAATTGGATTTTTACATGAATGGATGCCCAAACTACAAAGTTTCTGTAGAAAAATCTATGTTTTCCTTATGTTCACTGCCAAAGGAGGTTGCTTTGACTGCAAAATGCACAATACTAGAAGGGTAATTGTAGTGTTTCCAAAGAAAGGTAAAACTGGAAGAGAAAATTGTTTGAAGGTAGAGTAGTTCAAGAAAAGCAAGTCATTTTTGTTTTTGGGTCATTATCATCTTTTTTTTTGAAGGCATGTCCGCAATAAAATAGTTTTTAATTGAAAACAGTAAACAGGAACCTCCATGCAACAGAACCATTATCATTTCCAAGCATGCAGGTGCTTTTTAAAAAATTAAAAAATAGAAGGTGCCTCAAGAATGCTGGCAGTTTTATATTTGCAACATACCATTTGTTTGTTTATATATGTATATATTTATATATTTACATTGTTACTGATCAACTTTCCTTACAAGCTTCAAAGATAGGAAAATATACAGTACTTTTGCATATAATGGTATATCCTTGTAGCCCCTGAGTCAAGTATTGAGATTTTGATAGGGAAAAAAAAGGAAGAAGGAAGGGAGGGAGGGAGGGAGAGAGAGAAAGAAAGAAAGAAAGAAAGAAAGAAAGAAAGAAAGAAAGAAAGAAAGAAAGAAAGAAAGAAAGAAAGAAAGAAAGAAAGAAAGAAAGAAAGAAACCTCAGACATTAAAAGCACTTACATTTTAGGTGATGTAAGAATGCAAAAGGGTCATTTCCCAGGAAGACCAGGATCGGAGACATGCCTATGGAGACTCAACATTCCTGTCGTGCTTAGGGGAGAATTGGGCAAGGACGGATGCCTATTTGGGTGGAGGTAGGTCTTACGGAGTGACGGGGTTGGCTCTACAGGGAGGTCATGCTCCTGTTCCAAAAGGGAAGCCAGGTTATCTTCTGAGGCCAGGTGACGGTGCTCTCCACTTGAGAGGGATTCTTTGGATTTCTCTTTCAACTTGTCAAGATCCAAGAATTTGGGACCCTGAGAAAACACAACAAAAAAGAGGCCACCATGGTGTTTATTGCCATTAAAAGGCAGTTCAGAACATTTGTTGTGGTGGTTGGTTTTTTTTTGATGAGTTTACACTACTGGAGAATTTATGGAAAAATGAGCAGTGAGGAAATCAGAAGCCGAGCTTATTAAAGGTGTTTCATCTAGAAGAGCTGTGGTGGCGCAGTGGTTAGAAGACGGTATTGCAGGCTGACTCTGCTGACTGCCAGCGGTTTGATCCTGACTGGCTCAAGGTTGACTCAGCCTTCCATTCTTCCAAGGTCAGTAAAATAAAATTTGGGAGCCAGATTGTTGGGGGGGGACAATAGGCTGACTCTGTAAACTACTTAGAGAGGGCTGTAAAGGACTGTGAATCGATATATAAATGCTATTGCTACCGTGTTTCTCCAACAATACGGCCTCCACCAATAGGAAGTCCCAGCATGATTTATTGGCATAAAATCAAATTAAGCCCCTCCCCCCAAATTAAGGCCCATATTAAACATGCAAAATAGGGGGGAAATGGCGGGGGGGACTTGCTGTTAGGAAGTACTTTGTTGCATGCCCAGATATGGTGCTGCCTGCATTGGTAGGGCACTTCACACTGTTGCTTTCCCTTCTCCCTTGCTGCCGCAGCATTAGAACAATGCCACAGCATTTGGCGCAGCCACGTGTGGCCAGTCAGGGCTCCTCCCTGCAACCAGAGACCTGAGGAGACATTGGCTTCAGGCGCTCCTGTCGCCGCCTTCCCTTTGCCTTCAAAGGTAAAGCGAATTATTTTAAAAACCTCCGCTCATCCCACCAGGGCTGCGCTGGAGTCGTGCAGGCTGGGCAGAGCTGGAAAAGCAAGCTGTGGGTATTTCCTGGCTCTGCCCAGCCCACACGGCTCCTGTGCGGCCCTGGTGAGATGAGCGGAGGGCCCGGCGGGGAGGCGCTCGCTGCCTTGGTGAGAGCTCTGCTGCCGGGAAGGAGGGCCTGCCTGTCAGCTGCACTGGGCACCCCAGGCGAAGCTCTTCATGCTCTGTCTGGGGTGCTCAGCGCAGCTGACAGGTGGGCCCTCCTTCCCGGCGGCAGAGAGCACCTCCCCGCCGGGCCCTCCGCTCATCCTTCCAGGGCTGCGCCAGAGCCGCGCCAGAGCTGTGCCAGAGCCGTGTGGGCTGGGCAGAGCCAGGAAACACACACGGCTCGCTTTCCTGGCTCTGCCCAGCCCGCAAGGTTCCGGTGTGGCCCTGGTGGGATGAGCGAAGGTTTTTAAAATAATTCGCTTTACCTTTGAAGGCAAAGGGAAGGCGACGACAGGAGCGCCTGAAGCCAATGTCTCCTCAGGGCTCTGGTTGCAGGGAGGAGCCCTGACTGGCTGCACGTGGCTGCACCAAATGCTGCGGCATTGCTCTAACGCCGCGGCAGCAAGGGAGAAGGGAAAGCAACGATGGCAGAAGGTCTCCTGAATATCCAAGCTGTCACCGCCCGCCCACCTGAGGATGCAAGGGGGGGGGAATTATGTCACCCCCAAAAAGATGGTCTAGCCATTTTTGGGGAGTCAAAAAAAAATAAGGCCCGGCCTTATTATGTGAGAAACATGGTATTAAGCAATCCGCTGTATTTCTGAGCAACAGATACACATTAGTGCAATCCAAATACAGGTACTCCTTGACTTACAACCACAACCAAGCCCAAAATTTATGTTGCTAAGAAAAACAGTTGTTAAGTGAGTTTTTTGTTCCATTTTACGATCTTTCTTGCCACAGTTCCTAAATGAATCACTGCAGTTCTTAAGTTAGTAACATGTTTGTTAAGGGAATCTGACTCCCCCCCCAAACTGACTTTGTCAGACAGTCGCAAAAGGTGATCAGCTACATAGCAACTGTCATAAATATGAGTCAAATGCCAAGCATCTGAATTTTGATCACTGTGACCACGGGGTGGGGGGTGGGGGGAGAAATGCTGCAATGGTTTGTAAGTGTGAAAAACTTTTGTTCAGTCGCTTTTTTCAGTAATGTTGTAACTTTGAACAGTCCCTAAGTTGAACTGCTATAAGTCGAGGATTACACTCCCTGTAGTACCTAAGGCATTTAGGTGGATTTCTTCCCCTCTGCAGCTTTTGGAATGCAGATGCCACCTTTGAGGTTGAAGGAAGAACTTCTTCTCCCAGATCACAGGCAGGCAAGCGAAGCAAAGAGATAGGAAGGAGGCTTCAGCCTTCAATGGTCCAGGAAGGAATTCGAACCATTCAGTTCCAACAATTCCAACACCTGCATGGATGAAAAGGCTACCTGAAGCCTGCTTATCAAAGTAGCCTTTACTTTGCCGACACTATTCCTTTCACAACCAAGACATGACTCTTGCCTTCATGTCCAACTAGTCTGCCTCCATGGAGGAATTTGCCCATGCAGGAAACAGGCTCCTGTCAAGCATTAGGGAAATCAGAAGATTCAGGCAATTCAAATGTGTATAAAGATTTAGTTTATTTTATTGCCATTGCACCTCGTACAACGAAATCAAACACCGTCTTCAGTGCACATCATGACCATGAAAATAAACACAAGCATACATCCTTCACCCTCCACACATTGAACCGAACCCCCCCGACCCCGCACCAACACTGCACTATACAGCAGAATTCAAAAGAGCTACTGCCCTGGGATAGAAGCTGTTTTTCAGCCTATTTATTGTGAGCTTAAGCTCTCTACAAGAATCTGAATTATTAACAGTCAATGGAAATTAGCGGGAGTTAAGAACAGAAGGAATTCAAGGTGGGGTGGACTTAGATCTCATATGGGCGCTGTTGTGATCCGCCAGCAGCCTGCAGAGATAGTAGCAGAATTGGACAATGGGGAAGAACATGGGCAAGTCTGGGAGTCTGGGGAGGACTTGGAAGTTGGTCCTGCGTCCGATACAGAGATGGGGCCAGGGCCATCTGGGAATTATGTGCCAGAGCCTCCAGAATCTGGCAGCAGCGAGGCAGAGGAATAAGGGGAGCCTGTTCCCAGTGCGCGTGTGTGCAGAGCTGCCAGAAGGCAAGACCAGCTAAGACAAAAGGGGCAACTCAGGAGTAAGGCTTGGAGGTGATTGCACCTCCAATAAGATATAAAGGAAGTGCAAAGGTACAGGAACCTTTGCAGGAAGCAACATTGTTTGCTCTGGTTGGTTTGGAACCTGAAAGCTGAACCTGAATTTGTGCTCTGTTTGGTTTTGAAAGACTAATTGGTACTTTAGTCATTGGCAGCACTTCAAGAAAGACAAAGGTGCATTCTTATCAGACTTCTCCTGAAGAACTTTGGCAGATTTCCATGGGACTATTTATAAATGGATGAGACTCATTATGGGCTGTGAATGACGATAATTCACAGTCATTGAACTAAACTAAAAGGGTTTTGGATTTAATGTGTGTTTGTTGGTGTTTCAGGAAGCCTTGGTCAGAACAGGTGCAATGGGATTCTTGACTGATGACATGTTTGATCCCTCCTTTGTTTAGTTTAGTTTACTTTATTGTCATTGCACCTCGTACAACAAAATCAAACACCATCTTCAGTGCACGTCATGACCATGAAAATAAACACAAACACACATCCTTCACCCTTCACATTGAACTGGAAACCCCCGACACCACACCAACACTGTGCTATACAGCAGAATTCAAAAGAGCTACTGCCCTGGGATAGAAGCTGTTTTGGGGCTCATCCTGGTCATCTCCTACAGCATCTCGAGTACAGAGGCCTTTGGTCTAACCTGCTTGTGCTGCTTTTCTCATAACGGATCTGTGTGAAGAACTTCCTGTTTCCCACAAGAGGATAAGACTTTAAATTATGTAAACCTGCCCCCTCATAAATGCCTTACCTGTGAAGGACTGAAGCTTCGGTCTGTTTTAATGGATGCGATGGGATGAAGATGTCGCAGTAGCCGGACAGCTGGTTTCTGGTAATCTGCAGTTGCCATCACCATGCTATAAGCAGGTGGGATGAGGGCTGACTGTCTCTGCAACAGCTGTAAGATGGTTTGAATGTCAGCTGTCATTTGGGATTCAAGCCTGGAAAATAACAAGAAATAACCAGTCTGTCAGAATGGTGCAGACACTCCACCTTCTCTCAAGCTCTCAGAGCAGAGCGCTATGGATGGTAATGCATTAGGCATGCCCCTTTCTACAGGGTTTCATGTGACTTTCCTCTTGTTAGTGGCGGGAAAGTCACAGCTTATATAATGTGCAGTGGTTTCATTTTTGTTGACCACTAGAGGCACTATGGGATCATTTTTGTCCTATTGGGACTGATAGCAATCGCACTTAGACTTACATACTGCTTCACAGTGCTTTAAAAGCCCTCTCTAACCAGTTTAGAGTCAACATATTTCCCCCAACAATCTGGCTCCTCCTTTTACCAGCCTCAGAAGGATGGAAGGCTGAATCAAGCTGGAGCCAGGGAGGATTGAATTGCTGGCAGTCAACAGAATTAGCCTGCAATGCTGCTTTTTAACCACTGAGCCACCACAGCTCTTACTAACTGATCAATTGTAGATAGCCAGAATGGTTTGAACTGCAAAGCATAATACCTGGCTAACTGTCTGTTGAGGGGTAAGATGGAATTGTTCCCATAGTGCTTCCTAGAGGTCAGCATAAAAGATACAATTAAGGACTTCACATAATTTGAGTACATGACCTAGCAGTATTTAGAGCACGGATGTCAACCTCGCCGCGTCATGTTGCTGCCACGTGACATATGATGTATTTTTCCCCTTTGGGGTGGGTGTGGCCTGCATGTGACACACCTGGTCCATGGGTCACCAGTTTGACACCCCTGCTAGAGGAACAAAAGAGAAAACTCTTTTTATTTTATGGGGGACACAAAGATGTGTGAAACCAAAGCGCATAGTAAGGTCAGGCCTGCAAATTAGCTACCATCAAGATTTCACGTAGCATTTAAAAGGTTAAGAAAGACTCACGGAACAGTATTTTTAAATTACAGCCGCACAAAGTAACTCTGGTGATATTGGCATTGCATGATGTAGCTTATTAAGCTCACTAAGAAGAATTTAGGGTTTTCTAAAAAAATAAGCTGAAAAAAAAAAGGGATTGGAATTAATGCTTCAAGTTCTTGCCAGGAGCTTTTTAAGCAACAGAAAAACTAAACTGGCATCAGAAATAATGATAGTGATTGGGAAGAAACTCTACCATACATTTTTGGCAGAGTGAAGCAATGGAAGCTTTATAGATTTCTGAAAAATAAATTCTCCTAAATACATTTCCCTTAAGGTTGGTTTTCAAGGAAGCATGCTAAACTGTGTAGCTTTCAGCTAAGTTCCAGTGTTTGATCTGATTACAGTTGATATGTGAAAAATTGCTTCCTTTAAGTAACCATTGGGATGTAGCAATGGGAGAAGAACAGAGACATGCTATTTATTTGGGCTTATCAGGCTTGCTTTTCTCATATCCCACTAGCCTCACCTCTATAGGACCTGTGGGATAACAAGGCAAAACCATGCTAGAGAATTTCCTGACATGACATGAAGAACACTGAATTTTCATTGTGAGTTTAAGATGTTGCCTCTATCACTGAGCCTTGCAATTTATCACACCAGCCATCAACTTGGATCACAGCTGCTCTCTTGCAGAGATTCCCTCTGAGACGTTGCTTGTGTGAGCTAGTTTCACTGGGAAAAATCAGAAATCTTCTACAAATTGTACCTGAGCAATGATTTCCTCTCCCATATGTCTTCTAACTGGTGGGTGGGATTTAAAATGCAGATAGTTAAGTCCACCAGTTATTTACTCTGATCCATTTCAAGAGTGTAAATGCTTTTTATCAATACAGGTAGCCTTCAACGAACAACTGCAGTTGGGACTGGCAATTCCATTGCTAAATGATGTGGTCATTAAATAAAAATCACATGATCATGTCACAGTGCCCAACTTAGAGCAATAGAAAAAAGACTTATACACTGCTGCACAGTGCTTTACAGGCCTTTCTAAGTGGTTTACAGAGTCAGCATATTACCCCTTACAGCTTGTGTCCTTATTTTACCCCCACCACCCCGGAATGATGGAAGTCTGAGTCAACCTTCAGCCGATGAGAATCGAACTGCCAGCAGCCAGCAGTCCACAGAAGTATCCTGGAGTATTACATTCTAACCACTGCACCACCACAGCTCTGATGACGGAACTTATGATTCAGCTCTGCTAGGGTCATTAAGCAAACCATCCCCTGGTCATGAAACATGATGTCATGTGACTCCAACTTGTGACTTCCCACTGACTTCTCCTTTAATTTTGCTTGTTGGAAGCCACAAAAGACAACCGTGTGATTCTGTGTGCAACCATTGCACGCGTGTTCTGAATGGGCCACGCCAGGGATGGGATGCAAATATTTTTTTACTACCGGTTCTGTGGGCATGGCTAGGTGGTGTGACTGGGTGGGCATGGCTTCTTTTTTGTGTTTTGTTTTATTTTTTTGCACAATCCCCCCGGCACTCTGGTTTTTGGGGTTTTTTTGCTTCCTGGGTAGCCATTTTTGCTCCCAGGAGGCTTCCCCGAGGCCCAGGAGACACCCCCCCCCAATTTCCTTTTTGCCTCCTGGGCTTCAGGGAAGCCTCCCAGGCGAAGCAGTAAGACAACGAGGGGGATCCCAGAACAGCTGATCATCAGAACAGCTGAACATCCGGGATGAGGGGAAGAAAGAAAACAAGAAATACCAGTTCGACCAAACCAGTAGCTGTTTTTCTACTACCGGTTTGGCTGAATGGTAGCATTTTTTACTACCAGTCCACCAGAACTGGGCCAAGCTGGTAGAATACTACCACTGGGCCACAGCCTGGTAGTGGGCCACAGCCTGGCAGTTGGGGACCCCTGTCTTAGATGTACTCTTCCAAAGAGTGAGTGGTGCAGCAGAGAAGGTTCTTGGTTCCCGACAGACAGAGTTCTTTGACCGATGGGATCCGAAGTAGGTCCTCCTTGCTGGTACAAGTAGGACGGCCATAAATCTTGAGTTGAGCCCCTCACTCTTAATGCTTACTGGAAGCTTATGTAAAATTATTAATCAACGGGAAGCTGGAATATCTGCATGCACTGTGTTACGGTGCTTGCTGTAAACATATGTTTTAATACAGTATTTTATTATTCCTGGAAATTAGGCCATTGCTATTCAGGCTTTATTGGCTCATAGGCTGCAAGACAAGTAGCTTGCCTTTATATTGGCTTTAAATTGCTTGTTAAAATGTAGAGAGAACATGCCTAGGAGCACTTAGTGTCTAATATGGACGGGATTTGTCAATTCAGGATTAAATTGCCCATTTGTCAGGAGAAAAGTGATGACGGTAGTGAAATACCGGGGAGAGGATTATTATTATTATTTTTTGAAAAAAGGTTACAGACCTGAATAAAAGCCAATTTCCAATTAGATGCAGCTTTGCCTGCTGGCAAGTTCCTTTTGTGCCTTTGTGCAGATTTTATTCTGGTGGTTTTTAGGGCATGATCCTGGAAATACCGCTGGAGCATTGGTAAAAGGCAGTGCCAAAGGCTGCCTTTTGATATTTCTTTGGGACTCCTTTTGAATTTGGGGAAGCAAGAGTGATTTTCTACCACTGTTGAGAGGCCTGTTTTTAGTAATTAAACTGCTCGGTGCATGTTTGAAATCTATAGAAATCTATAATACAGGTAATCCTTGATTGGGCCCAACATTTCTGTTGTTAAGCGAGACATTGGTTAAGCGATTTTTATCCCATTTTATGACTTTTCTGGACACAGTTGTTAAGTGAATCACTGCAGTTGATACTATCAGCAACCCGGTTGTTAAGTGAATCTGGCTTCCTCATGGACTTTGCTTGTCAGAAGCTCGCAAAAGGGAATCCCATGACCCTGTTAGAACACTGCAACCGTCATTAACATGAATCAGTTTCCAAGCCTCTGAATTTTGATCACATGATCACAGGGATGCTACAAAGGTTGTAACTGGGAAAAATGGCCCTAAGTCAAATTTTTTAGTGCCGTTGTAACGTGGAACAATCACTAAATGAACTGTTGTAAATTGAAGACTACCTGTAGTCCCAACTGATACCAAACCAATCATTTTAGTTACAAAAAAAATTCTAAATAATGTCTGTAGATACAATAGGAATTCCCTGTCCTCTCCCTTCATCTGCACCCTTCTCTCTAGAGCATCATGGGTGTCAAACTCGTGGCGTCACATTGCCATCATGTGATACATCGTGATGTTTTTTCCCTTTGGTGGACTGGGCTGGGTGTGGCCTGTGCGTGATGCATCTGGCCCACGGGCTGCCATTTTGACATCCCTGCTCTACATAGTCTCCCAATCTTAGGGCTAGTAGTTTTGGCAGCAAACATCTGGATGACCATGAGATGGCAGCAAAATGAGAGTTATCTTTTCATTGCAGCCCTATGCTGGTAGCCTCACCCAATTTCCAGAGAAGATTGGGAGGGAGTGCGCAACAAATAAACGTTTCTTTATTTAGAGTTTGATCCTGTACATGTGTGCAAAATGTTCCATGCACAAACAAATCTGAGCCTAAGACACTAATGTTGGATGGCCTATGTATAAATTAAATTAGATAATTGTTATTCCTTCCTAAAGGAAAGAGACTCTGTTTTTTTCCTATTTAAAACAGACCTGTTTTTTCTTGTGGTTTTTCAAACAAATGTAAGTTACATTTTTTACTTGATAGAATTTGTTATAGCAAATAAAATGGTACAAATAGTTTTAAAATAAACCCTTTCCTTCTAATCTACAGTAATGAGTGGAAATTTTTCTAATTATTGGAATGTTATTACAACATCTTGTTCTATTGGACCATTTCAGATTTGTTTTGACAGCGTGCATGGCATTTAGAGTATATCTTTTTTTCACAGAGCAGTGATGAGTTTTAACCAAGGTTTTTAGAGCAAGTAATTTATTTATTTCGGCTAACAGTTTTCCCTAATGGCATGGTTGCCTATTAAGTTAAATATTATAAATGTCCCAGCAACTTAGTTCTTTTGAATCGACATTCATATTCAAACATTACATCAAGAATTTAAGCAGATAAGGTTTCATTTTGTTTTGCAATATCTAACTCCATTGCATTGCATTGCAGTGGGATCAACCATCTTAGAAGAATTGTACATTTTTTAAAGCTTCCAGCTTCCCCCCCTCAATAACTAACTAAAAGTTGTCTCACCTGCACAGTATCTTAATGATGAAATTCTCTCCCTCTAAACTAATTTAAATGCCCTTTCTATATTAACACAAAATGGCAACTGGTCCAAGAATTCTAGTTGTAAAACAGAGGTCTTGGACAGTGACTTAAATTATGCAGCTAAAGTAGCCTCAAATTCTACATCTGATTCCTAAACGTTTAGCCAGATGAAATTCACTTCTCAGAATTTTAAGAACAGTAGATAAAGGAGGTTATTACAATCACAGAGTCAATTCATTCCAAGATGGGATGGGTGGATAAAGTAAAAAGTTAAGATAGAATTCACAACCTCCTTGACTGAAAGTTCAATTGTGTGCTTTGCAACCAGCATCTTGACTTTTTGCCCTACTGCTAACTCAAACAGAAACATTTGAGAACAATCTTTAGATATCTACCACCTTTATAAATGCACAGGAGAAACTTTCATTGAAATCTGAGGGATGTACATATAAACAGACATAAAAAATGCAAGCAAATGAAGAATCTCATACATTTTGAAAGCAAAACAGATATTTAGAAACAACATTCTACTGAATAAGGAACAATCTTTTTAATAAGAGAATTCATTTCTATGTTTATGTACTGTAGATAATAACATTTCCTGATCGTTTTGTGTCACATACTAATTCTATGCCATCAAAAAAGGAAGAATCACAGCAGTCTATCCTAAAATTTGGACTGCTACTATTGGGTCAGATGAATCAGTTTACCAGGATAAAAAGCCAATATATTGGCAAAAAAGGGGCATTGCCCTTCTTGTTAATAATGATCCTAACATCGTAACACTGAAAAGTGAGAAATAAACTTGAACGCCGTTTTCCATTATGATTACTACAAAGGTTAAAAGTGTTTTCTCTCTTTTAACAGCTAGCATTTATATTTTCTCACCCCCCCCCCACTGAACTTGAAATTCTACATTGAATTGACATGGAACAAAGTGTACAACATAGCCAGTACAGAATCCCAGGCTTGACCAGGAAAACTTGTGTTGATTGTGTTTGATCAATATCAAAATCACCCCTTAAAGGGCATCAGAAGGAATTTGCCCAGGTTTGCCAAACAAGTTCCCCTAAGAGCCCTATTTGCTGGCAAAAAAATATCCTTTGTTTTGAGACAAAAGGGAGAGAGATGAGTGAGAGCTGAAAGGAATCAGATTGCCTGCAAGAGATTGGAGGAAGAACAACTGAGAAAAGGAGAGAGATTGCTGGAAAGGCAGAGACAAGACAGAAACTGGAAACAGTCTTGTGATCTGGGTGAACTGCTTTCCAGGAGAAGCGCAGGTCTAATCGACACGTGGAAGGAACTATGATGACAGCAAAGCTGAACAAAGCTACTTCCACAATGAGGAGATGAAGAAGAGCTGCAAAGAGTTGATTTTGAAATCAAAACAATTATCTCTGGATGATGAAAAAAAGGAATTCTTAGATAGGGATGAAGTAAAGATTCTTGGTCCGAGGTGTCAAACTCACGGGCCACGGGCAGGATGTGTCACGCGCTGGCCATGCCCACTCCCAGTATAGTGAAATTGTGATACATCACAGGACGACAATGTGTTGTCACGAGTTTGACACCCCAGCTCTAGGTGGATACAATAAAACTTGACTCCCTAGAAAGGGCAGAGCTAAAGATTTCTGGGCGGGAGGAGAGCAAAAGATCCTGAATCGTGTACCAGAAATCTCCGGGAATCAACTGGAGTTAAGAGGTGCTCCTAAAGCTTTAAGCAAAGTTTGCAGTCTTTATAAATCAAGGATTAATCAGCACCCGTTTATTGAAGAAGTGAGCTTAAAGGAAATCCTTCCTTTCAGAAGTAAAGTAAGAGCTTTTAGGCTAAGATTTATGTTCAGATTATATTGTTTTTAGGTATATTAGTCTTGCTGTTTGGAAAAAGTCTATAACTGTCTCATGGTAATTAGGTCTGATTTTTCTATCAGAAAGAGTTTGACTTTCAGAAAACTTCAGTCCTTTGTGTGTTTATCCTATCGATCTATGTTATTTGAACCCCCACATTTCTTCCCATATCTTTCTATTTAAGATTGTTGTTTCAGACACTATTTATACTTTTATCATATCATCCATATGTTTGGTGTTTTGGTAAGCTAAAAAGTAAGTTTTCTTTTTCCTTAAATTCAATAAAACTGACTTTTTAAATGATTTTGTTTATATCTTCTTACAAGAGAAAAGGCTGTTCTAAGGCCACACACCCAGAGGTGGTATTCAGCAGGTTCTGACCAGTTCTGGAGAACCGGTAGCAGAAATTTTGAGTAGTTCAGAGAACCGGCAACCGGCTCTGAATGGCCCCACCCCCATCTATTCTCTGCCTTCCGAGTCCCAGCTGATCGGCTGGGTCTTCTTTTGTTGTCCTGCACAGGAGAACAGAGCTGGAAAGCAGGTTAGTGGGGTGGGGAGAGAATGGGGATTTTGCAGTAACCTTCTCCTGTCACGCTCACCAAGTCACGCTATGCCCAACAAGTCTCGTCCACAGAATCGGTAGTAAAAAATTTTGAATCCCACCACTGCACACACCTCAAAACAATTATGGACAAGACATGATGCTCCTGTGTTTGTTTGCTTTTATTTTTATTATTAGTATTATTACTTCTATCCTCACCATCACCATTTTGCCCAGTTTATGGATAAGTTGCTTTGGCTTTGAGAATCCTATCGCTATCACAATGTAATGTCAAGAAGGAAGAGCCTAACAAAGACATCTCTTTTTTCCAAGAACATGTGTCATGTCAGCCAGAAAGTAGTACATAAAATATAACCAGAAGCTTAGGGGTAGATAGGCCTGAAGAAAACCAAGAGCTTTTCCATCTACAGTACATTGTCATCCCTTCTTTGACAGCCATTCATTACAAATATAATTAAGTCTATATTCCATCAAATCTTCTAATAGTTTTATTTGAAGTGCAATCTTTTGATTACAGCAACTGCCAACTACCGGAGTCAACTAGAATCAAAGTGTTTTCGGTACAAACCACGATGGCAAAAAATGATAAAATATTCATTGCAATATCATGATGCAAGTCCTGGCCTTTTGTACTTATATCCCACTGGGACACAAAATCATAATTCATGTTGCTTGCAGAAATGTGGCAATATACATTTCATCATTTCCCCCATTCCCAGGGTTACCTATGGAATCATCATGCCATTGGAAAAAAGTAAAAGACTTTTCCAGAATATTTTCAAACACAATTAAATGTGAAGTTGAAATTATCAAAACATTCTTCCCCTCTTTGCAAATGGAGGTGAGTTAAATTTAATGCTTTTGCCTCCAGTGGTGGGATTCAAATTTTTTACTACTGGTTCTGTGGATGTGGCTTGGTGGGAGTAGCTGTAAAATCTCCAATCAGAGGTGGTTTTTGCCATTCTCTGAATGACGCAAATTTTCTGCTACTGGTTCTCCAGAACTGGTCAGGACCTGCTGAATACCACCTCTGGTTCCACCTAACTTCAGTTTTTAAAAATTTCTTTTGATAAAATGAAATGCAAAAAAAGAAAGTGTCATCTTCCAAGGTCTCCTCATTTCAAAGCATACCTCTAGACCTCGACAGCTTTTTACACAATTTTAATGATAAAGTATTGTGGAAGAAACTTTCAGAATGAAAACTGCCAATTTTCTTTTCTTAATAAATGTTGTGTGCATGATTCGGTCTCGCAGGGCGTCGTTCAGGTTGTCGAATTCGCAGAGCCCCCCTAGGTGCCGCAGCTCGGCGACGAAGTCACTGAAGCTCTCACCCGACCGTTGGTCCCGACGGTAGAATTTGTTGCGTCGGATCAGGATGGGTACCTCTGGAGCGTAGTGCCGCCGAAGTATTGGCTCGAGGACGTCCCAGTCCATCGCGGTCACATCGGCGGGTTTGGCAAGCGCCTTGGCCATCTTGAAGACCTCGGTCCCACAGTGGGTCAGGAAGACGGCGCGCTTCATGGGGCCGGTGGCGTCCTTCAGGTCGCTGCACTCGAGGAACATGCGGAATCGGTCGGAGTACGATTCCCAGTCCTCGGTGGTGGGGTTGAAGGGTGCGGGGGTTGCGATTTTCGCCATCGTGGTGGTTCGTCTGGCTTCCGTCGGACACGTGGTTCGGTTCAGGGTCTGGATCCCACCTTCGTCGCCAGTGTTGTGTCCACGAAATGATGCCAGGAGTCAGTAACTTCAAATCATGCTCTTTATTTGAAAGTTGGAACCGAACTGGCGTAAAGGAAAAAGCCCGCGGCTTTTATTCGGCCGCGGCCGCGGCCAATGGCACCGCTTTGAATCTCCCGCGATCCGAATGGACCAATTGCAGGAGATTCTCAGCGAGCCAATCGGCGCGGCTCGCCTGACCAATCAGAGAGCCCTGCGCTTTGGCCAATCAAAGCGCGGGGATCTCAAGAATGCTAATTAAGGACAGAACAATAAATATGTGGTGTATTAATAAAAGAAGCAGCGTTGTACTGAAGGCTGTTCCAGACCATCAGATTTTCTATTTTGGGGCCTTCAGAGAGCAATTTTATACCAACTTACAATGTTAACGTATCCTCTTTCCTGCTTGTGTATCTATTCTGACATTAAAACATATACAGTTTCTTTCTAAGTTGTACATTCTGGTAGGGCCACTGCTTACTTGGACTTTTAAGACAAAGACATTGGATTAAACAGCACAGATTTGATCAGTTTTATCATTACTCAGTAACAAATCTTGTTGAAATAATCTGATTTGTCTTGAGGCAGGATCCAAATATCCATTTTAGGAGCAGAAAGGAGTCTAAAACTTGAGTGAGGAGAGTGTATCCCAGTGTGACATCATAATCTGCTTTTGAGAAGTTACCTCAGGTCAGAAAAAGTGAAATGTGTTAAAAAGTTGGGTAAAGACTTTGAAGATGAGGCTGAATTAGCCATGTATAGCTCTTTACAGAACTTTGTGTTCCAGCCAATCTTTGCCCTAAGGAAAACTTTTTCCATGGTTGTAAGAAAATGATGTCTCTATAGTAGCTTTCAGTCTTCAGGTCATGATGGCATTGCAGTCAGATAGATCATCTAC
Source organism: Hydrophis major (assembly GCA_033807585.1). NCBI lineage: Eukaryota > Metazoa > Chordata > Lepidosauria > Squamata > Elapidae > Hydrophis > Hydrophis major. The sequence goes on from CM066328.1 coordinate 182,087,702, forward strand.
AGTTTATATCCAGATAATTGCTACGTTAATGGCTATTACTAGAACTGGGAGCAGGTGATTACAGGATACTTTGATTATCAGAGGGACTTTGTTGGTTACCTGCCTGGAGTGTGGCCAAGAACATTTTTGCACTTTCACTGAGAGGCATGTTGGCAGTTGCCAAGACAGATGTGATGAATGCCCTTCTCAAGAGCAGAGAATATAGAAAGACTATTAAGGCACTATTAATGCTATACATTCTGAAGCAGCCAAGAACAGAATATCTTGACTGGGTGTCCAGAGGAATGCAGCATTCCCTAACCGACTTACTAAAGATAATTAAGGATAAAATGTTTCTGGGATCTCACTTTTGCCAGGTGAACATATTGATTGTAGGAATTCTGGAGGGAACTGAAAAAGGCCAGTTAGTTTGTTTGATCTAGAAAGTCTTGGTTCTCCTATAAGATTATAACTAATGGTCCCCTCAGTGAGGTTGATGGACCAATGAGGTTCATCACAAACAGTGAGATGAAATACGGCCATATAAATGCATAGTCACATGGGTAGGGGACAAAAATATAATATTTTGTTTCCCTAATTTTATTAAGGACATCATGATGATATTATCCATTAAAGTCATATCCGACTCTTGGCGATTCTTGGGAAAAGACCTCCACATCTTCGGATCTTGAAATCTTTCTTTGAGTTTTTTTATGCTCTGGCTGGTGTCAACTTTGATGGTGTCCAGCTATTGTGTTATTTGATGGCCTGGTTTTCTTTTACCACTAACTCTAGCCAACAAAATTGCTTTCTCCAGTGATATTAAGGATAATGCATGAAAAAAAATTAATAATGTGAAAAATACGGCTTGAGAGAAAAATCCTAAACCCTTCATCAAGTTTCTGTATTTTCTGTTATGAGTTTCTGTATTCTGAAATTATTCAGTTTTATTTAGAAATCATTTTATAATGATTAGGCAACTAAAAAAATATTTTATAACTTTATGTTTCTGTTGAAAAAAGGCTCCTTTGAATACAACAAATACCAATTGCCTGCAAGCAAGAACTGGTAGGACATAACGTGGGCAGCGAATAGTTTATTCAGTTTTTTAGTGACTGCATCTGTGGTGGTGCTTTTCATTTTTTGGACTTCAAGCCAGTTTGAATAGGCATCCACCATTAAGAGGAAAGTGTGTCCTTTTGTGGGTCCCGCAAAATTGATGTGGATACTGGACCATGGACCTCGAGGCGTTTCCCACTGAGTTGGGGGAGTCTTTGGAGGAGCGGGGCGAATCTCCTGGCATTTACTGCATTTTGCTACCCACGTTTCTATTTGTCTATCTAAACCAGGTCACCATGCGTAATTCCTGGCCAATGCCTTCATCCGCACGATGCCTGGATGTCCCTCGTGCAGCATTTTCAATACCCTATATTGTAACTTCTCCGGGACTATGACTCTGTCTCCCCATACTATGCAACCCTTCTGGGAGAACAGTTCCGTTTGACGATTTTTAAATGGCTTGAACGTGTCATCAGTTTTACTGATCGGCCAACCGCGTTCTACCCAGCTGAGGACTCGTGCCAAAACAGGGTCCTTTTTTGTCTCTAAGGCTATGTCTTGGGTGGTTAATGGCGGCGATTTGAGAGTTTCTATTTGTAGTACGGTAACAGTTGGATCAGGGTCCTCTATAATGTCTGGTAGTGGCGAGCGGCTCAAAGCGTCAGCGTGGGGAATGGTTTTCCCTGGGCGATGTTGCAATCGGTAATCGTAGGTGGCTAAAAATTCTGACCAACGTGTCATTCTTGGTGATAATATGTGGGGAGTTTGTTTGTTTCCTGCCAAAATCCCAAGTAGCGGCTTGTGGTCTGTAATTATGATAAAGGGTCTTCCATATACTTATTCATGGAAGCGTTTAATTGCAGATACAATAGCGAGGGCCTCTTTATCAAATTGACTATAGTTCCTTTCGGTTTTAGACAAAGTTCTTGAAAAGAATGCAATGGGTGCCTCATTTCCATTTGGGAGGACATGGCTTAGGATGGCTCCTACTCCAAATGGTGAGGCATCACAGGTAACCGTCAAAGGGAGAGTCTTGTTGTACTGCATTAATATGTCATCGGAGGTTAAAAGGTCTTTTATCTCTTTGAACACTACCTCTTCACGCCGTCCCCAAACCCAAGGAGCCTTTTTATCGAGAAGTCTATGTAGGGGTTTGGCTACGGTTGCCTTCTGGGGCAAGAAAATGTTATAAAAGTTAATGAGTCCCAGGAAGGCTTGAAGGTCTGTCTTATTCCTAGGTCTCGGGGCTTTTTTTATTGCGGTTAGTTTTTTTTCGGTGGGGTGGATTCCCTGTCTGTCGAGAAGGTATCCCAGGAACTCCACTCTCTCCGTACAAAGTTGGCACTTGTCTCGTTTTACCTTCAGACCCGCGTCTTTGAATTTCTGCAGAACTTTTCTGAGCCGTTGTACTAATAATTCTTTAGTGGGGGCAGCTATTAGGACATCGTCAAAATAAGGCACGACACCTTTTATGCCATGTAATAGTCTTTCCGTTAAACTTTGGAAAATGCCCGGCGCCACGCTTACTCCGAGTTGGAGTCTATTGCACTTAAAAGCGCCTCTATGTGTAACTATTGTCTGGGCTTCTGCAGTTGCTGCATTCACAGGGAGTTGCTGGTATGCCTGAGCTAAGTCCAATTTCGCAAATATTTTTCCGCCACTCAGGGAATGAAGAAGGTGTTGAACCACCGGTACTGGATAAGCGCTCTGTTGAAGAGCATGATTTAGGGTGGCCCGATAGTCCCTGCAAATTCTTAACGAACCATCTGGCTTCATGGGTGTTACTATCGGGGTTTCCCAACGGGCGTGGTCAATCGGTTCCAATACGCCCTGGGCTATCAGTTTATCTAGCTGCTTGTCGATTTTAGGTTTTAAGGCAAAAGGTACTCGACGGGGTTTAAGCCGAATGGGAGCTACATTGGGGCTGAGATTAAATGATATAGGGGTCCCCTTGTACTTGCCTAATGTTCCTGTGAACACGTCCTGGAATTCCTGGATGAGAGTCTCTTCCCAGTTGTCATTTCTGGTATGGTGTATGTCGGCCATTCAATTCCGAGTGGGGCGAACCACTGTAGCCCTAACAAGCTGGGTCAGTCATGATCGATGACAGTTAGGGGAAGCGTTGCTGTGTGGTCCTTGAATGATACTTGGATGTTGCTGGAACCGACAACTGGGATTCTGTTTCCCTGATAGTCTTTCAGGATGATTCGCTGCGTGCTGAGGTCCTGGCGGGAGATGGCAGGGATCAGTTGTTTGAGGGTTTTCCAGGATACCATCAACAGAGACAATCCCGAATCAACTTCCATCACACATGGTCGATTCTCAATAGTAACCTTCACTCGTATTTTCCTTGCATCGAGCAATGAAGCGTGGCCGATGATAATGGTTTGGTGGGCCTCTTCTCGTCTCGTTGAAAAGGCAGGTGCTTGGTTTCTGTAGTAGTAGTGGTTGTTCCATTGGTGGTTCAGACGGTCCCGGTTCTCAGGAGGTTTGCTTATCTCCCGATGGAGGTTGTTCTCCTTTTGGCTGGGACTGGACTCTCGTCTGCTTCTGCAGACCTTCGTGATGTGGTCTTTTTTCCCGCAGTTACAGCAGAGTGCATTGAGGAATTTGCAGTCCGATCGCGGGTGGTTTGCCCCACAACCCGCACATTGGCGCGGACGTCGCTGGTTCCTTTGCTCTCGTTCCAAGCGGAGCCAGTTGACCTCCTCTTCATCATTGTCTGAGGATGACTCGAGGTCTTTGTGGTGGGTAGCAGTAGTGTGCTTCTCAGTGGTGAGTGGTGCCTCGTCGGCGAGTTGGCAAAGCGGTGTGTTCGCTCGGCGCATTCGAGCGGCTGACTTCCTGGTTGCTTCTGCTGCAGTAGCGTCGGCAATGACATCTGTAAGGCTGATGTCGCCTTTCGCCATCAGCTTACTTTGCATGTGTGGTGCATTTAATCCCAGAACTATTCGGTCTCTTAGGGCTTCCTCTAAGTTTGCAAAAACCACAAAGGCCTCCTAGGTTCCAGAGGTCAGCTACGAAATTACCAACGCTCTCGTCCTTCTGTTGGTCCCTCTGGTAAAATTCGTGTCTTCGTATCAGTGTAGGTACTGCGGGTGCATAATGGGCCCGGAGGATTGGGGTGAGGGTATCCCAATCCATGGTCTTCACTTCTGCCGGTTTTGCTAGTGCTTTAGCCATTTTGAAAATGGTGGGGCCACAATGAGTCAGGAACACCGCTCGTTTCTTGCCAGACATAGCATCTTTTAAATTGTTGGTCTCCAGGAACATCTGGAACATCCAGGAACATCTGGAAGCAGTCTATATACGAGTCCCAGTCTTCGGTTGCTGGGTCAAATGGAGCGGGTGGTAGGGCGCCACTAGTCATCTTGCTGTCTGTTTCGTGCGTTCTTTTGCCACGTGCTCTTTCTTTGTCCGATATGTTCTAGTCAGCTCTATCGTCTCCGCATCCCACTTTCGTCGCCAGTATTAAGCCCTTGGGCATGGGCGCAAGAACGGAGACGAGACATCGGACTGTGACTTCAACTCTTTATTTAACAAGAAAGACTGGAGCTAGAAACCTGGGCAGCAGTAGCTTTTTATAGAGCTTGCTGCCGTTAAACAACCAATGAACTGAGTCTATCGCTTTCACAAGCGTCCAATCAGGGGTTTCTGTTAACAGCCAATCAGACTGGCCAAACCTGACCAATCACGACTTGCTATTCACGGGCCAATGAGAATTGCAGGATTACAAGCCTGTTGTAAGACGAAGCTGTTTCGGTTGTATCGCTGCGATGGTTTAATCCATAACACTATGAAATATAGACAAAATATGCTAGATGCTCTTGCAATTGGTAGTAAGCTAAAAATAAACACATTTGATCATGCCTCCTAATTTTCTGGGGATTGTTCCACATTATTATTTTGACCAGAATAGCCAATTTTTTAATGAATTGGATGAAACTGATATGTTCTGAATTCCCTGAAGCCGATCCAAGTACACATTGGACTAGGCCAGTGGCGACTAATCGTTTTGGGCTCCTGTGCCTAAAATTGTGTGCATGTGCACTCGCATGCCAACACCCAGAAGGCAATGTGTGCTCCTCCTGCCCCCTGTGCATGCATGTGCAATTCCCCCACCCCACTGCTTCCTTACCTGCACTGCACCTCCCAGCTGATTTTCAGCCTGTTTGAGGCCTTTTTCAACCTCCCAGAGGCTCAGGAAGCCTCTGCAACCTTTGTAGGCTGAAAAATGGGCCCTTTTTGTCACTTCTGTTATTTCCGGAAATACAGGAAGTGATGAAATGGCCCTGGTTTTTGGCCTACAAAGGCTGCAGGGGCTTCCCTCAAGCCTCTGGGAGGCCAAAAATCAGCTGGGATGCGCATGTATGAGCAGTGAGGTAAGTTTACCTGGGGCTCGCGTGCCTACACAAATGGCTCTGCGTGCCACCTGTGGCACATGTGCCATAGGTTTGCCATCACAAGACTAGGCAATATGAGCATTCAGCATCTTTTATTCTTACTTAACAGAAATATTTAGCAGAACAACCAAGTTGGAAGGGACCTTGGAACTCTTCCAGTCCAAGCCCATTTGACCAGGCAGACTGCATTGTCTGCATTTCAGACAAGTTATTCAGATATGAATAATGCCAAAAGCATGGTCCTTATAGCAATGTATTAGACCAGGAGTGTCAAACTCAAGGCCCGGAGGCCTGATCTGGCCCATGGGGTGTTTAGATCTGGCCTGTGGGGCTATCTTGGAAACAGTAAAGGGCCGGCCTGCAGTGCCTCTGCCAGCGAAAACAGAGCTCGGCAGCTTGTTTTCACTCGCAGAGCATTTGGGCCACCACAGGTGCCCCTGACATGAGTGATGTCGAGTTGGCCATGCCCCCTGGTCCCCTAGGTCAAATGCAACTCTGATGCGGTCCTCAATGAAATCAAGTTTGACACCCCCGCATTAGACAATGACAAACAATGGAAAGTAGAAATTATATAGAAAAGAAATTGAATCTATATTGCAAAAGGGATATATTAAACGTGCATAGGTTGGCTGGAATATAATTCGAAAGAGCAAGTCAGCTTGACTAAATGAAAACATTGAAGTGGACTGATTTGCTTCAATCGACTGTTTTGATCTGGAGGAAAAAAGAAGTCTTTTGCATGTGCATTTTTCTTATTGTCAAGATCAAAGCAGCACACCAGTCCTAATGCACTGATATAGACTCCTGTTCCGATTCAGCACTTCACTTTAAAGAGCTGCTTCAATTGGGTATTTGTTGAAGCAAAGCAACCTCTGAAGCCCTGAAAAGTTTCATAAATAGTATCTGGAACAGCAGGAATAGATGTTTAGCCACTTTTTTCCCCCTTTGGCAGAAACATAGTTCTCCAAACAGAAATTGAACAATCCTTCAATTAAATTTAATGGGTATATTTATTTATTGCCCCCTTTTTATTTTGTACAAAGAACTGAAGGTGCAAACATGCCTATACATCTTCCTCCTTCTATCTCCTCCACAAGCTAACAGGGTTTGGCCGAGAGTGAGTGGTCCAAGGTCACCCAGCTGGCTTTCATGCCTAAGGTGGGACTAGAACTAATGCCTTAATAACCACTAGACCAAACTGGCTCTTCATGTGATAGTTGGACCCCTCAGTGATAGATTGCTCATTAATTACTCCAAAACGGAATGAAATGGCAATCATCTACAGAAAGAATAACCATACACAGATGTTGCTAGACTTTCTGCAATGCTTATTTGGCTCCCGGATACAATTTAAGGTGCGGGTTATCACCTATAAAGCCCTTCTTGGTACAGTCCTATACTTGTAGAGTACTTGTCCCTTATTGATTCTATCCATCCCAACAGGGTGGGTATGGCTTGTATCCCCTCTATAAAACAGAATCATGTGGTGGACCCAGGAGACATGCTCTGTTGTAGTACCTGCCCTCTGGAATAGTACCTGCCCCTTAAGATTTGGACAGTCCTGAGGGCATTGGCCATGGGTCTTGAAGGCCTTGACTTTTCCCCAGGAAGAGGCCACGTGCCAGATGAACCCATCTACGGTGATTTGATGCTTGACGGGTCAGCCTTTGTTACCTTATTTTTCTTTTATATTGTTTTTAATCTGTTGGTTTTAATACCCAATGTGTACATTGGGTGTCATATAAATTGATTGTAAATGCATGTACTTAAATTTCTATTCTGCTCTACTGCTTCATGGCACTCAGGGCAGCTTTCAAGAATAAAATTACAATTGAAATAATAGTGTTAATAATCAACAAAACGTGATTGATCTGATTGACAAAAATGATGCTATCTTTCAGCTCAAGAGTTGAATCCTCCTTGGTAAGAATTTGAAGGGATATCCCAGTGAGGGGCAGGTACAATAGAAAAATGGCAGGGTGAACAAATCTTATTTATGTTGACAGGAATATTTGTTAACCACTCCCTCCCACTCTGTCCTTTCCTGATATTCCCGTGACTTCTTTTCTTTGAAGGATTTTTTTTTTAAAATCTGCTGTACAGATGTTATTGGTGTACATTCACAAACATGTTGCTATACTCTCTCTTGGATTCACTGTCACTTTATACTGCCAAGAATTCACAATGAATGTATGCTGGTCAATAGGTTTTCTACCTCAAAAACCCTATCAACCAATGTAGCAAAAACCAGCTTTAATTTCATTCATTTGTAACAGTTTGATTTACGTATTCCCTGACTTCCCCTAACAAGTTCCTGAAAGCCTTTAAGTGCACTGCTGTTAACTTGGAAAATCCGTTTTGTTGTCTTTTGCTAGCTGCATTTGGCACAATCTTTATTTCAAATGTTTTTTAAAAAGTGAAAGCATACACATTTGAAACCACAGCCCAATTAGGGACCTCTATTACAATGTTAGGTCACCGAACCATTCAACTGAAGCATAGAACTGGTCTTAGTTTCCATAAAATTGTTTATTTAATTCCTCTATAAAGCTTTGGTATATTTCCTTGACTCAGCCAAGAACACTTCAGAATAATGAACCAAACTTTACTTTCTAATTCGGGATCTTTCAGAAGCTCCTTGAACTAGCAGCTGTCCAAGTTTTGTCCTAGTTTTTGATGAAGTTAATATGTGAGATCACTGTAGATATGCTATTTTTTTTATTCCCAAGGAATGTGGGTAAAATGGGACTTTAACTGAGAAAAATTTAACCAGGACACAAGTTTTGCTCCTCACTGGTAGATCTGGAAACAAATCAAGAGCACCAAAGTGATCTTCGACAGCTTACTGTCCAGTAGAGGAATTCCATGGAGTACCAGAGACCTAAAAAGCACACCATAAAAACGTTCAGGAAGTTAATACCAACCAAATACATCATGGTTTGGTAAGATGCTTAATGAGTAAAAATAGGTAAGTGTGTGTGTGTGTGTGTGTGTGTGTGTGTGTGTGTGTATGTGTATCAGTGAAAACAATAGATTGTTTGCTGGGAAAACTCTACACATGACAGGTCAGGTTAAACTAAACTGATACGGAGCTAAAAGATCACACTATAAAGAAGTAAGTCACCAGTTCAAATGTGTTGTATGCACAAAAACTACTTCAACTACTGGTAGCCATAAGAGGATGTTTCCTATCTTCATCCTCAGGCCCAGTTTGATTCTACATAACAGTGTAATATTATTCAGAGGCATGAATCTAGTTTATAAAAAAGAGAAATGTCAACATTGCTGTTGAAAATCCAGCTTCGCTTTTTTTTCTTCATGCTTTTGAGTTACCTGCTGAGTTGGTCCTGAAGTAGATCCAGCCTCTGCTCCACTTCACCATAGTTGATGTCACTTTCTGTTTCAGAGATTCCCCAGGTGGCATGAGGTAATGCGGATGGACAGGATGATTCTTGGTGACTTCTGCTCTGCTCTTCCTCCCAGGTTCGTCTGTCCCTGATATCTGCCAGTCAAAACGGTGAATGAGAGTGAAGGTTAGCCTAATGCAGATACTATTTTATGTCTGTTTCTTATATTTCCAATCCTTGCAATATGAAGAGGCTGCTTGTCTGTTACTGTAGTCTTTCACTTGCCACCAACACACTCACACATAAGGCTAATTTCTCTGTGCAGAAGCCACTCTTAGAATTTTGTAGAGCTAAAGCAAGTTTTGAAAAGGAAAATGCAATCCCTTATTCATATACTCCTGGATTTATTTCCTGCCTTGTTCCCTCTGAATGGCACAGATTCTCACAGCATCTCAGATCCCTTGCCATGGTAGGCATTTGATGTAGGAAAAGTGGATGGATTGTGTGAATGCACAGACTACCACTGTAACTATAGTTCCAGGAGAATATTTGTTTTCATGCTCTCTTGAGCATAAGACATTTTCAGTGAGTCTGAGCAAGTTTATTGATTGAAATGCTGGAGCTAGTTAAGAAAGACAGACAGTGACAACCAGAATAACTAGTTTGGGATTAAATATCCAGATATTTAGTGGCTAATTGAGGTGGGAGTCTGGATCAGATTATTCTCCTACAGTGTTGCTGTATAGAGGGCTCTGCAAAAAAAAAAAGCAGCTGATGATAAAAGCACCTGAGCCAAGAGTGCCTGAATAGCCACATAATCTTGAGCAGGGATGTCAAACTCGATTTCATTGAGGGCTGCATCATTTTGACCTAGTGGGGGGTCCAAGGTAGGCATGGCCAGTTCAATGTCACTCCTGTCAGGGGCAACTGTGATGGCCCCAAACACTCTGCCAGAGAAAATGGGCTCCTGAGCACTGTTTCCGGCTGTGATGGCCTCCTGCAACCCTCTGTCAGGGAAAAGGAACCCAGGAGGCTCCCAGGCTCTGTTGGCAGAGGCACCGTGGGCCAGTCCTTCACTGTTTTCAGGGTGGCACCGCGAGCCAGATCTAAGCACTCTGCAGCCCGGATCTACCTGTGGGCCTTGAGTTTGACACCCCTGATCTTGAGCAGTGCTGCTACTTTTGAATACATTTGCAAGCAAAGGTAATAAGGAATGACTGTGAAGGACAATTATTGCTACCAAGACAATAAACAGAAATTGAGCTGGTTAAAAAAAAAAAAAACTAATTTGAGAAAATGTTTCAGACAAGCACCTTAGTTTATATGAAGATAAAGTGAGGGAGGGAGAAACACATTCAGACTTGCCAAATTTTATTACAGTGAAAATAGTCCTAACTTATATGGCATTTGTTTCTTAGTCTGGTCCAGGGGTGGGATTCAAGTTTTTAACAACTGGTTCTATGGGTGTGGCATAGGTGGTGAGCGTGGCTTGGTGGTCATATGACTGGGTGAACATGGCTTGGTGTCATGTTATTGGCTGGGTGTGGCCAACACAATATCACTCACATCAAGGCACGCATCTCCTCGCCTGGCCTCTCATCACTGTGGGGATGCTGCAACAGTCGTAAGTGTGAAAAACGGTCATATCACTTTTTTAAGTGCCATTGTAACTTTGAATGGTCACTCCACATAAGCAAAGTACCAGCAAAAGAGGGAAAGAAAACTCCAAAGACATTCCAGAGAGGAGGAAGTCTAGTCCTGCCAAGAATGTAATAAGGGTTAATGGAGAGGCAGTTTCTGTAAGCAACACCAGAATGTTTCCTTCCTGCCTTCCTTACAGGATTAGGCCAGTAATTTCTTCTAACAACTGGTTCTCCGAACTGCTTAGAATGTTAATAACCGGTTCTAGTGAATAGATGTGAACTGGTAGAATCCCACCCCTGGTCTGGTCTACCTTGTAGGGTGACAGTACTACAGAAGAAGCACCTATAGACCCTACAGGAAGCAGGGCACACTGTGTGTTCATTGGGGAAAATCTGGAAAATAGTCAGATACTCACTGATATGTCTTCCTAGGTTAGTGATCGATAAACAGCAGTTGCCCAACAATGCAATTTTCAGCCTCAAAAAACAGATGGAAAATAATAACTTTTTCTCTATTTATTGTTTTCGCTCATAATCAATTCCTTTGAATTATTTTCATTTTCAGGAAGAAAAGTAGAAGTACAAGGAAGGAAATTTTGAAATTCCCCAAACAAAACCCAACTATACTCTTTAGTTGCACTCCTTTCTACAGACTGTAATTTCCTAGGGTTGCTTTTGCTTTTATTCAATAAAAGTACTTTATTTATACTTAAAAAAAAAACTGGTTTCTTTATATAAATATTTACATATGAGCTCTCAAGGTGCACAGCCTCTTCCTTCTGTTCTCTTCACACCTTAAAAATATCATCAGAAAACAAATGAAAAACAAGACTAAAATAAAAAATTCTCAACAAGATCAAACATCAGCAAGAGCTGATCTTATCTGATCTGCAAATAGTCGAATAACTCCTATGGTAAATAGCATCAAAAGATGCAAAAAAAAATTATTTGCTACCATCTATGGTCAAGAAGTGGAAGCCATGTCACCGAAAAACCAGTTAGCTTCATGGACTGTTCTAAAACAAGTAAAGTAACTATAAACAACCAGGTCTTTTGGAGCTTTTTAAAAGCAATTATGGAGTTTCAGGTACACAAATCAAAAGCAGGCACTTTTATAATAATAGAGCTGGCACTATGGCAGGAGTTCACCAGTTCGATTCATTTTTCTGGCAAGCTTTTTTTTTTTTTTGCAAAGGCCTCTGAAACTGGAGAGTTCAGGCAAGTTCACATTAATACAGGCCCAGTTTTCCATCGTGAGGAGAAAATATCCACTGTAATGCCAATATCACTCCTTACACTGGATATTAACAATGAGGTATCACATCGTTAGGCTCCCCCCCCCAATCACTAAAACTGAGAAACCTATCAGCATAATATTTATCAGCATATGCATATATCATTATACTGTATACCCATACGGTTAGAAAATATCCACATTTTGTTAATTAATTCAATTAACAAGAACAAATAAGATTGCTGCTGATTAGATGGAACATTATTAAAAGCAGGCAGACACACACACAAAAAGAACGAGAAAAGACAATTACTTCTTAAGTGTCCCAAACAAAGAATAAAGAAATTTTATTTGGGTTTGTGTGTGGCCACAGTAAAAACACTCCTGAAATTAGCTAAATATAGCCCAGAGAAGATTGTTTTGCTAGGTTGCCTTGGAAAGTGTTGCCATAGCTGCGAGATATATTTCTAGCAACCAAAAGGAAAAAGGTGAGCGTCCAAAAGGTGAGCGTCCAAATTGCAAATATATATTAGTAGTATTTACAAGGGTCTGAGTCACCGGGAATTTATGGGTAGATGAATGACATTATTGGCTCTCTCTCTCTCTCTCTCTGTAGCTCAGAGGTGAGCAATTAATTTTCCCAAGAGAAACTAAGACTGCTGTGGAGGGCCGAACCAATAGGGTTGTGAAGGTACATAGGCACACACACATGCACATACAAAAATTGGGGGGGAAAATAGCAGTTGCCTTCAAAATAAAAGAATTGCCTTCAAAATAAAAGCAATCCACGCAGGCTGGACAGAGATAGTCAAAGGTCTGGACATGGCCCCAGCAGGCCATAAAATGCCGAGGTCTGATGTAATCTAATATTTGATAAAGTGATATGGGATTAAAAACTGAAGTTTTTTATGCAGAAATATTCATGCAAGGAGAGAAATCAACAAATCAATTGTGATGTGTAGAAATATTGCAATGACAGAACTCTTGATGTGTTGCATATCTTCATGCATTTCAGTTATTCCTAATCAACAGTCTTAAAGTTCTGGCAATAAAATGCCATGGTGAGATAGCTGGGAGATAATTTATATATCTGATTAATAATAAGGCTAAATTTATTCAGTGCTGATCTTACGTGGTAAATGTTTGCTACATACTGAAATTTGGAATGGCATCTGAAACCTAAATTGCAATATTTGAGCATCTCCCACTTAATTCAGAGTGAAAAAACAACAACTCATGACTACTTATGACTCAATTCTATCATTTCTTAAAACAGCAGCACAATGGCTAGTTTATATAATAAGATGGTATCATGATTCCTTCCCAACAGGTGGAGCAATACAGCTGTCATTAATTTGGGTCAGAGCTAGCAAGATTTCAGGCTTCACAGGAACAGGATAATTTCAGAAACCGAAGACTCAGCACCAAATGAAACAAGACATCAGACTTCTGCAATCAGATTAGTCTAATCTTAGCTTCTTGAACAAAACTCACCAAGGTAATACCAGAAATGTTTGAGAAGCTGCATTATATGGGAAGTTCCAATCTTTGTACTATATTACACTTTATAGCCAGATAGTTTCTTATGGTTTCTTATCTCATGTGGTTCAGCTAAAACCCACTGACCGAAAAGCTGGCTTTGAATAGCATAGCACCTAGACTTATATATCGCTTCACAGTGCTTTACAGCCCTCTCCTAAGTGGTTTGCAGAATCATCATATTATCCCTAACAATCTGGGTTCTCATTTTACCCACCTTGGAAGGATTCGGAATATTAAATATGATGTCTTGGTTCAAATAAGCTTTTTTAATGTGGCAGATTTGTTAAGATAGGATAGTTTTCTTCTCTTTTTTTGTTTGCTCTATAGCTTTTAGCCAATTTTTGAATATTTTGTATATATAAATAAAGCTTCCTGTAATCCCTTAATTTGGGGTAGAGTTGGGGGAACTGGATGAAGCTGAGCGTTTACTGGCTGGATGTCCTTCCTTATGCCTAGACAGAGTTCACAGCAGATTATTTTTTCTTTGCGCCCTCGGAGAAAAACATCAATTACTAATTAGAATTGAACTCTCAACCTTTCAACTGGGAGGCAAGTGTTTTCACCTCTATGCTGCTCATAGAGATAAAAACCCCAACCCTTTGCTGTTGGGAGTTATACGGTCAACTTAAGGATGACCATTCTGCCTTGCTCTATTGAAGAGAATACCATGTCTGTTGAAACACAGAAAGGCAGGGCTGTCAAACTCCTGGTCCACAGGCCAGATGCCTCATGTACTGGCCACACCTAGGCCCGGTTTAGCAAAGGGGGGAAAAGTCCCAATATGTCACGTGATGATCCCATGATGATGTGAGTTTGACACCTCTGCTCTAAGGCTTGAAGAAATTAACTACTAAAATGTGATACACTTAATCTCACAGGCTATTTTCAAGGAGATCTTTGGTTACAAGGTTAAAAGTCTGACATATCCTGTGACTTCTTAAATCTGAATGCAGATTTGGCCAAAGACTTTGCTGGGTTTACCTTTACACGAGTGACTTCGTCGATCACTTTGGATTCTTTCTGTTGCATTCACTATTTCCTCAAAATCCAACACTGCAGCCTTGCCTAGTCCAGCTGGGTAGCCTAGGATCTCAGAAAACAAAGGTTTCTGCTCATCATCTGTAGATGACACAAAAGATGATGACCTGCTTCTCTTTTCCACATAATGTTTCTCAATGGCCTGACAATGCTGGTTGTTGTCCATAGAATTCTCATCTTCTTTGTCATAACCTGTTAGAAAAGAAATTATCAGATTGATGCTATTTATGTCCATAGCTATGTCCATAGCTATGTCCATGGGAAAATGGGGAGTACTATACATTATACATTATGATACCATTTAGCAAGTTTGTTCTGTTCAGAGAATAATGTTACTTCAGTGTCTTTTTATAGTACATGCCTGTAGAATTTACATCTATGTCCTCAAGCAGATCCTGAGATTCCTCTCTAGTCTCAAGGGGCATGGCTGACTTTTTTTTAAAAAAAAATAATGGTGAGTACAAATAAATACATTAAATGAGAATAAATTTTATTTGCATACAGGATTAGTCATCTTCTTCCACAGCACTTAATACATTCTGATTTAAAAAAAAACATTTCTAAATATTCCTAGGAAAGAAACATATGACTTTAAAAAAAAGAGAGTGAGAATGGCTTATTCTGAATGTCTATAGCAGCTTAATAATGGTACCATATCCATTTTCATTAGCAAAAAATATGCAGGATCTAGATTGAAATTGGGAAACTAATATATTGGGCTGAATTTTTTTTCTTTTGGCTTCCTTGGGTTTAGAATCTTTGTTTTACCTCCTCATACACAATAATGTAAATTTTCAAATCAAATCTGTTGTTGAAAGTGAAGAGATTTTTTTTTAAACACACTTGTGAGAGTCTAGGAATGATGGTATTTAGAGCCTAGAGGGAGTATTTAATGCAAATATGGATAATATTCCCAATTCATAGTATATCCTTTTCCTCTATTTAAAATAACATGATTTGAACCAGCTTTATGCTTTATACGTATGGTAATTTTTAAACACAGATAACCCTGCAAATATGAATAGAATGTCAGCCTTAAAATTCTTCAATTTATAATCAGTTTTTTTTATCCCCAAACATAAACAAATCATTTCTCCCTTATTTACAAAAATGTCTACTTTGTAATATACTTATCAGTAACTAATTTTGTCAATCTCTGTGCAGCTGAAGACTGAAACAAATAATTCAGCTGGATAGTTATGGTTTAAATTTGTGATCTCACAAGGCTTGTTCCTATGTTTAATAGAAAATCTTTGTCTAATAATTCCAAGAATTGCAATTGGATGATCCAGGATAATTTATTTCAAATTGTAATTGCTACAATAACCTCTATCATCCCTGATACTAAAAACATTGTTATTAATTCATTTAAAAAATAACCATTTCATTATCCCCCAATTTTATTACTTCAGCTATCAACCTCATTCTGCCTAACAGTATGGCCAGCCCTGCTGGAAAAGGATTATCAGAGTCATTTTGTGATCAAGACAATACCTGACCTACATTTTCCTCCTTAATCATGGTTAGCAGGTATGCAATAGCAAATTATTGCATTCTCTGCTT
The DNA here is from genome assembly GCA_033807585.1 of Hydrophis major. Lineage (NCBI taxonomy): Eukaryota > Metazoa > Chordata > Lepidosauria > Squamata > Elapidae > Hydrophis > Hydrophis major. The sequence continues at coordinate 182,103,510 of CM066328.1, forward strand.
TGAAATGCCTACCTTAATTAGTTTCCTATGGGCAGGTATTAATAGCATGTTTCCACTTTATCATTTCTGTTAAAGCACGTAGATGTCACTGGTAACTTAGAATACTACCATTGGCTGTCTACTTATCTACCCAAATTTTAAGCAACAGATCTACAATATGTTTAGGAGAAAATATTTTAGGGCAGACTCGTGTTTATCTTCATACTCATAAGTCCTAATTCATCCCAATCAAAGGAGACTGAATATGGAATACGTTAGAGATCATCAATACATATTCATTCATTCATTCATTCATTCATTCAGCTGTTCATCTTACACAATATGATTATGGATGGTATTAAAAAAACACATCATGGAAAACTTCCAGTTGCAAGGCTTCGGCGGCGGCAGGAATCCGCTTCTCTGTGGGTCCCTGCTGCGCTTGCCGCTGAGGTACCCCCTATCCAACTGGATTTGGGGGTTGTCGCTGCCTCTTCGGAAGACAGAGGAGATACAGGCAGGGGTCTGGGGATATCGCACCCCCCTTCCCCAGCCGGCTAGACTCCTTTTTCCTGAGGTGGTAGAGCGGCTGTCAGAAATGGCAGCCTCAAAGGAATCTTCAACCGGATAAGACTGTGCAGGAGGAAGACAGAAGGAGAAGTTTTCTTGAACTGGGACATTAAGTTACTTTTAAAACACCCTGGAAACCTGACTTTCGGATTGATACATTTGCTTCCCAAAGAAGTTGTTACAGCGGCGAAAGTGCTAAAGGGAAGTTCACTCCCCTTCCTTACGGAGAAAGCAAATGAGCACAGAAAACCTGCTTCTTTAAGGTAAAAGCAAGCTCTTTGTTATAAGTGGGAAGGAGAGGACCAAATAAAAAAAAATCTTTAAAAATTTGTTGGAGGAGACGCTTTGAAGATTATAAGACCAACAACTAACTGTAATACAGTTTTAAAATATATTTGGGATTTTGCCCCAGGAGGAAAAGTTGTAAAGAGAAGAAGAGGAAATAATTTCTGTCTGTTTTGGATTGTTTGATAACTTTGACATTTGCAAATTACTTTAAGATTAAAAACATCTGGGTTGTTCTTAAAAATTTACAATGGCACCATCTGTGGATCAACTAAAAAATGGAATATGAAAAATTAAAAGAAAGAGACCAAATGGCAAGGATTAATTGGGAGCTGTCTTCCACTTTTTAGAAATGACGGTTTCTACATGCCAGCAAATACTTGAGGAAGAAAGAGAAAGAGAAGAAAAAGAAGAAAAGGAAGCCATTTTTAATGGGCAAAAAGTTTGATTAAGAAAGAAAATAGGAAGAGAGGAAGGAAAAATGAGAATTTAAGATTCAATAAAACAACCAAGAAAAAGAAAAATAAGGTGAAAAAAAGGTACAATGTTAGAAAGCAATTGAAAAGAGAATTACAACAGAGAGGGGAAGCTAAAAAGGTGGAGGTTGGGGGGGGGGCAAAAAGACCAGACTGGAAAAGAAAGGGAGGGAAAAAGGGGAAAAAAGCCACGGTCTGAAACAAAATATCTTTTTTAGAGATAAAGGATAAAGGACAGTGTATAATTTAAGAAAGATTCTGCAAGAGTACATAAGATAGTATTGTAGTATTTGCATTTGAAATAGTCTATTGGAATATTATAAGACTTAACAAACTATTAAAATATTAAAATATTTTATAATGATAGATTTCAACATGTAATAAAATATTAAAGAGAAATGATTAATGTAAAATGATTAATGCTTAGTTATACTATTAATTAGAATTAGAATGGAAATTATATAACTATATCATAAGTTTATCTTTTTTTTCTTTTCAAAATGCAACATGTAGAATGTACTAAGCAGAATCAGGATAGAAATTATGTATTATTTTAAGTGTTACTTTAGGGGAAGGCGTCACACCTTAAAAGTGATTACAGGGGAAATTCTTTGCTAAAGAGAAGAGATAAATAGATGATTGGAAAAGAACCGACAAAAGATGCAAACATAATGATTTTGAAATAAGATGAAATAAACAAAATATAATTAAGAGAGTGAAAAGAAGGGAGAAGTTATATAGAAAATATAGAATGGTTAATAAGATATGAATGGTATATAAGGTGAGCATGAATTTGATTTAGGTCTGTAAAAAAGATGTAACCTGGGGCTAAGCCACTTTTCAAAAGAAGTTTTATGTTTTATGCTTTGTGTTTTGGTTAGCTATGTTTGATTGTGAATTAATAAAACCTTGGAGGAATAAAACTAAAGGGAGAGAAATTTGGAAAAGACATGTATAAATGATAATTAAGAAGGTTTTATCTTTTTATGTTTTGTTTTATGTTTGGTATTTTGTGTATTTATGCTTGATTGAGAATTAATAAAACCTTGATAGAAAGAAATATAATTGAATAAAAGTGAAGGGAGAAACAATGAGAAATTTGGAAAATATATATATGTGTCTAATGGAAATGTGGTAATGTGGAACTATGTCTTAAAAAATAATGTTTTATTTGTCTTGTTAAAACTTATAAGTAATTTTTGAGAAAGGAGGTTTTATACTTTGATGTCTTATGTTTTGTTTGTCTTTAAAATCAATAAAACTTGTTTAAAAAAAAAACATCATAAAAACCAACCAGTAAGACAATTCTATGAAGAAGAGCACCAATTGGAATTACTACTATTAAAGTTGCAGAGAAAGTATTATTATAGGAAAAAATATTATAGCATTTTTACTAATTCACAATTTCCCTGAAATCTTTGTTTATTTTCTGTTCTTCAATACTCAGTACTCCCCCTAGAACCATATATAAAGGAACTGATTGGCTGATTATGTACCAGTCAAGCTGGTGTTGACTTTTAGTAACCTTATAAATATTCTTTAGGAAACTCAATCTCTAACCTGGTTCTTCAAATTCTATATCAAGAAATAGAAAGTTACTTATTTTTTAAAAATGATGCTATCTGAGATACTCTATAGGATAAAACACCCAAAGCAAATAAAATCCCTTTAATGAAAAGTTAGTATAATTTAATTAAGAACAAGCTGAATGGTACATGAAATATGAGAAACTATACTATTGCTAATATTGGAAATCATATTTCTTTTGTGAAAGATGTTTGATTAAGATTTTTTTATACCCTTCTTTTAATGCTGAACAAACATTTCTTATGAAGAAAATATGCAATGCTGAATTGTCTTATCCTTGGAAAATTAAGTGGCCAAAGTACTAGAGGTAAAGGATAAAAGGAAATATGCATTATCAATGTTTTGTATGAAGCCAATGTAGAAACAGTTGCTATAGAAACTACTGCAGTGAGAAAAAAAGCTAAGATTTCAAAGAGATACTACCCCTCTTCAACTTCTGATATTTTTTTAAAAAAAGACCTCATAACAAGGGTATCACAGGAATAGAAGGAAAATGCATATATCAGTTTTAACTAATTAAATCTAAATGTTGTTCATTGACATAATCACAAAGTCTTCCCTTCTGGGTAATTCCTTATTTTTGCATCCCCTTTGTGTCATTTTTAAAAAAGATTTAAAAGCCTCTTGGGTCAAGGATCTGCTCCATTATAAAATTAAAAATGACTGACTGGCTGAATAACATTACATGATGTCTGAGATCCAGATGTTCCCTATACTCTGGAAGGTGTTAACACCTGGTTTTTCCCTCAGGCCTTGGGCCAGGATGGGAGGTACAGCCAGCATTGTGATTTGGGAGGATAGTGATATAAGGTTGGTGATGCATGAGAGAATTTATTTTATAACCTTGTATATTTTATTATTTCCGCATCTGATGGTTCACTACCTAGGATCATTTTACCCTAATATGGGCAGCAGCATACATCGGCTACATGATGGCTACGTGAATTGAACAAATAAATAATTTCTCTCAGGATTACCAAGATCACTTAAAAGTGGGGAATGCCCCTGGACAAAGAGCTTTCTCTTAAGTCAACATTGCTCTCTTTCAAGGGACAAACATTTTATTTAACCAAGTATATTTTAGTTTTAATATGCTGTTTGCTTGTTCCTGTGGATTTGATTGATTGACTGATTGATTGATTGATTCCATGCTGCAATCAAAAAGACTCTTGGTGGCTTATGCAGAAAAGTTACAAATTAAACTATCCATGGTGGAAAGATAAACAGAATTATAATACGATTATGCAAAGGTAAAAGCATATAAAATAAGACAGAAATAAAGATAAAGAAGAGCTGTAATGGCAATATCAAATCAGCTCTATGGAACAACTCAGTCTTCAACAGTTTACAACAAAAAGGGGGCTAGTTTGCCCTCTACAAGATGGCTATTTCACCATGCTGCCTTGTCTCAGCCCCCAAAACAGAGGTGACATTCAGCAGGTTCTGACCAGTTCTAGAGAACCGGTAGTGGAAATTTTGAGTAGTTCGGAGAACCGGCAAATACCACCTCTGACTGGAGATTTCACAGTATCCTTCCCCTGCCATACCAACCAAGCCACGCCCACAGAACCGGTAGTAAAAAAGAAATTGAATCCCACCACTGCCCCAAAACCTTCTGAAAGTCCCAAATGCCTTGGTTTTTCCTGGTTGATCTAATCAGTCTGGCCAACAATGAATGGAGAAAGTCCTACATGTATCTGAGCACCAAACTATACAGGATTTTATAGGTTAAAACCAACACCTGGTTAAATTATGTGATACCCCATTCTGATAGAATCTAAAATGATGAAAATTGGTCTAGATGTAAAGTACTTCTGTTTGTACTAGACATGGCTTAGTAGATAAAATCAACATAAGAATAGACTGAATTTCCTGGAGGCAGAGACAGCAAAAGCATTTTTGGTATTTAAGTGTTCTCTGAAAGGGAAGGGAAGGATTGCTTCCCATAAAATAGTGGAGATATAGTTCTTGTTCCAACAGAGTCTTCATAGTTTCGTATTGTTTATTTGTTTGTTTTTCAAATGAAACATGTCTTTCCCTTTATAGATGGGAAAGTCAGGAGTCAAGTTAATTTTTGCTGACTTCTAGTGTTCTTAGTACATCAGCAGTGTAGCCCTTAGAGAAGTGAAGTCATAGCAGTAATTTATGTGGCATCCTGAAAAAAATTCTATTAAAAATTCATAATGGATAAAGGCCAGAAAGTTACTTTCACTTTTTCAGCATGTTTTAATATTTATTAGTTACCGAAGGTCACCCAGGGACATAATCTTGGTCAACAATTTCTCAATGGGGGAGGGGGAGGGAAGAGGACTTTAAATAGTTTATGAAGGCATTTTCTTGACAGATTTTGTTGCCTCTTTTTTTTTGGCTTCATGCTTTAGAGAAGAGGCCCTTTGATGAAACAGATAACATGGTACTTATCAACAATAAGATACTGAGGTAAAAGTTTTTTGTATAGGATACAGGCAACTTGGAAAACATGTTTTATACTGTATCAATCTTTCAGAAATACATCCAATTAGGATTTATAGGGCAATAAGGGGAAAACTCTAATTGTTTAATTTCATTAACCTTGAAATTGCACATGTCTACTAAGCAATAATCACAACTGAATCCAATGGGAGTTATTCCCAAGTAAATGTATATGGAAATGCAGTAAAAGAAATGTAAGTTAATTGGCATTTTTTGCCAGAGGAAAAGATATTGGTTCTATCTGTGTACTAAGATGTTTGAGCACCCTACAATGATCTCTGAGGCTTAAGACAAATTTAGTATAGGTTTATGTGATTATCCTTTCAAAAAACATCATTTAGTATATAAAGACATCCTTACCTTTATCCATGTCACTTTCAAAAGACAAGTTCCTTCTTCGGAGTTTACCACTGTCTCCATCCGAATCACTTGTGCCCTGTCGCCTTATTCCAAGATCAGCCTTGAAAAAGATGTCCATACAGTATATGATAGATTAGAGACATTTGACTTTATTTATTTACAACTCTTCATTAGTTTATTTTGAGATGGATCCAGATCTTTACTGTCCATAGGTGGAAAACTTCCTTCTATAGACAGAAAGCTTTAGAACCATGGAGAGCTATTGATCCTAGAAAATGGGGAAGGAAAGTAACCTTGGCACCAGGTATGGTTCTACACTATTGGAGGGTCAGGTTTTCCCAGCCTCCACAAAGAATAGAGTATGGAGAATTTAGAGGGATGGTTTGTCTCCTATTTCTCCTAGGAAGAATAGAACATTCCAATGCCCAATATTTTGTCTATATGCAAAAAAAAAAAAACCCTAATAGTAGTAATTCCTGTCTGGATGATATTGAAGAGGAGGTGTCTCTTTTTAAAAAAGAATGTTGATATAAGCACTAGAATGTTAATTAAAGTCCCCTTTACATCTTGTTCTCTGAATTACTATTTAAAGTTGTTTATTCTTTTTAAAACAGAATGTTCTCAGAAATAAGCCAGTGAAGAAAAAATTGAAAACAACCTCTTATAGATTGTTTATTACTTCAGACAGTAATGCAGTAGTAAATTATAATTAGCTATGTTTAATTACACAATAACAGTAATAAAAGTTGATCTACATAGCAATAAAGCAGATAAAATTTTATGGTCTTTTGTCTCTGTCTAATTTTTACTTCTATCATTGAGCCAATGACAGAGATGTGACTTTCATAGCTGAAAAAGCAGCTTTTATCTTGGTAAGTGCCATTTCTTTTTATAATTATTTCTGCTCTTTATCAATAATTTCTGAGATATGCATAGTCATTTTTCACTAAACAGAAACAGAATAAAACAAGAAAACAACAAGAGAATAGAAGATAGAAAGCAAGACTGATCACATCTGTCTTCTCAATACAGGAAAGATGTAGACAAAAAGAGAAGTTTAGTGTGGTTTGCCCTTGCCTCCTTTCTAGGGCTGAGATGAATGACTGGCCCAAGGTCACTAGCTGCCTTTTGCGCAAGTTAACTCTCCCAGTTTCTAACCACTACATTATACTAGCTCTGTAGGTGCCATTATCTTGATAAATCATAGAATTGTAGGGCTGAAAAGCACTTTGGAGGTATTCTAGTCTAACATTCCGTCCAAGATAGGAGCCCTTATACCAAGGGTCTTCAAACTTGAGAGATTTAAGACTTATGGACTTCAACTCCCAGAATTCCTGAGCTAACATGAGTGGAGGAGGAATTCTGGGAGTTGAAATTCATAAGTCTTAAAGACCCCTGCCTTATACCATGCTTGACAAATGGTTGTCCAATCTTTTCTTGAAAACATCCATCGATTAAGGGTCTTATATATCTTAAAATATTTATAATCTCCTTGACAGGAAATTTCTCCTTAGTCCAGATTGGATCTCTCTTTAGTGAGCTTCCAATTATTGCTGCTTGTCCTACCCTCAGGTGCTTTGGAGAATAAGTCATCCCCATGTATTTAGTAAACCCACTGCTCAGTAAAACACAGATTACAATTTATAGTAGTTTTGCCTAATGTAGATATTCTCTAGATCAGCATTTCTCAAACTCAAACAACATTTCTACATCTACATCCTAGCCAACTAGGAAAAGTTGAGAATTTTAGAAACTTTTGTTTGAAGATATGGACAGAACCCACATTGGAGAAAACGGATGTACAAAATGGTTATTGAGCTTCTGTTTAACCTAACTTTTTGGTCTGACAAAATTGTAATGTTCCCCTGTTACTCTACAGATTTAAGTAGGTCTAGTTAAGTGCTCCTCAATAATGGGTTTTTAAAAAGATATATAATTGAACTCTCACTTTGTGAGACCTTCATTCATCACGTCATTTGCATTTATATTGTAAATTCACTCTACTTTTTTTTTGGATTGACATGAACCTTACAATTCTTTATATTCTTCCCCTTGTTTGGAGACTAAAAGAAAAGTTAGCACTTTCTTCCTCCCTAGAATCTTTCTGTGATTTGTAGAATTAGAAGGGGAATATATCAAGAAATATTGATATATCAAGAATATCAAGAATATACCGTAGTATGCAAGACTCATCCTCAATACATGGCTGACTAGTATTTGCCTGAATGAATCTAATGAAGGGGAGATTACCTATTTCTAGGTCATTGGTTCCACTGTCAGCCTGCTTTTACTGCTAAGTACCATTTTGTAACAGTCTTCTGGAATATGCTTTTTCTGTAATGCAAATTAAACGTTTTTGCATCCTGCATGCTGAGATAAAAAGAAAGGCCTTGATCTTCTATGTGACATCACATTAGAAGAGTACTATCATACCTCTTCTCAAATGGCTTTTCTCACAGCTAAACACCTCAAATTGCTTAAATTGCTCTTCATAATTTCTACTCCTCTAATTGCCTCTGGTACCCTTCTTCAATTCCAATTCCACTGAATTCTGGTTAAATGTGCGATGCCAAGAACTGGTTACAGGGCCTACAATGGGCTTTTCCTCAGCTGGTCACAGATGGAAGTGGGAACCAAAACCAGCTTTTCTTTTGCATTCTCCCTTAATTGATTAACGATGGGCATTAAAAATGTATCTGACGGTCTTTTTTTTTCTTTCTGATTTCAAGAAGCAAGGAGAAAAGTTGAAAGAAGGGGCTGCCACAGGGTGTTCAAATGAAGAACAACCTCATTCAGGATAGGAACAACCAGGGGAAGGTTTCTACTGATTCTGTCCACCTCTGTAGAACTGGTAGCTCTGAAGAGCAGCAGACATAGAACTGGTTCTATGTCTGCTGATGTTTTTGCCCACCCAGGCTCTTACCTGACCTTTATTTCCTGACTTTTTCAACTTCAGCTGTCGTGCGAGACACAGCTGCAGTTAAAAAAGCAGGAAAAAAGGGCTTTTTGAAAGGCTGCTTCTCTGCACACAGCATGCTGATGACGATTTACAGGCGAGCCCCAGACAGTGTGCAGGGAAGCACATAGTAAATCACTGAACCTCGTAAATGACCGAACTGGTAGTTAACCCTGTCGGATCCTACCCATGGGAACAACTCAAGAGGTTTTATCTAACTGGGCCCCAAGGGTTGATAAAAGTAAAGATGTCAGGAAGCAAGGAATGAAAAAAAAAATATTATATATGAGCAGAAGCTGTTTAAATTGTGGGTGTTTAAGGAAAATCAGCCAAAGAGTGCTTAACATTTTGCTACTTATTGGAATCCTAATTTGACCGCCTGCAACATCTAAGGTACTATGCTGCATGGATAGGCAGTGCGGAAACATCCAGCCCCATGACAGCAAACCTATGGCACATATTCTGGAAGTGGCATGCAGAGCCATTTCCCCTGGCACGCAAGAGCTCGCCCGGAAGAGCTCCATTGTGCATGCATGCACGAAGATGCCCGACAGCTGATTGTTGGGTATTTGGTGTGCATGCATGGGGAGGGTGGGGAGTGCAGGGAAGACATGTGTGCATGTACAGAGACGTGAGGCATATACTGGGGTCACACATTCATGTGCAGAGATGTGTGGCACATGGAGGGATCGCGCACGCATGTGCAGATGGATGGTGCTCAGGGGGGTGATCGCACACACATGCACGGACAAGCGAGGCATGGCAAGGGGATCGCACACGCATGCCCAGAGATGCACGGCACATGGCAGAGGAATCACATGCGCATGCACAGACAAGCAACACATGGCAAGGGGATCATTCGCACATGCGCAGAGATTCAGGGTGCACGGCAGGGGGAATAGCGCGCGCATGTGGGGGGCCAGCACGCATTGCCTTCTGGGTGCTGGCAGGTGAGCGTGAGCACACGAACACGCTCGCAATTATCAGCACGGGAGCTGAAAAAGGTTTGCCACCACTGATCTAGCCTGTATTGGGATTAGAAATTGAGATAATTATGGAAACAGAAAAGAAGAAGAAATGTACTAAATGCAGACTGAAGCAGAGACTACAAGCAATGGGAAATATATGGCTACCAACCAAAATAATTTAGGTAGTAATGTTACATTATAGATAAATAGAGAGGGAGAGAGAGGAAGAGGGAGAGATAAAGAGAGTCATTGCCTTTATTGAGATTGACTTTCAGATTGTGGGTACATTACTTCAAAAAATTAAGGCATGGATAGTCTTATTGACGATGTGCTTAGTTTCTAAATATGTCATGTAATAGAATTGCTGTTCTTTTCTCTGCTGGATATTAATAGACTGCATCACTGCCTTTTCCTACCTGTTTCTATGTATCAATCTATGTATGTATCGATGATCAATATATCTGTGATCAAGCAGCATGTTCTTCATGCTCTCGTCCCTGATCATGAAAGTAAATAAGCAATGCAAAAGGAAATTATTTTACTAGGGTTTTTTTCTTTGCTAATATTTATCTTTCATCATCAATTTTTATTATGGTGACAGAACATATTTTTTCTTTCTTTCTTTATCTTTCTGGACCAGGGGTATCAAACTCAAGGCCCAGAGGGCGGATCCTGCCCACGGGGTGCTTAGATCTGGCTCGCGGAGCCACCCTGGAAACAGCGAACCGTCCTGCGGTGCTTCTGCCAGCAAAAACGGAGTTTGGGTGGGTTAGGGTTAGGGTTGCAGGAGGATCCCTCCAGCCCTGCCTGGGCCACCACAGGTGTCTCCAACACAAATGTTGTTGAGCTGGCCATGCCCCTCCCAGCCATGGTCAAACATAACAGCAGCCTTCAATGAAATTGAGTTTGACACCCCTTTTCTAGACAATTTGTAAACGTTGTTTTTGCCTTAATTTCATCAAGCTAGAAAGGAAGCAAACCACTTCTGAAAACCTTGTCAAGAAAACTGCAGGGACTTGCCTGGGTTTGGACAGGACTGAACAGAATAAAAAGAAAAACCTTCATTTTTATTGGGAAATGAAAGGATATCCAAACACTGTGATTAACATACTTTTGCATTTTCATGTCTCAAGTTGAAAGTGAGTTCTAAATTGGTGAGAAACAGGTCTGAAAATTCAGGATACATATCCAAAACTTCTAATAAGTCTTCTCGCTGGATTTTATGTAAGTCACAGTAGGTTAGTGCTCTCACATCTGCATTTGACTTTCCTGGTTTTGCGTAAAGATGGACCATCTCTCCAAAAATATCATTTTTGCCTGTAACAACAATGGTACAGAAAAGCATGGTAATTACAAGGAATTCACATTTGTCTCTCTCTTCTTAAAAAAGAAGACAGAAATGTCTACAAATGATTGTTTAACCAACAGTTATTTATTTTTCCTTTAAAAAAAAAAAATCTTCCTCTCTGGAAATCTCACTAACAAAAGAGAATAACACAACCCATGGTCATTATAGCCTTTCCCATATATATCTAATGGATGCCATTTTTTGTGGAAGGTTGTTAGTGCCTAAACAGAATTCATTGGGCTTTTACCTCTAGAGATAAAACTGCAATTATTTATGCTCCTCATAAAAGATCCCTGTAAAACTATGATGATTCAAACCCTTGAAAGTAGGGATGGTTGAGTTCTGACCTTGAGGTGTGGCTGCAAACATGTTCCTTACTATCAAGTTCTTGTGGGAAATTATGACAATAATTGTTGGCACTCCCTAAAGGATGAGCACTGAAGTTTCATCACTATTATGCCTTTTCTCTATTTTGTAATTCAGAATATCTAGACAGTGGAGATGTATTTTTCCACTAGCATAGTAGTAGTACACATCTGATCCTAATATAAATTAAGCTTAATTTTGTTTTGCCAAATTACAGTAGTTGCTTTTCTAAGAGCCAGCACGTAGGGTTGCTTTAACTGCTTGATGTAGGAGAAAAGCAGGCAGAGCTTGGGGAAGGAAGTTAAATGTGTCATAAGCTTAGAGTCCTTACATTGCCACAATCCAAATCCAACCCCATTTGAATTCTATTGGCTCTCATCTGATGCCAAATAAGGATCAATGGAATTCAAGAGAAGTTGGACTTAGATTGTTTGTGGCAATGTAAGGATTCTAAACTGATGGCATGTTTAACTCCACCCCTCACTTTGCCTGTTTTTCTGCACTTGGTGACATATTCCTTTTCTCTAAATTTTGCAGCATTTACACTTTATGAAAAGAAAAGGGGTTCATATTGGATTCAGCATGACACTTATGCATATTCTTTTTTCATTCATTCTAATATGCAATACCAATTCTGCTCTTAAAAAGGAAGAATTGCTGATCAAATCGTTAAACATTTTCAGGTGGTATTAAATGAATGGTATTAATTAAATTAATGGTATTTCTGAATGCTTACCAAGAATTGCTACAACCATGTCATTCTTGAGGATTTCAATGGAGCCTCGGGAAAGGAAGTAAAGTGCAGTCAGAACATCACCACAATGGACTAGTGTGTCCCCAGGAGGTGCATGAGTAGTCTTAAACTTCATAGCCAGAGCCCGGAGACATCCTTTACTCGCCCCCTGGAAAGCTTTGCAGTTTTGAAGTAAACTTTGGTTGAGATGGAGACAGATATCAGCTTGCAAACATTCTGGAAATCCCTTTAGGACCTGATGAAGATAATGTAAGAGTTTAAGTACAACCAAGCTGCTTGGCCTATAGTTTGGGAATATCATTTCCTTGTTCAATCAGGTGCCAAATAAATTGGCACAAGATGTGTAATACAACAGAGATCAAAATATAATCAGAAATTTGATTGGCAGCACTGATATGGGTAAAGGCATTCATGTTTGATATAGGTTGCAGTCACAGGATGTTCTTTTATTTAGCTAGCTGGATCAAAATAATCAGAATTGGATCTCTAACTACATACTATAGCTCGCTAGAAAGTTATCACCAGACTCAAGGTTGACTTCCATCCTTCCAAGGTCAGTAAAATGAAGACCCAAATTGTTGGAGACAAAATGCTCCAACAATGCTGATTCTATAAATGCTGACTCTATAAACTGCTGAGAAAGGTCTGTAAAGCACTGTAAAGCAGTATATAAGTCTAAGTGCTATTGCTATTATGTTCGGAATTGGATTCCTAATTTGATATGTCACTGGCGATAGGCTTACCTTTTGGAAGGTAGGGTATGAATTCTGGTCATGCTGAAATGGAAAGCCTGTGCTCCCCAAGGACATTGGAAAGAGAAAAGACTGAACCTTAGGGGGCAGGATGTGAGAGGAGTGGGATGAATCATGAGACATGTGAAGGGAGTAGGATGAAAAAGACGTATGTTTCAGTGACTCAAAGACATGGAGCCAGCTTGTGTTGGAAGAAAGAATCCTGTAGTCCTATCAAAGGAAACCAACTAATGATGATGCTGATGCAATTCTTCAAAAAGTGTGTCTTTCTTTTGCATTGGCTTCTGAGGAAACTTCCCCAGGTAGCACTGATTCAGGTCACGTCCAAGAAAAGTTTCCTTTTGAGGTTGGGGACGGTGTTCCTGATGTAGGAAAAACAAGCAGACGGGGGAGGCACAGAGATGACTTCACTTAATTGGAAGATTTATGAAAGCAGCGGGTCATCCGTTATTTGCTGCAAAGGACCAAGCTTGATGTAGGTTAAACGTCTCTGCTTTTAGAAGAAGCAAAGAATGCTTTTGCTTGTGGTGGAGGTGGATCCTGATTAATGGAACAGCAGCAGGTAGGATCAAGGAATCTGGTTCTTCCTTCCCTTACTCCAACCTTGGCATCAACAGTTCCTTTGATGCCGCTAAGCTGCACTGAGACACTTCCTTTGATTGCTAATGGTAGCTTAACATGAATTATTTTGCTAGGTCTGCTTCAAGGGAAGAAATACACACACACACACAAACAAACTGCCTTCTCTTGATTATGAAAAAGATCAATCCATCTCTGGTAACAACTCATATTCAAAGTTCTAAAACACCATTGTGGACTCTCCAAAGGCAAAGCTATGCTCCTGAGCCCAGGAGAGAGGGATTGTAATTCCCTCTCAAACAATAGCTGCACAATCTGAACCTTGTACCTTTCTTCCCTATATCACCTGTGTATTACAAAGGGGAGCTCAGTTGAAGTGCAAAAGCTGAGAAGTACTTTTCAGCTTGCAACCCAAATAGAATGAGATTTTACATCTATCTATCTATCTATCTATCTATCTATCTATCTATCTATCTATCTATCTATCTATCTATCTACAGTTGTGCTCATAAGTTTACAGACCCTGGCATAATTTATGATTTCTTGGCCATTTTTCAGAGAATATGAATGATAACATAAAAACTTTTTTTTCACTCATAGTTAGTGGTTGGCTGAAGCCATTTATTATCAGTCAACTGTGTTTACTCTTTTTAAATCATAATGATCTGGTCAAATCGGTCCCAACTCACTTAATGACTGCATCCCTTAGAAACAGAGGTCCCAGTCTCAATTGTGGTCATAAGATGAGGACTACATGTATGTGTTGTGATAACTGAGTTCTGACTCTGGAACCCGAAGGACTGCTCTAATTACAAAAATCCCTTCTCTCTCCCCTCCCTGCAATTCACCATTCCTGCTGAAGGATGGACTCTGATGCTTTCCCCAATAACTCTTTCCTCCTTAAGTCTCCAGCACCATCTCTTGTACCATTCAAAAGGCAAGGCCCAATATGGATTTTCAGGAAATGTAAGGACCAGTGGTGGGTTTCAAAACATTTGCTTTCCGGTTCAGAAAGCTTTGTGTGTACATGCGCAGGACCCAAACACTGCCCTCTGAATCAACGCTGGTACAGATACAACGCCTAACGTGCGTGTGCAGCAAACACACATTTTGCACGCACGTGAAAAGGGCCCAGAGATTAATTACCCTCTTTATCAACGATGGTGAGCTGTGCTGGTTTTTTTAAGCTCAGCTGAGGTGCAGAAATCCGCTCTGCCACGTGAATCAGCTGAGGCAATAAACAACAGAATATAGGAGAGGTAAGAGTGAAGCCAGCCAGACTTCCGGTTTGAGCCTCTTCGGCGACAGATTGAAACTTCATCTCTGCGAGGCTTCAATCTGTGCTCGCCACTGGAGCGCCCCGAGCCAGCTGGTTTCGGGGCTAAGCCACCCCATAGAGGTGGTGAAGAGGGGGGAGACTGCCTGCAGGGTTGAGGAGAGCCGGATCTCTCCTCCCCAGCTGGCCATTACTCCCTTTCCCGAAGGCGGTTTTAGCGGTGGTCAGAAATGGCCACCACAAAGAAGAACTCGACTGGAAGAGAATGTGCAAGAGGAAGATAAGAAGAGAAAGTTTTGATTGACTGGTTTAAACAGCAAAAGCAACAAATAAGGTACCCTGGAATTGAAACTATTAAAAAAAAAACAATAACATTGTTCCCTAAGAAAATTTTTAAGCTGTGAAGGAGAGAGAAAAGGGAAAAGATTTTTTCTCCCTTTCCTATACTGACACCTAAGAGACTTAAGCAAGAAATTGAAAAAAAAACCACTTTGACATTAATAGGCATTTAATGCTGAAAATAAAAAGTCAAAGGGATAATAAAGATTTCTGGACAATCAAAAGGTTTTGAAAACAGGAAAGGAGAGAAAAAGAATAAAAGGGCAGGATCTGGAAGGGAGGAGACTGCCTGGAATTAAAAAGAACTTACAGCAAAATCTCAACAAGACTTCCAAAGATACATTTTAACTGAAATATCACAACAAAAATCCCAGGAAGAGAAAGTGGAAAAAGAAATAAGAAGAAATAACTCGGGACTATTTGGATTACTTGATGATTTCTGGATTTCTGGTTATTGTATTTGAATGACTAAAATCAATTGGGTGATTGTTTAAAACTGTTTAAAATGGCTCAACTTTTAGAAGAACTGAAAATGGAACTTAAAAAATACAAAGAAGATGCACAAAGGGAGAAGTTCTTTTGGCTTCGTATTTCAGTTTTTAGAAATGGAGATTTGGAATTATGAGAAACAACAAGAAATGCCTGCAGAACAAGAAGATTGCGACAAAGAAGAAGCCATCTTTAATGAACAAGTAATCTTAGGTGGGGGAAAAAAGGAAAGTGGGGAAAGAGAATGGAAAGTTTAAGATTGGGAAAAACAACTCCAAAAAAAAAAAAAAGAGTGAAAAATAAGTATAAAATCAGAAAGCAACAGAAGAGGGAAATGCAGAAGAGAGAATTAGATGTAGAGAGACAAGGGGGTAAAAAGGGGAGAGATAAGATGAGAGGGAGGAAAGAAAGGAAAAGAAGTTATAAAGGACAGAAACAAAATATAGAAAAACAGGGCCTATTTAGAGATAATGGGTGAAAATTTAATGAAAAAAGGGATTCTGCAAAGGTACATAAGATAGTATTGTTATACTAGAAACAGAAATAATTTTAGAAAATATGAAACAATGTATGATTAAAATGTTTGATAAAATAGCTATCGTAATTCAGTGGAATGTTTGTCAATAAATAAATGTAACAAAATGAATATTTAATGATTTACAAAACATATGTGAAGAGAAATAAGGGAAAAATTAATTATGGTGATTATATGTGTCTTTAAGGAAGTATGATATGTAATTGAAAAGAAATGTTAAGACTTTAATGATTATTAATGATAGAACTGAATTGGAATGGAATGAGGGTTTATAATTACATATATTTATAATCTTTTTTTTTTTAAAGAATATAGTGTGTATTATAAGAATGTACCAAGCAGAATTCAATTGCAAGTTATATATTATGTATTATATTGAATGTCATAACCTTAAGGTATATATTGAAGTTTAAATAAGAGTTGAATGGATGTAATTAAAAGATATAAATGTGTCATACTCCAATCAGTAACTACAGCAGAAAATTTGTTTAATGAGAAAAGATAATATGAAATTGAAACAGAACAGACAAAAGTATAAATATAATGATTTGAATTGAGATGAGATAATCAAAATAAAATTGAGAAAATTAAAAGAGGGGAAAAACTATATAGAAAATGTAGAATAGTATAAGATATGGAATAGAACACAAAAAGGAGCATGAAATTGAGTTTTGTGTCTGTATAAAGAAGTTCAACCCAGGACCATGCTATTTTCAAAAAAGATGTTTTACTTGTATTTTGTATGTGTGAAAACCCAAATAAAACTTTATTAAAAAAAAAAAAAAGAGAGAGTGGGGCCAGCCAGAGGTGCTATTTGCCGGTTCTCTGAATCAGTCAAAATTTTCGATAGTGGTATGCCAGAACTGGTCAGAACTGGCTGAATACCACCTCTATAAAGCGGAGGAAAAAACAGTTGAAAATGATCTTCTACCTGCAGAAGACTGGTTCCAGTCCAGAGAAATTTGGATCCAACTCAATGAGTTTCATATTTGTAGAGTTCAAGCATCCTAACAAAAACGGGTCTTGCATGTTGAATCCATTCAACTGTTTATGACAAATTCTGAAGAATTTTTTAAATCCTTTTATATCCGAAGGATAAAGAACCAGTGAAATAATCCAAAGCATGAGCACTGCAATGAAGTAATAAAATGGGGCCCGAAGCACAGTTTCTTTCCGTTTCTTATCTTTGCAAAAACTGGTTTATTTTACCTTTCCTTAAATTTTAGATATGCTCCTTGATTTGAAAATTCACTTAATTTTCCTGCAACTTTTTCCTAGACATTTGGAATAAATGAATGTAAAACTATTACATATGTAATTATTTTGCTAATGGTTTTATTAAATACAAAATCTTTGTATTTGTTTAACTAGTATATACACTTTTTTCTGTGTATTTTATCCTGGATGCTAGACTTGTTATGATTCTTATAATCTTTTTACACATTGCTCTTCGTATAGAGAATTGCATTGCAAAATTTAGGGAAATGCAACTTCCTTGAAGGCAACATTAAGTAATCTCAGTTTAAAATCCAAAGTAAACGTGTTTGATTTCCCACCCCCATCTTTTTTTTCTTCTCACCTCATCTGCCCTGGAATGGCATTCCTGCTCAGAACATTATCACCACACACCAAATTGACAAAAGGGAAGAAATAACATCAAACTAGAAGAGTCTTCTTAGGCAGCTAGGAGTCAGCTATATCTAATAAACAACAGATGTAATTAACTTGGTTCTGCTTCTCTGAGCAATTAATCTGCACTTTTTAAAAAAATAGCCTGATCATAAAAAAAATGATAATAAAGGCTCAGCATTTGGGATCATAAACTTCTCTAGCAATATAACCTTATTTATTCTTTATTTAGTTGTAGACAACCGGACCAATTCTAGCAGCATAGTATTTTTTTAACCTTTGCTGAGTTGTCATCCATTTCAACTGAATGTACGAACGTTTAGAATTGATCCCACAAACAGCATAAAATACTGGAGATTTTGTAAAGTTATCTTTCCCATTAAAAGACCTCTTTTCTTACAGAGTATTTGGATTTATTTATCACATTGGTATACCACTAAATCTTGTGCTTTATGATGGCTTTTTTGTAATAGAACACAAGGCACAATATAATTACAAAAACCTATTAAATTACTGCAGCTAAAATGATAATCCTACTCAATGCCAGGTGACATCAAGCTGTCTGGAACAGTTCTCTTTTCACTGATTTTCAAATAAGCACAAGGGGCAGGCAAAGGCTGTTTTATCAAGTAGGACTTGATCATCGAGAAACACTGCCTTAGGATCACTAATGATTTAATTTTTTTTTTTTTTACACAAGGGATACACAGCATTCCAAACTAGGAGCAGCATACTGACTGGATCCAGGCTACCTGGAGAAAGAAGTCATACAGGTATCTGGGAGTCAAATCATGAAAGCTTTCAAGGTTAAAGCCATCACTTTTACAGTATGCAGAAAAATTGCAGGAAAGCCAATGCAATGCCTGCAGTTTGGATGATATATGGCTGCAGAAGGCCTCCCTTGCCAGCACAGACAGCTGTATTCTGACCAATTTCACTTTCTGAGTGGTCTTCAGGGGGACTCCCATGCAGAGAACACTGCAGTAGTTTATTATGATGGTGATGGGGGCGTGAGTTACAGCATCCACATCCTCTCACTCAGGGTAGGGATGACCTACTCTTTCAGGGAGTGTGTATTCGCAAATTTTAAGTGGCAAAAGATGAGTAATGAAGGCTGTAGTCTTAAGCACTTTTATAAGTTGTGTTGATTGTAACGGTTCTGCCATTACCAAAAACCATGCGGTACAATATATCTAAATGAAAATTGCTCCATCAGATCAGACCTGTGTTCATAATTAACTGCTGTAGTGATGTTGGGGATAGGGGGAATAGCAAGAGATTCAGACGCTGAAAAAGTTAAAAGGAAAATCTACATCCGTCAATCCAAATATAGCCATAGAGAAATCCATCAAGAATAAATCCCTAAAAAAACCCTCAAGGTTGCAGCAGAATTTTCTCTCTCTGGGCACAAAGAGAAAATGCTCAGTTCCATTCACTTCACCCCAATGCAAGGGATTGCAGGGTCATTAAAAGGAAAAAAATATTTATTTATTCAAATTTTTCCCTCAGAGAGGGCTCGAGTATGGACTGTTATTGGAATTGGGGGGTTTCATTTGGGGCAGAGGTGGTATTCAGCAGGTTCTGACCAGTTTTGGAGAACCGATAGTAGAAATTTTGAGTAGTTTGGAGAACTGGCAAATACCACCTCTGACTGGAGATTTTACAGTATTCTTCCTCTGCCATGCCCACCAAGCCACGCCCACAGAACCGGTAGTAAAAAAAAATTTGAATCCCACCACTGGTTTGTTTATGAAACATTCTGGCTGTGGGTGTGGAGTACAAAATCACCCTCTTCCAAAATAATTTCTTTTCTGCCTCTCAACTTCCTTCTATGGTATTTAATCTTGATGAATATGTTCAAGGCTTGAATGCTTAATGAATCAGTGGCTCTCACTTGGGAAGGAGAAAGGAAGTATAACTTTTAGCGCACAGTTATTCCCTCCCAGTTACAGTATATTTTCCAAGCTACTGTTGGAAAGAGAATTGCCACTTGTCTTGTTCTAAGTAAACAGGGCCGAGAGGGATTTTTATTGGGAAAGGATTGGCAGAAGCATCTTCCTCTGAGTTGTGGGTAGATAAATAGTAGGGTTGTGGAGAAGAGTTGGGAGTCCCTTTATAGGAGTCCAAAGGAACCCAGCCTACCACATTCCATGGGTAACTACTCATGCATCTCACTGTAAGTGGTCATTCCTGATTGTTTATGTTCGATGTATACAACAGTGTATCTTCCTGCCCTTCCCAATCAAAATAAGTTGCTCAAAGTGGCTAAGAAATTGTGTATGTTATATAGGATGCAAAATTAGCACAAGATTGTCAGATGAAAAGGAGTACAGACTCAGGAAGGAAAAAACAATTTAGATTAAAGCGACTCTAACATTTAAAAAAATGTATTTAAGTAGAAATGTTTTTAGAAGGTGACTTCACAGAGGAAGACAGAAATAGAAGAAGAAATCCTAACCTCTTGGGGGTAGAGAATTCTTTCTTTAGGGCTCTGCAGAGAGCAGCTCCTTTCTCTTGCCACTGAAACTGTACATACACTGATTTTATGAGAAATAGATTGCAAGGATCAATATATGTGATTTGGAGAGAGGAAAGCAGAAACTTTGTGCTATATTTTAGCACTCTTTAGAACAGTTTATGTTTTATATACTTCAAATAAGGATTGTATCACTGTTATTAAGTTCAATGCAACCTTATTTCTCAGTTGCAACAACACTGCATTGCAGAGGAAATTGATTTTTTTTATCTGTCTGTCTGTCTGCCAGAATTTAGAAGGCTAATTCAGTGAATAAATTGAAAGTACCCAGAGGTAATAATATCTGACCCTTCATTCCATCTATATCTGATTCTGTAAAGTTGGAAGACGGCGTATAGAAGATGATGATGGAGATGAAGAAAAGACTTAAAAGATGAAAACTTCAATTATACACTGAGATAGAAATATGGCTTACTTTATAAGCTAATAAAAAGAAAGGAAGAATTGTTAAAAGGAAACTCTCATAAGGAATTACATTCATTTTGAATTTTATTTCAGTGTTCTTCTATTGCCTTCCTGTAGTGACATCCATAGAACATTGAATTTAAACAGTGTACTATCTACCAGAACTGTCACAAAATATTTGCATTTTGATCATAAAATAAATCTTGGGGTTTTTAATAAGTCTTCTTCATAAACTTTTCCATAAATCAAATGATCTGTTTTCCAAATTACATTGATTTGATTGTGGTATTTGTAGTAAACACTCATATTTACTTGTTAATAAGCCCTATCCAATTTCCAAGGGCTTACACTCAAAATAGAATGCTAAGGAGTGTAGCCTTAAGCAGCAGGGTGAACATTTTCATCGATTTATTGGACTGTTTAGCTGTGAAATTCAACAAGTTTATCAGTTCTTCTTTTTAACAGAGAAGGTACTGTAGTTACTGATAGAGTCATCTCAGTAACTGCTATTTGCCTGACATGATGTGGCACAATCGTAAAGGTATAAATACAAGCATTCCAATGACCACCATTTTCCCCCACTATCATTTCAATTGTCACCCAATGTGGTTTTTCTGTTCGATATTTGAGAGGTTTCACTGGTTTGACACATTAAACTTTATAATATCTTATTATTCTTTATTATGTTTGCATTATACCACACTAGAGAGCCTTTTGGCATCAAAAGATGGTTATCTGAGCCTTTTGAAACATAAATATCATTTTATAGGAATATACTCAGAAAATCAGACAGGTCTAAATTGGGTTATGTAAAATTGTGCTATTCTTTTATATCATTCAGCATGTAGGTAAGTGTATAAAGGGATTTCTAGGCAATAAAGATGGGTCAAAATTATGAATTATAATGGCTATTGCTCTACCTATTATATAAAAGAATTCACAAACCAACATGACTAAGGCATTCCACTAACATTTTAAAAAACTAAAATATGTTCAGAATCTGCTAAAGTGTATTTTACATTTTAATCTTTCTAAAGTTGTAATACAGTTTGGTTGACTTGATATATGGAAGACCACGGAAACATGACAATCAGGAAAGGAAACACACATATGACTCTCCCCCAGATTGTGTCTTTATAATGAACAGCATGCAAACTAATCAATGCTGAATGGATACAGCAAAGTAGACAAGATGAACCAAAGTGAATTGGAATTATAATAAACTCAACCTGATATATCAACAGAGAATTAGAAGGAGAAGTGCAAACATATTTGCATTTCTTTGATTTAGGCCCACCTGACTCCAAAATGCAGCTCACAATTTAACAAAGAAAATAAAACACAATGCCATTCAAAAATGGTACAACAGTTAAAACACCCTGAATAAGTAACAGCAGATAAAAAGCAAGATGGTGACCCAGCCAACACAGTACTAATAAGAGGCTCCAACCACTTTACCTTAAGGCCTGAGAAAAGTAGATCTTCAAGTCCTCAAGAAAGTTATCAGTATGGGAGAATAGTTCCCATTGTGAGGTCCTTTATGTTCTCTTGAGTTTGGTTATTTTCTTGTAGATGTTTCATTATCCAAATAGATTAACATCTTCAGGCACTGATGATGTAATCTAGTTTAGTAATGAAATGTACAGCACTTTTTTAATATTTGAAGAACGCTATCATTTCCTCCTTTAGTTTCCTCAGTCTTTCTTCATAGGAATTAACTTGTAGTTTTCTGATCAGGCCCATTGTCCTTCTTAGAACTTGTTTTGGTTTGTCAGAATCCTTCTTTAATTCTTTTTTAAAATATGATACATAGGTGAGGTCTAACCAGTGTTGAACAAAGTGGAAGTATTTTTTCTGGTGTTTTGAAAAGTCTATTTCTACAATTCTACGTTCTTAATGCTATTGATTCATCTTCAGTTTGCAGTCAATCACTATTCCAAAATGAATTTTACAGGTGCTGTTATCAGACAGACATTCTGTTATGAACTAATAAAAAGGCTTAAATAAAGTTTATCAAAGCTTAAAGAAAAAGCAGGGTTCTAATCCTGCACTTCTGATTGGCCGATAATAGCGATATCGGATTGGTCCGTTCTGGAGAATCTGATTGGCTGTTAACGAGCCACTCTCATTGGTTCAAGGGCTTAATGCTTCCATGTTCTCATTGGTTAATAGGTCAGCAGCCTGCCCTATAAAAGGGCTGCTGCTGCCCCAGGTTTTTGTTCTGTTCACGATGATTAATAAAGATGATTAATTGAAGTTCACTGTTCACTGCCTCGTCTCCGTTCCTTGCACCCATGCGCAGAACTTAACACTGGCGACGAGGATGGGATACGGAGACATCAGAGCTGACTGAACACTACAGAGCACCAACAGAGCATGTGGCTGAAGGCACATCGACAACGGAACCATGTCCGGAGGCGCCATACCACCCGCTCCATTTTACCCGGCACAAGAAGACTGGTACACGTACATAGACCGGTTCCATATGTTTCTGGAGACCAACAACTTGAAGGATGCCACTATGGGGAAAAAGCGAGCAGTGTTCCTGACCCATTGAGGGCCTGCTGTCTTTAAGATGGCTAAGGCACTAGTGAAACCAGCTGAGGTGAAAACCATGGACTGGGACGTCCTCGAGCCCCTTCTATGGGTCCACATGCACCCGCCGTACCAACGCTTGTCTGAAGACATGAATTTTACCAGAGGGACCAGCGGAAAGGAGAGAAAGTTGCAGATTTCATCATGGATCTCCGGAACCTGGGAGGCCTCTATGGGTTTACAGACCTCGAAGAAGCTCTGAGAGACCGAATAATTCTGGGATTAGATGACCAGATGGTACAGAGCAAGATCATGGCAAAAGGGGACATCAACCTTGCTGATGTCATCAAGGACGCTACTGCAGCAGAAGCAACCAGGAAGTCGTCCGCCCAAATGCGCCGCACCAACGCACCGCTCCATCAACTCACCAGCGATACCTCACCTCGCCTAGAGAGGCACAGCGACCCACCACGAGGGCCTCGAATCGCCATCAGAAAGTGATGAAGAGGAGGTCAACCGGCTCCGGTCTGAACGTGACCAATGCCACCAGCGAAATCAAAGACTACTGCACCAATGCGCGGGTTGTGGGGCAAACCACCCATGATCAGACTGCAAATTCCTCGACGTGCTCTGCCATTTCTGTGGGAAAAGAGGCCACATCGGAAAGGTCTGTAGAAGCAAGCAAGGACGCAGCCCACTTCAGAGGGGAAACAACTACCGCCAGACCACAGAGAATTGCCCTGTGAGTCGGGAACATTTGAACCGCCAATGGAACAACCACTCCTACAGAAACAAAACACCGGCCATTTTATCAAGAAGAGAAGAGGCATACCAAACCGTTACAATCGGTCACGCCTCATCACTAGACACAAAGAAGATCCGAGTGAAGGTTGCCATCGAAAACCAGCCCTGCGTGATGGAGGTCGATTCAGGATCGTCCCTCTCGATGGTTTCCTGGAAGACTCTTAAACAATTAATCCCTGCCGTCCAGCGTCAAGACCTCAGAGCCCAAAGAATCATACTCAAGGATTATCAGGGGAACCGAATTCCGGTCGTTGGATCCAGCCAAGTCCAAGTATCATTCAAAAATCGTACTGCGTCATTACCACTGACCATTGTCGACTGTGACCGGCCTAGCTTGTTAGGCCTTCAATGGTTCGCCCCACTCGGGATCGAGGTAGCCAGCATTCACCAAACCAGAAGCGACGAATGGGAGGAGGTCATCGTCCAGAAATTCCAGGACGTTTTCGCAGACAAACTAGGCGAGTACAAGGGGACCCCGATATCATTTAACCTTAATCCTGAAGTAGCCCCCATCCGCCTAAAGCCTTGTCAGGTACCTTTTGCCCTTAAACCAAAAATTGACGAGCAACTTGATAAGTTAATAGCCCAGGGTGTTTTAGAACCAACTGACCACGCTCGTTGGGAAACCCCAATTGTAACACCCATCAAACCGGATGGATCGTTAAGGATCTGTGGGGACTACCGGGCCAACCTTAATCATGCTCTTCAACAGGACACTTACCCGGTACCGGTGGTACAACACCTTCTCCATTACCTGGGGGGCGGAAAAGTCTTCGCTAAATTGGATTTAGCACAGGCCTACCAACAACTGCCTGTAGATAAAACAACTGCAGAGGCACAGACGATCGTTATGCACCGAGGCGCCTTTAAGTGCAACCGACTCCAATTCGGAGTGAGCGTAGCCCCAGGGATTTTTCAAAGTCTGATGGAGAGACTCTTGCAAGGGATCAAGGGGGTCATGCCATACTTTGATGATGTTTTAATTGCTGCCCTGAATAGAGAAATACTAGAAAAGCGGCTTAAATTGGTTTTCCAGAAATTTAAAGACTCTGGCCTTAAGGTTAAAAAAGATAAATGTCAACTGTGTACAAAGTAGAGTTCCTGGGGTACCTAATCGATAAACAGGGCATCCACCCCACTAACAGCAAATTGAGAGCAATCAAAAACGCCCCAAGACCCAGAAATAGAACTGATCTCCAAGCTTTCCTGGGGCTCATTAACTTTTACAACATCTTCTTGCCCCAGAAAGCGACCATAGTTGAGCCCCTACATAGAGTTCTCGACAAAAAAGCAACCTGGGTCTGGGGACACCGTGAGGAGCACGCATTCTGACAAGTGAAAAACTTACTAACCTCAGATGCTGTTTTAATGCAGTATAACGAGACCCTGCCTTTAACAATTACATGTGACGCGTCACCGTTTGGAGTAGGAGCCATTTTGAGTCATGTGTTACCAAATGGTAGTGAGGCCCCTATTGCCTATTTTTCAAGGACCTTGTCAAAGGCTGAATGTAATTATAGCCAGATCGACAAAGAGGCTCTTGCTGTTGTATCTGCTGTGAAACGGTTTCATGAATATGTGTATGGACGAGTTTTTACTATTGTTACCAACCACAAACTGTTGTTAGGGATTATAGCGGGAGACAAGCCAACCCCCTATATATTGTCACCTAGAATGACTTGCTGGTCGGAGTTTTTAGTTGCGTACAACTATAAATTACAACACCGCCCAGGGAAAGCCATTCCCCATGCTGATGCATTGAGCTGTGCCCCACTTCCAGAAACCATCGATGACCCAGCTCCAACCCTTATGACACTCCAGATTGAAACACTACAATCCCCACCGCTAACAGCCAGAGACATTGCAATTGAAACAAAATGTAATTATAGCCAGATCAACAAAGATCCTGTCTTATTGTGAGTTCTTAGCTGGGTTGAAAGAGGATGGCCAATAGAACAAACCTCTGATGATTTCACCCCTTTCAGAAACTGGCAAACAGAACTGTTTTCGCAAAAAGGCTGCATCCTATGGGGAGATAGAGTCGTCATCCCAGAGCGGTTACAACGAGCAGTATTAAAAACATTGCATGACGGTCACCCCGGCATCGTGCGTATGAAAGTGCTCGCACGAAGCTACGCATAGTGGCCAGGCATCGACAAACAAATCGAAGCCTGGGTAAAGACTTGCTTAAAGTGCCAAGAAGTCAGCAGTGCCCCACCTAGAGCAACTCCAACAGAATGGGAAACCCCCCGGGGGCCGTGGTTCCACATCCACGTTGATTTTGTGGGACCTACTAAAGGACATACATTCCTCCTAACAGTGGATGCCTATTCCAACTGGCTCGAGATCCACAAAATGAAGTATACTACAATGGAGTCCGCCATCTGAAAATTGAACAGGCTATTCACAACGCACAGACTACCAGACGTCCTGGTCTCCGACAATGGACCCCAGTTCACCGCCCTGGCATTTGAACAATACTTAGCGGATCGGGGCATCCGCCATGTGCTAACTTCGCCTGTGCATCCTGCGGCTAACGGCAGGGCTGAGCGCATGGTACAATTTGTTAAGAAAACTCTCCATAAAATGGACTATGGGGACATTGATGAAAAAATAAACAGAATACTCCTACTCCAACACATCACTCCGCACAGCGTCACCAACAAGATGCCAGCTGAACTATTGATGGGACGCAAGCTCCGTTCCCACCTCGACCGACTTCACCCTTCCTACGAGCCAGAGAAACCCTGTGGATCCAGCGGGAAATGCCGTGAGTTCAAGGTAGGCGACTTAGTTTTCGCTAAAAACCTCTCCAGCGAACCATTATGGATCGAAGCAACTGTAATTCAAGCCACCGGGCCCAGATCGTACCGTGTGCAAACCTGCGACGGAAAAATATGGAAACGCCATATAGATCAGCTTCGCTCTAGGCTATAACCCAGTTCCCACGACTCCTGGGACTCCCAAACTGAGGGGGGAGGGGATGTTGAAGAAACCAAATTCGAGATGGTGGAGAGCAGAAGCGAAGGAAGTCAGCGATCGGGCGCGATTAATGAAGAAGAATCAGGGAGGGGTGTGTCCTCACCACAGAGGAATACCTCAACGGAGGCTAGCCCGCGAAGGTCGGAGGACAACAACAACAACAGAATAAGTGGCACCGAGTCGTCCAGTGAGAATGAGGAACCACCGGTACCAGATGTCCAAAAACATCCCACCGAAGCTGGACTGCAGACGGGAACCGGTGGGACAGCGCAAATCTAATAGACAGTTAAAACAACCCACATATCTTAGAGATTACATCACCGCACCCCTCAAACAGAACCCGGGGGGAAGGGGTGTTATGAACTAATAAAAATGCTTAAATAAAGTTTATCAAAGTTTAAAGAAAAAGCAGGGTTCTAATCCTGCACTTCTGATTGGCCGATAATAGCGATATCGGATTGGTCCGTTCTGGAGAATCTGATTGGCTTTTTAACGAACCACTCTCATTGGTTCAAGGGCTTAATGCTTCCATGTTCTCATTGGTTAATAGGTCAGCAGCCTGCCCTATAAAAGAGCTGCTGCTGCCCCAGGTTTTTGTTCTGTTCACGATGGTTAATAAAGATGATTAATTGAAGTTCACTGTTCACTGCCTCGTCTCCATTCCTTGCACCCATGCGCAGAACTTAACACATTCCACAGCTTATATTTGTGTGGCTTAGTCCTATTTCCTAACTATATTATTGCCTGTTATTTTTTTCCCTCAGATCATGTCTCTAATCTATTCCAAATTTCATTTGTCTTCCAGAATACTTGATAATTTTATGTCATCTGAGAAGCATTTTTCATTAAAATACTGAATAGTGCAGAATATGAGATTGAAAAAATTGAATCTCATTAAATGTCCCACATTACTTTTATAAGAAATTACTGATGAAAACCTATTAAGAATGACTTTTATGCCAGCTATTTATTCACTTTAATTGGCATGCCATTCAAGTCATGATTAAATAGCTTGTTAATTATAATACTATGGGATACTTTATCAAATGTTTTGGTAAAATCAAGGTATGTATTCAGCATTTCCACAGTCTGTTAAATAAGGCCAGTCTGCCAAGGCTTTTCCTTGAGAAAATTTTGTGTGACGATTTTTAATAAGTTTGCCTTGTTTTTCTGTGAACAAACCAATTTTTTATGATCTGCTCTAGAGTTTCCCAGGTATTGTGGTAGACTGAATAACTCTACTTCCCTGCATTCTCTCTTCATTTTGGGGACACTTCTTTTCAATTGGTCATCTGGTAGTTCATTTACTCACTAGTGGTCCTCTAAGAGAAAACCTAAAATGTGTTCCTTTTCACAATTTGGACTATGATTAAACCAAATCCCAAATCCTGTATGTGTGCGTGTGTGTGTGTGTGTGTATGGTATTCAGCTTTGTTCAGGTATTTTCCCACGTCATTATAGTTGTGCTTTTAAAGTTGTAGCAACGTTTTGGCAGAATCTCATCTGCCATCATCAGGCTTCTGTATTGTGTTTGTCTGTGAGATGAACACAATACAGAAGCCTGATGATGGCAGATGAGATTCTGCCAAAACGTTGCTACAACTTTAAAAGCACAACTATAATGACATGGGAAAATACCCGAACAAAGCTGAATACCATACATGTAAGTACCCGCGAAAACTTAAGAAATATATATATATATATGTGTGTGTGGCATTCAGCTTAGTTCAGGTAACTCCAAGACCAATAAACACAGACCAAGACTCCCAACCAATCAGGAGGAAGAAAAAACCATTCTGGCACAGCAATAGGCTGCCCCAAATTTAAATCTGAAACCACTGTAAAAGTCTGACTCACAGATGAACACTATACAGAAGCCTGATGATGGCAGATGAGATTCTGCTGAAACTTTGCTACAACTTTAAAAGCACAACTATTATGACGTGGGAAAATACCCGAACTAAGCTGAATGCCATACATGTAAGTACCCACGAAAACTTAAGAAAACATATGTATGTATGTATGCATGTATGTATGTATGTATGTCTGAGAGGTATTCTTTGTGTATTTTTGGGAGGCCGTATAGTTTGGGGCATCTGGAAGATTTTTCTCTTGGGATGATCGTCTGTTGGATCTCTTTGCTCATGTGGCTGGTTATAATTTTCTTCTTTCTCCCCAACCACATATCTGGAAAAATTAACCAAGAAGAAAATTATAACCAGCCATATGAGCAAAGAGATCCAACAGACTATCATCCCAAGAGAAAAATCTTCCAGATGCCCCAAACTATATGGCCTCCCAAAAATACACAAAGAAGGCATACCTCTCAGACCCATAATCAGCTCCAGAGGAGCACCGCTACAAAACCTAGCTAAACACTTTGCAAAACAGCTACAGCCCCATGCTGAAACAGCAGCTTCACATGTACAAAACTCATACCACTTCTTGGAAATGATCAAAGATCTACATGTGGAGCAAGAAGATCTGCTTGTAAGTTTCGATGTGGTTTCACTATTCACTCAAGTCCCGATAAAAGAGACCCTTGAAATCATCAAAAATAAATACCAACCAGCTAAACACCTCATGGAACTAACAGTACACTGCTTAACCAACACATATTTCATATACAAAGGACAAAGATACAAACAAATTGAAGGAGCCCCTATGGGATCATCACTGTCACCCGTCATTGCAAACCTGTTCATGGAAGAATTCGAATCCAGAGCCCTGACCAATGCCATCCACAAACCCAAACTATGGTTAAGATACATCGATAACACATTTGTGATTTGGCCCCATGGAAAAGAAAACCTAAACAATTTCCCAACATACCTAAACAGCACACACCCCAAAATCAAGTTCACCATGAAAACGGAAACAAACAAACAACTACCATTCCTAGATGTACTAATCTACAAAAAAACAGATGGCACACTAGGACACACTGTATACCAGAAGAAAACACACACTAACCGCTACCTTAACGCCCAATCCCACCACCACCCAGCACAGATAAACTCCATGGCTAAAACACTAATTGCTAGAACCAAATGCCTGGCAGACAAGACATACATAAAGACTGAACTATGCACCCTGACCAAAGTACTGACAGCCAATGGCTTCCACAAAAGCAAAATCACCGGCTTGATCCACAAAAACACACGAGACATAATAGAGACCCAGAAGATGAACAGACCTATGGAACAGCTGCCCTGCCCTACATAAGAGGTACTACAGACAAAATTAGTCAGATACTACACAGACATCACATCAAGTCTGCCTTCAAAACAGACAGAAAAATAGCAGCCATCCTTAGAAATCCCAAAGATAAAATTGACCTGGAAAACCAAGGAAGTCCCCTGTGCATCATGCCTGGCCACATACATTGGACAGACCAATAGAAGAATAATTACCCGCCTGGATGAACACAAAAATGCAGTCAAAAAGCTGGAACACACTTCCTCACTAGTCCAACACATGGAAGCCACAGGTCATAGCATCAACTTCAATGGCACCAAAACACTAGCCACTATAAAAAACCCCAGCCACAGAATCATCAGAGAAGCCATAGAGATTGAAAAAAGACCAGAAAGCATGAATAGAAGAGATGATTCCACCAGACTGTCAATCATTTGGAAGCCTGCACTCACAAACAAACAAAATCTCCACACCACAAGCCAGGCAAACACCTGGGCACAAACAGATCCCCCCGATACCTCCAGCTCAAACACACCCCAACCAGGCACCCAGATGAAACCTAGCTTCCTAACTAATGATAGCCGTCCATTTACTTGGAGCCA
Organism: Hydrophis major; assembly: GCA_033807585.1. Taxonomy (NCBI): domain Eukaryota; kingdom Metazoa; phylum Chordata; class Lepidosauria; order Squamata; family Elapidae; genus Hydrophis; species Hydrophis major. The sequence goes on from CM066328.1 coordinate 182,134,292, forward strand.
AGCTGCACTAAAGGCCTCCAATAAAGTAACACAATGTTGCCAGCCAATCAAGATACAAAAAGAGCCAAAAAACAGACATAAGATATTAGAAACACCAATCAAGCAGAACATAGCAAACTCCAAGACCAATAAACACAGACCAAGACTCCCAACCAATCAGGATGAAGAAAAAACCATTCTGGCACAGCAATAGGCTGCCCCAAATTTAAATTTGAAACCACTGTAAAAGTCTGATGAACACTATACAGAAGCCTGATGATGGCAAATGAGATTCTGCTGAAACGTTGCTACAACTTTAAAAGCACAACTACAATGACGTGGGAAAATACCCGAACAAAGCTGAATGCCATACATGTAAGTACCTGTGAAAACTTCAGAATATATATATGTTTTCTTAAGTTTTCGCGGATATAATGAAGTAAAATAAAAAAGCATTTAAAAATAATGAATTATATTCTAAGCCTAAATTTGTTTGAGGATACCATTCTTTGGATCAACCAGTCATTTGGAATACAGTAAGGAAAAAGTATTAAGTTCTCTATTTACAATAAATATATCATAAAGCTTTATTTTCATAAACCTGTTGTACCTAACCCAGTATTTTATTCCTTTTTAAGTTTTTTTTTGTTCCAATGTAATAACATTAACACTTTTAAAAACATTTTAAAACACTTTTAAAAGCATTTTAAATAGCCTTTCATAATATTCACAATGAATATAATGACACAAAGCATGCATTAACATATCACAGCAGGAACTATTCTTTCTTTAGACCAGACTAGACTCAGTTTTCACAATTCATGGTGGCCAGAAACATACTCGAGGTGGAGCTCTCGCCTCACAATCAGGAGGCTGTGAGTTCAATTCTAGGTAGAGGCAGATATTTCTCTCTCTGGGCACAGTGAGAATATATCTGCACTGGCGATCGGAAGAGCATCTGGCCGTTAAAACACTCTGCTAGCTCCACCCAGACTCCACCCCGCAAGGGATTATAGGGTCATTAAAAGTTGCTGCTGCTGCTGCTGATCCTGGCCACAAACATCTCAGGCTAGTCAAATGATCCCTTTTGAATCTCAGAAAGTCTGCTAATTGTTACTGATGACAGGTGGGAGATTTTTCATGATTAATCACAACACATGCTTAAATGATTCAAAGAATATGTGAGTTCAATTCATCTGCATATGGATCTAAGAGAAAGAAAATTCTTTAAATGTTTGCTACTAACATGCACAGAGTGGGAATGAAAAAACACTAACACAACTGAAATCATAGAGTGATAGGCATGATGGCTTTATTCAGAAATGTGGGGTTAAACCATAGACCATGAATATAGTAGCACCTTCACAATATTTTTCAATTTAGATTTCAGGTGGTTTTTTTGGTTTTTGGTTGCCCAAACCTGATTTTGCCCTTCAATTTATCAATCACATTGGTAAGGAAAAAAAAAATAAGAAAAAAAAAATAAGGAAAAAAAAAAACTATTTGAAAGAGAAATCATTACAATAAATTTAATCTCAACAGTAAACACGGGATATTCAATTTTACACTGGAATTAAATTGGATATAAATACCTCCTGCTCTTACCAGTGGGTGGTGTTATTCCATGTATTAAGGTATGAAGCAGACAAGAAAAAGATAAATCTTTCATAAGTACAACATATAAAAGACAGTTGGTACAACAACCTTGCATTAAAATTCATTTGATTATTTTCCTAAATATATGGAAGTACTATAGTACTTCTATATAGTACATAAGAACTACTATATTACAAAATGTTACTGCTGCATTTGGATTTGAAGCAGGAATCTTATACCTGTTCACGTACATGCAATAGCAACTAGAGTGGTTAACTGGCATCCCACCCAGCATATTGATGAGTATGAGATGAGAAGCCATTTAAGCTTGCTTTTGATACACCAAATCTTACACCTTGTACTATTCAGCTGAACAAATATTCAGTGATTTAGCGATATTAATTGGAGTAACTAGATATCACTTCTTTTAATGTATACTAAATATGGCTTTGATAGAACCTCAGAAATAATAGATTGGTTTCAGACCAGGTCAAATAACATATTGCAACTTTTGAGAGCTTTAATAGTTCATTTGATGTGGTAGTCCTCGACTTACAACAATTTGATTAGTGACTGTTTGAAGTTACAAAAAGCACTGAAAAAAGTGACTGATGACCATTTTTTACACTTATGACCACTGCAGCATCCCCATGGCCATGTGATCAAAATTTGGAAGCTTGTAACTGGTTCTTACTTATGACCGTTGTGTCCCAAGGTCATGTGATCAGCTTTTATGACTTTCTGACAAGCAAAGTCAATGGGGAAGCCAGATTCACTTAACAACCTTGTCACTAACTTAACAGCTGCAGTGATTCACTTAACAACTGAGGCAAGAAAGGTCCTAAAATGAGGCAAAATCCATTTAACAACTGTCTTGCTTAGCAACAGAAATGTTGGGCTCAATTGTGGTCATAAGTTGAGGACTAGCTATATTCTTTTAGCAATTCTGATCACATGAATATTGGCACTAATTCTGCCATTTTAGACGTTGATGTAGAAGTAAATTTCACTGTTTTTGATATACTTTCGCTCAATGTAAACTAGGCATACATTAGCTGTTGCAGAAACCAGAGAGAAATAGGATGTTTTTCTGACAAAGGGTGTTTTTGATGTTGAGTTTTCCTGATTTGGCATATTTATCGTTGCTTTCATATTGACAGCACAACTTAAAAGACACTTCAAGTAAAAAAAAAAATCCTTTTGATATTATTCTTCCCTTTTCAAGTTTTAAGTCCATTGCGCAAAAATCAGCCATTCCATTAGCTGCCTTAGGGAGTCAAAAATCAAGCACAGGGAATGAAACACAACACCTCCCTGGAAGTAATTTGTATACCTGCTGCTGAATGCAACTTTTTTTTTCTTTCAATTTATTGGTCTACCTTCTAAAATATTTTATTTCCTTGAATGGTACCTGCAGACAACCATGCCTGCTTCTTTTTAGGTGGTAACTTTAGGAGGAAGATGTTGGTTGTGCAGTTTTTCAGTTCTGATTCCTAGAAGGGGCCGCTGAAAAGCAGTGCCTGCAAGATTCAGAATTGCACATCAGCCTTTGGTGCTTCCTGTGCAGTCCCAAGAAATAGTGCAGCTGCTTTGAAGGATTGCAGGCAATGGTTAACACTTATTGTATGCTCCTGGGCCTTCTAAAGCAGGGGTTGCCAACTATTTGGACCTCAGAGACCACCAAACTCATAATTTTAAATCCCACGGGCCAGAGACTCTGGGAAAATCCCCAAAAAAGTCTGCAGGAAAATTCCCCATCCTGTTTTCCTACCAATCGGGCATTCTTTATTTGGGATCGCAGGATACCATCTCCAGCTCCGTTCTCAGCGGGGGAGAGAATTTTGGCTTCATGCAAGGAAAACAGCAGAAGTCTTTCTCTCCCCCAAACTCCGCCAGAAACATGAGCCTTTGTGAGACTTGTCACACCGGCACAGCCTCTTGGAGCAGGATGCCTTGCAGGGTCCCAAAGACTTATTTCTGGCAGAGTTTGGGGGAGAGAAAGAAAGACTTTGGCTGTTTTCCTTGTGTGCAGCCAAAAGCAGAAGAAGAAACAAGTGGAAAGAAGCAGCTCGGTGGCCAGATGAGGCACGTGGGGCAAGTTCCCCCCTCCGCTCTTTCCCCCCTCCCCTCACTACCTCGTGTTGTTCATAATGTAAGCGATGCAAGCCTTGTGTTCCCACAGGCTATGTGGGCGGTTCAGCCTTGTGTTCCTGCACAGCCTGGATTAATTGCTTTGGGGTGACAGTTCTCTGCGGACCACCAAAATTTTCTCACAGCCCACCAGTGGTCCCTGGCCCACCTGTGGGTCCCTGGCCCACTGGTTGGCAACCACTGTTCTAAAGAACCTTTTGGAATCAGATATGAAATATTGCACAATTCCAAGAGTTCCATGAAGCTATTTCTGTTTACGGCTCATGATAACATACAACTGCAATATCTTCCATGGTGATCTTGTTTAAATCGATTTTTTTGTTGCAGTATTTATAGCTTCAAAGGCAAGAGTCCATACTCTACTCTTACATGGAAGGCCTCATGGGATAGATTAGGTTTTTCTTGAAAAAAGGGAGCTGTGAGTCTGCATTCCCACAATGATGGAAACGGTGGCTCTGATTAGAGCCATAGATGATGAGATCAACTGTGAGAACAGGGTCTTTAAAACACATTTGAGTCAGTGCTTTATATCAACATCAATGTTTTATTTGTAGTTTAAAAGGTGATTTTCAACACACCCAAGGATTTAGGTAGATTTGCCTGATGGGTTTTCGAAGTCTCATATGCTGTACGGCAAACAGCTTTGGAGATTTGCTTCAATTTCAGAAATGGATGGTTGTTTAAAAAAAGAAAACAAATGGCTCTATTTTGGGGGGAAAATGGACACGCCTTCCCTCATCCATTCATTCACCCATGGAATAGATGACCTACAAGGTCCCTTCAAACTCTGTTAATTTGCTTTTTATTTAAACTAGAATGCAATTTTTTTTATCATGGGTCCTTGCTGCTCCCTGAGCATCATTATTTTCTTGCAGACATTTCACTATCCAAACTTGGTAACATCATCAGTACTAGACTACCAAGCTCAGAAATCACCAAGAACCCCTCATTTCAACCCTGAGCTACACATATTATCCTTTATTGGTAAATATTTTATCACTCTGTTGGATCCAAATCTTGACCAGACGGATCAATTTTACCACAGCAAAGTCCTTTAGTATTGGTGGCATTTGGATCACACTTAAAGCAGGCTAATTTAGGATTAAACTGTAGAGTTTAGGAATTTGCAGACTCCTCTCCTCTGTGGAAGATTTGATTTTATTGAAATGTACCTTGGATGTGATGGTTAAAAGCAGAAGAACATCGGAGCATGATAGATACTTTTCTGCCTGGCCTTTTTTTTAAATTGAAAAAATTGCATGTGCATGTTTTTGTGTATTATACACCCCTAGCAGCTACTCTGAAAAACCCCCCAACTAAGTGCATATTATATCATGACCTGGAATGAGCAAAAAGGAAGAATTAACTCTTCACTTTAGGATTCTTCTTTCAATTGCTGCTTTTGAGTTGGCTTTCCATTGAAAAAAAAGAAAAGGAAAAACGTAATTGCAAATTATATGGTATAATTTGTCCTTTAAGCATCTTCCTTAAGGCACGTAGAATGGTATTTCCATCATCCATGGAATAATATATTTTGGCACCTACTATGTATGAAGTTATGTTACTTTCAGCAAAAAAAAAACACCCTGCAGCTATCATTTTTATGGAGCAAGGTTTTATTTGTAAGCAATTTAGAATAATTGCTCATGCAATCTTTGTCAAGATATTTTGTATACAACTGACATTTAAAGATATATAGGTTACTTCCTTCAGTCAAAATTGGCTGTTTTCCAAAGTGTTATGCCAGTACAGTTAGTACTTGATATTTATTTATTAAAATAATGTACACGGATGCCCAACTTCCAATACAATTCAGGGACAGGGGCTAAGAAAACGTAAAACCATAGAAAACAATATTAACAAAGAGTGAAGTGTGGTTAGGGTTGGAAATAAAACCTTTTACTAGCATGAAGCTTGGTTTTCTTTTTTTTTCCCTGTTTGTGTGCAATTGTTGCTATAAGCAAATGTACATACCATGTTCATGTCGATGCCATTGGTGTACGTCCAGGCATGCTGGAAATATTCTTCGAGCCTCTGCCTCAGTGGGTTGGGAATCTGATGAAAGCGAATGAACTCTTTCACACGAAGCATCTGCATGTGATACCGTGCCGTTCCAGAATATAGTCTTTGGATTATTGCAGATACGTTTCCAAAAATACTTGCATACATTAATGCTGGGGTTAAAATAAAACAAGAAAACAAGTGGTTGGCTAATATTATTGTACCCATACAAAATTACCGATATAGCTTAAAATATGTGTAATAGAATAGTTTTCGAAAACCCCACATTTTACAGAGGAGGGCACTAAAAGGGGCACGTACCTCGTGCCATCAATTGCAAAAACTGGGAAACAATGATTGTCTCAATTAAGCACACAGCCTTGGCTACTTGGTCCAGGTGCCACATAGAGGCACAGGATCATACATCATGGAATGAAAAATTAATGCTCCATTTACTAATATTTCTAAAAATATGCCAGGTATGAGAAGTACCCAAAGTTGTTTACAATTACTGGATGAATCACTCTGCCTAAGCCAATGGGACAATTCCTACAAAGCTGTAATTTACACCACTTCTAACGTGTTCCAACATGTATCAGTAACAAAAATTCAGATGTGCTATTAGATATTGGGTCAAGTTATTTTTTCAGCAACACTGTGAGAGAAAAAAAAAGAATTTTCCTCCAAATATCTGCCAAAGAGTATCTTTATTTGGCTGTCTTATGTCAATAATTCTGCTCTGCTTTCTCTCCCCCAACCCCTGGTATGGTCTTGCTCGATTATGCCAACTACTCAAATACAGACTGGCTAGCCTCTCTCAGAGTCAACGATCACAAACTATAATATTACCCTGGTTTAGTTTTTAGCGGTTTAATGATGACATAAGTCATATGAGAGGCCAAACAACATTAAGTATTTAAAGTATTTAAAGGTCGGAAGAGAACTTTTGCTTTTCATTGGACTGCATCCAACATCACGAGAACAGAGTTCTGGACTTTGCTTGAGTTGCTCTCAACTCGGCTTCTGAGGAATCTCCTAAATAGAGTCGATTTGGGAGTAGACAGGGCAAGATGAACGCAGTATAATTGATCCCCAATAGATTTATTTATTTATTTATTTGATTTGTCAATCACTTACAAGATAACAGGTATAAGTATAAACATGAGTAAGAATACAGGAAATAGGTACGAATAAATGGGGACAGTAGGACAGGGACGGAAGGCACGATGGTGCACTTATGCATGCCTCTTAGAGACCTCTTAGGAATGGGGTGAGGTCAATAGTGGATAATTTAAGGTTAAAGGAGTGGGGGTTTGAGGATGTAACAACAGAGTCAGGTAGTGTATTCCAGGCATTGACCACTCTGTTGCTGAAGTTGTACTTTCTGCAATCAAGTTTGGAGCGGTTTACATTGAGTTTGTATCTCTTGTGTGCTCTTGTATTGTTGCAGTTGAAGCTGAAGTAGTCATTGACTGGTAGGACATTATAGCAGATAATTTTGTGTACTACGCTTAAGTCCAACCATAGGTGGCGTAGTTCAAGGTTGTCCAAGCCTAAAATTTCAAGCCTGGTGATATAGGGTATTCTGTTGTGAGGAGTGGAGTGTAATACTCTTCTCATGAAATACTTCTGGACTCGCTCAATTGTATTAATGTCCGATATACAGTGCGGATTCCAATTCAAGCTGCTGAAATATTAGAATATCGGAGCAAAGTCTAGTCTCAGGATATACAATTTGCCTACAAAATATTTTGGGTTCAGTTCTTGCCATCAAATATACCCGATACCCCGGAGATCCTTACATGATAATCAGTAAATGTAACCACTATTTATTCCAATCATCTAGTTGCCCAAGTTTGCATGATCACAAGCAGCAAGAAAAATATGCCTGGCTAAAATATAGATGACCTCATTTATGATTGAGTTTCAGTTCTGCAAACCATTTGACTTTGTGGCTTTGAACACATACTTGGAACACGTAGCATTTGCACTGAGTTTAGTTTCACCAGACCGACATCTAACTTCACCTTGAAAGCACTTAATGATGCTTGGATTATACATGTCCTTAAAATGCTCCAAAAGTTAAACAGAAAAGGACAAAGGGGGCATGAAATCACAAAGAAAGTATTTGATGCTGGGATTGTGGAAAGTTCTTTTTTTAAGTTTCCTGTAGACTTCTCCACAATTGGTTTGGATAAAGGTAATGGAAAAAAGGAGACAAGTATAGATGAAACAGCATACCATTTTGCAATATTACAATAGTTCTATGATGTGCCACTGCTGCAACAAATTTTAGGACTGAACCATTTGTCTCATCTTTTTGAAATACATTCCAGTTCCATTGATATTGAGAATTGTTTGTCATTTTTTTTTAGATCAGTTTAAGCAATTTATTTTTGGCTTGCCTGCCCTGGTCAAGGGCAATTGCTGTATAACCAAACTTTTTATAACATTACTTAATGTTAGTCCCCTAAAACATAAAATGGAGACTGATGTAACTGTCCTATTGGTCAGCTATAAAATGTGGTGTATGCTATGTAATGATCATTTGTAATCTATGGTATCTAATAGAACCAAATGAGAGTGTGCAATTTTCACTGACTTGCAGAAATGAAAAAGACAGAAGAATGCAGAAAGTCGATTCTGTGTCAAGTTTAGAGATGCCACTGACAGAGTTATTCTTGACGGACTGGAAAAAATAGGTTTATTTATTTATTTATTAAATGTATTTGCCGCCTATCTCATTGCAGGGCAACTCGGGGATCTACTTAGGCCATTGAGATCAACTTCACTGTAGATGTTCAAATTAAAGCCTCTACCCAACAGAATTCAGGGGTCTCCAACCTTGGCTCCTGGAAGCCTGGCGGACTTCAACTCCCAGAGTTCCACAGCCAGCTGGCTGTGGAATTCTGGGAGTTGAAGTCCACCAGGCTTCCAGGAGCCAAGGTTGGAGACCCCTGCAACAGATGGTCATCTAGCTTCTGCATGGACATATCTACTGAAGAAAAATTCATCAGTGAACATAGGTATTGAAATTTTTTACAAATATTAAACTGAAACCTGTCCTTTAGTCTGTGTTATACATACAGAATATCTTGATTTCATTTCTGTGTGATATCATTTTTGATATTTGCACACTGTTATTACATCACCCTTCATTCTTCTCTTCTCTCGGCTAACCATGACCAGATCCAACAATCTTTCTTCTTATGATTAATTTCTATCCCAAGTGATCCTCGTGGCCAGTCTATTAGTATGGAATCAAAAACTGGACATAATATTCATGGGGGCCTTACCACCTCAAAATAAATTGTAACTATTACTTCTCATGATTAGCAGGGAAATTAATTTTTGAAACCATACCACATTGTTGATTTATATTGTTTGCAATAAACTATTGCTCCAAGATGCTTTTCATTTGTAATATTGCAAAGCTACGTATTCGTTCTTTCAGTCTGTGTATTTGATCTCTTTTCTAAGTGAAGATTTTTACATTTGCTTCTGTTAAAGTTATTTAGCATTTTCAGCCCTTTTCTCTAAGCTAGGGAAAATGTATTTTACACTCCCAGAAATTAATGGTACGATATCCCAGTTGATATATATCTCCATTTAATGAGTACCTTTTGAATAAACATGAAGCCATGCGTTTGTCCATTTTATTATCGTACCATCCAGCCCACACTTAAATGGTTTGTTTATAGGTCAGGGTATTTTATCAAATGTGCAGGTAACAGTTTTCTTGTGAGGCAGTATGGAAGTGAAAGTAGAAAGTGTTAAGAAATAGGATAGAAAGAGTCTTGATGCTTTTGGATTGTAGTGCTACAGAAGACTTCTGAGAAGGTCATGGATAGCCAAGAAAACAATAATTAAACTAACCAATCAGGGTTCTCACTCTACAGATGGCCAGGTTCAATTATTATACTTTGGACACATCACACAAAGAACTAGCTGTGTCAAGAACTCCATACTACTGGGAAAGGTGAAAGAAAAGAACAGAAGAGGACAACTAGCAAGGTGGATGGACTCAATTACAGCAATATTGCATGTCTATTAGAAGATCTGAAAAACTAGTTTAGAAGATAGATCATCCTGGAGAAAAAAATGTGATCATTAAGCATCGATGCTAACTCGACGACATGATCATTTTATTAAATGCTGTGATAAATCAAGCTAAGTGGCATTTAGAGCACTCCCAACAATTAATTAAGGAAGTTAATAAAAAAATTAATATCAATAGTTGCTTTAATTTTTGATAAATTTATGTTGTCATCTGGGAAGTTCATACATTGTTTTCAGAGTGTTTATAAGATTATTTTTATAATTCACTGCAAATTTTTTAGGTATCAATGTCAGAATAACTGACCTGTTTCTTTGGATCTTCCTTTTCTTTTGTTTTAAGATGGGGACAAGATTTGGCACCTCAAATTCCCTAGAGCATTGTTTGTTCTCCAGGATTTCTCAAAGATCGTGGAGAAAAATCCAACCCACTCACTCAAACAGGCTCTCAAACTTCTGTCACTGTAGCCTAGTTCAATAAAGTAAAATCTTCAGCGAGACCTCGACAATCTGGTTCTGGCTTTGGCCTAGTTCGAAAGGTTGATGCAGACTGAGACATAACAGTCATAATGAACAGGGCCCTAAATTACATTGGGTGGTCTCATTGTTCCCCCTAGAAATGAGAGAGAGAGACAGAGACAGAGGGGGGGGGAGGGGGAGAGAGAGAGAGAGAGATGTCTCTTACCTAAGGCTTGGTGCTTCTGACATTAACTTGTGTTTCAGTAGCTTCCCTACTGCCAAAAGAGCATCTAAAGTTTTATCTACCCTTCACTAATCAGAGGGGTGATGCTTGAAGCAGAGTAATTAATTGCAGGGATATAAAGAGATTTTCCATTAAGCTCATCTACTCCTTCAACCTTGCTGGGGAATAAGGTCAGTAAGTTGTCAAAGAGTTCTTTGCACTCGGCAATGTCCTTAAGAGGAAAGCCAAAAAGCTTTGAAGATGGCTATCTCAGTAGCCAAAGAGTCAGCGAGGTTTGGTCCCCACAGGAAGGCTGATCTTGGGGGAAGTAAAAGTAAAAGCAGGTGCAATGAATTGGAGAAGGGTGAAGGATTCCAATTTCCCTAGGTTTTTTTCTTTCTTTCTTATATCCAATAAGTGTGCCTAGAAGAGCAATATCTTGCTACTTGAGAAGGGAAAAGCAGTGAAGTTCTTTTTTTTCCTGTAGAAAAGTCTCTGCACATCCTGGAGAGGGAAACCCCCCCTCCCCAGGGAGATGGGGATCAAGGTTGACTTAGCCTTCCATCCAGTGCTGGGATTCAAAAAATTTTTTTTCTATTGTTTAGAAAAATGTTTTTCTACTGCGTGGCTTGGTGGGCGTGGCAGGGGAAGGATACTGTAAAATCTCCATTCCCCCCCCCCAGTCTTGGAGGGATTCCCTCCTACCCCACTAACCTGCTTTCCAGCTCCGTTCTCCTGCAGGGCAACAAAAGAAGACTCAGCCAATCAGCTGGGACTCAAGAGGCAGAGAATAGATGGGGGCAGGGCCAGTCAGAGGTGGTTTTTGCTGGTTCTCCGAACTACTCAAAATTTCCACTATCGGTTCTCCAGAACTGGTCAGAACCTGCTGAAGACCATCTCTGCTTCCATCCTTCCGAGGTGGATAAAATGAGGACCCAGCTTTTCTTAATGGGGCCTTTTGTTGCTTAGTGGCTTGCATATGCTGAGGAGCACATTCTCAAAAAAGGACTGTAGCTGAATTGAAATCCACAACAACTCTCGAGATGGTTTACTGAGGAGGGTGAAGTTCTCCAAGCCTGTGGGTTGGTTTCCGAACATTTCATTACCAGGTAATATGATATCAACTAGCTGAGTACCAGGCTAGCAGAGTTTAGAGGATGTCATTGTCTGTGTTCTGTTTATAAGGGCTTCAGGTGTGGGTGTGTCAAATGAGGGTCTTCTGATCGGTGAGGCGTGAGTCCTCAATGAGTCTTGGGATGGGCCTTTGGATAAGGAGGTTACATCAGGTCAGGGCATGGAGAGGTGAACTGCTGGTCAGGGAGGGAGGGAGGTTGTATGGGTTGGTTTTGACCTTGACCCATCACAAGTCCCTCACGTGACCCACCCACACCTGAAACCCTTATAAACAGAAAGACACTGACATTCCCTAAACTCCACTGAAGATGTTACCTAGTCTTGTAATGAAACATTTGGAAACCAACCCACAAAATTGAAGAACAAGCCTTCACCTTCATCCTACACCTGAGCTACAGATATTCACCACTATTACAAACAGTGTTCTGACTATTTTTTCTTGTCCGCAATACAACAGCTTAATTAGCTGTATTTCACCCATGAATCTTCTATTGTTAGCTATTGAATGAAGGACTGAGTTTCTGGAGAGGTGAAATTTATTGCTATGACTGACATGATGTGTGACATAACTGAGTGCATTTGCCAATTCTCATAAATGTGTATGTTCATAAATGGAATTAAGACCATTGTTAATGGTGTAACAATAATGGATTGTGAGAGGATTTTCTCTTGTTATATTCCTAATATTTGAGAGACAGAGAATCAAACTGATTGTCATGAGATTTGGTGAAAAATATATAAACAAGTGTTTACTGAAGCAATATGTAGCTTCAATCCTATCTTATGAAATTGCAAATAGAGTTTGCATTAAACTACATAAAATGCACGCTGCAGTTCTTGACTCAAATACTGTATTACTGGAATACCTTTTGCTATGGAAAAGGGGCAATACAGATATGAAACCCAATTGTTTCATGTCTTGACTATGAACTGTACGTACAAGTTTAGCTAGTCACTTTTGGAAATATGATATCAGATTAAATGGACCTTGATCTGATCCAGAAGAGATCCTGTTTCCCCTGAGCTTTATCTTGAGGTACAGTTATTATATTACTCAGAATAGCCTATTGCCAATTTATTGCCTCTCTGGACATTAGGGACCACCTTATAGGATCTATCTTCTGCACCTGATAATTGCACGTCACGACTTAAACCCACACTTGAATCTTGTGTATGGAGAATGATCAATTGAGAGTTCCAATTTAGAGCTGGTTCCTAACTTCCCTTTGATCAAAGTCAAAGGCTTTTGAAACCACCAATCAAAATACATACTTAGGCAAACACATATTGTTTATCTTTATGTTTAAAAACAAATACTAAAAGATTATATTTGAAATAATTGAAATGAAACAAAATTGATTGAAATTAATAAAAGAGGCTAGAATTAATGTGTTTGTTTCTCTCCTTACTGAAAATTTGGAATGGAAAAGGTAATAATAGAATTAAGTATTCATATATCAATGTATAATTTATGTCATATTTGTATGTAAAGAAGATGACCTGCAAATATGTTGTCCACTAAAAAGAAATTTTTGTTTTTAATGTGAAAACTGAATAAAGTCTGTTAAAAAAAAACAAACATACTGTAACGTAGTTATTCATTTTTCCCCTCCTGAGCAAATACAAATATGGTGGTTGAAAAAAGAGGACTATAAGAGGAAGAAAGTCATGAATCAGATAAGGTGATTGAACAAGTGCCTGATCTGGAAGCACCTACACTGGCTATGGCATCATTAATGTTTTAGTCCATATGTTTAGTAAGTTGATCTTTCTAAATTACAGTTTCTTTTCATCCCAGCTTCTAATAAGGTTGACTTAAATATGCTCATTTTAAAAAGTTATTTGTTCAGTCTACCCAATTTCTCACTTGTTTATATCATGGATATAAGATTCAGTAACAACTTGAAGCTACAAAAAATAAAATTCTTCATCCTCCTCTCCCACACAAATAGCCTTTCATCCTTTAAAAAGTGTGGTGGAGATGGCATTTTGCTATTGGTATTATTACTAACAACAATAATATTCAGATAGATTATTAAAGTTTTAACTTGGCTCAAAAAATAAATTTGAAGGTCTTAAGAATTCTAGAACTTGCATCTTAAAAAATTCCAGGGTTGCAGTCTTGATGTACCTCTTTCGGGGATTCTTGAAAGGAATGAACTACTGTCCTCAAGCAAAAACATTTTGCATGTTTTTTAAACAGGTTTCCCAAAGCAAGTCTTGTAGTCTGCATCCCCGGGGTGCACAATGTGACCAGGAGTTGCTTATTGCCCCAAAGCATTACTTTAAAGATTTTCCCCCTAATATATATTTTTTAAATCAAATGGTTTCCTAACTCCTGTGACATTGATATCACAAAGCCAGCTGATGGTGTCAGATCTTACAAGTTCATTTTTTCTCACATAGATGCTTAAACGGTTTAAAATAACACAAGAAAATCCTGCTTTAGAAGTTCTCTCCCTCATTCTTCATGGGTATGACAAGACATTTTACCAAGAAAACAGTTTATTTAAGGAGTGCTTGCCTTCCTGATGGGATCCTTGTTGATAGATGGCTGCAGTGCCAAGAATGCCCGCCTATTTCTCTCACTTCTCTTTTTTTCATAGTTTAAGAAGGGCTCCACCCAAGAAGAAAAGGTTGCTATTTCCAAGCACTGAATGAGTTTGGTTGGATTTTGGGAGAAGGAGGAGGAAAGAGAGAAGAAGAAGCAGGAGGAGGAGGAGGGGGGAAGGGGGAGAAGAAGAAGATGATATCCATTCAGTTGTGTCCACAGAGTTGGATTGGATCAGATGGGAAAACAAAGACAAAAGAAATAACTAGATAACTGCATTAGGAGGATATAGGGAAGCTCTCTTCATTTTATGTCTGCATGGTGGTCTGAAGTCGGTTGGGTTGCGAGGATATGACTATTTTAGAGACACCCAGAGAGTTTTCATGGTTAAAGAGTTGATAAGACTGATTCTATTCAGGATTGAGCTTCACTTCTTTTCTTGCCTCAGACGCAGGGGTCTCCAACCTTGGCTCCTGGAAGCCTGGCGGACTTCAACTCCCAGAATTCCACAGCCAGCTTTGCTGGCTGTGGAACTCTGGGAGTTGAAGTCCGCCAGGCTTCCAGGAGCCAAGGTAGGAGACCCCTGCCTCAGAGCAAAGGTAGCCATCTACCATTTAGAAAGGGCAGGATGAATGATGTCACCTTCATCCTGTTCCTAGGTTGCTGGGAAGACAAACATTATGTCTTCTTACTCTGCCTCCTTTCTTTCTCCACTGGTGAAAACATGGCTTTGTAGGTGCCCATTTTGCCTTTCTTTCCACTTTACAACAAATGCCTCTGTTTCCATTGGCTAGTGTGTGCTATCTTGGGTATCCTTCAACTCTCTCAGTTTCTGCCTTGTGTTAGGAATGTAAGTCACCTAACAGTTGGGTTGGAAAATATATAAACCAGGATAGACATTTTAATACTGTCTCTTTAAGGGAATGCTAAAATTGTAGTTGGGTTTGGTTCCTCAAATAGCCATAAGATGGAACCAGAAACCTGGGCTGTTCTCCTGTTGCTGAGAGTGTGTTCCTGCATTTCCCTATTGATTGTTGCTGATCATAGTTCTTCTTGGATTTGATGTAAGTCTGTTACTGAACTGTTTATTATACTGGACTTTGTTATTGGATTATCCCTGGACTGAAAACTGACTGCTTTAACCATGAATGACTTGGACTGTGTTTGGACTTTGCTGGAAGTTTACTGGAAGTAAAAACCTACATTTTACTGTACAGTGTATCTGTGTGCTGGTTGTGTGTTATTCCTCACCACTCTCACTATGTCTCCCTGTGTGCGCTCATTCTTCTAACGGGGAATTACCTCAACACCTTGCCAAGTATTTCCTACTGGGCTGGTGGCTTATCTCCTATGACAGGATGGAACTTTGGGGTTTTATGTCCAAGGGGAGGAACAGTTTAAAAAGTGGATAAATTTGGCAAGAGTTCTTCCACATTTTTCCTTCAACTCCATTGACAGGAAGGACTGTAAAAAAAATGTTAGATTTTCTTTCTTCACCAGCATTCAAAATGCTTGCCCACATAATGGAAAGTAAGCAATGTTATTTCCATTGCATGGAAGAAGAGGGAGAGGAGGAGAAGCAGGAGTGGTGGTAACCATAGTCTGGACAGAATACCTGACCAGACCTGTAGCCAAATGGGTGGAAGGGACTGAAATCCGGAAACACTTTCTATTAATGTCATTTCTCAGCTAATACATGGAAGATAAGAAATTGAAGGTTGCGGTGCAGAAAAAGCCCTAGATCCTAGTCCTACATCTTAACCACTGTACCATACCAATTCTCTCATTTTGAATTTGCCTCCTGGTGACTATGTAGACCCATCCATGAGGTGTTTTTGACAAGTATTTAGAGACCTTCCAACCTACTGCTCTGTCATTTCCTGATGTTCCCATATCCGATTCTAACCATCTTAGCTTATTGAGATCAGCCAAGGTTGGTTAGAAGTTATAGCCTACTGTAGACACTGCATGTATGAAAGCCAAACTAGAAATAATGACAAGAGTTTCAGTAGAAATGAAACACTTCCCACTTGGGAAGACTTATGACAAGGTGACCTAAGCGTTGTTATGTAACTCTTACAGTTAATGGGGTAACTTCAAGCTCCCTGTTCTTTCTTATGTTCTTGAAACTGGACTTCATTTGAACAACACTTCAAAAGGAGGATGGCACAAATGGAAGATATCCTCTGCAAAGTAGGTCTCCTTGCCACGCCCAAGATAGACCAAGATAAAGTTTGCAGAGTAGGGATTTTTCAATACACTGCACATATCCGAGCCATTCTCAAAGAACGTCTTAAAGGCCCAGGAATGTCAGTGCAGAAGAATGGTCTCATTTTCTTGTATAATGTCTTATAAAAAAACCCCAATGAATAGGCTAAATTCATTTGGTAAATTGTTTAAAGCTGAAACCTTGCAAAGTTTAAGAAAAGACAAAGGGCATATTTTATACTAATTTTATATTGGTGACTTGTATTTATGTCATTGGAGGTTTCATTATCTGCTCTGCTAATACTTCTATAAGGACAATTATTTCTTAATGAATGTTATTACCATTGCACTTACATATTATTAATAATAATTTTTCACCACAAGGAAGGAAGTGAACCATCGCAATACTATGTCTCCTACTCCTAAAGCCCTGTAGGCCAGGGGTGTCAAACTTGCGGCCTCATGTTGTTGTCAAGTGACGTATTGTGACTTTTCTCCCCTTTGCTAAACCGGGGGTGGGAGTGACCAGTATGTGACACATCTGGCCTGAGGACCAGGAGTTTGATACCCTTGCTTTAGGTGGTCCCGAAGGATGCCATGCTTGATGGTACTGAAAGATCAAAGAGAGTCAAAATGGATGCACTATCATCATCGCAGTCCCACCAGAGATCACCAGCAAGCACAACCAGTGCTGATTCAGTTATATGTTTCAGTCTGAAACATGATTGGAAAAGGAGCTCCAAGGTGCTCTGAAGCTGAAGCCTGACTACCTCCTCAACAACTTTCCCCCCAAAAGGAGATTGGGGGGAAATTGTATAAGAAAAATGTTTGGATCCAATGATGGCTTCTTGAGGAGGCATACTAATGCCTTTTCAAAGCAGTTGACTTTTCAAAGCAGATACTATGGTGGACCTCACCACCCATAGACTTCTGGATAGCCTTCATCAGCCAGGGCTGACATGTAAATAGGTGGGCAGGTCAGCAATCCCAATGACCTTGTCTACTTCCTCATGAGTGACAGGTTCAAACTCACCCCAGTAACCACACAAGGTTTAATTATTTCAACAAATTTTCTAGGCGGAATCCAACTCTTTGAGTGGATTTGAGTTATTTTAGGCACCAGATGCCTGGAATATTCCTTGCAGTGAATATACAGATCATTCTGTGGCTTGTTACTCCCTAGCAAGGAATAAGCCACTTTAAAAAAGGGCTGCTGGATAGCTATTTGTGGATGTGATACGAGTAGAAAAATACCTATCTTTAACTGCTGTTATTGCTACTTTGTAATCCCTAATATGGGCTTTTACGATTTTTTGGTTAAATTTACTTCTTTCGATGGCACTCTAGCTATTTCTTCTAGCATATCATCACCTGAAGTGCATCAGAAATCCAGTGAGAACCTCAAGGTGCAGCCACCTAGGAACAATAATAAGCTAAGGTCCTCATCATATGCCCACTCCAGACTGTAACCAAGGTTTCAATCAAATTGCCTCAAGAACACTTCGAAGCTTTCGTTGATTACTGCAGTCTGGCTATTCCAAGAGAAAGCTATTTACACATTTCATAAGCAATAAATGTTTAAACTAGGGAGACTTTAGTAGAACTCAGAATTAAGTTAACTGAATGCCACAGCAGAGCAGGTTACCAGATGCAATGCATGTCTTTATCATACCAGTATAATTGTTGTGCTACCAACTCACAACTTACACATCTACAGTGTGTGCCAAGAATGAGGCTTCTGCCCATCAACGTGTTATTTTTTTGTGGCACTATCTGCCTGTGCAATGCACTTTCCCTGTGAAGCATCTTCTATTATATGTTTACCATGCTTGTCCAAGCCTATCTTCTCACCCAGGCTTTCCATGAATAAATATACAATAATTGTAGATTTTGTTTTCTTCCTCTGCTTCCTTTTTATTGCGCAGATGTGTATATGTATTTTAATTGTGTGTTTTTTGTATACCACTTTGAGATCCTTTTGTATAGTTGTTGTTGATGATAATATTACAACTAATTTATTTTCTTCTATTCAGTTGTGTCTAATCCCCAGAGACTACCTTCACAAGCCCCTACAGTTTCCTTGGCAAGGGTTTTCAGAAGTGGTTTGCCATTGCTTCTTTCCTAGGCTGAGAGAGAGAGAGACTGGCCTAAAATTATCAAACTGGCTTTGTCCCCAATGTGCAACTATAATTCACAGTCTCCTGTTTTCTAGCCTGATTCCTTCACCACTGCACCAAATTGGTGCTCTCACTAATAATAATAAAGCCAACCAAATATCGACTAAATTAAATTGAGCTACAAAGGTCAATAGGGTTTATACATTTCACATTCAGAGGTGCTATTCAACCGGTTCGCACCTATTCGGGCGAACCGGTAGCGGTTATTCGGCATGAGTCACCGAACCAGTGGCAATCCCTGGCTGGCCACGCCCCCAAGCCAGTTGCCTGGTCACTAACTTGCGATCGCTCTCCTAGCTTTCCGTTCCCCATGTCCTCTTTCTCCCCAGGGAAAAGGAAGAAAGGCATGGACATGCAAGTATCGCTTTCCGCTTGTGAGTTAAAGTGCTGGAGTGAGAAGGAGTGCAGTCTGACAGAGGGGCTGGGGGTGAATCGAGCCTTGGAGCACTTTTGCAACATAAAAGAAATGCATTTTAGAAGCAGGTCCTTTAAAAACTTCTCCAAGGATTCCCCATGGACATGCAAGTATCTCTTTCCCCTTGTGAGTTAAAGTGCTGGAGTGAGAAGGAGTGCAGTCTGACAGAGGGGCTGGGGGTGAATCGAGCCTTGGAGCACTTTTGCAACATAAAAGAAATGCATTTTGGAAGCAGGTCCTTTAAAAACTTGTCCAAGAATTCCCCATGGACATGCAAGTATCACTTTCCCCTTGTGAGTTAAAGTGCTGGAGTGAGAAGGAGTGCAGTCTGACAGAGGGGCTGGGGGAATCCACTCCAGCCTTGGAGAAATTTAAAGGAGCTGCTTCCAAAATGCTTGTCTGTTAAGTGCTCTCTCTCTCTGTGTATGTGTGTGTATGAGAGAGAAAGAATGAAAGAAAAAAAGAAAAAAAGAGGAAGGTAGAGAAAGAAAAAAAAATAGGAAGAGAGAGATAAAACTCTGTGCTATTATTTTTAATTGTTCCATTATTTATCATATATTAATATTTTACATGTCCCTACACCTGGAGTGATTTTTCTGCCTTTCTTTTGCCCAGGGCTACCACATATTTTTCAGGGTTTACATGCATTCAATGTCAATAGCCCAGAGCATAAAATACACATGTGTTTAACAAGAGTTGAAAGGGGCCTTGGAGGTCTTCTAGTCCAATCCCCAGCTCAGGCAAGAAAACTGAGGATGTCAAACTCTGAGTAGAAATCTTGGGAAAGGTGTCAGAATAATACTTAGAAGGGACCTTGGGGTGAACCCTATATCATTTCAGAGAAATGGCTGTCCAGTCTTTTCTTAAAAATTTCCAGTGATTGAGCACCCAGAACTTCTGGAGGCAGGCAGTTCCACTGGTTAATTGTTCTCACTCACAGGAAGTTTCTCCTTAGTTTTAGGTTGCTTCTCTCTGTTCAGTTTCCACCCACTGCTTCTTGTTTGCATTCTGCTTCTTTGGAAAATACATTGTCCCAATTTCTTTGTGGCAGCCCCTTAAAAGCCTGATGCCTATCACACTCTTAAGTAAAGCATGTGAGCCATTTCCTCCTTTCAGTGGTCCATGAAAGTACATCTATAGTATGCAGATAATAAAGTCAAAAAAGGTGAACAACATTTTTACAGAACGATAGAGGCTGGGTGACAAGGAATGACTGGGAGGGGAGGGGCCAGGTGAGGCACTCCTTGATGTGAGTGACATTGAGTTGGCCACGCCCACCCAGTCACATGACCACCTAGCACATCCACCTAGTCACATGACCACTAAGCCACAACTACCCAGTCACATGGCCACAAGCCACGCCCACCAAATAAGCCACGCCCACAGAACCGGTAGTAAAAAAAATTGAATTCTACCACTGTTCACATTGTGCCACAAAATTGCAAGTTGACATTTAAAAGGATTCTAAGTGTGAATAGTTCCTTAAGAGGTACTATAAATAACCTGAAGACAGTGGCTAATTTTTTAAAAAAGAAAAGTGCTACTGAATCTTTTCTGGAATACAAATTGTGCTGGAGGCGTTGATTCCTGGCTTAATGTACGTATGTTTGTGATTATTTTGTAATTAGGCAAATGCATCCTGTATTATTTTTTTCCCTTTCAAAAATCCAAAATCCTTCATGTCAGTAGATTACAAATAGCCAAGAAGAACTATATAATATACAACTATTCAATCAATTTAGAGAACACGAATGAACCAATAAAAGAACAAGTCTAAACTATATGAATCAACATTCCAAAGCTGCATCTCTAATAGCAAAGTGATTGCAATCAATTTGTTAGGCATCCAGAAATTGTAATGGTAATCAAGAAATTGTAATGGTAATCATGGTAATCAATCACTCCGAGACAAGCATAATCTCCAATTGATTTATTAGGAACAGCTCTGGTACATTTATGAAAATTTCCAAAACTGAAAGTCATTTTCAGCAAGTTTCACAAAATCCACCTTCTCTCCTCCCACTTCTTACACTTCATTAATCACGAGAACCAATTAACTGCAGCTGGAATTTCTTAATGCGACATACGAAATAATCTTGAACTTTCCAACCCCTCCACCCCCCTTTCATTCCTTATAACATCCTTGGCAGCTAATCTCTGAGCTGACACAATTCTTATGAAATGTTCTTTAAGCAGCAGTCCTTTTTAAAGCAATAGTAAACCAATTAAATGGGTTGTGATGAAAACCTTCCATTTTCATATGTTGTAAACCAACCCTAACAAGACAGGACCTTCAAGCTCATTAGTCCATAGAGTGCATAAATAACTAATATTAATTTCGTAAATTTCTGTAAAAAAGAATAGGCTACTGACTTAAGGACAGAAGTAAATTCCCCTAAAAATTCTAATGGCTGTGAAACCTCCTTACCAAAAACATCCAGAACTTTGGATGGAGACGTTCTCCAGAACCAGAGAATTTCGGAAGGTGAAGTTCGAAATGAACACTGGCAAAACTTTTGCGTGAAAATACATTTAAAAGTGAATGCCCTACAGAAATTTTGCCCAGTCTTCACTTTGCAAGCACATTCTTTCAATCTTTTGAAAGTTTTGAGTAGCCAAACAGTTCAGAAATTCATTAGTAAATTAGTGAGGAAGTAAAAAATGCAAACAACAACAACAAAAAAAGCGCTGCATACTTACAGCCAATCAGCATGACGCAAATAGAAAAGATTTTCTCTGAGTTGGTATTTGGAGACACATTTCCAAATCCTACACTGGTCAGGCTGCTGAAGGTAAAATAAAGTGCGGTGACATATTTGTCTTTGATGGATGGTCCTGAGCTGCCATCACTCCGATTGTAATGTTTTCCCAGCTGCTGTCCCAGGGAGTCCAACCAACCGATTTTGCGAGACAAGTAATGCCTTTCAACATTCCCAATGGCATACCAAATGCAAGCCAGCCAGTGAGCAATGAGTGCAAATATACACATCAGTAGCATCAAGACAGCTGCACCATATTCCGAGTATCTGTCCAGTTTGCGGGCAACCCTCACTAAACGCAGTAGACGGGCTGTCTTCAGAAGGCCAATGAGAGTTGTTGTCTGCAGAAACAGAAACCACAGTGCGTATTAGGCAGTAGCTCAAATGCAAAGGAAAACAGCTTAGGTGAAATTACAACAGTTTGTTTATAACAGGGGTTCCCAACCTTTTCTATACTCGCACCCCTAGAACACTTCTGATATATTCTCGCACCCCTTACAAAAGTAAATAATTATATGCATATAATTATGCATATTGTCAGCTTTGGAAGCCATATTAAGATTTGATGCTCCCACGCTGCCACAGTTGAGCCTGAGAAAGTGGGAGGGAGGGATTCATTTGAGTATGTCTAGTTAGACAAAATAAAATTCTTTTGCTGGTTCAAGGTCACTGAGTGTGGCGCATAATGACATGGGAATCTAACTTTAGGACAGATGGTCAGGTGATGATGG
Organism: Hydrophis major; assembly: GCA_033807585.1. Lineage (NCBI taxonomy): Eukaryota > Metazoa > Chordata > Lepidosauria > Squamata > Elapidae > Hydrophis > Hydrophis major. The sequence goes on from CM066328.1 coordinate 182,156,732, forward strand.
CTAAGCGGGGGATGGATTTGTAGTTTTGACTTTTGCAAGGAAGCCTGAAATTTTCAGATTCGGGATTCCACAGATGTGCTAGTTACTATCGAAATAAAGGAACCTTTGAGAGATGTCTGTCTCGGAGTTATTGGTTGGAATGGAGGGTTGCTGGAACGCTGACACATACACACTATAATTTTGAAACTTCTACACCCAGGTTTTCGCACCTCCTAGAGTATTGTCTTGTGCCCCCAGTTGGGAACCGCTGGTTTGTAAGTATGGTCTCATACCAAAGGGTGCCTTCTAGGTCTTTTGAAGAATAGCAATAGCACTTATACTTCTATATCGCTTCACAGTGCTTTACAGCCCCCTCTAAGTGGTTTACAGAGTCAGCATATTTTCCCCAACAATCTGAGTCCTCATGATGCCTACTTAAAATATTTAAATTCTTACGAATCCCTTCAGGCAATCTCTGCGCACTTTAGTGTGCAGTTCTCAATCAACTTACCAACAAAAGAACCTCATTAAGTACACTGAATTTTACTCTGGTACAGAAATACATACATCTTTCATTCATCAGAGTTTTTGCTTCTTTCGTACAGTACAAAGCTTGCATGCCTTAGATTCCTTCAAGATCGAAGAAATGATCAGACCCAAGCCTACCATGGGAGTTGCACATCTTTAGCAGAATGCAGCACCTACTTCATGGATTGTCAGTCAACGATGCAGGAACTCCCACTGCACCGCTGACCTTTGCGGGTCCCTCTCCCTGCTTTTTCCTTACTTGGATCTAGGAAGGGTGCCTTCTCTATAATTTTCTCTGCTCCGTGGAACACCCTTTTCAAGAGACCCGGCAGAAACCCAGTTCCCTTGTTTTCCAGAAGATCTTGAAGAGCTAGCATTGGGGTAGGATGAGACTGACATAGGGGAGAATGTTGCTGAATGCTTTGATTGTGGCTGGAGGTTTTTCTTCTTTTTGGCTTTAATTGTTTTGAGAGCCATCCAAGATCAGAATACAGGATAACCCTAGACTTACAATCATTTTTGAATGAAGTTACAACAGTGCTGAAAACCGACTTATGATCGTTTTTCACACATGACCATTGCAGCATATCCACAGTCACGTGACCAAAATCCAGGTTCTTGGCAACTGGCATGTATTTATGACGGTTCCAGTGCCTGGGGTCATGTGATCGCCAACCGTAACCTTTCCAGCTGGCTTCCGTCAAGCAAAGTCAATAGGGAAAGCTGGATTCGTTGAATGACCACCCGATTCACTTAACAACTGCAGTGATTTGCTTAACAACTGTGGCGAACAGGTCTCAAAATGGGGTGCAACTTCCTTAGCAACTGTCTTGCTTAGCAATGGAAACTTTGGATTCAGTTGTGATTGTAATTCGAGGACTACCTATATGGGCAACTACGTAAGTTTGATAGACTCACTCACTCACTTGCTGTCTTTAAAAATCAGTTGCCAAATGATCCTGGGATGAAGGAAACTACTAAATCAGGAGACGCAAAACAGTGCTTCATAAGGTACATACACACTTTGGGAGATTTCTCTGGTGCCTTGAACATTATCTACGGCCATTGTACAGGCTCTAGAAAATGCTCAAGGCAGTCCAGAGAATTAACCATAGTAACTGTCCCATTATAATCTATTGTTTATGTTGTGAATGAATAAATGTGTTTAATAAAGTTATTAAGAGCTTGAAGTTAAGTGCAGGGTTCTGGCCCTGCACTTCTGATTGGCCGTTAATAGCGACATCAGATTGGTCCATTCAGGTGAATCTGATTGGCTGTTAACGAGCCTCTTCCATTGGTTAACGGAGCTAGCGCTCCCTGGGTTTCATTGGTTGAATATTAATAAAGCTGCCTATATAAGGAGGGCCGTTGCAGCCATTGAGCTGAGCTGTTTTCACTATGATATTAAAGAGTTTGAAGTTCACTGTTACCGGCTCGTCTCCATTCTTCGCGCCCACGCTCAAAACTTAACAGTTTACACTATAATAACTGCAATATAACAACTGCCCTTTTCACTGGTAAAAATGTGTCAAAATAAATAGCATATAGTAAATAGTACATTTGGTACAGAGTAAATAGCTGTAAATATGCAAGCCGTAGTTTATGCTTGGATTTAAATTGCCTCTCTCCAAAGAATCATTGAATTGGATTTAATTTCTAAACCCAACCCAAGATTTGGGGCATTCAAGGTAGAATTCTTAAGAAGTATTCCTATATATTCCTATACTTAGGAATAAGTATATCTGAAGCTCCCTTATTCTGAGCCAGACATTTGACTGAATAATGTCTGCAATGATTGGAGGGTTTGTCTATCACAGGTCTTTCCAATAATTTCTTGAAATGCCAGAGATTGAATTTGAATTTTCTGCATTCCTACTGCTGCTGCTGCTCTTACTACTATTTTAAATGCATATCCTGCCTTTCCCTTGAGTGGTTTATGTGGGATGTACCCCTTCCTTTATTTACTTGCAAAGATATTCTCTATGTCTGAGTGACAGTCTTTTTCTTAAAAGCTTCAAGGCTTTTTAGAGAAATGGAATTGAATGGGGAATTATAATTGAATGGAGAGAAAGTCTAGTCTAGTGTTTGCGGCATCCAACTAGAAACCAGGAGATTGGGAGTTCTAGTCCTGTCTTAGGCATGAAGCTAATTGAGTGACTGTCAGGTGCAAATCATCAGGTTTATGTGTGAAGGGTTCAAGTTGACTACTTTATTGTATTCTACCAGTCATACAAGAAACTCCCTGGACTGCTTGCCTTCTCTTGGGAATAAACAAATAAGGTCCCATGGAACATAGGGGTAGGGATCATCCTTAGTCTCTTGCAGCTGTATAATGACTCATGTGGAAGAAGATTGAACAGCTCTTCATTATTCCTCTCCAAACAAGGAGAGGACTTGAGATCACCCACAATTGTTCCAGACAGTTGCTCCTTGTGAGGAGACCAAAACACAGCAATCTCCAGTGGGTTTAGAGTTCTGGGAGACTCTTGGAAATTGCCTGTTAACTAGTTTAAAAAATAAAAAAATCTTGGATCAACAAATCCAATAGCTGAATTTCCTTCAATCTTTCGTGAAAAGATTTTTAAAAACAGGTTCGATATAAAAATACATATTTTTTTTTTAAATAATCAGAAAACAAGTGATTAGAACTTTGTTTTTGGAAAGTTACAAATTGACTAAGAGTCCAGATGGATTTGACATAAGATTTTAGAATTTATTTTAAGGAGCCTCCCCATGAGAAAATACTTTGAAATATTTTGAAAAAAAAAAGCATGATAGTTTGAGACATTGAATGCTGGACACTAGAGGGAACCAGAAAGAATGAAAGATTACATTAAAGAACAACATATCAGTTTGACTTACTAATATAAAATGAAGCAAAGTATTTTAACATTGGATGTATCAAAGGATGTATTTGAACAATAGTCCCAGTAATAAATTTTAAGAGTGTTTGGCAGATAGATTGCGTTTAAAAGATGTTACAGAAGAGGAATTTGTTCTATCTGACAAGACTTGAGGCTGATCTGAAAGTGGATTTAAAAATAACAGACTTAATAATTAAACTTATTAAATTATTTTACATAAATTACTTAAGAATTAAATTCTTAATAATTAAAAGGGATATACAACTGATAAACCAAGACAGTGACCTGGATAAATTTCCTATTTTACAGTACAAAAGAGGCTTGTTAAAGCTTTGAAGAATTTTGTGTGAAGGGACAAAGAACAAAATGAAAAGAAATCAAGTTCTGTTACATTATTTGAAGGGACGAAAGTTCAAGATTGTTGAAAACAAAAGGAAGGAATATAAATTTGGTTTATTTGATAAAAGTTAAAATAGGTATCTTTGGTAACCCTTAATGGATTTTCCTGAAATCAGAACGGAAAAGACAAAGGTTTGTGAATTTCTTTATAAATAAAAGATGGTATATCGCAGTGGTGGCTAACCTTTTTGGGCTCCCGTGCCGATAATTACACATATGTTTGCCTGCTTGTGCTCATGTGCCATCACCCAGAATGCAATGCATGTGGCCCCTCCCATGCCTCCTGTGTATGTGCATGCAACTCACGCTGTGCACTTTTGCGCAATTGGCCCATGCTGCGCACTTCTGCGCATGTGCATGAGCCCCCCACATGCGCCACGTGCTTCTGAGCAAGTGTGAGTGTCTCCTGCAGGCTGCCACGCCCCCACACATGAGCACCAGATACTTGACAATCAGCTGTTGGGCGGTTGTCACGGGCACATGCACAGTAGACCTTTCCTGGATGAGTGCTTGCGTGCCAGCAGGAATGCCTCCGTGAGCCACTTCGGGCACGTTTGCCATAAGTTCGCCACCACGGGAATATGGGAAAACTAAATCATTTGTTGTATTTTAAGAGAAGGTGATAGGTTATTAAAATTGTTTATTCTTGTTGTGATGAAAGAGGATGTCATTTATTTATATATTTTGCTTTTCTTTACTATAGTCTAATATTTCTTTCTTTTCTATTTTTTATTTCCATTTTTTCTTTTCTCCCCCTTCCATTTTTCTTTTTCTTGTTTTTGTTTGCACTAGTTTTTATTTTTACAGTTGTACTTTTTAATAAGATTACTATTAAAAAGGGTTCTGCATGTGTGCAGCCTCCCACGACTATCCCTTCTATTTTAAAGATGGCATATATAATGCATAAAGTTTAACAGCTCAAAACATGTACAATTTTAATGTGACAAGCCATTTCATTCCCCTAAGTGCAATTAGAATTTTATTAAAACTTTGCATGTTTTATACATAGATCATAGGAGCAATAATTTGGAAATAAGTATCCCCTTCTTTTAAAGCAACTTGAGCATAACTTAGCTGTCTACTGTTGAAAAATGTTGCTATGTTTCATTTAGGTTTTTATCCTCTAGACCAGGGCTTCCCAAACCTGATAATTTATCCAAAATTGGATAAAAGTGTTTTTATTTTGGGTAAGGACATATGTACCCATACCAATTACAACAGAGCAGAGGTGGTATTTAGAAGTTTCTGACCAGTTCCGGAGAACCAGTAGTGGAAATTTTGAGTAGTTCGGAGAACTGGTAAATCCTACCTCTGATGGCCCCACCCCATCTGTTCTCTGCCTCCTGAGTCCCAACTGATCAGCTGGATCTTCTTTTGTTGCCCTGCAGGTTAGTGGGGTGGGGAGGAAATGGGGATTTTGCAGTAACCTTCACCTACCACGCCCACCAAGCCATGCCATGCCCACAGAACTGGTGTTAAAAAATTTTTGAATCCCACCAACAGAGACATTTAAACTGACTTAAAGACAGCCTCATATACTAAAATATATTGGAAAAAATTCCCAAAGTATTTCTATAAGACAAAAATTGGTGAAATTACCAGTAGTAATTTGTTGACATGACATAAAGATCATTCAGTAATATTGTTTTATACTATAGCAGTCCTTGAGTTAAAACCATTCAATTCAGTGATAATTATGACAGTTCTAAAATAAGGGACTTATTTTAAAATTATGACAGTTCTAAAATAAGGGGCTTATGTCCAGTCCTTGAAGTTTGATTAGACTTTCTGATAGTGGTTTTGAGTTATGAAGGAAAAAGTTTGAGAAGGACTGTCCTACACCGTATACATGAATACATTAGGAGGCATCCTTCATAAAGGTAAATAGGAAGATAATGTTTACAAGGAACAAAAGCTGTAAGCACCCAGCATTTGTTTACTGCTATGTCATTCCTTCTAAGAAATCCACTACAGTTTCTGACTGAATAAAATGGCATGATTCTTCCAAAAAGACTTTGTCATGGCACAGATGGACGCTGATGTATAGAATTCATAGTGAGAGGGTTCCCTCTGTCAGTAATTGAGATTAAGGAGAAGATGCTATTAAAAATTACAAGTAAAGCTGAGAGAGAGTGAGTTGAGAGAGTGGGGAAAAAAGTAGGTTAAGGCTTGATATGTTTCTTGATATATTGATATATTTTTTACATAATTCTGTACCTATTTGTAAATATTTTCATTTGCATATATTATTAAAACAAGCTGTGGGCTCTGGGTGTGTCTGTATTGACTCATTTTCTTCAACAGGCTTACTACCATTTTATTTACTACTAAGTACTATATAATATACTCTTAAACCAGAGTTGAATTTAAGTGTTATTTTTATATGTTGTAAAAGAAGTTGGAAGTCTCTTTCTTTTTATACCTTTTTCCTATAGTTTTTGTGACCTGCACTATCCCATACCTTTCTTTTTATTCTTTCCCTCTATTTATTCTGACCACTTATATTCGTTAGTTTTTATTTTTATACTCTGTAAAAACTGAATAAAGTTATATTTTAAAAAAAACTGAAATAAAATACATCTCCCCCTTCAGTCTGCCTGCTTACCTTTTTGCTTATGGGCAACTTTCCCCTTCGTATAGGTTTTAATCTTTACATCAAAATTGGGCAGGAAGGCCTTTTGGAAAGGAGCTTCCTCTGAAAGGAAGGAGCTTCCCCTGAAAAATATTTGTGTGCTTCCAAGGAGGACGGCTATACAGCCCTTGTAATATATAAATAAAACTGGATTAAAATTCTGCTTATTCTAACTTGACAGTGATGGGATTCAAATTTTTTTACTACTGGTTCTGTGAGCCTGGCTTGGTGTGGTTTGATGGGCATGGCAGGGGAAGGATACTGTAAAATCTCCATTCTCTCCCCACTCCACTAACCTGCTTTCCAGTTCTGTTGTCCTGTGCAGGGCAACAAAAGAAAGACCCTGCCGATCAGCTGGGGCTCGGGAGGCAGAGAATAGATGGTGGCAGGGCCAGTCAGATGTGGCATTTGCCCATTCTCCGAATTACTCAAAATTTCTGCTACCAGTTCTCCAGAACTGGTCAGAACCTGCTGAATACTACCTCTGCTTGAGAATTCAGTCTTTCACAAAGTCTCTGCCAAATGCAAGAGGGATTTTCCCCACGGATCTAGAATCCAGGTCTATAGCAAAGTTACTCCTAATTGGAGGAAGGCAATTTTTTTTTTGAATGCATGACAGAAATCAGTGACTGCTAATAATCCAAGTATATCTAAATTAATTTGGTCCCAGTTTTTGCAGACCCTTTCTTGCTTAATAAAGTAGTGTCCTCTTTAATTACATTGTTCTGTTTTCTCCTTCTTCAGCGAAGTAGGAGGGGATCAGATTTCTCCCCTTCCTTTGGAAGATAAATGTCTTACATAACAAATTGCATACCTTTCATTTTCACCCCAATGTAATTACATTCATTAAAAGTTTCCTTATAATGCTCCTATCCAAATAAATAATAGCACAAGAAATGGTCTTTTGAATTCATTTTATGCTAACAAAATGCATACTCTTTGAAAGTTTTATGTTGTGTATAATGAAATTTCACCTATCCCCAGGGATTCTTTCACACTTGTGAGGGAGAAATAAAAATAATCTTTGTGAATCATATTACAAAAAATCTTATTTCGTAAAGTTTCCTGGTTTCTAAATCTAGTTAGTTTAAAAGTGATTACAGATTCAGGATATTTGAATATTTTGCTATGTTCATCCTCGGAAACCTCATTCATGTTTCCATCTTACACAATAGCGATCAGAAAGATATTATATATAAATATCCACCCATCCTAACTTTATTATTTTTACAAATAGCCCATGGGGGCAAACATATCCAACACCCCTTCCTCCTTCTATTTTCTCTCAACAACAAACCCATGAAGTGGGTTGAGTGAAAAGAGAATGACTGTCCTAAAGTCACCCAATTGGCTTTCATGACTAAAGTGGACATCCTTTTCTGTTGTCCCTTTCATGCAAGGGTTCCTTAAGACTTATGTTTTGGGGGGATCAGATGAATATTTTTTTTTTTCCTTTCAATTGAAACAATTCTATTTTTGTCAGAATTGAAATATTGTATCTATCAGAACATCTTTAATGTATAAATGTTTTTTATGCGTAAGATAGATTTTATATTTTTGAATTGTACCTATACAGTAACTCACCGGGCTAAATATTAGGTTATATAAATATTACAATTCAGAGGAACCTGGCACAACTTTTAGAGAACTGAATTGTATTTATGTGTGAGCAGGGATTATTACAATATTCTTTATTTCTCTGCTCCGTTTAAAATATCTCTAGAACAGAAGTGGTATTCAGCAGGTTCTGACCAGTTCTGGAGAACCGGTAGCAGAAATTTTGAGTAGTTCGGAGAACCGGCAAATGCCACTTGGAGATTTGCAGTATCCTTCCCCTGCCACGCCCACCAAGCCATGCCCACAGAACCGGTCGTAAAAAAATAATTGAATCCCACCACTACTCTAGATGGATACATGCAATGATATACATACTGTAATTAATACTAGTTTATTAACACCCCCTTCTTCTGTTGCTTCTATTGCTGCTGTGCCAGGCTGCTGACTGCCAAACAGCTGATCAGTGCAGCAGGGACCCAACTCCACACTTACTCCCAACTCTCCAGATACACTCCTTGTCATCCCCAAGTCATTTGCCTGCGCCCCATTATTGACTGCAATGTGCATGTGCAGATTGTTACTTATTTCAGTTTAAGGTATCTTGGAACTTTCATGCTGGTATAATTGCATTTCTGTTTTTAATGTTTTTACATTAAAACTCAAGGAGTGCCAAGATTTTGTGATATTTAAATAAACAAATGAAAAAATAAAGTAGGTGTCAAGGCTCCAACTATGTTGTGGTTCCCCAGCAGCAGGTACGGACGGCCGAGATCTTGGAGAGCAAGGACTCAGATAAGGGGCCTGCGTGTGATGCAGGGATGGGGCCAGGACCACCAGGGAGTGGAGTGCTGCCTTCAGAGATTGTGGAGGCTGGGTGCAGTGATGAAGAGGTTCCCAAGGAGCCTGTGCCTGGCACGCGTATGCGCAGGGCTGCTCGAAGGAAAGAGTAGCTGCAGCAGCATGGGTGACTTGGGAGTAAGGCTGCAAGGTAATGGCCCCTCCGTCAAGAGATGAAAGCCAGTGTCAGGGCTCCAACAAATCCCCCTCATTCAAAGCAAAAGTCTCTAGCCGCAGCTCAGAAAAAGTAAATTGGTCTGTTAGAAATTGCCATATTGGTACATAGTTGGGTACAGCCAGTACTAAATCACATCATACATTTCCTCCTTGACCCTGGTCTTCCCTTCACCCCCCTGGATGTGACTTCTCCAATGGGACACATCCATCTCCAAGAGTCATCCATCATGCTCTCCAATAACCTTCTTATGCTCTGACAACTTTGGGCTACCGGGGATGATTATCTAGGCATTTAAGGAATGTCTTGTTTTCCCCCACTCTCTTTTTCTGGCAGCTAAAAAGACCAAAGGAGTATCTTTTTAGTTGACAGCCAGTTGAGAAACCGGAGTTCTTTGCAGGAAGCAAAGAAGTTTTTGCACTCAAGCCTTGCGGATATTCGGAATATCTTGGTTGGTGTTTGGAGACTCTTTGTATTTGAACTATTTCTTAGTAACTTTACCTAGTGTTCTTGGCAGTCTTGCAACACCTTGGCAAAGCTCATTCTTATCAGAGATAATTAGTTTGAAACAGCCTTTTAACTGTGAAGGAACAGAATTCATAAAGAATCAATAAAAGTTTTTTCTGTTACCTCTGTTTCGTGTTTGTTTCCTTGGAACAAGGTTTGGGTCAGAACAGACTAACAGTAGTTAGTCAGTTGGTTAGAGAACTAATTCAAAAGGCAAGAATCCCACTTAGCTAGGCAGAGTCCATGGTGGATACCTAGTGTCCAAAGAACTTTTTAAGAATCTTTTTGGATTTTTCTGCTTGCAATGGGTAATCCCCCCACTTATACCATTCAAAGTTACACATGGCACTGAAAAACTTATGTCTGTTTTTCACACTTATGACTGTAGCAGCATCCTCAGGTTCACATGATCAACATTCAGAAGCTTGGCAGCTGGCATGCATTTATGACCAATCACAGTGTTCTTGGATCATGTGATCCCCTTTTGCGACCTTCTGATAAGCAAAGTCAATAGGGAAGCCACATTCACTTAACAGTTTTGTTACTAACTGAACAACAGCAGTGATTCACTTAACAACTGTATCAAGTAAGGTCATGAAATGGGGCAAAACTCACTTAACAATGTCTTGGGCTCAATTGTGATCATAAATCAAGGATTATCCGGTACATGCACTGGCCAACTCACTAAAGTTATATGTAGCACAATTGCATGTTTCTATGGGGTTCCCTTTTTGGGCATGCTTTCTCTGAGGGCAGAAAATGCTTTTGCGTGTCTGTATTAAGAAGGATTTAGTCAGGAGCCCGATGAGCGAAAATGGAAAGAACCCCAGTTCTTTCTATCTTCTTCTCAGTTCTGATTACTGAAGCTTTCAGGAGTGTTAATACTACTCAACTTTCAATTTCCAAAATAAAAGATGTTAGTTTGATTTATAATGATAGCTGCTAGATTGAAGGAGGCGACAATGCACTAGTCGGATTGCAAAACTTATTTTCGAAGTATTTGCATTTGGGCAAATGCATTTTAATGTTTTTTTTAAAAAAAGAAATGTAGAGTCTAATTCCGTGATGGCGAACCTATGGTGGCACGCCGAGCCATTTGTACAGGCATGTAAGCCCCAGCTAAACTTATCTGCACTGTGCATGCACACGCCTCCCAGCTGATTTTTTGGCCTGTTTGAGGCCTTTTTCACCCTCCCAGAAGCGTCGAAACAGACCTGTTTTTCGGCCTCCAAAGGCTGCAGAGCTTCCCTCAAGCCCTCGGGAGGGCGAAAATGGCCGAAAATCAACTGGGAGCTGCACACATGCACAATGCAGGTAAGGAGGGGGTTGTGCAAGCATTGTGCAGGGTGCATTGCATTGTGGGTGCCGGCATGCCCACGCTTTCAGCACACCACAACAAAAAGGTTCACCATCACTGGTCTAACTGATTTCTTTTTACTTACGGAGCTTATTTTTTACCGGTAAAACTTGCTTGTATCCAGTCAGCTTTTAATTAGTTAATTTTTTTTTTATTGCTTTGCATGTTTCTATTGGTTTAAAGCTGTGTTTGTATGATTGCTGGAAAATGTCCTAAGAGCCATGGGAAGTTTTGGTTTTCTAATCCAAGGGTAAAAAAGGGAGACCCAACTTCACAAATTCCCCCTTCCGATTACTGCAGAAATGTCAGTGGCGCACATCATTTCAATGCCATTTCTGTTAAAAACATGATCTTATGAGAGGATATCAGGAAGGAATCCAGAGAAGGAATGGAAAAATGTAGCCCTTTCCTTTCTACCTGGTACAGGTTATTTATCATTGCTAAATTGTTAGACAAATATGCTCTCAGGTCAAGCTTTATATTTTTTTCATTCTCAGCGTAATCTATAGTCAGAGTATTCCCTTAGCTTCTCCAATCCAAGTACTAATTCAGCCTAAACCTATTTTAATCTCTGAGCCCACAAACTCAGCCAGGCACTAAATTATTCGGAAACAAAAGTTCTCGCTGATCTATGCACAATCACTTTGATTTTATTATTAATTACCGATATCTCTTAGTCATCCTGTTCTGTAAAGAGGCTCTAAATCATCCAAAATATATGGCTCTATACTTAATATGAACTAGAAACTGTTCCTTGTAGGTAAAAAGTGGGTCAGGCTATGTCTTCATCTGGGTCATGCTTGGTTCATGTACTCTGCTCAAAACTATTTTCCATGTTGATCAATGCTAACCATCCATTTTAATGTTCTGCTCTCTCTTACTGATTTTTTTAAAATTGCACTTGGGTTCTTTGAGGCTGATGATACTGACTTATCACACAGGACAATCTGCATCCTAAAATTATTATGTGGGACCTCCGATTTGGTTTCTTATTGTTAAGTAAAGACTTCAAAGGAACCTGTCTCAGATTTTAGTGGGTACAAAGTGGGATCTTCCACCGAGTGGTGCAACAGTCTAGAGGTGAAGACAATCAGGTGGTTGTGAGTTCGATTCTAGGCAACGGTAGATATTTCTCTCTCTGGGTACACTGAGAATATATCTGCTGAACAAAACCCCACATTGGCAACAGGAAGGGCATCCGGCCAGTAAACACGCTGCTTTATTTAGTTGCCCCAATTCCAACCTGATGCAAGGGATTACAAGGTAAAAAGAAGACAAGAAGAAGAAGGAGGAGGAGGAGGAAGAGGAGGAGGAGGAGGAGGAGAATCTTCCACCAAAATGAACTTTGCTGAATAACAGATGGGCAGCAGTGGAGAACTTAACAGAAGATTTTAGTGGAAAAGCTGCTTCAAGATGGAGCATACATTTTGAAAACCAATGTTAAAAAAAGGAGGTATTAAAGTAGTTAACTTTTTAGCGAAAGTATATATTAGGAGCACTTCGGTTTGAAAAAAACTATGTTTAAGGGTATTGGGTAGTAAACTGTGTATATTAAGGAAAGCAGTGAATGGTAGGAATATGATTTTCCAATCTTTTAAAAAATAATTTTGAATAGTTATTATAGAATAGAATAATTAGCATATTCCTAAAAAGATGAGATAAAGCTAATGAAGACCGATTCATACATTCTAACCGAAAGATACTGCAAGCCACAGGGCAAATGAGCATTACCATTTGGAAATATCTATTTAATACCTTTGCCATGAAATCTGATAATTTAACAGTTGTATGCTAGCATAATCTTTTAAAAAGAGAGATTTTAAGAGAATCCACAGGAGACTACCACCACTCTGCCAAGAATTATAATCAGTCACCTCCTTTTTTTCCCCTCCAGCATGCTGATACACAAACAGAATTATGCACATAGTGTGGCTGGTAGCCTTCAGCTTATTATCTTGTGGCCTTTCTAAAAGCAGCTTGAGGTCAAGACTTTCTGAGCCTTGGAGAACCTCCTGGTGAAGCCTCTGAAAGCGATGCCATTTCACAAAAAAAAGACTGATTGACGAAGTGGTTAGCAGGGGTCTTTATTATAGGGGGACCTTGGGACAATAGGGATTTCAAAAAAAAAAAAAAAGACTACATGACTAAGGTTGTAATTAAGAGTAAGAAATAATACTGCTGACCTATAATCACAATCATTCACATGATAGGGGCATTACCACCGGAATATTAAGCTGATCAAGAACAAAATAAGAAGAAACAGCCCTAAAAAGAGGTAATTTAGAAAGTCACCAAAATTCACCCTTATGCAGTAAATAATAGAATACCTATACTAATAGAAATAGTTATAGTAATAGTAGGAGCAGTAGCAGTAGCAGCAATAACTGGACATGCATTTACAAGGAACTAGGAAAGATCTTCCAGACTATGTAAACTGAATCTGACTTCAGGGATGTTGCTTACACAGGAAGGGTGAACACGAGAAAGGATTCTTTTTTCTATCTTTGCCCATACTCTAAAATTTAATTCGGGAAATGATCAGTGGAGGTCCAGGCTCTATCGGACATTGTTTTGAAGCTTCTTCTACCTCTTACTTGCCAAAACCAGAAGAAGACCAAACATTCTTGTTTTTGGTGAGCCCTGATGGTGGAGGTCTCAGTCTTCTCCAGCAGTGTTCAACAAAGCCAGAAAATTAGGTAGGTGCTATACTGGACAAGCAGCCATGCTACTTAGAGCTTGGGGGAGTGGGGAATGAGCATTGGAGGGACACACATCGTCCAAGGGTTGAAGACAACAGGGTTGTGGTTAGCCGGCAGCAGGTGTCGACGGTGGAGGAGAGCGAGGACTCGGATGAGGGGCCGGGACCATCAGGGAGTGAATTGCTTGCCTTCAGGGATTGTGGGGGCTGGCAGCAGTGACGAGGAGGTTCCCGAGGAGCCTGTGCCAAGTGCGCTTGAGCGCACGATGATTTGAGGAAGAGAACAGCTGGAGCAACACAGGCGACTCTGGAGTAAGGATGCAATGTAATGGGCCCTCCTCCAGGGAATATAAGCCTGGTTTCAAAAGGTTTTTGCCTTTGCAGAAGGCAAAAACGCTCTAAGGACCCAGCATTGTGTGTAGAGACTCCAAGTTATCTGAAGAATTCTGTCCAGGCTTTTCTGGTAGAACTAATTGGCTTCAAGCCATCTTTTATCTACAAAGAAGTTTATTTGTAGATTAAAGCTGTGAAGGTTTGAGTTGCTGCATTTGTTTGAGATTTTCTTGATGGTAACAGGGTTGGGACAGAACAAACTGTGTCCAATCAGACAGGACAAGGCTGCTTCTGCAACTTGTTTCTCCCTTGAGACTGAGGAGTTGAGGCCATTTGTTTTAATACAGAGTTCTTTATCATGGATAGGCACTGATGGAGACTTGAACCTAAATCTCTCCAATCAACATCTAACACCAGAGGTGGGCTGCTGCCGGTTCGGACCGGTTCACCCGTACCAGTAGTTCCAACCACTGGCTGGGCCCTCCCTCCCTTGGTGTTATCCCATCCTATATATTTCACTCTCTGGCTCGCTCGCCCCGCCCATGCAGCCCAGCTGCCTCACCCGCTCTACTCACCACAGTTGCCCGAGAAGGTGGGCTGGAAGCCGCACGCCTGAAATCGCCATGTGTTTGAAGCCACGCGCAAGCACAGAAGGCACGCTCACATTTTCGTTTCTGCACTAGGCCAACTGGTTGTTAAATTATGTGAAGCCCACCTCTGTCCAATACCTAGTAGATATTCTTACGCAGATACACAGTGATCACACAGAATAACACACACACATAAATACTCCACATTGTTGGTGTGAGAGAAAAAAAAAGAATATTTTGTGCATATCCTGGTTTGGGACATTCATACAAAACGGGAAGCTATGATCTTAACTTATGTAAGTTAAGACGATTCAGTTCTCTTCCTTGTACTTGCAAATGAAGTGGGGAAGGTGACAAACAATCATGCGTTGGGATTATGTCTGAACTGAGATGAAGCAGGTGGCACGTACATACGGGATGACACATGCATTAAAAGCAAGCGAGCTGCATGCTTCGTTTGGCTTACCTCATCCGAGCCAGATCCAAAGATCAGCAGGTCAAAAGGTATTGCAGCCACCATGTCAATTAGGAACCAGCCTTTGAAGTAGTGAATTGCTATTCTCGCCGGGTCACTTACCACTTCTTCATTCTGGTTGACATATGTCGTTCGGAAGTTTATGAGAATGTCAATGATAAACATAATATCCACAATTAAGTCTACCATGTTCAAGGGGTTGCAGGAATAGCCACAGACCCGCCTCTTCTGTTCTTCGCTGTCATTGAGAAGGAAGGCTGCCGAGTAAGGGGTAAAGATGGCAGTGTAGATCACAAGCAGCAAAATGAGCCAATCCCAGACTGCTTTGAAAGGGCTGTAGTGCAATATTGTAAACTTGTTGATGCGGGGTGTTTGGAGCTTATATTCTGGCAGGACGTCGGCTCCCAAAGACAGGACCTTGGGAAGTCAAAAAAAAGAACAACCACCAAACCATCCAGTGAGTCACATAGAAATGGAACAGACAGACAATCAAAGAAATGCACCTATTTCTGAACAAGGTTTCCCTAAAAGGCAGCGCAAGACAATTGTGAGGAAATTAGAATGGGCAATGTGACTTTTAAAGTATTACAGGTAGTCCTCGGCTTACAACAGTTCATTTAGTGACCATTCAAAGTTCAATGGCACTGAAAAATGTGACCATTTTTCACCGTGATGACCTTTATAGCATCCCCGTGATCACGTGATCAAAACTGAGATGCTTGGCAACGGTCTCACATTTATGACAGATTTAGTGTCCCGGTGTCCCGTGATCCCATTTTGCGACCTTCTGACTTTCTAAGCAAAGTCAATGGGGCAGCCAGGTTCGCTTAACAAACGGGCTACTAATTTATCAACTGCAATGATTCACTTAACAATTGTGGCAAGAAAGGTCGCAAAATGGAGCAAAACTCACTTAACAAATGATTCACTTAACAACAGAAACATTGGGCTCAATAGGGGTCATAAGTCAAGGACTACCTGTATTATATTATTTATTACTAGCATCTATATGAGAGAGAGGGACACATCACTAAAATTCCTGCGGCTAGAGAGTAAATGAGAATTACTAGGAAAGGACAAAAAGATATGATTTAACACTCCGTATAACTTGCCTGCTGTCTAAAAATCAACAACTACTTATTCTGTTCCTGAGGAGCATTTCTGAAGTGATAGATGGATAATGAACCTAGGCCAGAGATGGCTCCTGGGAACAGCCAAAAGCTAGTTTGCACTCAAAAAGGATCTTCTCATGACAGCTTTCCTCGTGCTAATTCCTAATTCCCCTGGGAAACAAATACGTTCCCCTTGATTACATATTCCAATTGCCATCCTTTTTTGCTGAAATATTAAGCTGCAGCTTCTTTGTCTGTGCATGTGTGAGTCCTGTTGCTTACTTGCAAAGCAGCTGTACAAATGGAGACGATTGTTATGCATGTAGAATTCTTTATTGGCCAAGTATGATTGGACACACAAGGAATTTGTCTTCGGTGCATAAGCTCTCAGGGTATATTAAAAAAATACATTCATCAAGAATCAGGAGATACAACACTTAGTGATAGTCATGGGATACTAAATAATAAGCAATCAAAATCATACTAGGAAACTAAATTAAACAACATAAATTGGAAAGATACAAGCCATAAGGTTGTAGTCATAAGTAGAAAGAGGTGGATAATAGGAAGGTTGAGAAGAAAACTAGTAATACAGTCTTAGTAAATAGTTTGACAGTGATGTGGGAATTAGTTGTTTAGCAGAGGAATGGCATGCGAGGAAAAACTGTGTGTAGTTGTTCTGGACAGGTGTTTGATGGCATGATTGTGGATACCTGGGGTGAAACAAGCTAGTGTTGTTTATTGGGAACAGGACCAATCAGTAGAATCCCACTTCCTATTCACAGTTGATTCAGTGCTTGGTCTACACATAGCACTAATAATATTTTGTTGTGGCATACTGAGCAATCAGAATGGCTCGATTCATGAACTATACACTATGCTATGATGAATAGTTACTTTCACACTTTATACCATGATGTAAACTGCATGCTCCTTGTCATTATATGTAAGCCAGGCCAAAATGTGGTGCATTTTATAAATAGATGCGCCAGACCAGCACCAAGATATTTTAATATCGGAGGAGAGGATGACAGTGTTCCTCTTCAGGGTTAAACCTTTCAGATGCCTCCCTCCTCCAGACTACCCCGTCATGTTAGCCATCAGTTAAAATGTGAGGGGAAGCAGACCGGTTTAGATGCCAGGGCTCAGGCACACAAGCTGGGAGGAACAAGAAGCCCATGCCCATCACATCATGAATATTATTATGAGCTCCCAGAGCCAGAAGACTTTGCATGAACATTAGAGAATTAAGCTTGCACTCTGTATCTCTAGTGCCATCTAGTGGCCACTCTCGGTACATTCTGTTTGCGAGGCTGGCCTGCTTTCCACCTGTTGTTCAGCCTTCACTCATCCTGCCACTTCCTAATGCCTAGGTTCATCTTTGGATCCTCACCAGAATTACAATAAATCATGACCAGCACTTTTTTTTTCAAGATGGAAGAACCAACAGGGATCTCTGTGCCTGTAGGGTCAAAAGTGGCAACCCCTCCTGCCTCAACTATATTTAGGCCACTGTCCTTTCCTCGTTTCATATACAGAATAGCAATAGCGCTTAGACTTATATACCACTTTATAGTGTTTTATAGTCCCCTCTAAGCAGTTACAGAATCAGCCTATTGCCCCCCCAACAATCTGGGTCTTCATTTTACCCACCTTGGAAGGATGGAAGGCTAAGTCAACCTTGAGCCTGGTGACATTCGAACTACCAAATTGCAGGCATCTGGCTGCAGCAGAGGTAGCTTGTAGTACTGCACCACAGAGGCTTGAAGAAGCAGACTATAGGAATTCAGAATCATTGAGTTAGATGGGGTCCTTTAGAACAGGGGTCTGCAACCTTGGCAACTTTAAGACTTGTGGACTTCAACTCCCAGAATTCCTCACCCAGCAAAGAATTCTGGGAGTTAAAGTCCACAAGTCTTAAAGTTGCCAAGGTTGCAGACCCCTGCTTTAGAACACCAAACCTAATTCTCTGATCACTGAAGGAACTGGAATCAAAAGAATCAGTCCTAACAGGTCAGAAGAATCTATTTTGGGGGGAGGTCCGTTGCTTTGAACGGTTGCTAATCAACCAGTCGCAAGTCAAGGACAACCTGTGTTTTATGAAAATATCACAAATAAAAGCCTCATGTTTGAGTGTTTTCAAAAAACTCATTTTCTTTCGCTTATCTTTCAACAATAGCATCTTGGATAATCGCTTTTACATATATATATATATACTGTGTTTCTCACAAAATAAGGCCGGGCCTTATTTTTTTTTTTTGACCCCCGAAAAAATGGCTAGGCCGTCTTTTTGGGGGTGACTTAATTTCCTCCCCCACCTAGAGCAGCCCATACGCACTCCCCTCGCCGCGAGGCCGCTTCTTTCAGCCAATCGAAGTGGCTGTTGACTGCACTTGGGGAGCTTCCATCGCCTGAAAGAGACTGCCTAAAGGCGAGGGGACACGGGCAGCCATGTCACGCCCCAAAGCGGCTGGGGACTCTGCCTTTGGGGAGCTTCTATCGGCTATTGGGGTACTCTAGCCTAGGCTACCTGCAGGGCACTACTAAAGGCAAGTTTTCTCCCCATCCCCCCGCCCTTTCCCCCCATTTCTCTTCACCTCGTGTAGTTCTAATGAACGATGTGAGAAATGGTGGGGAAATGCATGTTTTAAATAGGCCTAAATTTTGGGGGAGGGGCTTAATTTCACCTCATGCCTAGAAATCATGATGGGCCTTCCTATTGGTAGAGGCCATATTGTTGGAGAAACACAGTATATATTTTAAAAAACACCCTCTGTATTTAAGTAACATTTCCCCCCCAACATTATTCACTTTATGGTCCATTTGTTGGGAAATTATAATCAGAGTATCTAAATACTATGAATACATTTTATTAAAAGCAGATTGACAAAGGTTTTTTTCAAAAAAATTAAACGAGCATAGAAGAAACAGAAAAAAGATCATAAAAGGGTCGAAGGGAAAAAAAGAATAGTAAAATAGCAAGAAAAAGAAAGGTAACTAAAGAAGCGAGTTCCGATCTTTGCAGCAGTTTCAAACATAATTGGATCTCCATCCTCTCATATATTGTAGCTACCTTCTTCCCTAAATAAACCTTTAAAATCAATAAATCCCGAAATCAGCAATTCAATTTTGTCTATTTTCAGCAAAAAGGTCTATAAAGGGAGTCAGCGTACCCAAATACTAGAAGGCTACATGCATTGAGAGTAGCACAGGGCAGCTTCCCATTATAGGAAAACTGGAGAAAATGCACCAGTGAAAACAAAGGTAGACCAATACATTCGTACCACATGCACTCATTTGAAAAGTTTAATTAAAAACAGAATACAATTTGTGATAGTGGGTTAGATTGTATTGACCTTCCCACTTTGACACTGTTTCGCAAGGCCCTGAAGACCTGCTTTTACTAACAGACCTGAGCTCCAGAATGGGATGGAGCCCATCAAGTGGCCTATTTGACTGATTGTTGTCACTACAGAGTGGAGGTGGAGTTATTGTTTTTATAATTTTCTTTTTTCTCTCTCTTAATGACCCTGTAATTCCTTGCATTGGGGTGGAGTTGGGGCAACTAAATGGAACTGAGCGTTTACTGGCCAGATGCCCTTCCTGATGCCAGTGTGGAGTTCACAGCAGGCAATAATTCCGAGAAATATCTGCTACTACCTAGAAATGAACTCATGGCCTCCAGATTGTTAGGCGGGAGATCTAGGGCACCGCGCTGCTCATTTTTATTGTTTGTATTTTGGGTTTTTATTTTTGTAAGATGCCTAAAGTCACTGAGAGTGTGGCCATATAAATTTACTCAAATAAATAAATAATAGGAGAGTGATCAGGTGAGCTCTGTACCTGCCCAATCTGCTGCAGCTTCAAGATCCTTACACAACATTCTTCTCCTCTCTGGTCTCACAGAGACCAAGCGCTTGAAAGGAGGGCTTTGGATGAGTGTGGGTTAAGTCCAAATAAAGAAACTCTTTTTTTTTTTTAAACTTTGAAGCACTCACGTCGGTGAAAAGGACAAACTTTGCTGCAGTAATTTTGTGTTTTGTTGTGGAATAACGTGCAATTAGGCTATTCTGATAATAGTATCAGTGGTGGGTTTCAAAGTGGTTTACCACTGGTTCGGTGGCCGTGGCTTGGTGGCCACACTTTGTGCACACGCAGAGGCTTTCCTATCCACCTCCTGCAATCCTGCACTCTCCCTGTGTCCCCCACAGCTGACGCCCAGTTGGGTGGCTGGGTCCAACAGCAGCTCATCAGAAAGAACCAGTTTGGTCTCTGCTGATCTTCAGTGCTACCGGTACGCCAGACCCAGGGCGAACTGGTAGAATAGCACCTAACTTTGCTTGATAACCCATAAGAGATCTTTCTTTAGGTCGAAAGTAGGAAGGCTTCTGATAGTGGCAGGCTGATATTGGTCAACTAAGAGCTGCAGCAGGTAGGGTGATGATGCAAAATGGAAAGACTTTTCCATGGATAAATCAGGCTTTTCTCTCTCTTTTTCCTCTCTTGATTTTCTTTTTTTT
Organism: Hydrophis major; assembly: GCA_033807585.1. NCBI lineage: Eukaryota > Metazoa > Chordata > Lepidosauria > Squamata > Elapidae > Hydrophis > Hydrophis major. Next base: position 182,177,295 of record CM066328.1, read on the forward strand.
TCTTTCATTTTATACATTATGTTAAACTTGTTTTATTGTTTACAGTCTTCTTCTAAATATTTTTGGTCTCTTCAAAATCTGCTAGTTTTCAGCTGCTCTGATCATAGTTGGCTTCTTGCAGAAAGGTCCTGAAGGATTTCAGCTTCAGAATGGGTTTTCTAGAATTGGAAAGGGGAAAAAAATGCCACCCTAATTACTTAAAAAAAAAGATATTCTTTAAGCTGAAAAGCAGGTTCATCTTCTGCTGTCATTTTTGTTAAAGGTGAAGACTCCTTTGAATTGAACTCAACTCCTGGTGATTTTCATTTCTTGGCCACAATACAGACTTTTTTCAACTGCCGCCTTCTGAAATGTTTTTGTAATTTTTCAATCTAGCCTGATTCATTTTTAGTCCAAGCAGCAACCAAGTGCAACGCTGGTTGGCTTTTAAGTCCAGGTACGGCTACTTGCTGCTGCCTCATGCTGAGTTTACCATTTTCATTAGTGCCTGTTTTCTTTCAATCAGCTGATTGTCTTACACAAATCAAGAGAAGCCATAATTATTTCCTACTTTGCCTCCACCAAAATCATCCAGACTTCTCAGCCAGGCTAATTTGTTTTCCCCGTCAAAAGAACATGATTTAATAGCTGCACTTGCCTTATCTCCTGCAGGAAAGCCTGATGTGCAAATTTAGTTGCTAAATGTATATCCAAATCCAGGTGCATAAGTGAAAATTAAGCTAACAATTACCTCCACCCTCCCCAGTGATTGAGGGAGGGGAGAACTCTATATTAACTTTCAGAACAACAATAAAGAAAATAATTTCAATCTTTATTGTACTTCATTTGAACTCCAGTATTTTTCCAGGACAAAACACATTTGAATTTATATACAGAGGGTGTGAATGCAGCTAAAAAAGATTGGGGGATGGCTACTACTAAAATACAGTTTAGCTGCATTCACACACAAAATCACAAGGCAAATCTGTTGTAAATTAAGTTCCAGTTCCAAAATAAAAGAGTTCCACCTATGCCGATAATACCACAAGACTCACTACAGGAACACTGACCATATTTAAGATAATGCATTTCTTATAGACTCACCTAATGAATTTGCTGACAAAACTTACAGATATGTAAACATGCAAGCTGAAAAAAAACCCAACACTCACATACGTAGGTCTCTTTTGTTAACTCTTAAAAATAATGACATTCTAATGAATTAAAGCAAAAGGGATGACTAGAACACTACTAATTTAGAGTCCCATGAGACAGTTTCAATCCCACCAAATCTAAGTACATTTCACATCTGTAATAATAGGTAGAAATACAGAGTGGGGACTTGGATTAAATTAGATATGGGTATTAAATTAATCATGGTTAACCTGCCTCAAAATGATTTCAATGCAATTACAGCATGAACAATTAATCTGGATCCAACCAATATTTTGATGTGATTTCCATAATCCTTCATTCAGCTTCCAAAAGCATTGCTTACATAAATTATGGCAGAATATAACCACATTTTTCAATCAAAGCAGTTCATATATTTTATTTCTCTATCTAACTCCAAATCAAGGTTGTGATATTTCAAATGCATTCGTTTGTATGCATTAAGTGAACAGTCTTTAGCTACTTCAGAGAAGATACATCCAAAGACGATACATTCTGATCAATCTAACTAAGCGCACACATCCTTTTTTTTTTTCATTTCCCTTGCCACATGGGACAATGAATAATACTGTCAGGCGCAAAGAATCAGGACCATTCATAAAGTTGAAACACAGATGATTTATTAATCAACTATCTAGTCAACTAACAGCACTAAATTGGCACTAGATAAGGGTCAATTGAATTTGCAGGGGGTTGGACTTGGATCTCTTGTGGCAATGCAAGGACTCTAAACTGATGACATGTTTAGCTCTGCCCCTCTCCACTCCAGCGCTGCCTGCTCTTCTCTTACAAATACCTACTTTTATCATCTGGGACTCTGGGAATGTTCCTTAAGTTCAGAATATAGCAGTGGTGGGATTCAAAACTTTTTTTTGCTACCAGTTCTGTGGCCGTGGCTTGGTGGGCATGGAATGGCTTGGTGGGCATGGCAGGGGAAGGATACTGTAAAATCTCCATTGGCCACCCTACTCCAGGGGGAAGGTCACCACCAGTTCTCTGAATTACTGAAAATTTCTGCTACAGTTCTGCAGAACTGGTCAGAACCTGCTGAATACCACCTCTGGAGTATAACAATTCTAAGATGTTGTCTTGGAGAGTGTAATCATTGCTTCAATTTATTTTCTTTTTTCTAGTTTGCTAATTACTGTATGCCTAAGCACTACCAGAAGAGGCCTGCTCTTGATTCTAATTATGTTATGAATTCCTGTTCTACTGGACATGTGTGGAAAAGCATTATTTAAAAAGTTCATTCAAATTTAGGACTGAGTTCCAGTATTATTAGAGATAATTGTACTATTATAATTTCTGGCATCTCAAAAAACCCTTTATATGAATCTTATTATCTCAATATAAAAAAAGACGTTCAAAGAAATCTCATATTAGCATTTTTGGAAGAGACTAAAGAGCATGTCAATAGCATTGTACTCATTACATGAAATTCCTTTGGGTCAAGAAAGAGTAGGGCATAAAGTCATATTCCAGAATTTATTGCATTCTCAGTAGTGGACTTAATTAGTTAGTACAACCTTTTTCGGGAGGGGAGGGGAAATGAGGTTGGGGAGCAATGGCAAAGCTGTAGGAGAAAAAAATACACTCATTATCGATCAGGTAATGTTCTCAGCTTCCCAATTAAACAGCTATTTTCTAGAGAAATTGCATTTAAAGTTTTCTCTGTAATTGCACAGGGCTCAGCTTTCAAACTGGAGCACTGGGTAATGATGAAATGCCAAAGACACAAGCAGCATGCCTTATGTTCTCCCAACATGCTTTGCTTGGACTAGGGAGGCTTTTATTTAGTTAGCTAGTTTGTTGAACTTCCACAACTATCAAATAAATAAATAAATAAAAAGACTCAAGGTGGACTTTAGAGGAAAACTCTGTGAAAACACCAGATTGCAAAATGGCACTACAGGACAGGGAAATGCGTAAAATTCTGATTTTAGTCATCCCTTATCATAATCAGGGCCCACTTGAAAGCCAAGCTTTCGAAAGCAGAATAGGGATAGGACTTCTGAGAGCTATGATGGATGTGCTTATCACTTAAACTCTTCCTTCGCTGACTCCTCTCGGTGCCTATGCATGCAGTCATTTTCAACAGCTACGCTGCTGGAATTAGTACAGAGAATGAAACGGGAGGATTATGACAGACGGATTATACTCCTGGCAGTTAAGTTTGGGCAACCCCTTAGAAATATAGCATAGTCCCCTGGGAATCCTATGGCCCACATGGAGAATCACTTTTGTACAGCATCATTTACATGCAGGCAGACCAGAGGTGGTATTCGGCCAGTTCTGACAGGTTCTGGAGAACCGGTAGCAGAAATTTTGAGTAGTTCGGAGAACCAGCAAATACCTCCTCTGACTGGCCCCGCCCCCATCTATTCTCTGCCTCCCGAGTCCCAGCTGATTGGCTGGGTCTTGTTTTATTTTTTTTAAACAAACTTTATTAATTTTTAAAGACATACAACACACAAACACACAGAAACACAAAACATAAAAAACCTCTTTTCTGAAAGTTGCTTAGTCCCCGGTTAAAACTCTTGGTACAGACACAAATTCAAATTCATATTCATTTTGCATACCATTCCATATCTTATTAGCATTTTCAATTTTCTATATAGCTTCTCCTCTCTTTTAAATTTTCTTAATTTTATTTTATTTATCTCATCTCGATTCGAATCATACTATTTATTATTCTTTGTCTGTTCTATTTCCAGCTATCCATTTATCTTTCTTCTTTTTTTAAAAAAAACTTCTCCTGTACACTAATTGGAGTATGATGCTTTTATCTCTTCCCCCTATATTTATAATACTTAATACTTAATATAGAATGCATAACTTACATTGGGATTCTGTCTGGTACATTCTAAAATTATACAATATTATCAATACCAATACAAATCTATTCATTAATATTAATATTCATCTATATCTTAAACATTTAGCACATTACTTTTCAATTAAATCACATACTTTTATGGAAGCACCTATTTTCCATAATTATTCCCCCCCCACATCACGTATTGTAAATTATTATTTCATTAAAATGTTCCCACTCTCCTACTTCAAATCTCTCATTTCAGAAAAATTTCACTAAGATAACATAACCTAATCATTAATATTAACAATCATTTATATCTTAAGCATTTTACCCATTTCAATTAAATATCATGCCTTTATGGGAACACTTATGCTTTCCAAAGTTATTTCCCCCCCCCCACATCACATATCTTAAATCATTGTTTCATTGGATTGCTCCCCTTTTCTTTACAAAAATTTCACTAAATTATACTAAATATTTTGTCACATTTAAAATTGCATATTATTTCCAATTTTCTAAAGTTATTTCTAAGTACAAATGTAAAAATACAATCTTATGTACCTTTCTAGAATCCCTTTTTCAATAAAATTTACCCATTATCTCTCAAAAGCTTTTGTTTCTTTGCATCTTGCTCCCACTATTAAGATTTCTCATCCCTTCCTTTCTCTCTTGCTTGTTCTTCTCCTTATCCTCTTTAACCCTTTGTCTCTCCGCCTCCCTTTTATTCTGCTTTCCTCCTTTCTGTTGTTACATAATATCTCCTTTTCACCTTATTCTTCCCTTTTTTGATTATTTTTCCAAATCTTAAAGTCTTCTTTTCCTTTTTCTCTTCCTCCTTTCCTTCCCCGACCAAAGTCACTTGTTCATCAAAGATGGCTTCTTCTTTGTCCCAGTCATCCTGCTGCTCATTCAGCTTTACATAAGTGCAAACCGCCATTTCTAAAAATTGAAAAGGAGTGCCAAAAATGTCCTTCCCTTCTTGCTTTTCTTTTTCATATTTTTGATATACAAGTTTCAATCCATCCACAAGTGATGCCATTGTGTAGAGAAAAAGTTTTTCCAAACAACCACTCAAGTGCTTTTAATCAGAAATAGTTCTCAGAAGTTCCAAAATCACCAAACAATCCAAACAAGCTGTTTCTTTTAGATACCTTCTCCTTCTTCACTTTCTCTTTCTGGGGTTAAAGTTTAGTCACAAAGTTCCCTTTAAAATATATCTTTTAAAGGTCTTATTGATGTTTAGCAACTCTTTAAAATTATAGGCAATCTTCTCCTTATTTTCAACTTTTTTTTTCCTCTCCCTTCCCATTCACAGCCAAAAAGATTTTTTTCATCCGCTGTCAAGGAAGGAGAATGAAACAACAACAAAAAAAAACTTTCCCTTTTAGAATATTCGCAGCTTGTAACATTCACTGGAAACAATGTATCCTTAGCAGCCTTCAAGATTCCAGGGCACTTTCTCTTGCCTTGTCCTGGTTGAAAGCAACTTTTATATTTCTTCCAACTTTCTCCCTCCTGCACCTGCTTGTTCGGCTGCAGATTTCTTCGTGGCGGCCATTGCTGACTGCCGCTCCTCCGCCTTGGGAAAAGGGGGTTCTTCTGGTTGGGGAGGGGGTCTGTGACACCCCCAAACCCCTGTCCAGATCCCCCCATCTTCAGCTGCCCCTACAGGGCAGCTATATCCCCCAGATCCAAACGCTGCAGGGATCGCGCAGTATCGCGAATCCCTGCCGCTGCCGCAACCTTGCAAACCGGAAGTCCCACTGGGTCTTGTTTTGTTGCCCTGCACAGGAGAAAAGAGCTGGAAAGCAGGTTAGTGGGGTGGGGGAGGGGAGGGGATTTTGCAGTATCCTCCCCCTGCCACGCCCACCAAACCATGTCCACCAAGCCACGCCCACAGAACCGGTAGTAAAAAAATTTGAATACCACCACTATGGCTCAGCATGTTCCGTTTTTGAACACACAAAAATAGTTATTATTTTGTTGTCACTTCTAAATCTTTTTCACTGGCAACCAAAAAGCAACTGGACATTGCTGGGGTTTGCTACTTTCTTCCTTCCCATTTAAGGAATATCCCTTAAGACAGGGGTGTTAAACTCAAGGCCCGTGGTCTGGATCTGGCCCATGGGGTGCTTAGATCTGGCCTGTGGAGCCAGCCTGGAAATAGCAAAGGACTGGCTTGTGGTGCCTCTGCTAGCCAAAATGGGGTGTGGAGGGGTGCGCCCATGCCTCCATGCCCCATTTTGGCTGGCAGAGTGCTGCAGGAGGCATCAGTTCCATCTATTATCCCCCCTCCTGGCCAGTTGTCCCCCAGGGAGGACAATTACAATTCTGATTCGGCCCTCGAAGAAATCCAGTTTGACACCACTTAAGAAATATTAAGGTAACTAAATCACCAGCAGTAGCCTGAGTCAACTAAAAGTAAGGTAAACCATGCAACCACAGGCTGAGCTGCACCTGTGGTTGGATATACAGCAATTCAAATAATCCATTCAACCATTCATCACCAACACGGCTCCATTATTAAGCTCTTTCCTTAAGGAGTTACAAGTATGCTGGGCTTTCTTTGGGCCTGGAAAGAGTTGCAGGTAGTCCTCGATTTACAACCACAACTGAGCCCGAAATCTATGTTGCTAAGTGAAACATTTGTGAAGTGAGTCCTGTCCCCATTTTACGACTTTCCTTGCCACTGTTGCTAAGCGAATCACCTCAGTGGATAAGTTAGGAACCCGGTTGTTCAGTGAATCTGGCTTCCCCGTGGACTTTGCTTGTCAGAAGGTCGCAAAACGGGATCACGTGACCTTGGGACACAGCCACAGTCATAAATATGAAACAGTTGCCAAGCACCTGAATTTTGATTACGTGACGCAAAGGTCATCACTCTAAAAATTGGTCATTAAGTCACATTTTTCAGTGCCATTGTAACTTTGAATGGTCGTTACATGAACTGTTGTAAGTCAAGGACTACCTGTATTTAACATATCCATTCTCCACATGGAAGGAGCCTGGCTCGCTGTGCTGTTGTTGCAAGACTGAGTTCCAGGGGATGACAGAAGAGCTGGGATGTCTAATAGCAGGACATGGACACGGTGGCTCAGTGGGTAAGACGCTGAGCTTGTCCATCAGAAAGATCAGCAGTTTGAACCCCTAGCGCTGCATAATGGAGTGAGCTCCCATTACTTGTCCCAGCTTCTGCCAACCTAGCAGTTCGAAAGCATGTAAAAATGCAAGTAGAAAAATAGGGACCCCTTTGGTGGGAAGTTAATAGCATTTTGTGTGCCTTCGCTGTTTAATCATGAGGTATAAAGTTTTATTTTATGTTTTTAAATTTTGAAAATGTAAAAAACTAAACAAAATTTACTAAATTTAGAAAACAAAGAAAGAGACGGACGGATTTCTATTTTAATTATCATTCCAATAAACTTCTTTTGATCGCATATTCCTGTGTGCTCAGAGGAGCAGACGGGGTCATTCACTCCTACCTTGTGAAGTAAGATTCAACTCTTATTCTAGGTTTATGTGGGAGTAAATTGTGCTGTGATGTGGCTTGTACAATTTTGCTTTGGTGGTATTAGTTTCGTGTTTCAGTTAAAAAAATAAATAATAGTTTCTATTGAAATTGACGTTCCGTGCGCCTTCGGCATTTAATCATGCTGGCCACATGACCACAGAGATGTCTTTGGACAGCGCTGGCTCTTCAGCTTTATAACAGAGATGAGCATCGCCCCCTAGAGTGAGGAATGACTAGGATGTATGTGTGAGAGGAACCGTTACCTTTAGTACATCATTGAAATTCTACAGTACACCACAGAAATACTTGCCTATCTTTAGAGCCAAGCTTCCTGTCCCCAAAGTAGGAGAAATTCTGGTATACTTAGAAGCAAGTAGCCATAAAAAAAAAAATATTTACACATGCCCACTGAGGTACAAAATTCATGAGTGCCTCATGAGGAGGCAAGTATGCACATTTGATTCAAAACCAACAAATATTATACAGCAGAGATCTCCAACCATTCCCGATTGGCGGAGATGGTGGCAAGGTGTGGGAAGAAGAAGGGATGGTTGTTCAGGTGCCATTTTTACAAACGCAGCTTTGCACTTGCACAAACACGCTTCCATGGCCTGGTTCCAAACACGCTGCGGCCCAGCCCCAGGGGCACGGACCGGAATTGGGGACCCCTGTTATATAGGACTCCAAATGCATTGAAGAGATGCAGTCATCGATTTGATTGCACATAGATTCTTATTTTATTTTATTTTTAAAAGCAGAAGCCTTGTTACTTATTCCTTAAAGATGTTCAGCAAAAAAACATCTATTTGGGAAATGAGAGCAATATCTCAGCAAAGAATGTTATACATTATATAAACCTCAGAAAAGGTTTACACTCCGGAACTTCATCCAGGTTTGCGCAGAGAGGCCCTACAGTGCATAAGGGAGGAGGCAGAATCTGCCATTGTAGATTTCTTGCACATTCAGTTTATGCAGACTGAATAATGCAGAGATTTTGTGTGGGCATATTTTAATTTTTCATACAGTATTCCCTTTATTAGCCACTGATAGATTTTAATAAAACCTCAAAAAGCAAACTGTGTTTTATTGCTCGTAAATTTCCTTGATCTTCTGATGTGTTTTTTTTTCTCTCCACAATTTTACTTTAGATAATTATCTCCTTCGTGCTAATTCCAATGGTAGCTGAGGTTTTACTCTCCATTGTGAGTCTATTGTTCCAGACTAGTTCAGAATAAAAAAGCTCTATTTCTCCGTATAACAAACTGTCTTCCTACCGACTTATATCCACTGATTAACGCAGTGCTCTAAACATGAAAATTGTCATGTTTTTGTCCAAAGATGTGGGTGTAAAACATCAAACATCAAACAACAATTTACTCTTTCTAAATAAGTGGTTCAATCTAGGGATTTGATTTGATTTTTTTAAACACTGGCCATGTTTGCAAATATGGAGAAGGCTGCAATTTTGTATGTTCATCTTTTAGTAGGCTTTTGATGGGGAATCTTCTGCATAAACATGCAGAAAAACTCTGTTAAATTCTATGAAAAGGAATCCTTCCTGAATTAGCTGCATTTAATCTTGGTTAAGCAAAGGCAGGATTGCTGCCTTAAAAGATATCACCAGCTGCGCGTTTGGAATTTCATTATCTCTAAGTAATATGCAGGTAGACCTTCACTTACAACCGTTTGTGACCGCTTGAAGTTACAATGGCACCGAACAAAGTGACTTACAACCAGGCCTTGCAATGATGTCCCTTGCACCATCCCCACAGTTATGTGGTCCAAATTTGGGTGCTTGGCAACTGACATGTATTTCTAATGGTTGCAACATCCTGGGATCATATGATCACAATTTGTGACCTTTCCAGCTAGATTACAACAAGCGAAGTCAATAGGGGAAGCCATATTAAGTGGACAAATGGGTGGTTCACTTAACAACGGCAGTGATTCACTGAACAACAGTAGCAAAAAAAGGTTGTAAAATGAGGTGCCACTCACTTTATAATTACCTTGCTTAGCAATGGAAATTCTGATCCAATTGTGGCCATAGGTCAAGCATCTATCTCTTATATCTGGCAAAGCTGTAATGTATCTTTACAATACCTCCTAGAATTCATAGCGATACTGCTAGCTGCAGCATTTATATGCAGCGTGAAATATCCAGTGATGTGGATTGAAAGATTGGTACTGGGCCACTGGAGTTGTTCTTGGGCTGATCTAAAACCACTTTACTGTTGGTGGGTAAATGCTATTCAAGCAATGGCTTTAAGGAAGTGTTGTTCTAAATCAGGGCCGTCAGACACCCGACCCGAGGGCTGGATGCGTCAGGTGCTAGCCATGCCCACACCCGGTTAAGTATAGGGGGGGAGTCCCAATAAATCACGAGACACCGCTGTGATGCTGTGAATTTGATACCCCTGTTCTAGATAGTATCACAAATTATAATCTGTATTCTAGAGGCTTCCACAGAGAATGCTGATGATCCAAAATAATGCACATGAGATGATGACACCATATATAAATGCCACATTTGCGTACCTGCATTAAACTCCATTTTTCTTAGAATTTATCTGATGATGCCACCAAGCATGTCCTCATTTTGGCTCTGTCATAGTTTGCTGTGGATACTAGCATTGCGATCGATCCCTGGAACATTTTCCTAACTGTCTTGGATTCTCCAACTTCTGTTTTCTATGATATGGTTAATTTATTTCAATTATTAACTATTATCTTGATGTATCTTTCATACTTGAAGCAGGTGTTGGCAATGAACAAACTTTCACAATGTTTATCTGTTTCTTCCATATTGCATTTGCCTAATCCAATCCTGTAGTTTCAGGTTCATCCATTTCTCCAAACATTGCATTGCAATTCCCTTATTAAGTACTGAGTATTGTGTCCCTTTGAGATACTGCATTTTGCTATGGAATTTCTGTCTTCCATTCCTGCATGTACAGAGGGGCATACAACTGTGTAACACTGATGTTTACTGGACATTCACTAATTCCAGTAACTATATAACTTGTTGGACTGTAGCCAAACACACATTCCAAAGCATTTTGAGTATTACCACTTTTATATTTCCTCTGCAGTCTAACAGAATTATTAATTATCTGATTTATAGTGACTCATTCCACTAAGTTCACTCATTCATAAAACATGCATTACAATACACTTCATTTCTGTTTTGTTTACATCCTGTCTTTCCTTCAAGACGTCAATGTAGATTTCCTTCCTGTTTTCCTGTAATAAACATGATGTGAGGTAAATGCTCCAAGAGAGTATATTGCCCTAACAATCATCGGAGCTTTTACCAATGAGGGTATCTGAACCAGAAGTGGTATTCAGTAGGTTCTGACCAGTTCTGGAGAACCGGTAGTAGAAATTTTGAGTAGTTCGGAGAACCGGCAAATACCACCTCTGACTGGAGATTTTACAGTATCTGAATCCCACCACTGATCTGAACCTAGGTCTCCCTTCATCAGTTCTGAGAGTTTCAACTTTTCCTTGGTTTGTGCTTGCCACTTCCATGTTCAACTGCATATATCCTTGTCAAGTGAGGAACCCTTCTTCTAATACTGGCAGCAACAATGACCAGACTTCATTATATCTTTGATTTGAACCTTTGGATCTACTCATAAAAGTTTGACATCCTCCCTCCCCAATAATTAGAGAAGCACTTTCCAACCTAGGGTCTCATTACATGGCATTGTAATGCATTGAATTGCACTGCACTGAAACTCACATGAACTATCTGCCAGCTTGGAAGTCATGTTTCTTTGAGGCTTCTGCGCTGCCACATTTAGTGCCTGGGAATTTGGGAGGGGGGCTTCAAGGAGCGTTGGAAGATTAGCCACAACAACATTCCTTTCTCATAAAGTCAAGGACATATTACCCTGCACCTGGAGGGGAGTGTCTGGGGATAGTCTCGGGTTGGAAGAAAGTAATGATTGGACCATGTAATGGACTATTGGGTGCAGGGGTTGGATTTTAGGTTTTCTTTTTTCTTTTTTTTTAAACAAATTTTATTAATTTTACAGAGAACACAAAACATAAACAAAACTAAAAGATCTTTTCTGAAGGTTGTCTGATCCCGGGTTGAAACTCTTCACACAGACACAAGTTCAAACATCATATTCACTTTATATATCCTTCCATATCTTATTATCATTTTCTTTTTTATATTATATATATAAACCATTTTAATCAATTTTATATAAACAATGCACAAGGCATAACAGCTTATAAGTTCTTTTCTAAGAAAAAATAATTAAAGAAGAAAACCAATAGAACATAACAATCCCAAATTATAGTATCAATACTTTGTCTATTTAACTTCATATCTTATCCCACCTTCTCCTTTTCATCCAAATTATTTCTTATTAATTAAAATTTTTTTTTGCCTTTTTTCAATATACAACATCCAAAAAAAAAACAAAAACATAACAAAACCTTTATATATCCTTTCATATCTTATTACCATTTTCAATAACATTCTCTGTCTGTTCTATTTCCAACTATCCATTCATCTTTTTTCTTTTACTATACTTCTCCTATACACCAATTGGAGTAACGTCTATAACTTATTACCCTAACTTAAAAGTACTTCATATAACAATTTTTCTTGGGATTCTGTTTAATAGATTCTAAAATTACACAATGAATTTTATACTCTAAATACACATATAAAAAACACAATCTTATGTACCCTCCAGAATCCCTCTTTTATCCTAAATTAAATTCACCCATTGTCTCTGAATAAACTTTTTTTCTTTAGATCTTGCTTCCCCCCATTGAGGCTTCCGGTTTCGCGTGGCTTCGGGGCAGCAGGAATTCGCAACAGCTCGCGATTCCTGCTGTGCTAGCCACCGAGGTACCCCCGATCCAGATGGGTCAGGGGGATATGGACAGCTGAAGAGAGAGGGGAGTCGGACAGGGGGTTGGGGGTGTCGCAGACCCCCTCCTCCTCCAGAAAAACCCCTTTTTCCCAAGGCGGTGGAGCGGCGGTCAGCAATGGCCGCCACAAAGAAGCCAGCAACCGGGTAAGATTGCACTGGAGGAAGTAAGAAGAGTGAAAGTGCTGTCTGAGCCGGGTCAAGTAACATCTTTCAAATTTCTTGGAACTGAGCTGTTTGAATTGCTGGAGGATACATTGTATCCCTAAGAAGATCGAAAGCGGCGGAGAAGCTGTTAAAGGGAACTTTTTTTTTTCTTCACTCTCCCACCCCATGGAAACAGCAGATATGTTTGGACATATTGGACATTGAAAGTGAATTGTTTTTGAGAGTTGAAGCTAAGGGACAAAAGGGTTTTTGGACATTGAAAAACTTAAGAAATTGGAAAACCCTTGTTGGAGGTATGGATTTCTGATTATTTAAAATTGATATTGCAAGTGGGAAGGGAGAGGAAAAAAAATTGGAGCAGAAGCTGAAAAAGGAGGAGATTGCCTAGAATCCCAAAGAAAGGTATATGGTAATTGGACCTCTTTGATTAAACATTAACCCCAGAAAGAGAAAGAGAAGAAGGAAGAAAAGTATTAATTTTTGGAATTTTTTTTGAATTATTCTTGATTAAAAATATTTGTGGTTGTTTTGGGAAAAGTTTCTTTTTTCATAATGGCATCGCTTGTGGATGAACTAAAGACTGAATATCAAAAATATAAAAAAGAAGATACTTTGGGCACTTTGTTTCAATTCTTAGAAATGGCGTTATGTACTTATGAAAAATTAACTACGCAGCAGAAGGACTGGGACAAAGAAGAAGAGGAAGAAGAAGCCATCTTTGATGAACAATGGGTTCTTTCCGGGGAGGAGGAGAAAAAGGATAAGAAAAAGGGGATTTTAAGAATTATAAAAACAACCAAAGAAGAGAAAAATGAGCGGAAAGGTGGAGGCAAGGTTAGAAAACAAAGGAAAGGGAGTAAGAAAAGGGAGGAGGAAAGTCAAAGGGGTAAAAAGGGCAAGGAGAAGAATAAGCAAGAGAGAAAGGGGGGGATTTTAGGTTTTCTTTAGGCTAGGGAAAACCCGGAACACTCAGATTCGAGTTTTCCCCAGATTTGCTAATATGACATCTCTCATAAAATGGATCTTTGGAAAGATGATGTTCTTGGAGTCTTTTTCTTTGGAGGTTGTTACTTGGAACACTGACACTATTGTTCTTGGTCAAAGAACAATTGTGATTTGTTATCACTTTCTTTCATATTTTACTGATTTTCTTTTTTATCTGAACTGGCTTCCCTCATGACTACAGAGACCATTACATTCTGGATTTTCCCTGATTTCAACACTTCCATTTTGAACTTCCCAGCAAGAATGACTCACCAGGAACTCTAGTTGCACATTAGTTTTTCTCTCATAACTATTGGGCCCTCCTGCCACCTCAATCTGGTAACTTTCTGCTAGATGGATAATTAAACTTTCTGCTAGATGGATAATTAATCTTCTCTCTTACTTCCTACCCTCTTTACTGAGAAACCTTTGTGTATCTGTGTTTAGTACAAAATTGCTATTACAGTGTTAACTTTTATTTGTGTTGGGAAACACAGTTTTTGGGAATGCAACTTTAAACTACGGTATCATGCTCTTTCTTCGGCAGACGGTGAAAAGAAAACGGTATTTAAAACCTCAAGAGCAAAACACAACACTTTTTTGTTGCTGGACGCAGTAAGTATACAGCCAATATTGACTCCTCTGCTGCAAAAAATAACAAAATAACAGGCTTTTCATTTAAGATATCGAGCGTGCAGGCAGCCGGGAGGACGCGGCCGTGAGAAAGAAAGGCTGCGGGGACGGGGCGAGGGAGAGAGAGAGAGATCATAGCTTGTTTCCCGTTTCCTGTTGGAGAAAAGTTTGGAGTCTGTGTGTTTTGGTGTTTTCTTGCTCGGTTTTTGGATTATTTCTGTGTTATTGGCGACTGATTTGGGATTGCGGACATTGGACTATCTGTTGACAACACTGGCCTGACCACTGCCTGGTTTAACGACGCTGAGTTTTGGAAAACGGACTGAAAGAACGGAGCTCGGCGGCTAGTTGACAAACTAGCTAGCAGGTGGCTAAGGTAGACGCTAGCTCGTCACTAGCAACATGGGCCCAAAGAGGGCACTGACAGCTGAGGAGGGCGACGACATTAAGAAGTCTCTGGACTTCTTGTCCGAAGAGATTTCTGTCGTCAAACAGCAGCAGAAGTCCATTCTGAACCTGGTGGAGGAGGTGAAGGCGCTCCGGATCCAGAACGCCGAAAAGGACCGGCGTCTGGCGCACCTGGAGAGCCGTGTGGCGGAGCTGGAGCAGTACACCAGGATCAACGACGTGATCGTGACTGGGCTCCAGATTAAACCCTGGTCATACGCCCGGGCGGTGACCGATGATAGCGGGGGGGAGCCCAGTGAGCAGGATGGCAGCTCCGTGGAGCAACAGGTGGCTGCTTTCCTCCAGTCCAAAGGGATCGAAATGGACCGTAGTTGCATCGAGGCCTGCCACCCTCTGCCCCGGAGAGATGACAGCGACAAACGAGCCATCATCATGAGGTTTGTCAACAGAAAACAGAAAACTGCACTGTTAAAACAAGGAAGGAAACTGAAAGGAACCAACGTATTCATCAACGAGCATCTGACCAAACAAAACGCCGATATCGCCAGAAAAGCGCGGCTGATGAAGAGGCAGGGGAAAATACAGCACACATGGACATCGAACTGTAAAATATTCATTAAACTAAACGGGACACCAGAGCAAGCCAAAGTTCTGGTCATCAGAAATATTGAGGAACTGGTCAGGTATGAATGAGCATCATCCCGGACTCGAAGGTATGACAGTACACACAACACACCAATATGGCTCATTCATATCCAACTAGGGACAGCTTATCACAAAGGATTGCAGATCATGGTAACCTGGAACTTCAGACATTTCAACACACTGATCATGATCTACTGGATCTGGAGCATGACATAGACCCGGACAATCATTTTTTCTTTAATATCAACAACAACTGCTGCTATTATACAGAGGAACAGTACAACGACACCATTAAAATGGATAACAAACTATCAATAATACATTTCAATAGTAGGAGTTTATATGTAAACTTTAATAACATTAAGGAATATTTAAATCAGTTTATAAAACCATTCAAAATTATTGCAATATCAGAAACATGGATCAATACAGCTAAAGGAATGGATTTTGAACTGGATCAATATGAACTTCACTGTGCAAACCGAAGGAATAAGAGTGGAGGAGGTGTCGCTGTGTATGTGAACAAAAACTTGAATTACAAAGTAGTAGAAAATATGACAATTGTGATTGATAACTTGTTAGAATGTATAACAATTGAAATGTATAATGAAAAAAGTAAAAATGTAATAATCAGTTGCATATACAGAGCACCAGGCTCTAGTGTTGAGGTATTTAAGGAATGGATTGGAGAATTTTTTTCGAAGACTAACCAAAAGGTTGTTTTCATCTGTGGGGATTTTAACATTGACTTGTTAAATCCAAATAAGCACCAAATAACCGATGATTTCATTAACACAATGTACAGCATGAGTTTACATCCAATAATCACTAGACCTAGCAGAATTACCACCCACTGTGCTACTCTAATTGATAACATATTCACCAATGACATTGAAAATAATACAGTAAGCGGACTACTAATCAACGATATCAGTGACCACCTACCAGTTTTTACAATTTATAATAATAGTCAGCTGAGAGATCACCCAGAGAAGAAACTAAAATACAGGCGAGTGAGGTCAGAGGAAACTATGAATATGTTAAAGAATGACTTATTGGCACAAAATTGGGAGAATGTATATAATAAAAAAGACATTGATAGTGCATATGAAACTTTTATAAAAATGTTTACATCATTATATAATATAAATTGTCCAATAAAACAATATGACAGAAATCAAAAGTACAAAGATCGACCATGGTTCACAAAGGGATTACAAAATGCCTGTAAAAAGAAAAATACACTATATAGAGAGTTCATTAAAAAACGAACGAAAGAAGCAGAAAATAAATACAAAAAATATAAAAATAAGTTAATTAATATTATAAGGGTGTGTCGAAAGGAATATTACAGTAAAATATTATCTAATAACAAAAATAACATTAAAGGAATGTGGGACATATTAAACAGTATTATTAAAAATGGTACCAAGCAACAGAGCTACCCTCAATATTTTGTTGAAAATAATATGAAAATTGATAATATGGATGATGTTGTCAACAGTTTTAATAGTTTTTTTGTAAATGTTGGACCAAAGCTGGCAGATGAAATCCCAGATGCATGTTTAGCTAAGAAGTGGAGTGACAACCTTATAGAAAGGAATCCCAGTTCAATGTTCCTTACAGCAGTGGAAGGAAAGGAAATAATAGATATTGTAAATAAATGCAAAGGTAAAACATCTACGGATTTAAATGAAATTGATATGAAAGTTTTAAAAAAGGTCATTATGGGGATTTCAGAACCACTAACGTACATCTGCAACTTATCATTCCAGACTGGTAAATTTCCTAACAGTATGAAAATAGCTAAAGTTGTACCGCTGTATAAAACTGGGGATAGACACCACTTCACAAACTACAGACCTGTTTCCTTGCTTCCACAATTCTCCAAAATCCTAGAAAAACTGTTCAATAACAGACTAGATAAATTCATAAATAAACACAAATTACTCTCCGATAGTCAATATGGGTTTAGATCAAACAGTTCAACATCACTAGCATTAACAGAATCAATAGAAGAGATCACCAATGCCATCGATCATAAATTACACTCAGTTGGAATATTTATAGATCTGAAAAAAGCATTTGATACAATAAATCATGACATTTTAATTAATAAACTTGAGAGGTATGGGATCAGGGGGTTAGTACTGCACTGGGTGAAAAGTTATCTGAGCAACAGGAAACAATTTGTGAAGGTGGGTGAATATTCTTCGTCATGCTTGGACATTGCTTGTGGCGTCCCCCAGGGGTCAGTGTTGGGGCCTAAATTGTTTATTCTTTATATAAATGATATATGCAAAGTTTCTAAAGTATTAAAACTAATATTATTTGCAGATGACACAAGCATTTTTTGTTCTGGGGAGGAATTGCACAAACTACTGGGGAGAGTCATTGAGGAAATACGCAAATTAAAAACATGGTTTGACAGGAACAAATTATCATTAAATTTAAGTAAAACCAAATACATGATATTTAGCAACTGCAATAAAAACATTCACACACATATACAGGTAGATGGGGTAGATATTGATAGGGTGTACGAAAATAAGTTTCTAGGGGTAATAATAGATGATAGGATTAACTGGAAAGCTCATATAAAACATATCCAAAGCAAATTATCAAGAAGCATCTCAGTTCTCAGTAAAGCAAAGCACATTCTGGATCACAAATCACTCCACATACTTTACTGTTCACTCATTTCACCATATTTACATTACTGTGCAGAGGTCTGGGGTAACACATATAAATGTACAATAAATTCATTATCCATATTACAGAAAAGAGCCATAAGAATAATTCATAATGCCGGTTACAGAGATCATACAAATCCACTATTCGTAAAATCCAGAACATTAAAACTCACCGACATTATTCATTTTCAAACAGCTCAATTCATGTTCAAAGTGATACGTAAGGCACTTCCTGGCAATTTACAAAAAATGTTTTTCAACAGAGAAGGGAATTATAATTTGAGGGGGGAGCACAATTTAAAACAACAGAGGGCACGTACAACACTGAAAAGCTTTTGTGTTTCTGTTTGTGGAGTGAGGTTGTGGAACAAGTTAGGTGTGGAGCTCAAGCAATGTCCAAGCATGATCCAGTTTAAAAAGCGATACAGGTACATGGTTTTCACTGGGTACAGGGAAGAGGAAGGGGTCGAACATTCTGGATTTCTTTATTAATTATATTTGTTACTTACTTTCTATTTGCTTATTTGTTTTTGTTTTTTTGTATATATGTATATGTTTAGTACTTCAATTATTTATTATTATTATTATTATTATTATTATTATTATTATTATTATCATCATTTTTGTACTATGCATTCTATTGATATAAGTTGAATTCATGGGGAAGTGAAGAAGGGGTAGGATTAAATAAGCTTATGCTTCATCCTACTCCTTTTCGGACATGTTATTGTGTATTATTATTATCATTATTATGATTATTATTATTATTACTGTTGTTGTATTGATTATTATTGTCATTCTGCACATGTTCGAAATAAATTACACAATAATAATAATAAAACAATAATAATAATAATCTAGCTCTGTTTCAAGTTACAGTTAAATATAAAAGCTTCCTCCATATCCAATTATCCGATCAGTTGTTCATTAGTTTATTAATTTTATTCATACTAATTTGCTGTTCAATTCACATAATTTCAGATGCTTTACAAGATTAAAAATGGGGGGGGGAATCAATTATTTAATCATGCAAAGTATTTAAAAACCTGCATTCTGGTATAATGCTGTATATTGGTAATATACTTAGTATAACTTTAATACGCTTTTGAATAATTATGTGTAGTTAGAAGCAAAACAATTGAGTGAACTAGTGATTTGAAATTATGAGAATTGTAATCTCAATATAATATACTAAAGTCCTCCTAAGATGAAAAGGTCATAAAAACCAGGCACGACTCACTTAACTGCATTGCTTAGCAATTTAAGTTACAGTTCCAATTGTAGTTGTAAGTTTAGGACTGCCTGAATATAGTTTGTGAAGTTCAGCAAGGCCTGGGGTACCTTGATCCCTGTTCTGAAAATATACACAGCAAAAATTATCCCAATGCTAACTTATGATATAGAAATGTGGGGCCTTACGAAAACCTGTCTCACCTGAACCAGTTTGGAACCTGTTTTTTAAAGAGGTATACTGGTAAAAACACATCAGCTCCTGTAGTCAGAGCAGAAACAGGTATCCATTCCAGACATAGCCAAAGCAATCATGAAGGTTTTCCCTTACCAGCACAGTATCCATTCAATAGACTCAGGTAGGCTATCTAAAATATGTTTACATGAAAATAGCTGTCAATGAGTTTGATGCAATTCTTAAGAAGGCCCTGCTCTCGATCAAGATCTGTGTTGTTGTATTCCATGGCCAAATATGGGAATTTCCATCACTTGACATATAGCAATAGCACTTAGACTTATATACTGCTTCACAGTGCTTCACAGGCCTCTCTTAGTGGCTTACAGAGTCAGCATATTGCCCCCAACCATCTGGGTCCTCATTTTACACACAACGGAAGGATGGAAGGCTGAGTTAACCTTGAGTCTGTCAGGATCGAACGGCTGGCAGTCAGCAAAATTAGCCTGCAAGACTGCCTTCTAACTACTGCGCCACCACACTTATTTCATATCATGAGAGGATGTGCAGATCCTCAGCCATAAAAGATTTTGCTCATGTTTTGTTTGTTAACTCTGTGCCCTCTTAGGCTTACAGTAGATATTTGACATCCCAACATGAAAGAATAACTCAGTGTGATCTGAATCACAAATTGCCCTATTTCATCCTCAACTTTAATATATACAGCATATTGCCCCCTGTAGGAGACTTCTGGTTGGGCACTATTTCGGTGCGGAGCTGAGGAGGGATCGCCGCTCTGAAAAATTCTGATTTTCGCTAGTTGGTGGCTTTTTGGAGTGTGCCAGACCCCAGAGGGGTGGGCAAAAGAAAGGGGAAGACACGAAGGTCTTGGGGAGGTGCTGTGATCCCAGAGACTGGAAGAAGAACCCCCTGAAAACCAACTGCAGAAGAGGGAGATTGTGACAACCGTGATGATCGGAACCAGAGATGCAGCAGCTCAGCCGATTAAAAGAGACAAAAAGAGGGAAACAGCAGGCTAAGCACTGGAAAGGCGTATTTAAAGAAGATCTTCAGAATATTGGTGTATACTGAAAAGGAAGCTTCGAATTGAGTGGTGTGGTGAAGCGGCAGAGTTTTTGACAGAAGCGTTGACTGAAACAACAGCAGAGATTATGCTGACTAATGGAATCGTGAAACCTGAGAAGATGAAGGGTGAAATAACAACATTTGCTTTGCGAGTGGAGGAGTGAACTATAGAACCTTATTGTCCATTTATTTGAGAGGTGGGGAAAGAAAGAAAAAGAAGTGAAAGTGATTAAGTGGCATAGGAAAACGAAAGGACAATTAAGAGTGTAAAACTTGGGAACAAACTTTGGGTGCATTGAAAGATCGGAAAAAAGGACTGGGGGAAAGAAACTTTAATTTGATAAATATTAATAGACAATCCTGACAACAAAATAAGAAAGATTTATTTAAGGTTCATAAGTGAAACTGTGACTGTGTGGGAATAAAAGAACAAAAGAGCAACAAGAAAATATACAAATGGAGAAAGTGACCGTGCAACTTGGAACGAGGACATTTTGAATTAAAGGCTGTTGTAAGACAATTAACAAAAAAAATCTCTGGATCTGATTTAATAGATATTGGTAAGATACAAACCTATTTAAGTGATGTTGGTAGAAAACTAATTTGATAGAGGTAAATATACTAGAAATTTGTATACAGAATATTGCTTAATACTGATTGAACTTTTTGGATTAATTGAATAATTGTTGGAAAGTGATTCTATAAACATATGAATTAGATTGTCAAAGAATAATTATATAGTATTATTATTTTCATCTTATTGTTCTACTGATAAATTATATCAATCAATTTTTGTTTAAAAGTACTATATAAGAAATCTAAGGGGGAAAAAAAGAAACTTACTTACTTACTTCGATTAAATATATATCCTTAAGGAAATAGATAAATTCATATATTTAAATATATTAATGAGCTGGGTGCTTTAACTATTTACATTAATTACGTGATTATACAGGTTTGGTGTTTTCTGGTTAAACATACTGGTATCTACTTACTTGTATTTATAGTGGATTAACTAAATATATATTGGATTAATATTTAACTCTCTAAACCTTAGAATATTTGACCAGTTAAGAAATAGAAATAAGATCTGTCTGGGACTATCTATAATAGAAAACTCTTATTTAAAAATATATGTATAAATACATATACTGTATTTAAAGGAGAAGACAATATAATTCTACTAGGATAGTTGATGGTGGATTGAAGAGAGCTTTTACAAATAGTTAAAATGGCAACAATAACTACAAATGTAAAATCAGAGAAAAAACCTACATTCATGACATCTTCACCTCTGGGACAGAGATCGATTGACACAATGCTACTGGTGGAAAAGACAAATTCCGCCCGAAGTTTGCAGGCAGTACAGTCAACACTTGCTAAGATGCAGGAAATGATGGTAAAAACCCATGAACTGATAGCGAGGAATCACGAAGACATGAAATTAGAAATGAGAACGAAAATAGGAGAAGTGAAGAATGAGATACAAAATTTGGATAGCAAAATTAGAAAGAAGCAGGAGACAATGACAAAAAATGAACAAAAATTAAACACAGTAGAGGCAAGAACTGAGGTGGTGGAAAAGAGATTAGAGGAATCAGAACAAAATTGGAAAGTTTTATATTGTGAACTTTGGGATTCTGTGGTGCATACAGAATTAGAAAAAGCATCATTTGAGATTCCAGAACATTGTTGAAGATGAAAATGAAGATCTATGTGAAATAATGGTGAACTTGATAGCAACAGCCCTAGAGAAAGACAAACAGGAAATTGATAATGACATCGATGAGGTTTACAGAGTATACACACATTACGCCCAAAGACACAGACTACGCCGAGAAGTCCACTTCCAATTCACGAGAAAGATGATACAAGACATGCTATATGGCAAGATCAGAGACGAGCCACTGATATATAAGATCATGAAGTGGTAACGTTGAAGCAAATACCCAGGAGAATTAGGGAGCAAAGAAGGGGCTACCAGTTTTTGTCATCTCAGTTAATTAAGAATGGTATATTGTTCAGATGGCTCACCCTAGAAGAGCTCCTAGTAGCATGACAGGATAAAAAAAATAAAATTGATACAATAGAGAAAGCACATAAATTTCGTGAACAATATCTGGGACCTGAGGAAGAACATGAAAGTGGAGAAGATTTAAATACAAGAAATCAGGAAGAACAACTCTCCAAAGAGAAAGAACTTGCACCACAGTCAGAATCTCAGAAATTTAGAGAAGATGAGGACAACAGACCAAATACAAGAGAACCCAGAACAAGGAAAGAAACAAAAAACGTTCTACACAGACAGTAACATGAACAGAGAAATCACCTTATTCTCAGTTAATATCAATGGTTTAAACTCAACATTAAAAAGAAAACAGTCATTTGAAAAACTTAAAAAAAAAATGCAGACATAACTTGTATACAAGAAGTACACATCATAGATAAACAGGCAGACCTCCTAAAGGATACTAATTTGGGAAAAATGTATTGGGCTCTTTCAAATCAAAGAAAAAGGGGTATCGTAGTATATATAAAAGATTGGCTCCAACACAAACAAGTATATAAGGATGATGATGGAAGAATGTTATTTATAGAAATAATATTAAATCAGAAAAAGACTTTGTTAGTTACAGTATATGCCCCGAATGAAAATCAAAAAGAATTTTACAATAAACTCCATCATAAGATAGCAGAAATAAATATACAAATGTATGTATTGTAGGAGATTTAAATGCTGTTTCAGACAAGGACAAAGACTATAAAAGTTCCAAAAAAATAAAAAATAAAAGGAGACTATTCCTGTCTTCTTTTAATAACATAGTGAGGGAATTAAACTTGAAGGATGTGTGGAGAGAACTATATCCAACCAAAAAGCAATATACTTTCTTTTCCAATCCCCATCACTCTTGGTCTAGAATAGATCAGATTTGGATGGACCCAGGCTTAATGGAAAACATTGAAAATATAGAGATTTTGGCAAATGTATGGGCTGATCATAACCCTATTCAAATTAAGTGGAAAGGAAACAGAATGATTGGAAGATGGACATTTAATAATAGTATATTAAATGAAATGGTGAGCAAAGAATTGAAAATATTTTTTGAAATGAACAAGAGAGAGCATACGTCCCTTCAAAATCTCTGGGATACAACAAAAGCTTACGTGAGAGGTTTAACTACTGGCTACAGTATTAAAAAGAATAAAGAAAAAAGACAACATCAAAATGTGTGGAGAGAGAAACTTAAAGATTTAGAAGTAAGTAGACAAATTGATCCAAATAACCAAAACACTAGTAAAGAAATAGATTTGGTAAAACATAAGATAAATTTAAGTATGCAGGAAGACCTGGCCTGAACAGTTAAATTAGTAAAACAAAATTATTTTGATCATGCAAATAAGCCAGGGAGATGGTTAGCCCATAAAATAAAAAAAAGAACAAGGAAAAAGAACGATTGTAGCTCTCTAAGACCAAGAAGGGAAAGTATGTACTCAGGCTAAGGAAAAGAAAGATACTGCCAAGGACCTTTTTACAAATCTATACAATCAAGAAGAAGTACCAGAAGAACTTATTAACCAATGTTTGAAGGAAAAAAAATTACCGGAAATTATGGATGAAGAGAAATGTATTTTAAATAATAAAACATCCACAAAAGAAATTAGAAAGGCAATTGGAGCCCAAAAACTAAATAAAACCCTGGGCCCGGATGGAATTCCATCTGAATTCTATAAGCAGTTTCAAAAGACCTATATAATGAAGCCTTGGATAGTGCTAATATACCAAAGTCATGGACCAAAGCATATATAACCCTTATTCACAAAGAGCAATCAGACCACAAAAAATTCAAAATGATAGGCCAATATCACTTTTAAATGTAGATTACAAGATTTTGGCCACAATATTGGCGGAAAGATTAAAGAAAATATTAAGTAGGATTATTCATGCTGAGCAGAATGGGTTTCTGCCATATAGACAAATGAAGACAAATACAAGAATAATTATGGATGTTTTAGAATTATATGAAGTACACACAACTAAAACAATGGCACTGATGTTTTTAGACACTCAGAAGGCGTTTGACAATTTGAAATGAAATTTTCTTATTAAACAACTGATAGACATGGAATTTGGCAAAAAAAAATTAGGATTCATTAAAACAATATATAATACCCAAACCACAAAAATATTAATAAATGGGGAAAACGCAGATAATATAAGATTAAATAAGGGTGTAAGACAAGGATGTCCCTTGGCTCCCCTACTTTATATATTAGCAGAAGAGACACTACTGGTACAAATCTGACAAAATCAAAAGATCAGGGGGTTAAAAGTTAAAAAAGAAGAGTACAAACTTCAAGCATTTGCTGACAATATGGCCTTTATAGTGGAAGATCCCCTGGAAACAACACCTATCTTGATGAAAGAAATAGAACAATATGGAAAGGTGGCAGGGTTAAAAATTAATAGAGAAAAAACAAAAATGATAACAAAAAACTGTACAAATGAACAAAAGGAAGAACTAACAAAGAGATTAGGGATACAGGTGGTAAATAAAGTAAAATATTTGGGGATATGGCTGACAGCTAGGTGCTCATCCATTAAAAAAGATAATTACGATAAATTAATAATCCAAATATTTAAAGACAGATAATTGGGCTAAATTACAAATATCTCTATTAGGCCATATTGCAATAGTAAAAAGGGATATTTTGCCAAAATTGTTGTTCCTATTTTAGATGGTGCCAATCAAGTTGGAAAAGAGCTTTTTTGAAGAACTAAATAAACATATATCCAAATTTATATGGCAAGGGAAAAAACCCAGAATAAAATACAAATTATTACAGGATGATAGAAAGAAAGGAGGTTTTGGTCTTCCAGATTTCAAAATATACTACTATGCTGCGATAGCAACCTGGCTTAAAGACTGGGTTAATTTGATAAATAAAAGGACCTTAACATTAGAGGGCTTTGATCTCCAACTTGGATGGCACACATTTATGTGGGATGGAAAGAGCAAACACCACGTGTACTTTCAAAGGCATGGTATAAGGAATGTGTTACTAAATATTGGGAAAAAATAAAAAAGTACATTACTGTAAGGTCCCACTGTGGTTATCTACAATGGAGACAGTTGCACATCCATAGATTCTGATAATATTGTAAGATATAAAGATCTTTTACATCAAACTTGAGAGTTATAGGGTAGGAATCAAATACAAATTCAAGGAAAAGAGATAGCATGGTGGCCCTATGCGCAGATACAATCGCATTACAAAAAAGATAAAGAACAATTTGGTTTTAACATGACCTACCAAGAATCAGATAAAATTTGGTATGGAGAGGAAAGGAAGCTGATTAGTAAAATATATAAATATTTATTGGATTATAAATTAAAAGAAGAAAGAGTCAAGGAGTGTATGATAACTTGGGCAAAAAATGTGGGTCACAGTATTGAATTAGACAAGTGGGAACATATTTGGAAAATAAACTACAAACTAACTATGTCAGCCTCAAACAAAGAGAATCTCTGTAAAATGGTGTATCGTTGGCACTTGCCACTCACGAGACTGGCTAAGATGTTCCTGAACCTCCCCCCAAACTGCTGGAAGTGTAACTGCGCCCAGGGAACATACTTCCACATGTGATGGACATGTCCATATGTGCAGAAGTTTTGGAAAAATATCAAAAATTGGATTCTAAATATAACTAAACAAGAAGTAAAACTTGAACCTGAAACCTTCTTGCTGGGTATGATAGATTCAAAAATAGAAAAACAATAACAATATTTAATCTTGCACGTTATAATGGCAGCCAGAATAAGTTATGCTCAAAATTGGAAACTGTCTATTGTCCCTTCAGAGGAGATGGTCATTAAAAAAATTCACGAGTGTGCAGAGATGGCCAGCCTAACCAAATTACTAAAAAACAACAAAGATAGTGAATATTACAAAGTTTGGAACTGTTGGTATGAATGGTTAAAGAAAAAGTAACATTTGATAACTGAATAACGTATGAAATTATGAAGGACATGCGTTTAATTATAAAGTATTCTGTGAAATTAAAACATTAAAAGAACGAGGAAGGTATTGTAACAAGGTAGATCATGTCAATGTTATGGGGTAAAAGAAAAAAAGAAAAAAAAATGTAACCAATGCTCAATACCTGCTGCAAAATGTATATATGTATATATATTTGTTTATATGTTTGTTTGTTTCTTTTTAAATGTTTTAAATATATGAAACTTAAATAAACTTTATATAATACAGAATCAATACAGAAGCCTGATGATGGCAGATGAGATTCTGCCGAAACGTTGCTACAACTTTAAAAGCACAACTAAAATGACGTGGGAAAATACCCGAGCAAAGCTGAATACCATATATACATGTATATGTATATGTATATGTATATGTATATGTATATGTATATGTATATGTATATGTATATGTATATGTATATGTATATGTATATGTATATGTATATATGTATGTATGTATGTATGTATGTATGTACTGTAAGCAGAACTAAATTTATAATTAAGGCAGTTCAGCTAAGAATCCATTAGACAAAACAGGATGGGGTATCATGTAAAAGCAATGTATTTATCCAAATGCTTATTCTTTGTAATTATCACATATGTTTTCTTTAATTACTGTATCTTTTTTCTCTATTTTATCCTAGAGTTATTTTATTTTCTTTGATACTGTCATAGATCTAATCAATTAATAAAGCAATATGTAGTTTGTGTCTCTATTTTTTATTTTTGCAGTTTTTGTTAACAAGATTGGATGATTTATTCAAAAGCTTTAAAGTTTTCTATAAAATTCCCCATATGGATACAAAGAAAGCAAGTAGAGTATTTAGAGAGAAAGACAAGAGGACACCTAATGTTATGTGAGATATTAATAGAGCAAGCAAAATATATCTTCAAAGATCTCTTTCAGACCATTTTTTTCAGTGTGTGCTGGATAGACAGACACACAGAGACATACACACTTATTTCTACTTCTTACCAAGAGATTAAAGAAATTTACTCATTAAGCAAGAACCCACATTTTGACCATCTCTGTTATCCCACCTTGTTGTCCCATGATTATTATTTTGTAAGTAATTCAAGGTAGCAAATCTATCTAACACTCCTTCCACCTCCTATTTTGTTCACCACAGCAACCCAGAGAAGGCGACAGGGGCTGAGAGAGACTGAGCAGCCCAAAGTCACCCAGCCAGCTTTCGCACTTGAGGTGGGACTAGAATGTATACTTCCCCTGGTTTCTAGGCCAGACATTCACCACTACACCAAACTGGGTCTCTAATACATACAAATGTCCAAATATAAAATTTCTATTGAAGTTTTGTTCAAAATATACATGAACAAAGTGTTAGTTTTGCTAAAGTTGTCTCAAGGCTGGAAGTGGGTCATATACTTCCACTTCCATTTTGGTCCTGTGATTTTGGTCCCACTTTGGTTCTGCGCCAAACTCAGAAAGCTCAAACTGCCCAAGGAGCTGCTGATACAGTTCTCCAGATGAATTATCTGTCATCTGCACCTCTACAACTGTCTGCTTTGGTTCTGCAACCCAACAGGACAGACACAGACTCCAGAGAGTAATTAGGACTGCAAAAAAAACAATTACTGTCTTCACTTGCCTTCAATTGAGGATCTGTATACTGCATGAGTCAAAAAGAGGGCTGTGAAAATATTTACAGATTCCTCACATCCCAGACATAAACTGTTTCAACTCCTTCCCTCAAACAATGCTATAGAGCACTGCACACCAGAACAACTAAACACAAGAACAGTTTTTTCCTGAATGCCATCATTCTGCTAAACAAATAATTCCCTCAACACTGTCCAACTGTTTACAAAGTCTGCACTACTATTACTATTAATCTTCTCATCACTCCTTATCACCCCTCCCCTCCCACTTGTGACTGTATGATGGTAACTTTGTTGCTTGTATCATTACGATTTATATTGACTGTTTCCTAGTATGATTTGATTGTTGATTGTACCCTATGACTATCATTAAGTGTTGTACCTGATGATTCTTGATTCTTAACACATGTATCTTTTCTTTATGTATACTGAGAGTATTTACACCAAGATAAATTCTTTGTGTGTCCAATCACACTTGGCCAATAAAGTATTCTATCTATCTATCTATCTATCTATCTATCTATCTATCTATCTATCTATCTATCTATCTATCTATCAAAGAAATATTTGCACGTATGGATCAAAGCTCACACATTCTTGACTGTGAGGCAGATCCTTTGTACAATGAAGTACCAATGCAATGTTTTTCAAAGGGAATTGCTCATATACCAGGAGGAGGATTATTAATCATGACTCAGTTATGAATCACAAGTTAGTTAATAGGACTCAATCCAGATCCAGTGAAATTTATGCAACTGAATATTGCCTTTGTTATGTTCTGCGCATGGGCGCAAGGAACAGAGATGAGACGGTGAACAGTGAACTTCAACTCTTTATTAATCATTCTGAACAGAGCAAAACCCTCGGGCAACAGCAGCCCTTTTATAGGCAAGCTGCCGCTCTAGTAACCAATAAAAGACGTGGAGTGTTAACCCCCTTAACCAATGAGAATGGCTCGTTAACAGCCAATCAGATTCTCCTGAACGGACCAATCCGATATAGCTATTATCGGCCAATCAGAAGTGCAGGGCTAGAACCCTGCTATTTTCTAAAGCTTTTGATAAACTTTATTTAAGTATTTTATTAGTTCATAATACCCCTTCCCCCTGGGTTCCGTTTGGGGGGTGCGGTGACATAATCTCTGAGGTAGGAAGGTTGCTTTGACTGTCTATTGGATTTACGCTGTCCCATCAGTTCTTTTCCGTAAGCCTGTTTTGGTGGGGCGTTTTTGGGCAAGTCGGGTGCCAGCGGTTCCTCGTTGGAAGACTTGGTGCCGCTAATGTTCTCGTTGTTGTCCTCTGGCCCTTGCGGGCTTGCCTCTGTTGAGGTGTTCCTCTGTGGTGAGGCCATGCCCTTCCTTGATCCTTCTTCATTAGTTACGCCCAATTGTTGACTTCTTTTGTTCCTGCTTTCTGCCATCTCGAATTTAGTTTCTTCAACATCCCTTCCCCCCTCAGTTTGGGAGTTACCGGAGTTGCGGAAACTAGGTTGTAGCCTCGAGCGAAGCTGATCTATATGGCATTTCCATATTTTTCCATTGCAGATTTTCACCCGGTAAGACCTGGGTCCAGTGGCTTGAATAACAGTGGCCTCGATCCACAACGGTTCACCAGAAAGGTTTCTGGCGAAAACTAAGTTGCCTATCTTGAACTCGTGGCATTTTCCGCTAGATCCACAGGGGTTCTCTGGCTCGTAAGATGGGTGAAGCCGGTCGAGGTGGGAGCGGAGTTTGCGTCCCATCAATAGTTCTGCTGGAGTCTTGTTGGTGACGCTGTGCGGAATGATGTGTTGGAGAAGGAGTATTCTATTTAACTTATCTTCAATGTCCCCATAGTCCATTTTGTAGAGGGTTTCTTTAACAAACTGTACCATGCACTCGGCTCTTCCGTTAGCCGCAGGGTGCACTGGCGAAGTTCGCGCATGGCGAATACTGCGGTCCGCTAAGTATTGTTCAAAAGGGAGCGCGGTAAACTGGGGTCCGTTGTCGGATACTAGAACGTCTGGCAGTCCATGAGTCGCGAATAATCTGTTAAACTTCTGGATGACGGACTCGGTTGTAGTATTCTTCATTTCGTGGATCTCGAGCCAGTTTGAATAGGCCTCCACTGTTAATAGGAACGTATGTCCCTTAGTAGGTCCCGCAAAGTCAATATGGATGCGGGACCACGGTCCCCGAGGTGTTTCCCATTCTGTCGGAGTTGGTTTTGCTGGGGCATTGCTAACTTCCTGGTACTTGTAACAAGTCTTTACCCAGGCTTCGATCTGTTTGTCGATGCTCAGCCACCACGTGTAGCTTCATGCGAGCGCTTTCATACGCACGATGCCGGGGTGGCCCTCATGCAGTGTCTTTAATACCACTCGTTGTAACCGCTCTGGGACGACGACTCTATCCCCCCACAGGATGCAGCCTTTCTGCGAAAAAAGTTCTGTTTACCGATTCTTGAAGGGGATGAAGTCGTCAAGGGTTTGATCTACTGACCATCCTCGTTCGACCCAGCTAAGACCTTGCTTTAAGATAGGATTGCGTTTTGTTTTGATCACGATATCTCTAGCTGTTAGCGGCGGTGAATGTAGCATTTCAATCTGGAGTGTTGTAAGGGTTGAAGCTGGATTGTCGACGGTTTCCAGAAGTGGTGCACGGCTCAATGCGTCAGTGTGGGGAATGGCTTTCCGCGGGCGGTGTTGCAGCTTATAATTGTACGCAGCCAAAAACTCTGACCAGCGAGTCATTCTAGGTGATAATATATAGGGGGTTGGCTTGTCTCCCGCTATAATCCCCAGCAAAGGTTTGTGGTCGGTAACAATAGTAAAAACTCGTCCATAAACATATTCATGAAACCTTTTAACAGCAGATACAACAGCAAGAGCCTCTTTATCGATTTGACTATAGTTATGTTCAGCCTTGAAAAATAGGCAATAGGGGCTTCACTACCGTTGGGTAACACATGGCTCAAAATGGCTCCTACTCCAAATGGTGACGCGTCACATGTGATTGTTAAAGGCAAAGTCTCGTTATACTGTATTAAAACAGCATCTGAAGTTAATAGGTTTTTCACTTGTCGAAACGCGTGTTCCTCTCGGTGCTCCCAAACCCAGGTTGCTTTTTTGTTGAGAAGCCGATGTAGGGGCTCGGCTACAGTTGCTTTGTGGGGCAGGAAGATGTTATAAAAATTAATAAGCCCCAGGAAAGCTTGGAGATCAGTCTTATTTCTGGGTCTTGGGGTGTTCTTGATTGCTCTTAACTTGCTACTGGTGGGGTGAATGCCTTGTTTATCGATTAGGTACCCCAGGAACTCTACTTTATCTGTACACAGTTGACATTTATTTTTTTTAACTTTAAGGCCAGAGTCTTTAAATTTCTGGAGAACCAATCTAAGACGCTCCTTTAGTATTTCTCTATTCAGGGCAGCAATTAAAACATCATCAAAGTATGGTATGACCCCTTTTATTCCCTGTAATAGTCTCTCCATCAAGCTCTGAAAGATCCCTGGGGCCACGCTAACTCCGAATTGGAGTCGGTTGCACTTAAAAGCGCCTCGGTGCATAACGATCATTTGTGCCTCTGCTGTTTTTTTATCTACAGGCAGTTGTTGGTACGCCTGTACTAAATCCAATTTAGCGAAGACTTTTCTGTCCCCCAGGGAATGGAGGAGGTGTTGTACCACCGGCACCGGGTAAGCGTTCTGTTGAAGGGCGTGATTCAGGGTGGCACGGTAGTCCCCACAAATCCTTAACGATCCATCCGGTTTGATAGGTGTTACGATTGGGGTTTCCCAAGGAGCATGGTCAGTTGGTTCTAAAACACCCTTGGCTATTAATTTATCAAGCTGCTCATCAATCTTTGGTTTAAGGGCAAAAGGGACTCGATGAGGCTTAAGGTGGATGGGGGCTACTTTGGGGTTAAGGTTAAATGATATCCGGGTCCCCTTGTACTCACCTAGTTTGTCTGCAAAGACGTCCTGGAATTCCTGGACGAGGGCCTCCTCCTTGTCGTCGCTGCTGGTTTGGTGAATGCCGGCTACCTCAATCCCAAGTGGAGCAAACCATTGAAGGCCTAACAAGCTAGGCCGATCACGGTCGACGACGGTCAATGGTAAAGATGCAGTACGATTTTTTGAATGAGACCTGGACTAGGCTGGATCCAACGACCGGAATTTGGTTTCCTTGATAGTCCTTGAGAATGATTCTTTGGATTCTGAGGTCTTGCTGCTGGACGGCAGAGATTAATTGCTTAAGGGTCTTCCAGGAAATCATTGAGAGGAATGATCCTGAATCGACTTCCATCATGCAGGGCTGGTTTTCGATGGCGACCTTCACTCGGATCTTCTTTGCATCTAATGATGATGCGTGACCAATCGTGATGGTTTGGTGTGCCTCTTCTCATTTCGTTGAATGGGCTAGTGGTTTTATTTCTGTAGGAATGGTTGTTCCATTGGTGGTTCGAATATTCCCGATTCACAGGACGAGTTCCTGTGGGTTGGCGGTAGTTGGTCCCCCTCTGAAGTGGGCTGGATCCTAGCTTGCTTCTACAGACCTTTCCGATGTGGCCTCTCTTCCCACAAATATGGCAGAGCGCGTCGAGGAATTTGCAGTCTGATCGTGGGTGGTTTGCCCCACAACCTGCGCATTGATACTGCAGTCTCTGGTTACACTGGTGGCGTTGGTCTCGTTCAGACTGGAGCCGGTTCACTTCTTCCTCATCACTTTCTGATGACGATTCGAGGTCCTCGTGGTGGGTTGCCATTGCATGTCCCTCAAGGCGAGGTGAGGTTTCGCTGGCGAGTTGGTGGAGTGGGGCATTGGTGCGGTGCATTCGGGCAGCTGACTTCCTGGTTGCTTCCGCTGCAGTAGCGTCAGCGATGGTATCTGCAAGGCTGATGTCGCCTTTCGCCATCAGCTTACTTTGCACGTGTGGTGCATCTACACCCAGAACTATTCGGTCTCTTAGAGCTTCTTCGAGGTCGGCGAACCTGCAGAGGCCTCCCAGGTTCCGGAGATCCACGATGAAATCTGCAATGCTTTCTCCTTTCCGCTGGTCTCTCTGGTAAAATTCATGTCTTCGGACAAGCATTGGTACGGTAGGTGCATAGTGGGCCCGTAGGAGGGGCTCGAGGATGTCCCAGTCCATGGATTTCACCTCAGCCGGTTTCACCAATGCCTTAGCCATCTTAAAAATGGCAGGTCCGCAGTGAGTCAGGAATACCGCTCGCTTTTTTCCAGTAGTGGCATCCTTCAAATTGTTGGTCTCCAGAAACATCTGGAACCGGTCCATGTATGAGTCCCAGTCTTCTTGTGCCGGGTCGAATGGAGCGGGTGGTATGGTGCTGCCAGTCATGCTTTCCGCCATTGATGCGCCTTCAGCCACGTGCTCTGTTTAGTTCTCTGTAGTGTTCAGTCAGCTCTGATGTCTCCGCATCCCACCCTCGTCGCCAGTGTTATGTTCTGCGCATGGTCGCAAGGAACGGAGATGAGACGGTGAACAGTGAACTTCAACTCTTTATTAATCATTCTGAACAGAGCAAAACCCTCGGGCAACAGCAGCCCTTTTATAGGCAAGCTGCTGCTCTAGTAACCAATAAGAGACGTGGAGTGTTAACCCCCTTAACCAATGAGAGTGGCTCGTTAACAGCCAATCAGATTCTCCTGAACGGACCAATCTGATATAGCTATTATCGGCCAATCAGAAGTGCAGGGCTAGAAGCCTGCTATTTTCTAAAGCTTTTGATAAACTTTATTTAAGTGTTTTATTAGTTCATAACAGCCTTGACTAACTGCTTCAGTGAATCTTAAAGCATAACAAAGTCTGGATTCAATCTGTAACAATTTATACTGTTATCCCATATCCTGCCTATATGCCTCAAAACAGCTGACAGGGTGAAGAATGATACATAATAAAAAGTAACTAGAAAATCTGAGTTACAATCTCATACATTCTAAGGCAAATCCAATAACCACTATTCAAAACAAATGGCAGAATCATTAAAAAAAGAAGTTCAAACATTAAATTAGTATCAGAAGCCTTCATGGGATCACAAATTCCAAGACACCTGTAGACCTGTATGTATAATTTTTTTAGAGGTATAGTGACATTTACAATAATTTCTCCATTACTACCCTTTCCTGACATTGACATTTTTTCCATGCACTTATATATAGGCACACCTTTTTGTGAACAAGGCTATTTAAAATACAGTGTGAATGAATGTCTTTATATGCATTTTAATTGCATCACAACATTCAGATATCCTTCCTTTCTTCCTTCCTTCCTTCCTTCCTTCCTTCCTTCCTTCCTTCCTTCCTTCCTTCCTTCCTTCCTTCCTTCCTTCCTTCCTTCCTTCCTTCCTTCCTTCCTTCCTTCCTCTAGGACTGGGTAAAAAGATAGCTATTCTGTCTAAAAATGTATGTTTCACTTACTTATTTGTAGACTCCTGCTTACCAGGTTCATCACTGGGAAAAGGTAGCATTTTATTTAAAACCACTGGCAAACTTTCACTTCTTCATTAAAATTGTTGAAAAGTAGATGGATATTACTATGAAAAAATACAAATAGAGGCAATTTCTGTCGCTCTTTTCCTGATGTCAATTTGCTCTTCTTAAAGGTATTTTTTAAAATACCTTTAGATATAGTAATTACAGAACAGATGATAATCACTCCTGATTCATCTTCACAACAGATCAGACTATTTTCTTTAATACACTTCTCATAAATTAAATTCCTTTCCATAATCTCTAATTACTAGGAAATTTTGTTTGCTTAACACACACATATATGAATAGGAGAAGGCGGAGCTTCGTTCCGGCGATACAGCTGCGATCTCAGGGCTCTGAGATCGCAGCCGATATTTTCGCCCCTGGTCGGTCCTAACGGACCTAAACCGTCCCGTAGAGACGGTGATCGTGAAGGGCATTGTTCCAGGATCCCAGAGATATCGCAAAATCTCTGGTTTGATCCGGAAGAAGCCCTTTTGCTGGCGGCGGAGAGGCAGCCTCCATAGCTGCTGAAGTCGGGACAGCTCCGGAAAGAAAGTGATTGGAGTGAAGTGTGTCGGCTGGGTGAGAAAAACTCTTTTGTGCTGTAAATTCGCTGAGGTTGGAAAGTTCATCCGATATAAAGAAGAAAGCTGTGAGATTTTTTTTTTTTGACTGAAATTGTTTTGAGCGGCGTTTTTTAAAGTGATGTCAAATTGAGGCTTGGGGTTTTTTTTTCTTTTCTTTATACTTTTTGGGAAAGATTTTACCGTGACTTTGTAGGTAACCGGATTGAATTTTCTCTTATATATATTTTTATGCTCCCTTTGATTTTATGCTTCCTTTGATTTTTTAACTTTCTTTAGGATAGAGGCTCCCTTTGGCTATTTTTTCTTTTTTTTTCTGTATATATTATTCCTTTTTTCTGGTGGGGGGGGGGAGAAAGAGCATTAAGAAACTTTGTAACACTGCCAACTAGAGGCTTGAAAGTATCTTTATGTGAATTGGAGAGAATTGTAAAAAGACCTCATCTCAAGGACTTTTTAACGTGATAAGATAGAGGGAGAGCACAGCAAAATATTATTGCAGGTGCTTTCCTGGACTGTTATCAACAACACTTGAGGTTTGGCTTTGAAGCGGCTGGAGAAGAGAGTCATAACAAGAGCCTTGGATAAATAACAAAGTGCAGTGTGTTTTCTTATATATACCCCATTCGCTAGCCTTTTTCTAAATTTTAATTTTAGTAATATTTTTATTTTTGCCTTTTATTTTAAAGGAAAAGCCTCAGAGTTTTTTTTTTTCTTTTTTCTTCTTTATTTTTCTTTTCTTTTTTATTGGGACTTTTTTGCTTTGCATATTTATGTTTTTGGACTACTTTGTTGTTGTGGTTGTTGTTTTTTTTTTTTTTTGTTTTTTGTTTGGATTATTGAGACTTTTTAATTGGATTAAGGTGTGAAGAATCTGAAGGAACTTTTTGTTTTGTTTTTCTCTTTTTGCTTTTTCTTTTTTCCTTTGCTCTTAATCAATATTATTATTTTTGGATTTG
This sequence comes from Hydrophis major, assembly GCA_033807585.1. NCBI lineage: Eukaryota > Metazoa > Chordata > Lepidosauria > Squamata > Elapidae > Hydrophis > Hydrophis major. The sequence goes on from CM066328.1 coordinate 182,213,368, forward strand.
TTTGTTTTTTCCTTTCTATTTTTTCCTTTTTTATGGTGGACTATTTCGTAATTGGATTTGGGTCTAGAAGAACCTGAAGATTTTTTTTCTTCCTTTTTTTCTGTTTCTTCTTTGGCTTCGTGTTTTTTACTATTGGAGTTCTCCATTTTGGATTATAATTGGCTGCCCTACCAGTTGGATTAAAAGTTAAGAAGAATTTGAAGTTTTGGAAACATTGAAATGAGCAAGAAACCAATTCCATCTGGCATTTCTGCTTCTACCTCTGCTTCCCCACCAGCTGGAGGACAACGTTTAATTCAGACAATGTTGAAGCAAGATAAGGAACAAGAAAAAATAACTTTACAGTTACAGATGATTATGCAAGGAATCCAAGATCTCAAGACAAAATCAGATATCATTGAACAAAGAACAGGAAATATTGAACAAAGAACAGAAAATATTGAACAAAGAATAGAGAAGACTGATGAAAAAGTGGAAAATATTAAACAAATAATGGTTAAGTATGAGGAGAGATTCCAAAAAATTGAGGAAGAAGGAAAACAAAGAGAGAAGAAGATTGGAAATATTGACAGCAGATTAACAGCGGTTGAACAAGAAAAAGGTGGGATGTTGAGGTGGGAGATGGAAAGGTCAGAATTTTACCTCAGATTTCAAAATATAGAAGAGGAAAAAGGAGAAAATTTGGCAGCGGTAATGATAGAAATTTTGGCAGATGCTTTGGAAATTACAGAGGAAAAGATGATGGATGGAATAGATGAGATATATCGAGTCTATACAAGATATGCGATGAGAAATAAATTACCCAAGGAAGTCCATATTAGATTTACCAAAAAATCCATTAAAACGCAAATATTGCAAGTAGCAAGAGAGAAAACACTGAAATACAAGGGTAAAGAGGTTGTGGTTTTAAAACAAATACCCAGAAGAGTGAGAGAGATGAGAAGAGAATATCGATTTCTGACCAAAATACTATTGGAAAACGAAGTGAATTATAGATGGCTGATTCCAGAAGGACTAGTGTTTGGGTGGCAAGAGCAGAGATATAGAATTGATTCAATTGAGAAAGCAGAACTTTTTCATGCAGAATTCTTTGGAGGAAGAAGAGAGGAAGCAGAGAAAGAGGCCTTATCAATTGAGTTTCAAGATGAACAACTGGAGACTGAAAAAGAGAAAGGAGCAGCAGGGGGACATATGGATGATAAAGAACAGCGTGAAGTGAGATCCACGAGAGCTGTTAGACCTAAATATAAAGCATAATCATGGAGGAAAAAAAACTGATTACAATGAATATAAACGGACTTAATTCAGCTGTTAAAAGAAGGAAAACTTTTCATAAACTAGAGAAATTAAAATTTGATATAATTTGTTTACAAGAAGTTCACATTAAAAAACAACATGAACAATTGTTATTACAGCCAAAATTAGGGAAAATATTTACCTCTTTGACTCAATGTAAGAAAAGAGGTGTGGTTTTATACATTAAAGAGGCTATTCCAGCAAAATTGATTTACTCGGATGAAGATGGAAGAGTATTAATGGTAGAAATAATGGATAATAATATAAAAATACTCTTGATTGCAATTTATGCTCCGAATGATAAACAAGAAGAGTTTTATAAAAAGCTGCACATGAAAATAATTGGACTGGACTATGTTAATATAATTATGATGGGAGATTTTAATGGAATTGTGGACAATAAACTGGACTATATAGCAACAACAACAAAGCAAAATAGAAAGGCTCTCCCAAGGTCCTTTTTTAAAATGACAGATGAATTAACTTTAAAAGATATTTGGAGAGAAAGAAACGTTAAAGCTAAACAATATACTTTTTATTCAAATAGACATTTATCATGGTCCAGATTAGATATGATTTGGATCTCAACAGAACTAATATCTAATATTAAAGAAACAAATATTGAAACAAGTACTTGGGCAGATCATAGCCCAATGACAATTAAATGGAAGGGACAAAAAAAAAGATCGAGATGGACATTAAATAATACTATTTTAAAGGAGAAAGATTTTACACAATGGATGGAGAAGGAATTGGCTTTTTTCTTCAGAGAAAAAAAAAAAACACACACACATATATGAATCAGTTCTCTGGGTAAAGTAGCTGCTTAAATATTTTCCCTGATTTAGACTTTAAAGCCTGAAACTTTAAACAGCACACTTGGAGATAACTAGGAGGGCTTCATTTCTGTTTATATCCTTACCAAAGATTGAAAAAATATGCATTATTCTTTTCTTCTTTCATACCCCTATATCTTCTTAGAAGTACAATCTTACATTCATCTAGGGAGTAAACTTCACTGAATTCAGGGGAATTTTCTTCAAAACAGGCATATACTGTATAAGGTTCCACTCTAAAAGATACATAAAAGATCTTCCATATTGGGAAGCTCATGACAGCTGTTTTGAAGAAGGCAGCGCTCTATACATATAAGTGGTCCTCTTCAGTCCAAGTCTGGTGGGAAATAAGCAACCTGAAGAGAAAGCTGGCTTCTCTGCCCATTTTTCTTTGATTTGTTTTTGAGGAAAACACCTGGTTTTGGGCATTCATATATACCCAAGGACATAAAATATGGGACTTTCCCAAGCTCTTTAAGAGCATGCAACTGCTGCAATTTGCATATTACTTTTAGATGCTCATTTTGCTAATGTTTGGAATAGTAAACACTATCCAATGGAAGTGGAATATCCACCTTTGTTTCCAGCACTTGCAGAAAACATTTGGAGGATTGAGGAATGCCGTTGAAGTAGTGTCAGAAAAGTTATTCTTCAGAAAGTCGGTGAAGACAGGTCAAAAATGAAGTAATTTAATGAAAATGACATTTAATTTAGTGTAATTATTAGGATTAATCCTCACACAATAATGTAGCCCTTCTGTCCCACCTTACAAGTTATAATTCAACAGCAGTGTTCAGAGTGATGTGAAGATCGTAGTCAAGATGGAGGGGTGTGTATGGAATAATAGAACAGGAAAAAAAATCTTTATTGGCAAAGTGTGATAGGACACACAAAGAATTGGTCTCTAGTGCATAAGCTCTCAGTGAACACACAGCCACGAAGTGATGGATTCCACACCTCAAGCACAGCGTGTCCCTGTTTTCACCTAGCGAATGTTGAAGGACAATCCAGCACTAGCAAGCAGGTTGTCCCAAAGGTGCTTTTTTCAGGAAGCAACTGGACTTTCTTGTTTTTTTCTTTTGAAGACATTTCACTTCTCATCCAAGAAGCTTCTTTAGCTCTGACAGGATAGTTGTCAGACTACCAGTTGTCTGCAAGGAATATAAATCCTTCCATTCCCCACTATCTTGTCAGAGCTGAAGAAGCTTCTTGGATGAGAAGAGAAACAAGCAAGTCCAGTTGCCTCCTGGAAAAGCATCTTTGGGACAACCATGACCTGGATGACTGAAAATCTCCACAAACTTCTAGAAAGCAGGTTGCTTTCTCTGAATTGTGGGATCATTTTGCCTGGAGGATGGATAAATTACAGCTGCATCAGCCACTCAGTATTTAGGATTTGGCAACATGCCTAATTCTATTTGCTATTATGAATAAAAAAAATTTAATAGGTCCACATCTTTTTTCAAGAGGGGAAAAATGTTCTAATTAGGCCAATCTTCCACTTCCTTATCCCTGACATTAGCTTTTCTCTGCACACCTTTGTGTCTTGTTCATATTTGATTTCCCTTAATGACAGCACAGGTGTGAGGCTCTAAAGGAATCAGCCCATTGATCTTGACAGCTGGTCCCATCACAGTAAACTGTACTCCTTTCTCCCCCTTTGTTCCAACAATCAGCTGTTTTTCCACATTTACTTTATGTAATCACACTTTGGAAATGATCATGTAATTAGCTACACTTAAATCATTACTATAATTAGGACTGGGGTTGCAATGTAAAATATCTGCATACATTTTACTGAAAGTAAACAGAGATAAGTTTCCTGCATGGTAGATACATTAGTTTTCTGTTGGGCAAAAGGAGACATGCTGGGGAAAAGAGAAAACTACAACCACAGCACACAAACTTCAGAGCACATCAAAATAATATGAAGTGGCATTGTGCTAGTAGAATCAAGATTATGTATGTACTGATGCAGAATTAACATCTGATGCAATTCAAAAGTTGAGGTTTAGAATGATTCACAAGTGTCATATAATAACTTTCTATGATGGGTAATGTTTCCTCCAGATGTTCCTATCATTTTTTCTAAAGAATTGGTCTAGACCCCTGTAGGCAGTATCCAGTAATATTTCAAGAGCCACAGGAACAGAACCCTGCCTGTGTTGCACAATACACAATACACTTATATAATAGTTGTGGCTATATTGTACAACATGTTAAGTTTGAATATTTGGGTCAACCTTGACTAGATTCCTGTAGCTTAGTTAAAATGGGTTATTTCAGAAACCAGATAAAGAATATAGCGTAAATGCAGGCCATGATTGTTAGCTGACATTGTTATCAAGAATACAATATAAATACATAGTTGCAATTTCCAAGACTTTCCCTGGTACAGGGGTGTCAAACTAGCGGCCCACGGGCCAGATGCATCATGTGCTGGCTACGCCCATCTCTGGTTTAGCAAAGGGGGAAAATGTTGCAATATGTCACATGACAATGTGTTGTCACGAGTTTGACACACTTGCTGTAGTAGTCTGAGTCTAAAAATTATTTAAAGAGAGAAAAAGTCAGAACTTAAAAGTTCACAAATAATCTCCTCCCACTCTTACTCTTCTCCTTTTATATTAAAAAGGACCATATTAGAACAGAAGGGTTTCCCCCCCAAAAACAGGTAGTTTCTCTCTGTCATGTTTTCCCCTCATTTTGTCATTGTCTCCTGTAAAGTCAGTCACTTGTCAGTGCTCATGATCACGTATGAGCATTTTTATCATATGATAAAAATGTGCTACATGAGATTCATATCTTTTTTTCCTTCATCCTAGTCTTTTCTTGCATGTTAGTAGATAAGAGAATGTTCTACTCATTGGTAAATTGTAAAGAAAAATCCCAAGTAAAACCCTAGGCTCTTAGGATGAGAGGTGACCTCAAAGTTCACAGTGGATTTGTTCAGAAGGAGCCCCTCTATTCTTCACTGCCTTGCTATCAGCAGCAAAAATATCTTAGCCATTTCTCCCATCTCCTCCCAGGGGACATAGACAGAATATTGAGCTATCTGCCAGCCAAAAATAATAAAGGTGGGATACAAATAAATAAAACAAATGATGCACAATGGAGCTACAGAGATGCTACATTCTATTCTGAATATTACGGTAAATGAAAAGAGAATGAAGTATAATTAGAAGTCAGCTCCTCTTGAACAATTCCTTCTTTCACAAGCTTTGTCTTTGGAGACAGAACACCGAGAAAGCTTGGCTCGAATAAAGTCTGAAAGACTCATCCACAAAACCTCATGGGAAAACTTTTTTCACATTCTCTGAACACATTTAAAGAGAGGAAAAGGATTTAGGGCAGTGTATAAGCAGTCAAGAGAGCTGAATAAATGGATTGTTTTTAGGTTTTCTACAAGCCCTGTTTGTCCTAGATGTGATGGCTATCTTGCTTTGATTTAGATTGAAAAGTCAAGATAAAGACAGCGTTTCCCTTTCTGTATCTACTGAGCTTTGGTAAATAGTTGGATAGAGATACTTAAGGCAACAAGGTTTACTTTAAGTAGCACTTCTTCCTTTAGTGCCTTAGGTAACAGTTGTTCACATTGCCTGTAATGTGATCTTCCTTCTAACTGGAGAGCTCTCAGGGATTGATGCAAAGATATTTTTCATGCAAATCAGAATACATACAACTCAGGAACAGAAGATTGAAGACTGTATTTTTTATGGATCCAGAAAGACAAGACAGTAGCACTATATATTACTTGCATATCTGGAAATTATGAATATTGTACCCAAAGAGAAGTTGCAATGCTCCTAAGAATAAGGCATTTAAATGTCTATCCAGTTTGGAAAAATAGGCTGCCAAAGCAGTTCATGATTTGGTTAGGAGAGCCAACTGTCAGGGTTCCGATAGATGCCTTAATTAAATCATGAGTCTCAAGCCAAGCTTCAAAAAAAATCCAGTTATTTATTAGGAGCTTCATGGTGGCACAGACCAGGTGGAGCCAACTCTGACCTCAGTTAATTTGTGTTTTGCCTCTGACCCTGTTTTGCCCTCCCCCCAATATGTGTCATCAGTCACATTCCCCAACGCAGCAATTCTGCAGGTTGTAAAAGTCCCTCCGGCCACTGTGGGTTCCCGTAGAGATGGCCTTGGTGTATTGGGTGGAATGTGCCTTGTTTTGACTGAGATACCAGCTCCTTGATGCAGCAACGAAGTTCGCTCTCCCATCCCCCTTGCTCATGGCAACTCAAAAGCAGTTCAGGGATGATTTACGAGTTGACACCAGGATCTGATCTAAGTGCCAATTCAGACATAAAGACCATTTTTCATGTGTGTAAGTTGGTACTCTTTGCTGAATCCAAAATCAATGCATGAAACTGAAATGAGGTAAATTAGGAGCATGGCAGAGGGTAGGAGGTTAGGTTTCCAGTGCTGCTATAACCCATTGTAATCAAGCCTCCTTGTTTCTACTTGTTATTTTGGGAGGATCCCAAATTTTGGCAGGGTTTGGGATTTTCCTATGATTGTAAAAAAAAACATGGTCATGGTCAAATAATTAATATATTTTTCTTCCAAGCCATAACCCCATGCTAGCTCAGTTAACCATTTCTTTCCTTGCTTTTTTCAAAAGAAATATTACAATATGATATTCACAGTATGAATATCGCGTCTTTAATTTTTTTAAAAAAGGTTTTCTGCTTTGATGATGCCAGTTCAGTGAAATTCGGTGTAGTATAAATTCATGTGAAAAAAAGCATTACCATTGTGTGGAAAAACTGGCACGATGCTTCAAACCACATATTTAAGCCAGCATCCAACAAATCTTTTAAAAAGCTAATAATGTGGTATCTTCTCCTTACAGAGGAGAATCCTCTTACAGAAAAGTGTAAGCTTTTCTTTGGCAAGTAGAAGGTTTATAGTAATTACTCTGCCCTTTTCATTTATTGAAACAGAGAAGAATTGGTCAAGTCAATGAAAGGCCACAGACAGAAATAGTCCTCCCTTCTGTTTGCATTGCAAACAGAGAAAGTTTCTGTCTCTCCCACCAGCTTTCAACTACAATACTGCTGTTAGGGATAACATTGTTTACCCTAACTGGTTTAGGTAAAATAATAAATATGTAATCATAGTTTGTAAGTTAAAGTGTCTGCAACTTTAAATATAGGAATGTAATTAAGGGAGTGGTTGTGAAAGCACTTTAAAAGAAGCAAGACGACAGCTTGCTCTCTCTCTGGCTTTGATGATCCCTAATTACTGGATGGATTCAAGACTGCATTTTTCCCCTACTGAAAAGGAGAGACAAAGGACTGATTTGTAAGTGAACTGACATAGGATATTCTACACGGACTTTGCTAACTGAATATCCCTGAATGGACTGACTAAAATGATACATGACTAATGGACTGTTATTTTTGACTATGCTATGAACTCATAATGGAATAAACTATATTTTTGATAGCACAAGCGTATCTGTTATTTTTACTGTATGTTAACAAACATACAAATATATCTCACACATTTATTTGTTTGCCTATCTGACTAACGCTGCACATTCTGTTTAGCTTGTCTCCTTAACCCTGGTTGGGGAACACAGGCTTAACACTGGTTATGGGCCCAGAGGCTGCAAAGTCAGTTTAACTAGGATAAAACAGATTTATGTAAAAAGTGAGAGTTTGTGTTGTTATACATTACAGTAAACAGACAGCTGTGTTTTATTAATTATAGTTTTATATCCATATAAGAAAACATGGCACAAGTCAATCTACAAAGTTTGTCCTTTATATCCAAGCTGGATGGAACAAACTATGTATCATGGTCTACGAAGAGAAGGTCTGTGGAACATAATTGAAAACCCGCCAAATGTAGAGGAATGGGATCCAGAGATTGAGGAAGATAGACAAAAGATAGAAAGTTTTACACAGAAAAATGAACAAGCTATTTGCATAATAGGACTAACACTGTCTGACCAGCAACTTGTTCATATCCATGGAGAGCAAACGGCTGTTGGGTGTTGGCAGAAGCTGAAGAGGATTTATGTCCGAGATAACGTTGGTGCTCAAATAAATCTTACGCGGAAGCTTTTCAGGACGCATCTCCAGACGAATGGTGATATGCTGAGTCATTTAAATTCTATAAAAAGCATTTTTCAAGAACTGCACGAGAAAGAGCTTATTTTCTCTGAACTACACCAAGTCTACATAATTCTATCATCACTAGATGTAAATTATTATAACTACGTCACTTCCCTTGAAATTTTGCCGAAGGAAAGTTTAACTTTAACTGAAAAACTGGCAGATTGATTGAAGAGGCAAGAAGAAGACTTGAAAGAGACCAGTTAAGGAGGGAGCAACCTCAAAAAGAAGATAATGAATCTCCTACTGCATACGCAATTAAAAAGTGTTTTAATTGTGGAGAAAGAGGACATTTGGCAAGATTTTGTAAAAAAGCAAAGTGCCAGAACGCTGGCCAGAATACTAAAAGTCATCAAAAGATAAATAAAAATTTAGAGTTAGCCATGCATACTAACAGAGCTGTAAAAAATAATTTATGGGTGGTTGACAGTGGAGCATCCCACTGTATAACAAATGATAACAAAAATTTTATTAAAATGTCCAAGAGTACACAGCAGATATCATTAGCCAATGGCTGGAAACTGAAAGCTAAAGGTCAAGGTATAGCATATTGTTCTTTCATAAAAGAGAATGTAAAAATGTTATATGTACCACAACTTAAGTTTAATTTAATTTCAGTAAGAATTTTGGTTAAACTAGGATATGTAGTTACCTTTAAAGGAGATAACTGCATAACTGAAAAAGAAGATAAGAAAATTACTGCATCTTTAAGAGGTGAATTATATGTGTTAAATGATAATGGTTTAGAGGTGGCTAACACAGTTTATGATAATAAGAAACCTCATGATGAATGTATTCACTTGTTACACCGAAGGCTAGGGCATTTAAATTTTAAAATGCTTAAGAAAACTGTTGAATTATCTAAGGGAATAAGTTTAAAACCTTGTAATAAGTATTTGCAATGTAATGCCTGTAATTACATTGCTAGGGTCATACCGGCTAATAGAGTTGATGGATTTACTACCAAAGAGCCTTTAGAAGTAGTATTTGCCGATTTAATAGGTCCGAAAAAACCAAGTGTAGGAGGAGCTCGATACATATTAAGTATAATGGACCACTATTCTAGATATGGGTTTTGCTATTTAATGAAGAGCAAAACTGAAACGTATCTAAATCTCTTTAATTGGATAAAATTTGCTGAAAGGAAAACTAAAAAGAAATAAGTAACTCTTATAACAGATAATGGTACGGAATTTACAAATAATAAATTCCAGAATAGATTTAGAATGTTAGGTATTCAACATAAAAAGTCTGCACCATATAGGCCACAACATAATGCATTTATAGAGAGAAGAGGCCAAACACTACAATCAATGGCATGTACTATGTTGTCTGATTCAGGATTACCTGACAATTTATGGGGAGAAGCAATAATGTGTGGTAATCATACATTAAATAATGTTGTTAATTCAACAACAGGTGAATTACCATTCACACTGTGGCATGGTACAAAACCTGATTTAAGTTACATGCACACATTTGGAGCACCAGCATGGATGCATATTCCAACACAACTCAGACACAAAGGACAGAATAGAGCTAAAAGATTATTTTTTGTAGGATATGAATCTAATCACAGATCTTATAGATTCTGGGAACCAGGTACATCTAGAGTTTACACCAGTGCTAGTGCTAAATTCCTAGAACATGTAGGATGGAATAGATTAGAGCAAGATTTAAATAACGAAGTAATTATTGAACCCTACAAAAGGCAGAAAGAACAGAATAGTTATAAGAAGAGTCCAATTAAAGAAGAAATCCACGAAAAACAAATAGGACCAGAACAAGAGGAAACAGTTGATTAGGAAGAGTTAGATAATCAAGAAGAGTTAATAAATGAAAGTCCACCTGTAGGTCCTGTAATACCTAGACACGTGTAACTAGACCACCTGGTAGGTATCAAGCAAGTATAGTTTGCCAAGTAAATAAAGTTCCAACTAGTGTAGATGAACTTAGGATGTATCCTGCTAAGGATCAGGAGAATTGGCAAAAGGCAATGGAAAAAGAACTAAATTCATTAAAGGCAATGAAAGTATATGAAGATGCTAAATTACCTCCAGGAGAAAAATCCATTGGGTGCAAATGGATATTTAAAGTAAAAACTGGAAATGATGGGACTGTTACCCATAAAGCTAGGTTAGTAGCTCAAGGATTTAATCAAACTGCATCTGATTATGATGAAGTTTTCACACCAAGTCTTAAAGCAACATCTTTGAGAGCAGCTTTAGTGTGGGCAGCTAAGAAAAACTATGTCATTAACCATTTAGATGTAGAAACTGCTTATTTGCATGCACCATTGCAGCACACTATATATTTGAAAAAGCCAGTTATTATAAAAGACAATAAAGTAAATAGTAATGATTGTTGGAAACTCAAAAAGAGTCTTTATGGGTTGAAACTATCTGGCTTTGAGTGGAATCAATATATTGTGAAAGAATTAAACAATATAGGTTTTAAATCTGGTTTAGCAGATCCATGTGTGTTTAAAAGAGAAAATAATGGAACGGTGTCATTATTGTTATTATTTACAGATGATATTGCTTTGATAACTAAGACTAATAATGAAGCTAATGAAATTATATCATTATTAGCCAAAAAGATAAAATTAAAGCATTTAGGTGAGATTAAAAAGTATCTAGGATTGACAATTAATAAAACAAAAAATGGATTTAAGATATCTCAAGAAGATAAAATTTGCCAATTAATTAAAACGTATAAAATGGAACTTTGTAAACCGGCAAAGACTCCAATGAGTCAGGAAGTTTGCCAAACTGATGATCAAAGTCCCAAATTTGATAAGTCTATATATCAATTTTTGATTGGCAGCTTATCATATATAAGCAATTGGTCTAGGCCAGATATAGCTTATAGTGTAAATCAGCTGGCACGTTTTAATTCACATCAATGTCATTGGCAATCATTAAAGAGAATTTTAAGATATCTTAAAGGAACAATGAACCATGCATTGTGTATAGAACCAAAGGGTGATTTGAGTCTTAGTGCCTATGCAGATGCAAGTTTTGCAGCTGACATAAACACTAGAAAATCAACATCTGGGATGGCTATATTATTTGGTAAGACACTAATAGGGTGGAGGTCAATCAGACAACAGCATGTCAGCTTGTCCATGATGGAAGTGGAATTTTCATGTCTGTCATTACTATGCACTGACTTAATTTTGTACAAACAGTTATTATTAGACATGGGTATAACTGTTAAAGATTCCATTATTGTGTACGAGGACAACCAAGCAGCCATAAAGTTAGCTACTAATATTGCTGTAAAAACTAGATCAAAGCATACTGATTTAAGATACTTAAATGTTAGAGAATCTGTAAAGAATGGGCTAATTAAATTGGAATACTGCATGACAGAAGAAAACATTGCAGACCAATTTACAAAAGCTCAAGGAGTAATTAAGTTTAAAGAGAGTTGTAACAAATATGATTTAAAGATGTAAATAGTTATATTATTATATTTACCTCAAAGGGGAGAATGTTAGGGATAACATTGTTTACCCTAACTGGTTTAGGTAAAATAATAAATATGTAATCATAGTTTGTAAGTTAAAGTGTCTGCAACTTTAAATATAGGAATGTAATTAAGGAATGTAATTAAAGAAGCAAGACGACAGCTTGCTCTCTCTCTGGCTTTGATGATCCCTAATTACTGGATGGATTCAAGACTGCGTTTTTCCCCTACTGAAAAGGAAAGACAAAGGACTGATTTGTAAGTGAACTGACATAGGATATTCTACATGGACTTTGCTAACTGAATATCCCTGAATGGACTGACTAAAATGATATATGACTAATGGACTGTTATTTTTGACTATGCTATGAACTCATAATGGAATAAACTATATTTTTGATAGCACAAGCGTATCTGTTATTTTTACTGTATGTTAACAAACATACAAATATATCTCACATTTATTTGTTTGCCTATCTGACTAACGCTGCGCATTCTTTTTAGCTTGTCTCCTTAACCCTGGTTGGGGAACACAGGCTTACAACTGCAACAGAACAGAGCCAGTCCCAGTTCTGTGTCTAAGACTACAGTGAAGAATTAGGTCAATATGAAGAATTTCCCTATTTAATAGATGAAGGGCCAAGTTCGCCAAGATCAAATTGGAAAAAGTCTGTCTATGCAAAGAGTTGATATGGATATGATGGCACACAATCAAATAAGGGATGACAAACACATCTCTAGCTTCAGTAACTCCAGCTGCAGATGGAATATCCATGGAGCAGAATCAACTGGCACTCTATTTTGCTGGAATTCAGACCAGTGGTGGGATTCAATTTTTTTTTTACTACCAGTTCTGTGGGTGTGGCTTGGTGGGTGTGGCAGGGGAAGGATACTATAAAATCTCCAGTCAGAGGTGGTATTTGCTGGTTCTCTGAACTATTCAAAATTTTCACTACTGGTTCTCCAGAACTGGTCTGAACCTGCTGAATCACCATCTCTGACTCAGATTCAATTAAGCTTTGCTCTCATAATTCACATCCAAGACCTTCTATAGTAGTAGAACCATAGTGGTAGTTCTCAAGAAATAAGTGGTTTGGAAATTAAACTTCCACATTTTTTCCTATGTTCTCTTAGCCTGTGTTATACCTTATATAAGAAATGAGGAGGACAAAGAGAAGATTGTGAAACCTGAAGAAAAACTTGGTGTTTTTCAGCAGAACTATAACACATGTAGCAAGTGTTCTTTGAAAAGTTCTACAACAGCCTGAGACGAATGTAAAACCAATTAAATTAATAAATTTATTCTTCTGTAAGAGAAAATGGACCTAATTAAATGCATGAGGTTTACACAGTAATGGGATTTAATGAAATTCAAGATTAAATTTATTTTTGATCCTGGCTTTGTTCTTTTCATTGTCCTCCTAAAGTGTGCCTACTTTTGAGTGGCATACTAAAAGCTGTGCAAATCTAGATTTGAAAAAAAGTAAACCTTATTGTAAATGAAGAAGTATGCAAAAGAACCATTCAAGGAAATGGCAAAATGAAAATAAATGAAAACAAAAACAAAACAAAAAACAAAAATATACCACAACCTCTCATCTGGACCATAATTCCAAGGGAATCTGCTAAACTGGAAATGAAGGTAATTTCCAGAGTATGAAACTACTTTTTTATGCTTTGTAAAGTTCCATGCACACTGATAACTCCCTCCCTCTCTTTTTTATATATGTGTAATGCACTCAGATCAGGGGTGGGATTCTACTGGTTCTGTCCGGTTCTGTAGAACCCCTTGTTAACTTTCTAAGCAATTCGGAGGACTGGTAGTTAGAAGCAATCTCCTTTTGTTTTTTTCCACTCTTATTACATTCTTGCTAGTACACCTAGACTTCCTGTCTCCGGAGCTTTTGCGGCTTGACTTTCTTAAAGGAAAAGGGTTGTTTTAAGATTTTTACACTGCTGTTGGGAGGAAATACTTCCCTGGACAATCAGCACTTTGAAGAAGTAATTGAATAATGAAACAAAGCTTTTAGTGACAGGGAACCAAGATGAGTGACATTCAGCAAGGTTTCTTGGCTAGCTAGAAAGACTGACATTCAAATGTGAGTCCTGAGTTTTGGTCTAAAACTGGTTTTTGGTGAAGGTTAATTCTGTGCTTGGTGACATTTAATCCTGTGTTTATTGATGGGATGATTTTCCCTATTCAGTTTCAACAAGCTACAGCTACTGTTGTGATTTAATTATTTGTATTGTGTTTGCATTTTTCCTGCCTCATGGTTTCTTTTTCTATCCGGGGAGGGGGGGTCTTCCTTCATTGCTTTAGTACTATCTGTACTTTTGGGGTATACTTCCAAGAGGCAGGATGCAAGCTTGGCACTGATATTTTTACTGCCTTTCTGGGGGGCATGTGACCTTTCCTTAAATCTGGGTGATTTCCTTAGGATATCTTGTAAGGTGAGTGAGACCAGCTGGTATCTTTAAGTGGTGCAAATGGACCTAAGGATTGCTTTTCCTGGGTGTGCTTTTTCTGGAGAGCTTAAATGACCTTTCTGCTAAAAGGTTTCATTTTATGAGCAAGAGTTGGCTGCTTGATAGTTATCACTGCATTCTCCTCCATGCTGCATCGAGAGCCCAAGATGCATTGACTCCTTCCTATGATGTCATTTAGCTGAGTTGTACTAAGATATAAAAGTCAGACCCCGGAAGTTACCCCAGCTTTTGACTCAGCTCCTTTCAGTCAGAAGCTGTGTCTCTGAAAGCATTCTGTTAGATAGCACTCACCAGCGATCTTCAGTACTTTTTCCTCGCTTCAAGCAGCTCCCAGGGATCTGGGCAGCTGCTCTTCCAGGAGAGCAGGGCTCTCTCTCCTGCAACATTACAGAGCTCTGTGCAGGCAAGCTGGGCAGCATCTGTAGACCTCCTCCAAGCCTGCGGTTTTGAGCAATTGTAAAAAATGATCGGCAAACTGATAAGAGCGCCAGCCAGCTGATCGTCTGGCTGGCGGCTGCGTTTTCCTTTGCTGACTTTGCTCGGGGCTCTTTTTAGCCTAAGGAGCGATTCTTTGATTTCGGAGCCTGTTTCCCCTAGTCAATGGCCATCTTGGATTGAAACCTTCCACCATGAGGTGAGCGGCCATTTTGTAAGCCCGAAGGCCATTTTATACCCTAAAGGGCTTCATAAAAATTTCTAAACAGTTTCTTTCTAATGCAAGAGCCTTTATTCTACAAATGGAGCAAGATAAGGCTTAGGCAGAGCTTTTCCCCCACCAGTGGAACAGTCTCTTAAGCCCAATAAGAGAAAAAGATGGAGGCAACGCACCCAATCAGTCCAGAGGGAGGTGGCTGTTAAAATCAGAGCTAAGACTGGTTTCAAGTCTATGTGTTTCTTTGTCATTTTTTCCAACCACATGCGAATTTTAGTCCAATATTTTCTAGCGTCCTCACAAGTCCACCACATATGGTAATATGAGCCAGGTATCTGATGACATTTCAGATTTTTTTCAGATTTGTTCTTAAACATTTTTGCTATTCTTGTTGGGGGAAAGTGCCACCTGTAAAACATCTCATACAAGTTTTCTTTATATGCTGTTGACATTGTCATTTTATAATTTTGAGACCACAATTTTTGCCATTTCTCTAAATCAATCCCATATCCAAAATTCTTCCCCCAAACAATCATAGTTTCTTTAACTTGTTCTTCTCTAATTTAATTCCCAGTAAATAACCATATAATTTTTTAATCACCTTCTTATCAATACCCATCAAGATCTTATCTAAATCAGTCTGATTATCATAAAATCCCTCCGTTTTAGAATCTTCATCAAATCTTAAATGTATTTGTGCATATGAAAACCAATTCATTCTTATACCTTGTTTCTCTAAGTTATGAATCAATTTAAGTTCACCCTTTTCATCCAATAGTTCCCCATATCCAACTGTTTGTTCCTTCTTATAAATTATAGGATAGGAAAATGCTTCAATACTCGATATTTTCAAATAACATTCCAAACAACTGGAATTTTCAAATAACATTGTCTTTTTATCTTCTCCCAGTTTAACCACAAAAACTCCCGTATATAATGTCTTCTAAAATAACCCTGTGTTTTAGTTCCCTTATACCATAAAAAAGCATGCCAGCCCAACAGCAAATCATGCCCTTCTAGTGTCAACAATCTAGCCTTTCTTAATGTTATTCATTCTTTGACCCACATCAAACTTGCAGCTTGATAATACAATTGCCAATTAGGCAGGCCAAAACCTCCTCTAATTCTAGCGTCTTGCAAAAGTGTTAGCTTTATTCTCGCTTTTTTACCTTGCCATATAAACTTCAACATGATTTTATTTAAATCTTCAAAATAGTCTTTTCCAAGCCTAATTGGTATTGTCTGAAACAGAAATAGAATTCTGGGTAAAATATTCATCTTAATTGTTGAAATTCTCCCTATTAATGACAATTGCAAGTTTTCCCATTTCTTCAAGTCTGTAGCTATCTGTTGTTTAAATTTAATATAATTATTCTCTTTTAATGTGCTACATCTTGCTGTCAAATATATCCCCAGATACTTAACCTTATTCGTAACTAAGATCTTTTTATTGGGAATCTTACCTGATATATATAGTAAAGATTTGAAATACCTGATTGTAAATGTATTAACAGTGGCTAGGATTGTATTTGCTAAAAACTGGAAGAATGAGAAAATACCATTACAAGAAGAAATTATTAAGAAAATACTGGACTGTGCTGAGATGAGTAGATTGACATTTGAAATTAGAGAGCAAGAGGATAAACAATTTTATGAAATTTGGGATCTTTTTTATCAATGGCTAGATGATAAAATACGATAATGGAATATTTAGAATGTTAGACAGTATACTATATTTCTAAAGTGTTTTTAGTATTGATTTGGTATGATGATATGATTTGTTACAGAATAAATTATTTAAAGTATTGTTATCTCATAAAGCATGAATGATTAAAAGTATAGTCAAAAGTTTTTTTTTTTTAATAGCGATATTAGGATATATACGTTTGGATTGACAATATGAATTGTAATATAACATAATTGTAATTGAAACTACAAAATGAATGCACAAAACTGATGAACCAACCAACACGCTGGATGTACATATGAGAGTTGATGTTTTAATCTTTTGTTTGTCTTGTTTGTCTGTAGAAAATCAATAAAATTCTCTAAAAAAAAAATAAAATCAGAGCTAAGGCTCTAGCCCCTAAGAAGGCAACTCAGGCTGAGTTGAGGGCAGAGAAACGCAGACATGCAGCAGAGAGGCAGTTCAACAGAACTATTCAACAGAAGGGAGTGCAACTACAGCAGGTTTCAGGTGATACCTGTGGGTCCCAGCCAAGCCCTCCCAGGGGAGGAGAAGTTATCTATGAGCCTTTCCATCCTCCATCCTGGTCTCCTGAGACTCTTGCAGTACAATCAGATCCTCAGGATCTCAGCAGATCTGGGCCTTATTTCCAACAGGCTTCTGTGCCCTATGCTCCTCCCCCTTCCTCCAGGCCTCGAACCTCTGCTCAATCTAGGCCTGAAGCCACCTTCACTCCCACAGCAGCAGGCCTTCTGCCTTCTGCCTCTACTTTTGAGCATAGACCAGGGGATATCCAAGATGTTGTCTCATTGGCCATTAGGCAGGGATTGGCTGAAGGCTTCAAGCATATTCTTCAACCTCTGGAAAGGGTTCAGGCCCTTCTCCCTTCTCAATCTATAAGGTCCTTGCCTCAACACCCTGATTTACACAGACCCCAGGACCTCAAGGTCCATTCTTCTCTACCAGAATGGGAGGAAGTTGATGAGGAGGGAAGGCCTTCACCATCTGAACACAGTTACTCCTCTCGTTCAGTTTGAAGAGGGTGAGATTTATGATCAAAATCTTTTAGAGTAAGAGGATTCTCACCCAGAGCAGACATCCTCTGCATTGGTCTTCAAACCTACTCTCTTCAGGCCATTACTCAGCAAGGCTTTGGTCACTGCCAAGCTGTCACCGGAGGAAGTGGCTTCTGAGCCACAAGGAAATCCCTCTAGCCAAGGGGACTCGCTCTTCTCCAAGCCTGTAGTGCATGCAGTGGTTTTGCTTTCTCCCATTTTGTTCCTGGACATGGTCAAGGAACAGTGCGCTTCCCCTTCAGCAGGTCCTCGCCCATATTCTCTGGATAATTGTTTCTACAATGTCAGCGCAGCTCTGAACAATGCAATGGCATCATCAGTAGCAGCAAGAAGACTTTTATGGCTCCAAAATTGGCAGGCGGAGTCATGCCGAAAATGGAAGCTGGCTTCAGTTTCATTCGCAGGTGATAAGCTTTTTGGCAATGCTCTGGAAACTTATCTCATCGAAACCAGAGATAAACATAATATTCTCTCTTCCTCTGGGAAGAAAGCCGACTATCGCCCTGCTCCTTATCGCCCTCCTGCCTTCCGAATGGAGACCTCATCTCGCTTCCCCCGCTCTCACAGGCCATACTCCCAATGCCAAGACCAACGTGCGGAAGTGTTAGGTCTGGAGCATGGGTGCGAATGATGGAGACGAGCCTATAGAACAGTGAACTTCAAACTCTTTATTTACATATTGTGACAGCTCGAAATAGAGGGCTGCTATAGCCTTCCTTATATAGGCAACTTATTAACTATTCAACCAATAGCAAACCTGGAGCGCTAGCTCCGTTAACCAATGGGAGTGGCCTGTTAATGGCCAATCAGATGCTCCTGAATGGACCAATCAGATCCTGCCATTAACAGCCAATCAGAAGTGCAGGGCCAGAACCCTGCACTTGACTTCAAGCTCAAGATAACTTTATTGGTTTGATTCATTCACAACACCCCTTTCCCCCGGCTTCTGCCCACGGGGTGCAGTTACATAGTCCTTAAGGTAGGACGGCTGTTTTATTAGTCTTTTCGATTTTCGCAAAGTGCCTGGCGGTTGGCTGCACTTCTGCTGAGATAGATCGTTGTTTAACAGTAGGGGTGCCTCTGGTTCCGAGTTTGCATTTCCATCGTCATCAATATCACTGGCCACTCCCTGAGGTGAACTCACTCTGGTCCCTGGTTCCTGTTCCTGCGTTTCAGTTCCATTATCAGTCTCTTCAAAAAGGTTTCCCTCAAATTGTAATTCGCTTTCCTCTGTATCTCCCCCCTCCTCAGTTTGGTCATAAGGGAGTTGGGAAGTGCGAGACGGTAGCCGCAATCGTAGTTGATCTATGTGTTGCTTCCAAAGTCTGTCGTCAGGGCACTGAACGAGGTATGATCTTGGGCCGGTTACGCAGATTACGGTCGCCTCTACCCACAGCAGATCGCCTGATAAGTTTTTAGCAAATACTAAATCGCCTACCTGGAAGGTACGCCATCGGCCACTGGATCCGATTGGCTTTTCCGGTTTGTAGGCTGGGTGTAACCGATCAAGGTGGGAGCGGAGCTTTCATCCCATTAGCAGCTTGGCGGGAGTTTTGTTGGTGATGCTGTGAGGTGTGATGTGCTGCAGGAAAAGGATCCGGTTGATTTTCTCGTCGATGTTGTCGTAGTCTATCTTTTGGAGAGTCTTTTTGACGAATTGTACCATGCGCTCAGCCCTACCATTGGCAGCAGGGTGCGCAGGTGACGTGAGCGCATGTCGAATACCGCGGTCAGCCAGGTACTGCTCAAAAGACAGCGCGGTAAATTGGGGCCCATTGTCGGATACCAGAACGTCTGGTAATCCGTGGGTTGCAAAAAGTCTTTCCAGTCTTTTGATGACCACGTCAGTGGTCGTGTTGCTCATTCGGTGAATCTCAAGCCAATTCGAATAGGCGTCGACGGTTAGCAAAAACGTGTGGCCTTTGGTTGGCCCAGCAAAGTCCAGATGGATGCGGAACCAGGGTCCCCGCGGCGTTTCCCATTCGGTTGGGGTTGCCTTTGGTGGAGCGTTGCTTACTTCTTGGCATCTCTTGCAAGTTTTAACCCACGATTCGATTTGTCTGTCAATGCCTGGCCACCACGTGTAGCTTCGTGCGAGGCCCTTCATGCGCACGATGCCAGGGTGGCCATCGTGCAAGGTTCTTAGCAGTGTCTGTTGGAGTCGTTCTGGGATAATGACTCTATCGCCCCAGATGACACAACCCTTCTGCGAGAACAACTCTGTTTGACGACTTTTGAATGGTGCAAAGTCATCTGGTATTTGGTCCAATGACCATCCGCGTTCCACCCATGTGAGGACTCGCACCAAGATGGGGTCGCGTTTTGTTTCTCTCGCGATGTCACGGGCAGTTAATGGCGGCGTGTGGAGTGTCTCGATCTGCAACGCTGTCATTGTTGGTGCAGGATCGTTGATAGTTTCAGGGAGCGGTGTACAGCTCAGCGTGTCGGTGTGGGGAATGGCTTTACCAGGACGATATTGTAGCCGATAATTGTAGGCAGCCAAGAATTCTGACCAGCGGGTCATTCTGGGAGAAAGTATGAAGGGGGTTGGCTTGTCCCCAGCGATGATCCCCAGCAATGGTTTGTGGTCAGTTACAATGGAGAAAACCCAGCCGTACACGTACTCATGAAATCTTTTAACATTTGATACAATCACCAGGGTTTCTTTATCGATCTGGCTGTAATTTTGCTCGGTTTTCAAGAGAGTCTTTGAGAAGTTAGCAACAGGGGCTTCGTTACTGTTAGGTAACACATGGCTCAAAATGGCGCCCACTCCAAAAGGCGATGCATCACATGTAATGTTTATTGGCAAAGTCTCATTGTACTGCATTAATACGGTGTCCGAAGTCAGTAGTTTTTTCACATTACGGAACACCTGTTCTTTGTGACCCCATACCCAAATTGCTTTTTTATCTAATAGACGATGTAAAGGTTCAGTGACAGTCACCTTGTGCGGCAAGAATACATTATAGAAATTGATGAGGCCGAAGAACACCTGGAGGTCGGTCTTGTTCTGGGGTCTGGGAGCATTTTTTATTGCTCTCAATTTGCTATCGGTAGGGTGAATACCCTGACTGTCAATTAAGTACCCTAAGAATTCAACACGATCGATACACAGTTTGCACTTATTTTTTTTTGACTTTCAGGCCTGCTTCCTGGAATTTTCATAATACCAGTCTTAAATGGTCCCGTAAGATTTTTGGAGTGGGGGCAGCAATGAGCACATCATCAAAATAGGGGACAACGCCCTTGATCCCCTGCAATAGTCTCTCCATTAGGCTCTGAAAGATCCCTGGGGCTACACTGACTCTGAAATGGAGCCGCGTGCACTTAAAGGCACCTCGGTGTGTTACGATAGTCTGTGCCTGTGCCGTTTTTCCATCAACCGGCAGTTGCTGATAAGCCTGAGCTAAGTCTAGTTTAGCGAAGACTTTTCCGCCCCCCAGGGAATGGAGGGGATGTTGTACCACCGGCACCGGATATGGGTTCTGTTGCAGGGCATGGTTTAGGGTGGCTGGGTAGTCCCCACAAATTCTAATTGAGCCCTCCAACTTAATTGGTGTCACAATCAGCGTTTCCCATGGGGAGTGGTCAGTTGGCTTTAAGACTCCCTGGGCAATCAACTTATCAAGCTGCTCGTCGATTTTCGGCTTTAGAGCAAACGGAACTCGACGAGGCTTAAGGCGGATGGGAGCTATCTTTGGAGGCTTAAAGCTAAAGGATATTGGGATCCCCTTGTACTCGCCTAGCTTTTCCTCGAAGACATCCCTGAATTCGTGGGTGAGGTCTTCCTCCCAGTCACTGCCGCTGATTCGGTTAATGCCAGCCACTTCAATGCCGAGTGCGAACCATTGCAGGCCTAACAGACAAGGCTGGTCCTTATTGATTACCGTCAGGGGTAAGTACGCCGTGCAGTTCTTGAATGCAACCCGGACTCGACTGGATCCTGCGACTGGAATTTGGTTCCCCTGGTAGTCCTTTAACATGAGCCGTTGGAATTGAAGGTCTTGGCGCCGGATAGTGGGGATGAGTTGCTTGAGGGTCTTCCATGAGACCATTGAAAGAGACGATCCCGAGTCAACTTCCATTTGACAAGGCCGATTTTCAATGTTCAAGACCCGAATATTCTTAGTGTCTAGCGAAGAGGCATGGCCAATAGTGAGTGTTTGGTGGGCCTCTTCCCATCTCTCTAGACGACTCACGGGTCGGTTTCTGTAGGAGTGGTTTACTGGTTCTCACCTTACAGGGCGATTCCCTGTCGATTGGCAGAGGTTGGTTCCTTTCGAGGTCTGGCTGGGTCCGAGGAGGCTTCTGCAGACCTGTCCGATGTGGCCTCATTTCCTGCACTCGTGGCAGAGCGCGTCGCGGACTTTGCAATCGGAGTGGTAACGGTTGGCCCCGCAGCCAGCACACGGTTGCTGGGACTTCGGGTATCGGTCCCGATCGGACCGCAGGCGATGAACCTCTTCTTCGTCGCTGTCTGACGATGAAGAGAGGTCCTCATGATGGGCCGTCTTCAGCTGCCCTTCTGCATTAGGTGAAACTTCGCTGGCCGGTGGGTGTGCTGGAGCACAATTTCGGCATAATTGGGCAGCTGACTTCTTGGTCGCCTCTGCTGCTGTAGCTTCAGCTATGGCGTCTTTATGGGTGATGTCGCCCTTTGCCATTATTTTGCTCTGTATGTTTAGAGTGTCTAGCCCGAGGACTACTCGGTCTCTCAAGGCCTCTTCTAGGTCGGTGAAATTGCAAAGGCCTCCCAAGTTCCAGAGGTCTGCAATGAAATCGGCGACGCTTTCTCCTTTCCGCTGGTTCCTTTGCTAGAACTCGTGTCGTCTCACGAGCGTTGGAACATTTGGTGTATAGTGGGCCCTTAGTAGCGGTTCGAGGACATCCCAGTCCATGGCCTTCACTTCAGCCGGTTTCGCTAATGCCTTGGCCATTTTGAATACCGTTGGGCCGCAGTGCATTAGGAATACCGCCTGTTTCTTCCCGGGTGTGGCATCCTTCAGATTATTCGTTTCCAAAAACATTTGAAAACGATCCATGTAGGACTCCCAGTCCTCTTGAGCTGGATCGAACGGAGCGGGTGTACTACGCCACTGGACATGGTTCCGCTGTTGTGCGCTTCAGCCACGTGCTTAGTTGTCTTAGTTGGCTCGGATGTCATCCAATCCCATCCTCGTCGCCAGTGTTTGGTCTGGAGCATGGGTGCGAATGATGGAGACGAGCCGGTAGAACAGTGAACTTCAAACTCTTGATTTACATAGTGTGACAGCTCAAAATGGAGGGCTGCTATAGCCTTCCTTATATAGGCAACTTATTAACTATTCAACCAATAGCAAACCTGGAGCGCTAGCTCCGTTAACCAATGGGAATGGCCTGTTAATGGCCAATCAGATGCTCCTGAACGGATCAATCCGATCCTGCCATTAACAGCCAATCAGAAGTGCAGGGCCAGAACCCTGCACTTGACTTCAAGCTCAAGATAACTTTATTGGTTTTATTCATTCACAACAGGAAGCATCTGGCAGGCAACAACCTTCTCCTGGTAAACAGCCCTTTCGGTGGGGAGGGGGTCATTCCTTCCATCGCCATGTGGACATCCCCGTCTCCTTTCATCAGACACTACTGTCTGGATGCTTTTGCCTCGGCGACTACAGCCTTCGGCAGACAGGTGCTTCAACAAGTGTTTCCACAGTCAGTGTAATGAGCCAGATGAGGACCCACCCGTGGACATGCAAGCTTTAGTATGTCCCATCCTGGGCTCTCGATGCAGCATGGAGCATTGGTAGAAGTTACTGTGAACACCCTTTCTATCTATGCTGCGAGAGAGCCCAGCCCTTCCCTTGATTCTTCCGGAGAGGGTAAGTTGTTTTTCTATATTCATTTTGTGCTTTCAGAGACACCTTTCAGTCTGTCAAGTATCTTCGCCAAAGCTGGGGTCTCTCCCGGGGGCTGGCTTTTATATCTTAGTACAGACTCAGCTAAATGTAGTCACGGGAAGGAGTCAACCCATCCTAGGCTCTCTTGCAGCAGAGATAGAAAGGGCGTTCACGGAAACTTCTACCAACACCCATTTTAATTATTTTCATTCCTCAAGGTGCTCTGGCCCCCTGCCTGATTTGTAACTCCGGCTTGCAGATATTTTTAATCTAATGATTGGTATTTAGGGCAGCTATTTGCAAGCAAAGAAGCTTTTTGTATTTTTGTACAGGTAATCTTTGACTTGCAAGAGTTCATTTAGTGACCATTCAAAGTTACAATGGCACTGAAAAAAGTGACTTATGACCATTTTCACACTTATGACTGTTGCAGCATCCCCACTGTCATGAAAGGCCAGGCAAGGAGAAGCGCCCCTTGAAATGAGTGATGTTGAGTTGGCCATGCCCACCCAATCACATGACCACCAAGCCACACCCACCAACTAAGCCATGTCCATAGAACCAGTTGTTAAAAAACTGAATCCCACCCCTGGCTCAGATGTTTATATTTAGGGAATGATAGATAAGAAATTATAATAGGAAGGAAATACAGAGAATTGCTTTTCTCATTAAAAATGGTGAACTTGTAAAAGCTATTCCTGCAAATTGTTCAGGAGTTTATTAAATCATAAAGAGAACAGAAATACAAACTAATGCCAACATTCATTGGAAGTATTTTGTAAATATTCTTGACCTTGGCTAACACTTCAAATTTAATTTTGAATGCAGAGAGCTGTAGCTCCTGGCATGTCAAACTACAGATTCTACTGGAAACTCTATGGAAATGTGTATAAAAGTGTAAAAGACATGCCTATTAATTTTAAAAATATGTAATTTTTTATTTTGTATATTTATCCCTCATATAGAGTCACTAATAAATATGAATGACATTTTGTGGCATTAAATTATCTTTAATGCCTTTAGTAAACAGAATAGAGCTAGATTTAGGCTACTGTAAGTTACATAAGCATTTGAAAATGCTAAAATAATTTCCTTGCTAAACACAATTTAATATGTTGACCCAGATTTATAAAAACAGCTATCAGATAAAATACAGTTATACTAATATACACTAATATACATAAATAGAAATACTAGCTATTCTTTAGTTTGAGGGGGAAAGTATTCTTTTCTCTCGCTTTCTGATAGCTTGTACTATGTATTTCTTGAAGCTGAAGAGAAGTTTAACAATAATATTACAATGCTAGATAATGTGACTGGAGAATATTTGTGTATATGTGTAATCATCCACTCCTGTTCAGAATTAGATTCTTGTAGAGCTGTGGCTGTACAATCATTTGTCAATGGAGCCTCCATAAAAGAAAAAAGTAATAAAAAAAAAAGAGAGACAAAAACCAGACTCTGAAGAAAGCTCGCTAGCCAGCTTCTAAGCATAATATCAATGGGATGATTGCCATAGTTACAGAAACCTTTCAGTACAAGTTAGCCTCACCCCTTGTTTTCCTTCTGAAATATTTAAAGGACCCTTGAAGGATTCCTTCAATTGAAGTTGCAGCAAATAAAGATTTGCCATCTCTCTGAAGATCAGCCAAGCCTTAATACTCACACATTGTCAAAAACAAAAACCGAACTGTAATAATGGAAAAGAGAGCTGAACAATCAGAAAACATTAGTATAATTTTAATAGAAATGCAATCCATTATACTGCAGAAGAAAAACCGAGAAGAGGAAACTTCAAAGACTAGCACATACTGTATAATAAAATACAATCAAGCAATCAAACATAAATAAAATATGAAAATAAAATATATAAACCAGCCTAAATGACTAAGCCTATAGCCCTATAAAAGTCCATCAACCTATAAAAATGAACAGAACTGGAGATCTAGTAAAGCAAAAATACAAGATGAAAGATTGGCCAGGTAAGGCCATTGCTTGCTTAGTCTGCTGCCCAGATGTTCACAATTGATGAACAACTTCAAGGCTGCTCTTCTTAAATTGGACTTGAATTGGTCAAAAGAATCATTTAACTAAGAAACATTCTCCTCTAACAGTCTTTCAAACAAACTTGTCTTCTGCAGGGTATGATCTAAGACTATACTACCGTGTTTCTCACATAATAAGGCCGGGCCTTATTTTTTTTTAACCCCCGAAAAAACGGCTAGGACATCTTTTGGGGGGTGACTTAATTCCCCCCCTTGCATCTTTGGGTGGGTGGGCGGGCGGCGAAAGCTTGGATATTCAGGAGACCTTCGGGTTCGGGCCACCGTTGCTTTCCCTTCTCCTTTGCTGCCATGGCATTAGGCATTTGGCACAGCCACATGCGGCCAATCAGGGCTACCCCCTGCAACTGGAGCCCTGAGGAGACACTTGGCTTCAGGCGCTCCCATCTTCCCTTTGCTTTCGAAGGTAAAGCGAATTATTTTACAAAGCCTCCCCTGCCCGAGAGGGCAGCCCAACCCCACATGGGGAGGCTAATTTCCTGGGGCCTCTTCCGTTCCTCCTTGACCTCCCTACACTGCGCGCCTCTAATGCGCTGGTCCCTTCAGCCCAATGAGCCTTTCCACCTCAAAGAAAGGCCAGGCGGGGAACTTCCGGTTTGCGTGGCTTCGGGGCAGCAGGAATTCGCGACAGATCGCGATTCCTGCTGTGCTAGCCGTCGAGGTACCCCCGATCCAGATGGGTCAGGGGGATATGGCTGCCCTGTAGGGACAGCTGAAGACAGAGGGGAGTCGGAAAGGGAGGTGGGGGCATCGCAGACCCCCCCTTTCTCCGGGAAAACCCCTTTTTCCCAAGGCGGTGGAGCGGCGGTCAGCAATGGCCGCCACGAAGAAGCCAGCAACCGGGTAAGAACTGTTCTGGAGGAAGTGTGAAGAGTGAAAGTTCTGTCTGAGCCGGGTCAAGTAACACCTTTTAAATTGCCTGGAATTGAGCTGTTTGTTGCTGGAGGATATATTGTATCCCTAAGAAGAGCGAAAAGCGGCGGAGAAGCTGTTAAAGGGAATTTTTTTTTTTTTTATTCTCCCACCCCACGGAAAAAGCAGAAATATTTGGATATATTAGACATTGAAAGTGGATTGTTTTGAAAGCTAAGATAAGAGACAAAGGGATTTTTGGACATTGGAAAATGTGAGAAATTGGAAAATCTCTGCTGGAGGTATGGATTTTTGATTATTAAAATTCTCATTGCAAGTGGAAAGGGAGAAAAAAAAAATTGGAGCAGAAGCTGAAAAAGGAGGAGATTGATTAGAACGTCTTTGTGGATCCCAAAAGAAGATATATGGTAATTGGACCTCTTTGATTAAAAATTAATTCAGAAAGAGAAAGAGAAGAAGGAAGAAAAGTATTAACTTTTGGAACTTTTTTTCTTTTTTTTTAATTGCTTTTGATTGTCTTTGATTAAAAATTCTTGTGGTTGTTTTGGAAAAAGTTTCCCTTTTCATAATGGCATCGTCTGTGGATGAACTAGAGATTGAATATCAAAAATATAAAAAAGAAGATACTTTGGGCGCTTTGTTTCAATTTTTAGAAATGGCGTTATGTTCCTTTGAAAAGTTGATTACGCAGCAGAAGGACTGGGACAAGGAAGAAGAGGAAGAAGAAGCCATCTTTGATGAACAATGGGTCCCTTCTGGAGAGGAGGAGAAAAAGGATAAGAAAAAGGGGATTTTAAGAATTATAAAAACAACCAAAAGAGAGAAAAATGAGCGAAAAGATGGAGGCAAGGTTAGAAAGCAAAGGAAAAGGAGCAAGAAAAGCGAAGAGAAAAAGCAAAGGGGTAGAAAGGGCAAGGAGAAGAATAAGCAAGAGAGAAAGGGGGGGAGGAGAAGCCTTAATGGGGGGAAGCAAGACCTAAGGAAAAAAAGTTTATTTAGAGACAATGGGTGAATTTAATTTAGATTAAAAGAGGGATTCTGGAGGGTATATAAGAGTGTGTTTTTATATGTATATTTAGAATATAAAATTTATTATGTAATTTTAGAATTTTTTTTAAACAGAATCCCAAGAAAGATTGCTATATGTAGTATTTCTAAGTTAGGGTAATGAGTTATAGATGTTACTCCAATTGGTGTACAGGAGAAGTATAGTAAAAGAAAAAAAAGATGAATGGATAATTGGAAATAGAACAGACAAAGAATGTTGTTGAAAATGGTAATAAGATATGGAAGGATATATATGCTTTTTTTTTTTTGGATTTTGTATATTGATAAAAGGCAATAAAATTTTAATTAATAAATAATTTGGATGGAAAAGAGAAGTAGGGACAAGATATGAAGTTAATATTATATGAAATATTGATATTATAATCTGGAAATGTTATGCCTTATTGGTCTATTATTATTATTTTTTCTTAGAAAAGAATTTATAAGCTGCTATGCCTTGATTCTTTGTGCATTGTTTTTATAAAACTGATAAAAATGGTTTTTATATATATATATAAAAAAGAAAATGATAATAAGATTTGGAAGGAGATATGGGTTGAATATGATGTTTGAATTTGTGTCTGTGTAAAGAGTTTTAACCCGGGAACAGACAACCTTCAGAAAAGATCTTTTAGTTTTGTTTATGTTTTGTGTTTGTATGTTTATGTATTGTGCTTATGGTAAAACTAACAAAATTTGTTTTTTATAAAAAAAAAAAAAGGAAAGAATCAATAAAACCTTGGAGGAATGTTAGATGAGAATAATTTATACAAGCCAGAAAGAAAAGAATATGATGACTATAAAATGGATAAATATGGAAGAGAAATGAAATTGAATAGGAGTAAAGAGAAAAAATGAGAAATTTGCTGAAAGATGTTTGTGTGTCCATATGGAGATGGGATAAATTGGAATTATGCTGTATAAAAATAATGTTTTGTATGACTTGTAAGGATTTACAATGTTAAGAGGTTTTATGTGTTTATGTATTTAATAGTTAATGATGTGTTGTTTTATCTTTAAAATCAATAAAAATTTGTTTCAAAAAAAAAAAAAGAAAGGCCAGGCGGGCGGCTGCGGAGCAGCAGCAGCGGATCTGAGCCGCTCGCAGCAGAAACAGCCTTAGCCCGACGTGGGGCGAACGAGCAAGGTTAGCGCCTGCCAGCCCATCCTTCCCACCTCCGCAACTTGGTTTCCCCTACCAGCGGGTCCTCCTTTCGTGCGGAGGGCTGCGGGGGAAGGCGCTCGCCCGAGAAGATCTCTCCCTCTCTCTCCCCTCAAGGTCAACGTCTGCGCTGAGGAGGAGAGGGCAGGAGGTTCCTCCTGCTTGCTGAGAGGTGAGGAAGCCGCGGCTCGCCCGGCGAGATCTGGGAACGAGGGGCAGGAGGAGGCATGCACACACCCGTGGCTCACTTTCCCAGCTCTGCCCAGCAGTTACGGCTCTGGCGTGGCCCTGGCAGGATGAGCGGAGGGTCTGGCGGGGTGGCGCGGGTGTGTGCATGCCTCCTCCTGCCCCTCGTTCCCAGATCTCACCGGGCGAGCCGTGGCTTCCTCACCTCTCAGCAAGCAGGAGGAACCTTCTGCTCTCTCCTCCTCAGCGCAGACGTTGACCTTGAGGGGAGAGAGAGGGAGAGATCCTCTTGGGCGAGCGCCTTCCCCCACAGCCCTCTGCACGAAAGGAGGACCCGCTGGTAGGGGAAACCGAGCCGTGGAGGCAGGAAGGACGGGCTGGCGGACGCTAACCTCGCTCGTTCTCCCTGCGTCGGGCTAAGGCTGTTTCCACTGCTGCTGCTCCGCAGCCACCCGCCTGACCTTTCTTTGAGGTGGAAAGGTTCATTGGGCTGAAGGGACTGGCGCGTCAGAGGCGCGCAGTGTAGGGAGGTCGGGGAGAAACGGAAGAGGCCCCAGGAAATTAGCCTCGCCATGTGGGGTTGGGCTGCCCTTTCGGGCGGGGGAGGCTTTGTAAAATAATTTGCTTTACCTTCAAAAGCAAAGGGAAGACGGGAGCGCCTGAAGCCAAGTGTCTCCTCAGGGCTCCAGTTGCAGGGAGTAGCCCTGACTGGCCACACGTGGCTGCGCCAAACACCACGGCAGCAAGGGAGAAGGGCAGCAAGGGAGAAGGGAAAGCAACGGTGGAAGGTCTCCCGATGTGAAGTGCCCCACCAACGCAGGCAGTACCATATCCGGGCATGCAACAAAAGCATTTCCTAACGGCAAGCCCCCCCCCACCCGCTCGCTTGCTCGCTTTCCCCCCCATTTCTCATGTTTAATATGGGGCTTAATTTGGGGGGAGGGCTTAATTTGATTTTATGCCAATAAAACATGGTGGGGCTTCCTATTGGTGGAGGCCGTATTGTTGGAGAAACACGGTATGATCCATAAAAGAGATAATTTCTTCTGCTATGTTTGTTTATTTAAATTTATTAGCATCAACACACACACACATCACTTTTTAGCTGCTGACGCTCACAAAATGATTTAGAAACAATAAAAGGAATTTACATTTTAAAGCTCTTATAAAAACCTTATAAGCACAGGTATCGGAAGAGTTTAGAGATGTTATTCATCAAAGGAAAAACCCAGAGATGAATAATTCAGAGTGAAAATATCACCGTAGCATCTCTGAATTTCAGTTTTGCAGCAGGCACGTCTGAAGGATACTATGATAATAAACCAAAGCTTTTGTTGAAGATGAGGGAGAGGATGAGAAAGAAGAGATAAAACCACAGCATCTATAGGAGATAGCATGCCTACCTCTGGGATAGCATCTGAGACAGAAGAGAAGAGCACGGAGAATATGGAATCAACAAACCCCTTACTCCATGCCCACCCCTAAAAATTTTAGAAACAGAACACCAGACCAGTACTTGGGAGAAGGAAGGTACCATATTGTGCTAAGTGACAAAGGAATTAGAGCAGAAAAGCAGAAAGACCTGTTTACTTGACTGACCAACTGGGAAATAGTTACCACCATGTCACTTGAGTGGAAATTGAACTTACGAGAAATATAAAGATCTCCCTGATGGTGTACTGGAATCAGTACTCAAATTACCAGCCTGAATTTCATGTCTTGATTTTGTCTCTCTTAGATAGTGTGACCCTTGTAATGTGATGTGCATATACTTCTTGCAGTCTATGTAACATATGGCAACTTGGCTATTAGGACTGAAAGAAATTGCTGAATTTTACTCAACTTCATTTTACTTCTGCATATTATTCACAGTCAGGTAGGTAAATAGAATGAACCAAGGCCAGCATAGAACAGTACCTGTGTTACTATATCAGACATATCTGAGTTAAACAGATAAGTCTGTGACCTTCCAGAGAATTCACTTACAACTACAGTATGCACAGTTTCCCTCACAGAGCCCTTTCTCTGATTAATTATAGGTTTAATTTGCATTAATTTTCCTCTCTGTGTGTTGCTAGAAGAATTGTGGTCATTCCATTTAATCCAGAAGAATCAAACTATGCAAGTCTAACAAAAGCATGAAGGGCATGCAGACATGAGGAGGAGTAGAGTGTTCACAGAAATTAGAGAAGAGGCACAATTACATATTAAAAATCTCCTACCTGTGTAACTTTTTCAGTCACATTGTGTGTTCTTTCTTTCACTTTCGGTGCAATAATTGTTTTATCTGATGATGGAGGTGATGATGCCTTTTTTTCATTTTTGATATCAGAAAAGTTTAGAGTGAGCTGGGGAATCTTATTGATGGTGCTGTATTTGTTGAGGTTTGAATCAGATGTAGATCCTAACAGACTTGACTTGATATGGTTAAAAGGACCTACAAGAAAAAGAAGATATCAGCTGATATAACGTCTTGATTCACTTTCCACGTAACTAAAAAAGTAAATACCCTTATTGTTATTTTTGTTTTTCAACCAAGCATTAACTCTCTAGTTTAGAATCTGCCAACACTTCAGTTGTGGAAAAAGGGAAGAATATAGTGCCTAGAAGCAGTAAATAATTCATCAGGAGCTGTGTGTTTGAGTGTCCATTGCACACCTACTCTTGAAACAGGACTTCTCATCCTTTCTACTATTGTAAATGATTCTGTTATCATCCAATCTTTGTAGGGTCCTTAAACTAAAGGAAATTTTAAAAAGAGAAAAATTATAGAGAAAGCGGGAATCTATTTCTGCAGTGTTTACAGATTTCTGAGCTAGTTGAGTGAACACAAGTGGAAGCAAAAATCCATTAGCGGAGTAATATCTTGGATTTAATCTAGATACACTTTGCCCTAAAAGCTTTATTTCATGCTAGACTGAGAACAATGGGCTTTTAAAGTCTGGAGCACGTGAACTTTTTAAATTATGAATTTAGAAGAAATCTATAGTTATTATGACTCCATGATAATTTCAGATTCAAAGCAGTATACTTGTAAATACCAAATGCTGAAGGAGTGACCAGAAAAAAAAAGTTCTGGTTTCTTGGTTTCCTGAAGACCTCTGGATTCTCTCTGTGGACAGCAGAGTTTTTCATTATATTCTAAAATCCCCAACTTTCCCCACATCGTACATTGCTCCCATTTACCGTATTTGCCGGCATATAAGATGACTTTTTTGCCCTGAAAAACATGCCTCCAAATGGGGGGGTCATCTTATATGCCGGTATATCCACTGCCGGCTATCGGATGCTTGTGGGATGCAGCGAAGGTGCCTCTGGCTTCCCGGATCCCCCGCGTCGCTTCCGTCAAGAGCCTCCCCGCATCTCTGAATCAGGTTCGAATCCCGCTCGCCTCGCTCCGCCCGAGGCTATAGCGACTTGGGGGAGCAAGAGCGTGGGTCGCTCCTGTCGCCCCAGGCAAGGCCTGCTCGCCTTCCTGCTCCTCCCACGGCCCCTGGCACTCCACCTTGCTGCTGGAGGGCATTTCCGATGACCCCGCTGGGAGGCATTTCCGATGATCCCGCTGGGATCGTTTGGCTGACCAACACAGAATAACATGCACACTGTGTAAATATTGGATGATTAGTTACCGGGGGGGGGGGTTCGTCGTATACACCGGGTCGTCTTATACGCCGGCAAATACGGTACACAATCTGTGCTGAAGGGGTAAATAAGGTGACATTTATTTACCTTTCCTAATCCACTAAAAAGGATTCAAAAAAATGTTAGGCCCATCTTCTCTGATGTCATATTGCCAGCCTTGTCTCCTGGTGCTTTCATTCATGCAGAAGGGCTGCTTTAAAGACTGAAAAATGATCCTTGAGCATATTACCTTGTGGCCAGCTTCTAAGAGTTGTTGCAACAACAGAAGACAGATGGACCACAAATGTATCCCATAAATAAATACTTCCTGAATAGCTAAATGTCCAAATTAGGGAGAAAAGAAGACTGTTTAATTTCATTGGCACGTGGGCTCCTGAATACAAGACAGACTCCAAAACCTGGGTAATCCTGGGTGTCTTTTGGGCCATGGTTGCTTGTTTTCCATCTGTGATTTCAATCACGGAAGAGCAGCACAAGTTAGTGTTCTTCTCTGCTTGCCTTTCTTATGTTTGTTATAATAATACTTTATTTGCGGTCACAGACCAAAACACAAGTACAACAAAAGAAGAACATGGAAAAATTAATCATGAACAACTGGTCACCAAAAACTTGACAAAGGGGAATTACAGCGTTCTCCTCTGATAGTTACAGCTCTTTAAAAAAAAATGGAAACCAAAGAAGTGAAATATGAGGAGCCATCCCCTAGACAATATAAGAACAAATTACTAACATTGGGTCTAGAAGGGTTTGTTTCAAGGAGAGACAGTAACTTAGATCTGCCTGCGTTATACATAGGGCAATATAAAAGGACATGCTCCACAGTTTCAACCTCAGCTCTGTCATTGGGGCATAGCCGCTTGTTAATCGGGAGCCTCTTAAATTGCCCATCCAGTAGTGCTGAGGGCAGAACATTAAAGCGAGCGAGGGAGAAAGCTCTTCTATTACTTGGGAATGGTTAGAGTGTAAAAATAGGAAGCCATCCTCAGTCCGTAATTATTAAATTGGCTGAAGATCAGAGGGGAGCAAGTTTTGTTAGCTCTGGCTCATAGATATTGCAAGTCAATGTCCACAAGCTGTTGGACTACCCTAAATTGAGCATCCTTAAGGCCATAATCTCCCAGGGCATCCCCCGTAAAACCTAGCAGGTGTAATTTCTTCATCAGCTCCCTCTCCCAATGAGAAATATGAGAGTCAGCAAACGCCAGGGAGAGGTAGCTACCAGGGACTGCCAAAAAGAGCACCTGAAACCACCATTTAAAGGTATTAATCCACACCATACATTTGACTGATAGAGTGCCCAGCTCCAGGTACATCGGAGCAAAACCAACACAAGGAGGAAGACCTAGAAGTTTTCTAAAAAATCTTAAAATCTGCTGGTGACTACAGGAGGCCAAATTCTGCACCTGGGTTCGATGTCTAGTCCAAGCACTGGTGTTCTGAAATTGAATACCGAAATACTTAAAATGGAAAACCCACTTAACAGCATTACCATTGATAGCCCAGTTATACAATTTCCGGGCTCTAGAGAACACCAATACTTTGGATTTGTTGTAATTAATAGACAAGTGGTTCTCAGTGTTGTGTCCATTCGGCAAGGAGACCAGGAGGCAGTGACTATGGTTTCAGCTCTTTATTTAGCCCCCGGAACCGATCTGGTTCCAAGGGAAAAACAGCGGCTTTTTATTCTCAAGCCGCGGCGGCTGCGGCCAATGGCACCGCTTTGAATCTCCCGCAATTCGTACCCACCAATCGCGGGAGATTCTCAGCGGGCCAATCAGCGCGGCTCGCTAAACCAATCAGATCACCCCGCGCTTTGACCAATCAAAACGTGGGGTTTCAAGAATGCAAATGCGCGTACAGAAGACCCCTCCCCTCTTGGTTTGGTCCTATGTAACGTAGTCCCGTAAGTAGGCAGGGCTCCGCACTTGCCTACTGGACCTGCGCAGGTCAGTCGTTGGTTGGATCCCGGCCGGTTCGGTCGGGTTCTCTGTGTCTCTCGGCCTCGTCAATGGAACCACCTGGTAGGCCTTGTTGGGCTGCTTGTCGCAGCTCCCTCCCGGTCTACCTGGGCTGGTTGAGCTGCGGTTTTCGCCGCTCCCGCCTGGTCTTTCCGGGCTGGTCGAGCTGGCCTGGCTGCTTCTCCCTGGTGAGGTACCGAGCTGGCTGCTTGCTGGTGAGTATGGCTGGTTCCTTTCTTCTGGGTTTTGGTTCCCGGGGTATTCCCTCCCCTCTTGGCTTGTGTTAAGGGGATTGTCTGTGTCTGGTTGCGTGTCGGTTGTGTTTTTTGTGGCCGTTCTCGATCTTATTTGATCGATGTGGCATTTCCACGCTCGTCCGTCGGTTGCTTGCAGCCGGTATGAGTGGGGACCTGTCAGTTGGGTTATGGTTGCTGGTACCCATAGTGGGTCTCCAGTTAGGTTTTTTGCGTAGACGGCGTCGCCTGGCGCAAAAGACTGGTGCTTGCTGGAGGAGTTTGGGGCTTTTTCCAGGTTGTATGTGGGGTGCAGTCTGTCAAGTGGGGACCTTATTTTCCTCCCCAGTAGTAGCTCTGCCGGGCTTTTGTTCATTGTTGTGTTCGGGGTTATATGTTGTATAAAAAGCATTTTATTTATTTTGTCTTGGATTTCCCCATGTTCGATTTTCTGGATGATTTTTTTCGTGAATTGAACCATCCGTTCCGCCCTTCCGTTTGCCACCGGATGCGCCAGAGCTGTCAGTGCGTGTCGTATGCCCCGTTCTGCTAGGAATTTTTCAAATTCCAGCGAGGTGAATTGGGGCCTGTTGTCCAACATGATGACATCCGGGAGGCCGTGGGTTGCGAATAGTTTGCAAAGTTCCTTGGTCACGGCCTCTGTGGTGGTGGATTTCATGTTGCTTACCTCCAGCCAGTTGGAGTAAGCATTTACGGTTACTAGGAATGTATGTCCCTTGGTAGGCCCGGCAAAGTCTATGTGGACCCTAGACCAAGGTCCTCTGGGGGTTTCCCATTCCAGGATCGGTGCTGCGGGAGGGCTCGGTCTGGTTTCTTGGCAGCGTTGCCACCTTGCCACCCAGGCCTCGATTTGTTTGTCCATCCCTGGCCACCAAGCATAACTCTGGGCCAGGGCTTTCGTTCTAACTATGCCCGGGTGCCCCTTGTGTAACAATTCCAATACCTTCCCTTGCAGTTTTTCCAGGATAATCACCCTATCCCCCCACAATATACACCCTTTTTGCAGCGAGAGTTCCGTTTGCCGGTTTTGGAATGTTTTGAATACTTCGTCGTTTTCCTTTTCCGGCCACCCTTTCTCTACCCAATGTAACACCCGCGCCAGACGTTTGTCTTTATTGGTTTCTCGGGCAATGTGTGACGCGGTTATGGGTAGCTCGGGCAGAGTCTCTATGCTGAGGATGCTCGTTGTGGGTGCTGGGTCGGTGTCTTGATCGGGTAGAGGTGAGCGGCTCAAAGCGTCTGCATGTGTGATAGTCTTACCGGGTCGGTGTGTGAGCCGGTAGCTGTAGGCAGCAAGGAATTCGGACCACCTTGTCATCCTGGGAGATAAAATGTTTGGGGTGGCCCGGTTCCCTGCCAGGATGCCCAGCAACGGCTTGTGGTCCATGATGATTGTGAACGTGCGGTCGTAGAGGTACTCGTGGAACCTCTTCACTACTGCGACGATGGCTAGGGCCTCCTTGTCCAGCCGGCTATAGTTCCGCTCTGGTTTGGTGAGTGTCCTGGAGAAGAAAGCGATGGTGCTTCTGTGCCATCCGGGATTGTGTGGCTGAGGACAGTGCCAACGCCAAAGGGTGAGGCGCCGCATGTGACGGCGAGTGGTAGGGTCTCATTGTATTGGATGAGGACGGCATCCGAGGTGAGCAGGTCCTTGGTTTTCCTGAAGGCGGCTTCCTCGTGTTTCCCCCAAGTCCAGGTAGCCTCCTTGTCCAAGAGCCTATGCAAAGGCTCTGCCACGGTCGCCTTTTGGGGCAGGAAAACATTGTAGAAATTAAGCAGTCCCAGAAACGCCTGCAGTTCTGTTTTAGTCCTGGGTGTGGGGGCCTCCTTAATGGCTCTGATTTTGTTTGCGGTTGGGTGGATGCCGTGCCGGTCTAGGAGGTACCCCAAGAACTCGACCCGCTCTGTGTAAAGTTGGCACTTTTCCCTCTTCACTTTTAGCCCGGTTTCCTTGAATTTGGTTAGCACCTCCCTTAGCTGACCCTCTAGTTCTCGCTGGTTGGTTGCCGACACCAGCACATCGTCGAAGTAGGGCACCACCCCCTTGATGCCTTGCAAGAGTCCCTCCATGAGGCTCTGGAAAATTCCAGGTGCCACACTGACTCCAAACTGGAGTCGGTTACATCTGAAAGCTCCCCGGTGGGTGACTATGGTTTGCGCCTCTGCGGTTTCTGCGTCGACCGGCAGCTGTTGGTATGCCTGGGCCAGGTCAAGTTTTGCAAAAACCTTGCCCCCCCCCCAGTGAGTGTAGAAGATGCTACACTACTGGGACGGGGTAGGCGCTTTGTTGCAAGGTGCAATTTAGGGTGGCCTTATAGTCCCCGCAGATTCTCACCGACCCATCGGGCTTGACTGGGGTGACAATTGGGGTCTCCCACCGGGCATGGTCAATTGGTTGTAGGACCCCTTGCTTGACGAGCTTGTCAATTTGCTCGTCAATTTTTGGCCTGAGTGCAAAAGATACCTGGCGTGGGTCGTTGGGCCTCGGTCGCCCGTCCAGAGTCGGTGGTCGCGGTGCGGTCCCCTGCGTACGATCTACGCATGCGGTTCATCGACTTCCGGGTGGCCTCAGCTGCGGTGGCTTCAGTGATGGCGTCGGCGAGGGCGATGTTGCCTTTGGCCATCAGCCGACTCTGTAGGACCGGATCCCGAAGTCTGAGCACGACTCAGTCCCATGGGGCCTCGTCCATGTCGGAGAATCTGCACATGTCTCCTAGGTTCCACAACTCTGCAACTAAATCGCTAATGCTTTCGCCCTGCAACTAACTCTGCAACTAAATCGCTAATGCTTTCGCCCGGGACCCGCTGGTAGAAATCGTGCCGCCCGATGAGGGCGGGCATGGTGGGGGCGTAGTGGTTGCGGAGCAAAGGTTCGAGGTCATCCCAGTCCATCTCTTTGACGTCAGAGGGTTTCGCGAGGGCTTTCGCCATCTTGAACACTGCAGGCCCGCAGTGTGTCAGGAAGATGGCTCGTTTTTTCGGCCCGGGGGCGTCCTTCATGTTGCTGCATTCAAGGAACATGAGGAATCTGTCCGTGTAGGATTCCCAGTCCTCGCTAGCGGGATTGAAGGGCGCGGGCGGAGCGACGCTGGCCATCTCGTCAGTCTTGCTTCCGTTGGACACATGCTCAATGGGGTTCAGCCTCGGGATCCCACCCTCGTCGCCAGTGTTGTGTCCGTTCGGCAAGGAGACCAGGAGGCAGTGACTATGGTTTCAGCTCTTTATTTAGCCCCTGGAACCGATCTGGTTCCAAGGGAAAAACAGCGGCTTTTTATTCTCAAGCCACTGCGGCCGCGGCCAATGGCACTGCTTTGAATCTCCCGCGATTCGTACCCACCAATCGTGGGAGATTCTCAGCGGGCCAATCAGCGCGGCTCGCTAAACCAATCAGATGACCCCACGCTTTGACCAATCAAAACATGGGGTTTCAAGAATGCAAATGAGCGTACAGAACACCCAGCACAGTAGGACCTGAATGCAGAGAGTAATCTTTTCAGACCTGGCCTTGACAATGAAAGGAGGGCCGCATCGTCAGCATAAAGGAGAAGCGGGATCTTGACAATTTTGGGGCGTGGGACTCAATACGTCCAATGTGAAAGGCCAAGTCATATAAGAATAAATTAAACAAAAGAGGAGCCAGAACACAACCCTGCCTTACTCCATTCTTAATAGGGATAGGATTTGAAAGTTCTCCCTGCAGACCACACCTGACTGGTTGTACAAGGATCTAATTAGGAACAGAAGACGTCATTTATGTTTGTTATTCATGCAGATTTAAGTCTTACTTTACCGAAGCAAGTAACAATTACTGGGCTTCTAAGATCAGCTCTTGTGGGTCTTTTCAAGAGCTTATTCATAAGAGTTGCTTGGCTGGCAGGCATGAGAAACAGAATATTTCTTTATTATGGCAAATTTGTTCTTATGGAATAGGCTTCTGCCAGAAATATGTTCATTTCCCTCTGAGAATCTTAAATTGGCTTTAAAGATTAACCCTGATGTGGATCTATAGCAGGGGTGTTAAACTCAATTTCATTGAGGGCTGCATCAGGGATGTATTTGGCCTAGGGGGCTGGGCTGGGCGTGGCCAGCTCAACGTCACTCATATCAGGAGTGCCTTTGGTGGCCCGAGTGCTCTGCCAGCAAAAACGGGCTCCCAACCTCCATTTCCAGCTGCGATGACCTCCTGCAACCCTCTGCCAGGGAAAAAGGAGGCCCACCTGAGCTCCATTTTTGCTGGCAGAGGCACCACGGGCCAGTCCTTTGCTGTTTCCAGGGTGGCCCAGTGGGCCAGATCTAAGCACCCCGCAGGCCTTGAGTTTGACACTCCTGATCTATAGTGACAATAAATAGAGAAATAGGCAGAGTCTTAAGTACTTTGAGCCAGCAGCAAATTACAGACAGTTGTTCACTTACAACATGGTGCCACACAATATCAAAACCACCACTGATGGAGACAAGAAGCAAATGGGACGACTTCCTAGGAATGGGTCACTTGTGGGCATTATTAGCACATGCACATCATGCAGGTTTGATGGAGACATTTCATCAAGTATATTAAATGATACATTGAAGAGGAGCAAAGGAGAAAGTTCCTCCTTCATCCTGCCTCTCCTACTAAATTTAGGCTATAAACACAAATGTTAAGTTTGTTACGGGGAAAAATATATATGCAAAAAGGATTCGTGTTAGCTAGAGAAAGGAATGTCTCCATTTGACTAACTTGGCTTTACACGGCTGTCCTGGTGAAAAGGACCAATACTAGCATGTAATAAATATGAATAAGCATATTTCCACATGAAATTGCAAATGGAGTTCATGCAAGCACACCTGAAGACTACAGTAAGCTTAAACCATACCCCCTGCCATCCAGGAGCGTGAAACTAGTTTTAAGGAGAGAAAAGAGGAATACGTGAAGGGTCCAAGATTATTCACTGATTGTCTTGGTGTCAGGATGAAAAACTGGATTTAAAATGAATCAATGGTGGCTAGTTTCAATCATGCAAAGCTCAATTTGTAATACTTTTACAAGATCATATCTTGAAAACTTCAAGTTCAGGTATCTGTGTAGGATTGG
Source organism: Hydrophis major (assembly GCA_033807585.1). Classification (NCBI taxonomy): domain Eukaryota; kingdom Metazoa; phylum Chordata; class Lepidosauria; order Squamata; family Elapidae; genus Hydrophis; species Hydrophis major. Next base: position 182,253,142 of record CM066328.1, read on the forward strand.
CAGCATCCACATTCTACCTTCTTCAGCAAGCTTACTTGGGTACAATCCAGCCAAAGTCCAAACTTTTAAACCCTCCTGGGGTTTTTGACGAGAGAGAATAAAGCAAATGTTTAACTCTCCCAGTCAAATCATAGGGGTTTAGCAGGAGATGCTGCTCAAATCAGTGATCAAGGAAAAAGCCCCAGAGAAAAGATGGGAACTTTCTTCTGGACAGACAAGTAGAGGATTGCATTGTAGCTACAGTAACTGAGGCCAATGGCTTTGAAAGAACATACTATGCATCCCTTCACAGCTTCCTCTGAATGGCCATCTATCATTACTCTGAACTGAGAGCAAAGAGAATTGTGATGCATCCATCAAGCAAAAAGAACAGTAATTCCTGTAATGTGCCCAGCTTCATAAAGGTTAGCATGAATATGATGCATTTGTACAGTTTATACAGCATGCCAAATAATGTGTCTCTCAAAAGCATCGGACAATAGAGGTGATAAATGTACATTACCTTTGACATTGCGACCATTGTCTGTTATTCAGCAGAATAAAGAAAAGCAAAAGGGGGAAATAAACTCGGTATCCAAAGACTCCAAACTGGTGTTATTTTTCCCCCTTCATGGTTCCCCAATACATTTTGTGGGAGCCAACATTAATTTGGGTGAACTAGCTAATGTAATGAATGGAAGGCTATTTTTCTCTTTTTAGAATTAAGAACCTCATTCATCTGCTCTTTAACATTTCCCAGAGTGCTCAAAAATGTTTTCAAATTAGCTGGAACAGCCATTTAAATGGAAGTGATATATCTCAGGAGGGGCTGTTCTTTAAATGTGGAGGCCAATTTGACTTAAGAAATTGTAATTGATTAAGCAATTTTCCTGGATTAATCAATAATGGAATGCAGTCAACCAACTGTTCAATTAGTCAAATACGCATTCTAATCCATCAGTTGCATGAAGATGAACAAGAGTTTTATTTGTGAAGCAAGGAATATCTTTCTTTTGAAACAATATGCATGCACGTGGCTGATTCTGACTGACAGGTTGGGCAGACAACTAGTCCCTACAGTTAATACAGTGTCATCTTCCAGATCCAGGAACTGTATCTTCTCTATCATGGCACTTGCTCTCGGGAATGCAATTTCCGATGAAATCTGGGTGGTTTCCACCCTCTAATGGAATGTATATGAGTGATCTTGATGGACGACAGGAAGACATGCTGCCCATGAAACAATCAGATAAAGGAGGGGGTAGTCTACAATTAACTAAAGGTCAAAGGAAGAAACTTGGGAAGAACCCTCAGGCAGCTTAAAGTGATGGTGGGAAGTTTGTTAAGGGAGCCTTACAATAAGGTAGAATTAGCTCATCTCGTCATGTTTCCTATTTGGTTTACCCTGATGGCTTTCTGGAAGATCCTGAAGACCTGGCAATGCTCTCAGGCTCTAGGCTAGGATGGTTGGAGCCAGTGCTGTGTGTATAATATTTGTTTTATGTGTTGAGTACACCTGCATCCATCTTCTGTTTGGTGTGTTATTAGGTGTTCATTTTTGTATTGCCATCTATGTGAGCCCCTTCCCCATGTCAGTCTGGAATCAGGCAGTACCTAAATTGAATGAATGAAAATGCAGGGGTGGGATTCAGCTGGTTTGGGCCAGTTCGGGTGAACTGGATGTTAAATTTACATCTGGTTTGCCAAAACGGTTATTGAACCGACCAGCTGGCCCCACCCACCTCTCCCTTCCCGAGAGTCTCCACGTACCCCATTTTGGATGCAGGTAAGTGCAGGGTCTGCATGGAGGCTCTGGGAGGGCAAAAAACCGCTCTCCCCGAAGTCCGGAAATGGGCCTGTTTCCAGTTACTGGAGGACCTCAGGAGCCCAGGGAGATCATTTTTGCCCTCCCAGAGGCGTGAGGGAAGCCTCTGGACTCTGGGGAAGGCAAAAAAAAAGGCCCACCTGGAAGTTCCAGTAGGGCATGCCCACCCAGCAACCAGGCAGTGAACTGTTTGTTGGGATTTTTGAATCCCATCCATGAATGAATGAATGAAGTATTTTCTGGAGGAGGGATTCCTCCTGGCTGCATGCTCTGGATGAAGACCTTCTGAATATGAAAATGGCCATTGCAGTCTGAACCATTCTTGTATTAATACCCCCTTTACAATAAACTGCTGCATAAATTACAAGGGAACCCTTATTAGGACTTATAACACAACATGCCTGGACTTATAACACAATATGAAGCATGTTGACTTGGAAATAAGCTTCTCTTTGCACAGGGTCACAAATTATGAACCACAGAGTGCTTAATGTCACCCCCGCTATTCTATGGTAGAATTTCCTCTTAGCTGTTAAAGAAAAGAGGCTTCAAAGATCTTGTCCTAGTTGAATAAAAATGGAACGCATGTGTCCCAGCCATTCAGTTGACATAATTCATAAATATTGATCACCCTCCCCTTGCCCAATACTGTACCTTCACTAGCATGCCGATCCCTAAACATGTTCTTCGGATGGACGGTAAATCCTTCTATGTTGTGCACTGACGATGCTCTCCTTATACTATTAATGCTGTCTCTTGACTGAGCAAGAGTCAACGCTGCACTGGAATGCAGCATATCTGGGTACAGTCGATCCCACTGATGTTTGGGTGATGAATGATCTAGAGGCCCAGATATATTCACTGGAGGTGAACACGTCCTTGGTTGAATGAGTGCCTTGGTGTCATCTCCTTCAGAGGGGCTGCAGCTTTCTTTCGTAGGAGATTTGAAGTGCTTCAGGGCCATGGAGTTGTCGCTGTGTTTTGATGAATCAACAATCACTGCATCAGGATCTTCTTGTGGCAAAGATTGCTTTCTGTAGGATAAAAGACTCAACCCAGGTAGCCTGAATCCAAAAAGTTTGCCTAAGTAGGAAAGGGTTTAGATTTAAGGGGGGAAAAAAAACAGTTAACTATGAAATTGCGAGCTGTTGCAAAATATTTGTTCTCTACAGGTAGTCCTCAGCTTACAACAGTTCATTTAGTGACTGTTCAAAGTTACACTGAAAACAGTTGACTTATGGATGTTTTTCACAGTTACGACTTTTTTCAGCATCTCCGTAATCGTGTGATCAAAATTCAGATGCTTGGAAACTGGTTCATATTTATGACCGTTGATGTGTCCCAAGGTTATGTCATCACCTTTTGTGACTTTCTGACAAGCAAAACCAATGGGGAAGCCAGATTCACTTAACAACCAGGTTACTAATTTATCAATTGCAGTCAGAGGTGAGGATTCAGCAGGTTCTGATCGGTTCTGGAGAACCGGTAGCGGAAATTTATAGTCGTTTGGAGAACCGGCAAATCCCACCTCTGACTGGAGATTTTACAGTATCCTTCCCCTGCCACACCCACCAAGCCAGTAGCAAACAGAACTAGTAGCAAAAAAAAATTCACCGAACAATCATGGCAAGAAGGTTGTAAAATGAGGCAAAATTCACTTAACAAATATTTCACTTAACAACATAAATTTTGGACTCAATTGTGTTCGTAAGTCGAGGGCTACCTATAATGCCCTTTGTTTACTAGTAAAGAACCCATGCTATTATGTTGACAATGGCTAGAAATTAATGATTCAATACAAGATTCTAGGGCTACTTCACATTTGAAGGTAAAATGCTACTTAAGATGTTCAAAAGATTGGGGCAGCAATGACAAGTCTAAACAGTTATCTAAATAGAGAACAGACACCCCTCACTTCCAATTTTGCAATGGAGAAGAGTATAAATTTGGGAGCTCACACATTAGGGAATGGTAGCAATTAAAGAGCTTCACCAGAACCAAAGCAGGCACCCTTTTCTGATTTCTCCTGTCACTTTTTCTAAGCGTGTGTCCAAAACACAACCTGTTTCTTGAGAGAAACACTTATGACTGACATTCGTTTAGATACAGAATGCAGCAACTTTGATTCGTGGAGAAAATCTATCCTTGTGGCTGACCTTATCAGTCACGGTTTCCTTCTTTTCTCTGATTTTAATGGATTTAAAAAAAACCTGTTGAAAGTCTTGTATTTATTTAAAAATTATTATCTCTAGATTTTTTGTTTTTATTCTGAAGATTTTCAGGGCCACTGTGTCTACTACTACTACTATGGCTCATATCGTGTTTTTGAAAAAACTGAAGAAAGAATCCCAGAATGATCAGTGATTCAGAAAAAGTCACCTTTTTTTGAGGCTGAGAAAAGAGAGCTCTATTGTTGATTTGGTTTATACTTATATTCATCCATTCTTTTAATGCTGAACCTATCTTTAGGGCAGGGAATTGTCTGCTGACAACTTGAGTCAAGAGTACAATGAAACTGTTTGGAAATATTATGCTTTCAAGTTGAAACACCTTACAATAGTTAATTCAGGAAAAATGGCTTTCTTATAAATAGCAACATCTGAAAGGCATGTGTTTCACATCATGTGTGTTTTCCCTAGATTTAAACATAATGCATAAATTAGGTGTTACTATTTTATCTCAATGAAACCTGGTAGGAGCAGTGTTTTAAATTTCCAGGCACCACCTGCATATTCAATAATGAGAGAGGGGAAAGGGGATGATAGCTAGTTGCCATTATTTCCCAAAAAGAGAAAGTATTTGTGATGTTCCTCCAAGATTTTGGGTTGCCTTGCTGAGATTTTTCAAAATAATATGCCTCCATCTAGCTCAGCTGCCTGAATGCTCTTCTCCCCTATTTCCATGGACATATCCAGCCCAAGATAGTTAATCCAATGACACTCAATCACTGATGGATCTCTCTGGTAAAATGATGTATGCATGAGTGATTTGGGAGGGGAGGAGGGGAAGAAATTGTTGAAGATAGCACTGCTTGAAAATTGATGTTGGTTAATTCAAGTCCAAATTGGCTTCCAACATAAATTTATTGCATGCCTTGGAACAACATATCAACTGAAACTTAGTTACATATTTAATTTCATGCACAACTCTGTTAATAGTTCTCAACTCAAACAAGATCTATCTGTCTGTCTATCTGCCTGTCTGTCTACACTCTACAGTACCTATCTATCTAACTCTAATTTATATACCTATCTCACCCAAAGTGACCCTGAGCAGCATGCAACAAAGTTAAGAACAATGAATAAATGTATAAAATCATTTATCACTATTAATTATAGTAAAAACATTAAAATTATAAATAAGATAAATAAGAAAATAATAGACATGGGAATGTTAACAATAATGGAGGACATTGCAAGTTATTCATCTTCTTGCTGGCATAACCAGATCTTAATAATAAATTAAAATGTGTTTGAGAAGAAATACATGTATAAATGTACATTTTGGAAGGGAAAAATCTACAGTTATATATGCATTGTGATAGCAACTTATGAAATGTTCTCCATCTGGAGGCTTGGCTGGTACTTACATAGGTTTTAAGCCTTTAGTCGAGGGTTTAATTGATTGCAACTTAATGAAGTTTTATCTGTTGGTTTAATAATACAGCTCTGCATTAATGATAGATTGATGGATTGCCTTAGGATAGTGCTTTATGATTTATGGTAGGCTTTTTTTTAAATGAAATATAGCCTGCCTTGAGATCTGTTAATCCATTGATATCACAGCTTTCTTAAATCTGACATCTTCCAGATATGTTGGATCCATAACTCCTAGAAGTTGCTGATAATGAATTCTGTTAAGTTGTAATGCCACACATTTGGAAAGCTCCAGGCTAGTAAAGATCCAAATAAACATTTTAAAGGAGTATTAAACTTCCATAAGACTATAACTTCTTGGAAAATATATTTTGGATAAAATGGTAAAGTTACTTTCATAAAAATAAGATTAAAATTAATGTGGACTGAGTAGATTATGAAAAATGCATATGTATATGTTGTATAAATGCTTAAAAATAAGTGAAAAAATAGAGCAGGAAAAATAGAAATATAAAGTACAGTATATTGTTACAATTAGATAACATGAATGGTTTCTCTGTTTCCTGTAGCTAAAAAGACTGCTATTGGAACATTGGAAAGATAATTGTGTGACACGATTTATTCAATGGATTGAGGATCTGGCTACACTTGCTGACTATGAGCAGATTGCTTGTAGATGTATTTATTTATTTATTTATTTATTTATTATTTGTCAATTGCTTACAAGATAATAGGTATAAGTAAAAACATAGTTATGAATACATGGATACATATAAGAAAAATAAAAAATATATAAAAGAAACAATAGGACAAGGACGGTAGGCACGTTGGTGCACTTATGCAGACCTCTTAGGAAAGGGGTGAGGTCAATAGTAGAAAGTCTAAGGTTACAGTTTTTGAGGTTTGGGGAAGAAACCACAGAATCAGGAAGAGTATTCCAGACAACGACCACTCTGTTGCTGAAGTCGTATTTCCTGCAATCAAGTTTGGTGCAATTAACCTTGAGTTTGTATCTATTGTTTGCTCTTGTGTTGTTATGATTGAAACTGAAGTATTCATTGACTGGTAGGACATTGCAATGTATGATTTTACATACTATACTTAGATCAGACCAAAGGCGGCGTAGTTCTAGGTTTTCTAGGTCTAGAATTTCGAGTCTAGTGGCATCAGGTATTCTGCAATGAGTAGAGGAGTAGAGAAGTCTTCTTGTTAAATATTTCTGGACTTACTCAACTGTGTTAATATCAGATACGTAATGTGGGTTCCAGACTGATGAGCTGTATTCGAGTATTGGTCTAGCAAATGTATCAACTAATACATTTCTAAGTGTTTTAGAAATATATGTATCTATATACACACTTGTACTAGATAAGTATTTGTAACTTTTCACTGTTGTAACAAGATATTTATTTATTTATTATGAATAACTCAAGATGGCAAGCATCTTTACTACTTCTTTCTCTTCTCTTTTGCCCACAAGAGTGAGGTAGGTTGGCTATGAGAGAGGGACTGGCCCAAAGTTTCCCAGCTGGTTTTCATGCTAAGGGTGGGACTAGAACTTTTATTATACTATAATATACAATGAATGCTGATTGATTTTTTTTTCTCATTCTGAAATATGGCAACCTATATATATGCACCAATGTATAGGTTTGACTAAAGTACATTTTCCAGGAGCTTACTTGCTCAGGAGGCGTTATTAGGTAGAAAAAATTCTCTATTTCAGTTCCTTTGGAAAGGATGACCAGTATGGGAACAATGATTCTGTCTTTTTCCTTGCTCTCCTACTGTTAAAAGTTTTCAAATTGTAGCTGAGCTAATGTCTATATCAGGGGTCCCCAAATTTGGCAACTTTAAGACTTGTGGACTTCAACTCCCAGAATTTCTCAGCCAGCTATGCTATTCTGGGAGTTGAAGTCCACAAGTCTTAAAGTTGCCAAGTTTAGAGACCTCTGGTCTATATAATTCTCTTTCTCCCTGATACTAAACTGAATATTCTGCAATTAACTGTTTTTAAAAATACCTTTTATTGTTCTATGCCTTTCAATCTCATTACATGCATCTACAAAACCAGTGAAAGATTTCACTTGAGGGCAACAATAGATATTTACTAAAACTAGCTGTAGGTAAAAATGATTATATTAAAATATTCTATAGCTTTTATAATGCCTTTGAAACTGAACTAAAAAGTACTCAGTTACTAGCTAGTGACACTGAAGTTTGAACTATGATAGCTCACCACAATCTCTTTCCCACAAAACCAGAACTTTTATAGCTTTTCTCATATTCTTGCAAGGAAAGAGTAGACATCTCCACACACTCTTGTTCTATTTTAGAAATATTCATGGTAGAACAGATGGTATTTTCTGCTTCACTGGTTTAAAACAGTCATGTTAGAGTCTGTTGCTGATCAAGTTGTCGCTTAATTCAGCTAGAAAAGATATGCTTGGAGAGCATGCCTCATTGCTAATATTTTCAGGCACAAAATAAAATAGCAGCAGCAACATATGACCATCTTTGCCAGTTTTTTTTTTTTTTTTTAAACAAGACATAAATTGTTCCAAATTTTTGGTTGCCTGTTTTATTTTAAAGGAGCTATTTTTTGAAAACAAGTTATTCATGTGTGACGTACTGACAATTAGCAACTGGACTGGTTCCCTGCCTTTTCATACAATATGAACAGTATTTCATATTGCTGGAAATGAAGTAGACAGAACACAGATTACAAAGATAGTCCCGCATGTTACTGGATTCCCTATGTCTGTGTGCATGTATGTATGAGAAAAAGAGGTAAAGAGAAGCCTTTTATTTGGATCAACTGCTATGGATTGCCCAGGAAACAGCAAAAACAATCCCATTCTGAGCAACATTTAGTAAACCTGTTAATCTCCTCCTTTTAAAAACATATTTGTTCTTGAGCTGCGATGGTGAACCTATGCCCACGCCTACCGGAAGTGGCATGCTGAGCCATCTCTCTGAGCATGCCAGCCATCACCTGTTGCTCTTCCTGGTTCCGATGTGCAGTGTGCATGTGCATACTGGCCAGCTGGTTTTGATACACACATGTGCATTAGAAACTGGAAGACCAGGTGGCCGGCGTGCATGTGCATGCTGGGAAGCTAAGCTTCCGGTTTCCAATGCTCACGCATGCATGCACGCCTAGAACTGGAAGAGCAGCTCTGTGTGTGTGTGTGTGTGTGTGTGTGTGTGTGTGTGCACTCCTGTTTCAGCACTTGGTGCTGAAAAGGTTAGCCACTACTGTTCTAAAGGGTTTTAATTTCTTATTTTTCTGCCTGCGGTTAGCAGATGATGCTGGATTTGATAAATGGACGAAAAAAATGATAGCAATTAGGGCTAAATGGCATTTTCATATTCACAGAGAACGTGACTCAATACCATTTTCTGGAATATAAAAAGATAGAGAAGAAGTTCCATGGAAGAGGAAACATAGCAAATGATAAGGGGTGCTGGGAGATGTAGTTCAGGATCAGCTAGAAGGGCACAAACAAGCATCTGGTTGGCCATAGTAGAAATACAGATGTGGTTGAATCTTCATTGCTGATTTTTCAGAGGTTTTTCATAATACCTGGTATTTTTCATTACCAGAGTATCTATCTTAATATGTGTCAGCTCTGGAATTCATCGCTGCCACATTTTTTAAAAGGGGGGGGGAGGGTGATGTTACTGAATGGTTCTTAGAGGGAAATATCTAGGTGATAGTTCAAGGTGACTGAGAGTAGTGTAGTAGAAATTTCAACTGAAGAGTAATTGGTTCACGTGATCAATGAGGTATAGAAAAGTGGATGGGGGTAAGTTGGATTATGTGAATGTCTGGGGGGATGATTTCAGTTCTGAAATTCAACAGATGTTACCAGTAGCTGGATTAATAAAGCACTCTGAGAAATGTCCGTCTGGGAGTTACTAATTAATTTGGGAGTTTGCTGGAATGCTGACATTATTTCAGAACTCCCAAATTGCAGGGTTTTCTCTGCTAACTTAATGTAACATTTGCCATCCTGCAATCCTGCATAAAAATGTTACTTCTGAATCTGATAAAACCTACTTGGAAGAGCAGGTGTCTGCATAAATCAGAAGAAGTAAAGTGTCATAAATAAATTTAGGATTTTTTTAAACACGTTCATTCAGTACAAATTCAGGGAATCAAGGGAATAATTTTCTTCTCTTTCTTCTTCTATTAGTCCAGTGCCATCCCTACAGAATAAGGGAGAGGAATATCTCCCCAATTCTTCAAATGATAAAATATGAAATATGCCTAAAAAGAATACTGTTTCTCAGCTGGATATGTTCAACACTTCAAAAGCGATAAATTCTTGATGTTTTGCAAGATGGGAAGTAAATAGGAACATCTTTTCAACCCATTGGCTGCATTTGTTTTGCAAAACTATTTTGCCATTATTATTCTTTTAAGTTAATATCTTTTCCTTTATATCCCGAAAACCTTTTATTATAGGTTGATCTGTATGATATATAGTTAAACTAACCAAACTAAACTCTTATACAATATGTTTATGATGAGGTAATTACTGAATAAGGAATATTCAGGGATCTGTGGGGGCCTATCCTCCAAATTTTAAGAGATAGAGAGAGACTGCCCTGTATAAAATGAAGCTTTTCATGTCCTTGGCCCTTGGGTAACCAAGTATGTTGATATAACTTCTAAACTTGCCCATGGAGATTCTCAGTCTTCCAGGTCATGGTTGTCCCATAGGTGCTTTCTTATTTCAAACAGCAATGGGACTTTCTTGATTTTTCTTGCAGATATTTTGCTTCTCTTCTAAGAAGCTTATTTAGTTCTGACTAACTGGTAAGGAAGGAAAGATTTATATTCTTTCCAGGCAGCCAGTCCATGACTTTCAAAGTCAGTTAAGGACTGGCTGACTGCAAAAGGGTATAAATCCTTCCTTCTCTTCCCTTCCTTGTTACAACCGAAGAAACTTCTCGGAGGAGAAACAAAATGTCTTCAAGAAAAATCAAGAAAGTCCAGTTGCCATTTGGAAAAAAAAAAAGCACCTTTGGGATAACTTCTACACTTGGACACTGTATAAAAAAGAAAGCAATCCACTGAAAAATAGCCCAGGATCACTTTATACAATCAATGCATCTGAAAAAAAAAATTATTTATTTGATTTTTTTTCATTCTGCCTTTATTATCTTATAAATAACTGAAGGTGAACATACCTAATACTCCTTTTTACTGCTCTTCACCCCATAATTGCAACCCTGTGAGGTGGGATGGGCTGATAAAGAATGACTGATCCAAAATCACCCAAGCTGGATTTTATGCCTAAAACTAGATTAGAACTCACAGTCTCCTGGTTTCTAGGCCAGCACCTCTGGTTAAGAAAACATTGCCTGTTAGGGATAACATTGGTTACCTAACTTAGTTTGGGTAAAAATAATATATAAACTATGTTAGTGAGTTTAAGTGTATGTATCACTTTAACTGCAAAACATGTATTTTGGGTGCGGTTGTAAAATCACCATAAGAGGGAGCAAGAGAGCTCACTGTTAGCTGGCTTGTACTGGAGAGCTGACAATGTTGGATTGATGGTGATAACTGTGTGTGTTTCCCTGCTGTTGCTGAAACGAAGAAAAGGGGTTTGATTTTCTTCATGTCTCTGACTGCAAAAGAGATATATTGCTGGACTGATTATATGTAAGTTTACTGACCTTTATTTTCAACACTGGACTTTGCAACTGATTAACCTCTGGATGGACTGAACTAGTTTATGACATATAGACTGTTTTGACTATGCTATAACTCTTGCTGGAATAAAAAACTATTTAACTGGCACAATGTATCTGTCTTACTGATTGTAAACTACAACAACGTTTATCTTACATCATTTGCCTGCCTGCTAGACTGCCGTTGCACGTTCTGCTAGGGTGTGTATCCCTAACATTGCCCATGGTGTTTTTTTTCCAGGAAATATTGGATGGAACATTCTCCATAATTTTACTTCAAACCTTACCAATCTGCCCTTCTGGAGGCAGTAAAACTGCAACAGGAGTTTAGTATCACAGTGCATTGGATGTGATCTGGCCTTGTTTTCTGGGAAAAGTGCTGAAACATCTATCAACATAGACCTGAATGAAACAGAACACTCTGGTGTTTTCCAGAACATTCCATCTCATGATACACTGAGCACATCCTATTCTTTCACATATTTTATTTTTAATTGGAGTTGCTAAGGTCTGATCCTGTAAAGTTGTACATTGAAAAGTAACAAGTAACTGACAAACCAAATGTAAATCTTCTGCTAGATTGTCATAGTATTATATTTGCTCTTTCGGATTTACTGACAACATTTCTTGGGATAAAATGTAATCTGTGTACTTTTCCTGTGAAATTTAATTGGGCTGATGTCTTGTAAGTGACAGGCTCATGTTATGCTATGAATCAACAGGGTGCAAGAAGGTGTGTAAAATCTTGTCAATCTAATTTATTCGGTAACAATAGATACCCTTTTAAATATGGAACACATCAATTGTGCCCATCCCACATGATCAGTGTCCTGTTGGGAAAGTGCAAAACAGATGGAGAAAATCAAAGTGATTCTGTCTGTGTCACTGGGACCGTTACTCATGCACAGAGAACGGTCCATAGAAAAATATGGGAGGAAAGAATCCCTCACACATATGGTTTAATAAAAATGTGCAGACACAATTAAATAAAAGCCGGTTAGGAAGCTATTTCTAGCATAACTGAGCCATTAAACAGCATCTCTAGTTGGTGGGTATTTAATTCATCATTGTAATTTTAACTGATGGTGTGATGAGATACAAGGGTAGGGTACCAATAATCGTTGCTTGTGAAGAAATAGCTTTTTACTAAGCCATGTCAAATAGCTCCTGATGGCACTTTTGAGGGATAAAATGAACACAGTTGCATCAAGGTTATCTAATCTTAATATGCAGATCTGAGTATCTAGACAGGTATAGGAGAAATGGAAGATAAGAGGATTTTGACTGGAAAAATCGATGTAGCAGTTCCTTATAGCTTTAAAGGACTAGAAGGAAATGGAGAAATGACTCAGAATGAAGAGTGTAGGCAGATGATCCAACACTTTTACATTTTATTTGATTATTCACATAAAAAGAGCTTCCAATATTTATGGTCTTGGAATCACTGCATTTTTGTGTTAACCTGAGATAAAGGTTACATGGACACATATTTTTTATAAAGCTAGGATTTTATTATGGTTTGGTAATTTGTTCCGCAGGTAATTGTTTTCTCCCTTTCTTCTACCAGGACCCAGATTTTGGACAGCACAAAAATCAGATAAAGAGTGAACTAGAAATAAGATACAACAATAAAGTCTGTTGATATTGTAGTTCATAAGCCAGAAAGCCATGGTTCAAAATGGCAGGAAAATTAACCAAAATTCTGAGCCCAAAAATAAACTTTGAGTTATGAGCAAACCAGATTCAAAACATATCTCAGGCTAAGCTCCACATGTCCTTTTGTGCTAGACAGTAGTTAACATTCAAGGATTAATTTGTAGTGATTCAGATGCACAGATCGATTGAGTGAAGTTATATTGAGACTGATAATTCAGATTAGTGAATGATGATGTTTTTATTAGTTCAGCAAGCAAGCAAGGCTTTTTTGATTTATGAGCAACAACACTGAAGGAAGCTCTGCCTAAGTCAGTGCTTCTCAACCTTGGCAGATTTAAAATGTGTGCACCCCAACTCCCAGAATTCCTTCAGCCGGCATAAGGTAAGGAAACTCTTACTTTTGGTTTTTTGTTGCTGAATTTCAGTATCAATAAAAGAGAATATGAAATATCTATTAAACCTCTCCCTATTGTGGATGAGGGATATGTTTGATGAGGGAATCACTCAACACTGATGCTCCAAATGACAATAGAAAGGTCTTCATATCCAATCAATATTTAGAAACAATATTCAGAAAGCTGAATATTTATGTAGCCTGCTCTATTAGCAGTGTTCCCTGGATGGATGGATGGATGGATGGTTGGGGCCTTACATCTGGAAATGGCGATAGGAAGAGCCCCTGAGGGAAGATTTTTTTTTCCTGGGAGATATAGCCCCCAGGTGGGGGAGTAAGAGGAAGTTTCAGGGAGCTGAGGTAAAACAGGATTAAGAGGGACAGGAAAGGACAAACTGTTAAGAGGGAAAGAGACTGCACTCCTTCAGTGTTATGTCTGGAGCATGGGTGCGAATGATGGAGACGAGCCAGTAGAAACAGTGAACTTCAAACTCTTTATTTACATATTGTGACAGCTCAAACTGGAGGGCTGCTATAGCCTTCCTTATATAGGCAACTTATTAACTATTCAACCAATAGCAAACCTGGAGCGCTAGCTCCATTAACCAATGGGAATGGCCTGTTAATGGCCAATCAGATGCTCCTGAACGAACCAATCCGATCCTGCCATTAACAGCCAATCAGAAGTGCAGGGCCAGAATCCTGCACTTGACTTCAAGCTCAAGATAACTTTATTGGTATTATTAATTCACTACATTCAGAAAGAAAGATATATTATGAGATTGCCACTGCAGGGAAAGAGTCTGCATCTTGCATTCTGGCTGCCCTGAGAGGGAGACTGGATAGGCCTCTTGCTGGGCCTGATGTTAACAACAGCATGTAGACTTTTATATTGCTTCACCCTCTCTAAGTGGTTTATAGAGTCAATACATTGCCAACCAACAATCTGGGCTCTCATTTTAGCGACCTCGGAAGGATGGAAGGCTGAGTCAACCTTGAGCTGGTCAGGATTGAACTCCTGGCAGTGGGCAGAGTTAGCCTGCAATACTGCATTCTAACCACTGTGTCACCGTGGGTCATAATGAGGCTTAGGGTTAATGAGGCAACAGGATTGGTGAGGGGCCATTTGGTCTGAAAGGACAGCTGTGGGGACATTTTGCTCACCGGTTCAATGTTTGATATTATTGTGATACTTAATTTGATGTGATTTTTATCTTAACAGTTGTCATTTTAATTAGAGCCTGTAATTCCCTCCAAGGGAGGGTATTGGTATGCCTGGGCTATGTGGGTTGGTCACCTGGGAAAGGGCTTAGAAGAAGAGCCCGATTGCCAGTGGCCCTTTTGGGGGGAAGTGCTACACTTAGGATACCAGAGAGTTGAACTTTGACTCAAGTGACTCAAATGAAGGAAACAAGTGCAAACCGTATTTCAGTAGACAGAATTACCTGATGAAACTCCTCTTGAAAGGCTGTTACCATCTGAAATACAAGTAAAACTGCACTTACAGAGAGCATTTGATTACTTCTTTTAAACCATTAAGTTAATAATAAGACAGTCTGAGGCTAGCTTTTAAGGCATGAAACACACACACAAGAACATTTGTCTCAATATGGCTACAGATTCACCAAATAGCGGTGTATTAAGTTGTTTTCAGAATCAAACAGCTGAATGCTTTGCCGATTTAGGTTGGCTGCAGAAAGCCTCTGGACAGAAGAGAATGGTTGACAACGTAAGCCAAGTCGATCCCTTTGGCACTGCTAGATCCAGAACCCAGATTGTACAGATCAGAAAAAAAAACCTCTTGTTGCTAGGAATTATGCACAAAGCCATTCATCATCATTGTTTTCTAGCAGGAGAAGATTTGATTTTACAATAATTCAGACAAAGCTTTCTAAAAATTCTGTTGCTCAGGGGAACAGGGATGGCAAAATGACTCGAGATGAACTGGGAGAAAGCAAATCAGCAATATAACAGAGGTAAATATTTGGATTGTTGAGGGGACGTAAATTCACTCAATTAATCTATGCATCTGAATTACTGCCAATCATTATTTGATGAGTGTTAACTAATAAGCCGCGCTAGACTAGAACTGGGAGGCTTAGTTTCAAATCTTTGGTCATACATTAAAATCAGTAGGTGATCAGTGTCACATGATTTCTCACAATAAACAGCATTTGTATTATCTAAGGAGGGGGAGGGGGAGGCCTTTCAGACAGATAGCACCTTTTGCACATTGGATAAGATTTAAGACTGTAGGATATCTAAGAGTCACTTCTAGACTGCATGGTAGAATCAATAGATTTGGTGAGAGTTAGGCCACTCTTGTGCCCATATCTTTAGTTCGTATGGCCAGAACCATGGTGACAGGAGGAAGGATGACCTTTGATTCTAGTTTGGGGCTCTAGCAATGGGTCATGGCAGGAGAAGGTTTGAGGCCCAGTCAGCTGCATTGACAGTATTGTGGCATGACCTTGGCTCATGCTACCCAGGGAGATTATTTTTTTTCTCCCCAGCTGGCTGGTGAATGATTATGCAGCCACTAATAAAGATTCCCTGTAAAAAATTTGGATGCAGATCTTATCTCTTGTAACCAATAAAATTGGGGCCAATATTTTCACACTTGCTAGCAACTGTTTTATTTGCTTTAGCCTTATTTTGCTTCTGTTTTTGGTCCAGTTCAGAATATTCAACACCATGGGGAAAAAGGGTTGGAGATAGACAATCAATACATATCCAAAGGGCGACACATGTCACATTCCAATTACAGGTGGAGATTTGAGAACCTGAGGTACCCCTAACCAGACAGGCCTTTGAAGCCAGATATATGTTCAATTTTAGAATCAATCATAATATGAGATGGAGGCAGATTAATTAATTGCAGTTTATTTTGATGTAAAGCTCAGATCTGTTAGGCCAAGTACTATGCTAAATAATAAAAGAGACCAAGTAAGCAAAATATTAATAAAATAATATTTTGCCACATAAGGCTCACAAAGTTTTTATAATATTGTGTTCTACACCCTTTTATATAACTTTTGGAGTAACTAAAAATATCTATTGTCAAGATTATTTATGAATATGTTAAATGTATTGTTGCAACATTTCTCACACTTTTTTTCTATTCCAGAACTCTTTTTCTTACATAGCATATTCATATGCTCTAATCAAAAGTGAACAATACTTGGATTTAGAGAAATGTTTTTCTGGGCAGGATTTGTAACTAAATAAACAAAGCAAGGATAGGAATGAGCTACTCATGACTTCAGAAAAATGTATCAGCCAGCAACTGCCTTATTTCTTCCTCCGTGATTCTTCAGTAGTCAGTGTTTACTGCAGAACATATGACTAAATAATTAATTGTGTTTACTTTTTCAATCTGTAAAATGGTAAAGTCTAATATCTAACACAGGTTTATCAAAGTAAAGAATGTAATGAACTTCTGGAAAAGGAAATCTTTTTTAAAAAGTTTGGGCCACAATTAAAACAGATCATATAAGTTCAGTCATCTGTATAGTGCTGCATAGTTTTACTTTGATATTGGCTTAAGCCATATGGAAATGTGAAAAAAGAGGTGAAGCAAAAAATAAATAAATACAAGTAAATCTACATTTGCAAAACCAAGATTGTAATTGTAACATTATGAAGTAGTTTATAATGAAATTGTCAAAAGATTCATATCTCAGTGAAGAATTATGATTTTTCTCTCAGTAACTTTTTGGTCTGGCATTCATTTTATACTATATGAGTTGTCTGATTATAATTGCTTTTTGAGTTAGATCTGTCTATAGCTATATAAGGGTTGTCAGATGTTTGTCTCTCCTTCCCTCTTCCAACTCTGCTTGGGTAATTTTTATTTAACATTTTTGCAAGATCGAAGAGTTATTTGTCTTTGTGTTTATATATTACACAGGATACCAGTTAATCTCTGCTTTCCTATAGTTTCACAAAAGTTTTCTTCAAATATTGTCCCCAACTGTGTATACAAAAGGAACACATCATAATCAAGGTAGTCAGATGCAAAATGGACAGCAAGACTGACCAGGCCATTTAATTGCTATATCCTCACTAGCTGAAGCTCTAAATCAGGGGTGTCCAACCAGGGCAACTTTAAGACTTGTGGACTTCAAATCCCAGAATTCTGAGAGATGAAATCCACAAGTCCTAATCTTGCCAAGATGGTTTGATAACTATATTAGCTCATTATCAATGTTCTGGACTGTTGAATTTGGTGTCAGAGTAGTTGCCTGAGGTTGTGTATAGCAATGGAAAAGTTAACTAGATAATTAAAAAGTAGTAAAGAAGTAAAGTAGTAAAGAAGTAGAGAATATCTAAGAAATGTTCCAGCTGGTAAATTTGAGGGACAAGATAGCTTAAAAGATTTTAATTTTATTACTGTATCTAATATTATGTAGACATATCATTGTATTCCTGTTCAAAGTTAAGATTCCAAAAGCTCATACAACTATTTCTATACTTTAGGACAAAACCCAGGGTCAGAAATATACAAGCTGAATGCTAACTGCCATATACAGTCCCCAGTTTCCTTTGGTCATTATCCGATGGTGGCTGCTGAAAACTGATGAAACAGCTTCCCTCCATTTTGTTGCCATTTCCCCTAAATTAATACATTTGTTGGAAAGGTAAGATTTTCTGCCTCCCCCATTTTTGTCCTAAAAGTACTGATCTCCAGGTTCAGACTACACCAAAGGGAATTCTAAATTGTGTAAGACGTTTTGCTATACTCTAAATTTATTGGTTCGCTAAGCTAAGACATTTATGTAAGCCACACTACAGAGACCTGCTCCAGTAAGCAGAACAATGGAATTGCTATTTTAATTTCCTCTTCCTGTCCTATAGCTCAAATGACACACACACGCACACATACACACACACACACACAGAGAGAGAGAGAGAGAGAGAGAGAGAGAGAGATTCTATATGTAGATTGACTTCAATTCAAAATCAACAATGCTGCATTGGAGCATATGTAGATAAATGTTATGGCTTAATTATACTGGGTAACTATGGCACCAATGTGTGTATTGACTTGGTGTCTTTGCCCATCTGACTTTTTGTTTGTTTTGTGACTGGCCATAAACCTGCTGGGAAACCCTCAGGAAACCCCCTTCTGATGTAGCCATAATACCTACAATGTGACCTCATCGTTCCAAAAAGGTCTAGTATCTGATACCCAGATATGTAATTCTGCTCATTTTCTGTTCAAGAGAAAAATCTTGAAATGTAGCCCTTACCGCACAATCCTTCCTTTTGGCCGTTTGCCTTCATAAAATAATTGCAGATCCCTACCCCCAGGGGTGAAATTCAATTTTTTCCCCCTACCGGCTCTGTGGGCGTGGCTGTGGGCATGATTTGTTATACTTGACATAATAGTAATAGCAACCAGGGCCGATTTTTTACCGATTCAAATAATCCATACCCATCCATACCCATGAGCTGAGGTGACTGAATTTCATCTCTGCCCCCCTCCCTTTGTTTGTAATTCTTTTTAATTGGTTAACCTTTTGTCACTTACTACCTCATTCCTAAAATCAAAACAAAACAACCTCCCACTGGAATCTGTGGAAATGCCAGTAAACATTAATTCATCAGGAGGCATCAGGCTGCCTGTTTCTGAAATGGAGAAAAAGGAGGGAGATTCAGGATGCTAGGGGCTTTTTCTTCTTTCTTTTTGAGTAGAACAGCAGCTCCAGGCAGATGGAGAATCTTTCCTGCTGATCCTCCCAAGTGAAAGATAAAACTGCAGCTATTTGAATCACATAATGAAAGAAGCCCACAGTCTCTAGCCAGAAGCATAATATCTTGTGTTCCCAGAGGCTAGGTAGTAGAGAAGGATTGTGGCAGTTCTGGAATCACACAGAAATCAAGGAGCATAACTAATACGATTAGTTAAAGACCAGGATATACTAAAGCATTATATCCCTAGGATAAGGTTAGGGTTTTTGTTGTTGTTGCTGTTCTTGCTTATATTGGTCACAAAAACTACAGCTTTTAGCTTCCTCTTCTCACCCCATCATATAGAATTTGGATATGAAAAACAACCTAGTTCTTTGGATGTTGTGGCCATGTCTCTATCCCTCTGCATTGTTCTTGTTAAGTTCTGCGCATGGGTGCAAGGAACGGAGATGAGGCAGTGAACAGTGAACTTCAACTTTTTATTAATCATCCTGAACAGAGCAAAAGCCTAGGGCAGCAGCAGCCCTTTTACAAGGGAGGCTGCTGACCTATTAGCCAATGAGAAACATGGAAGTGTAAACCCTTGAACCAATGAGAGCTGGCCCGTTAACAGCCAATCAGATTCCCCAGAAAGGACCAATCCAATATCACTATTATCGGCCAATTAGAAGTGCAGGATTAGAACCCTGCTTTTCCTTAAGGTTTGTTAAAACTTTATTAAACGCCTTTATTAGTTCATGACACCCCTTCCCCCCGGGTTGCGTTTGAGAGGTGCGGTGACGTAATCCCTAAGATATGCAGATTGTTTTAACTGTCTATTAGATTTGCGTTGTCCCACCAGTTCCTGTCTGTAGTCCGGTTTCGGCGGAATGTTTTTGGATATATCTGGTACAGGCGGTTCCGCATCCTCACTGGACGACTCGGTGACGCTAATGCTGTCGTTGTTGTCCTCTGATCTTTGCGGGCTTGCCTCCGTTAAGTTATTCGTCTGTTGGCGAGGCCAATCCCCTCCCTGATTCTTCTTCATGTATCGCACCCGGTTGCTGACTTCCTTCGATTCTGCTTTCCACCATCTCAAATTCGGTTTCTTCGACATCCGCTCCCCCCTCAGTTTGAGAGTTACAGGAGTCGCGGGAACTGGGTTGTAGCCTAGAGCGAAGCTGATCTATATGGCGTTTCCATATTTTTCTGTCCCATGTTTGCACATGGTACGATCTGGGCCCAGTGGTTTGAGTTACGGTTGCTTCGACCCATAACGGTTCGCCAGAGAGGTTTTTAGTGAAAACTAAGTCGCCTACCTTGAACTCGCAGCATTTTCCGCTAGATCCACAGGGTTTCTCTGGAGCCGGTCGAGGTGGGAACGGAGCTTGCGTCCCATCAACACTTCAGCTGGAGTCTTGTTGGTGACGCTGTGCTGGGTGATGTGTTGGAGTAGGAGTATTCTATTTAGTTTGTCGTCAATGTCCCCATAGTCCATTTTGTGGAGAGTTTTTTTAACAAATTGGACCATGCGCTTGGCCCTGCCATTAGCCGCAGGGTGCGCCGGCGAAGTTAGCGCATAGCGGATACCTCGGTCCGCTAAGTATTGTTCAAATGCCAGGGTGGTGAACTGGGGTCCGTTGTCGGAGACCAGAACGTCTGGCAGCCCATGCGTTGCGAATAGCCTATTCAATTTTCGGATGACGGACTCGGTTGTAGTATTCTTCATTTCGTGGATCTCGAGCCAGTTGGAATAGGCATCCACTGTTAGAAGGAATGTATGTCCCTTAGTAGGTCCCGCAAAATCAACGTGGGCCCCCGGGGGGGTTCCCACTCTGTTGGAGTTGCTCTAGGTGGGGCACTGCTGACTTCTTGCACTTTAGACAAGTCTTTACCCAGGCTTTGATCTGCTTGTCGATGCCCAGCCACCACGCGTAGCTTCATGCGAGCGCTTTCATACGCACGATGCCAGGGTGACCATCATGCAATGTTTTCAATACTGCTCGTTGTAACCACTCTGGGACGACGACTCTGTCTCCCCATAGGATGCAGCCTTTTTGCGAAAAAAGTTCTGTTTGCCTGTTTTTGAAAGAGGTGAAGTCGTCAGAGGTTTGTTCTACTGGCCATCCTCGTTCGACCCAACTGAGAACTCGCGCCAGGACAGGATCTCGTTTTGTTTCGATCGCAATGTCTCTGGCTGTTAGCAGCGGTGAATGTTGTGTTTCAATCTGGAGTGTCATAAGGGTTGGAGTTGGGTTGTCAACGGTTTCCGGAAGTGGGGCATGGCTCAATGCATCAGCGTGGGGAATGGCTTTCCCCAGGTGGTGTTGTAATTTATAGTTGTACGCAGCTAAGAACTCCGACCAGCGAGTCATTCTAGGTGACAATATAGAGGGGGTTGGCTTGTCTCCCGCTATAATCCCTAGCAAAGGTTTGTGATCGGTAACAATAGTAAAAACTCGTCCATATACATATTCATGAAACTGTTTCACAGCAGATACAACAGCAAGAGCCTCTTTATCGATTTGACTATAGTTACGTTCAGTCTTTGATAGGGTCCTTGAAAAATAGGCAATAGGGGCCTCACTACCATTTGGTAACACATGACTCCAAATGGCTCCTACTCCAAACGGTGACGCGTCACATGTAATTGTTAAAGGGAGAGTCTCGTTATACTGCATTAAAACAGCATCTGAGGTTAGTAGGTTTTTCACTTGTCGGAATGCGTGCTCCTCTCGGTGTCCCCAGACCCAGGTTGCTTTTTTGTCGAGAGGTCTATGTAGGGGCTCAGCTACGGTCGCTTTCTGGGGCAAGAAGATGTTGTAAAAGTTAATGAGCCCCAGGAAAGCTTGGAGGTCAGTCTTATTTCTGTGTCTTGGGGCGTTTTTGATTGCTTTTAGTTTGCTATTAGTGGGGTGAATGCCTTGCTTATCGATTAGGTACCCCAGGAACTCTACTTTCAGGAAACCATCGAGAGGGACGACCCTGAGTCGACTTCCATCACACAAGGCTGTTTTTCGATGGCGACCTTCACTCGGATCTTCTTTGCATCTAACGATGAAGCGTGACCGATTGTAATGGTTTGGTGTGCCTCTTCCCATCTCGTTGAAGTGGCCAGTGTTTTATTTCTATAGGAGTGGTTATTCCATTGGTGGTTCAATTGTTCCCGACTCACAGGACGATTCCCTGTGGTCTGGCGATAGTTGTTTCCCCTCTGAATTGGGCTGGATCCTTGCTTGCTTCTACAGACCTTCCCAATGTGGCCTCTTTTCCCACAGAAATGCCAGAGCGCGTCGAGGAATTTGCAGTCTGATCACGGGTAGTTTGCCCCACAATCCGTGCATTGGTGCTGTAGTCTTTGATTTCGCTGGTGGCGTTGGTCACATTCAGACCAGAGCCGGTTGACCTCTCCTCATCACTTTCTGATGGTGATTCGAGGTCCTCGTGGTGGGTCGCTGTTGTGTGCCTCTCTAGGCGAGGTGAGGTATCGCTGGCGAGTTGACAGAGCGGTGTGTGGTGCGGCACATTCGGGCGGCCGACTTCCTGGTTGCTTCTGCTGCAGTAGCATCTTTGATGACAACAGCAAGGTTGATGTCCCCTTTGGCCATGATTTTGCTCTGCGCGGTGTGGTCATCTAATCCCAGAATTATTTGGTCTCTCAGAGCTTCTTTGAGATCTGTAAACCCACAGAGGCATCCCAGGTTCCGGAGATCCGCAATGAAATCTGCAACGCTCTCTCCTTTCCGCTGGTCCCCCTGGTAAAATTCATGTTTTCGGACAAGCGTTGGTACAGCAGGTGCATAGTGAACCCGTAGAAGGGGCACGAGGACATCCCAGTCCATGAATTTCACCTCAGCCGGTTTCGCTACTGCCTTGGCCATCTTAAAGATGGCAGGCCCGCAATGGGTCAGGAACACTGCTCGCTTTTTCCCCGTAGTGGCATCCTTCAAGTTGTTGGTCTCCAGAAACATGGAACCGGTCTATGTATGAGTCCCAGTCTTCTTGTGCCGGGTCAAATGGAGTGGGTGGTATGGCACCGCCGGACATGGTTTCCGTTGTCAATGCGCCTTGAGCCACGTGCTCTGTTAGGTGCCCTGTAGTGTTCAGTCAGCTCTGATGTCTCCGCACCCCATCTTTGTCGCCAGTGTTAAGTTCTGCGCATGGGTGCAAGGAACGGAGACGAGGCAGTGAACAGTGAACTTCAACTCTTTATTAATCATCCTGAACAGAGCAAAAGCCTAGGGCAGCAGCTGACCTATTAGCCAATGAGAAACATGGAAGTGTAAACCCTTGAACCAATGAGAGCTGGCCCGTTAACAGCCAATCAGATTCCCCAGAAAGGACCAATCCAATATCGCTATTATTGGCCAATCAGAAGTGCAGGATTAGAACCCTGCTTTTCCTTAAGGTTTGTTAAAACTTTATTAAACGCCTTTATCAGTTCATGACAGTTCTAATTTGGATTTTGTTTCATTTGGAAGCAAAGCTTTCCCCACTTTGAACTGGTTAACACACTTTACCACCACCCCCTGAATAGAATTTATTAAGCTATCATAAAAATGAACGTTCCAGAATTTGAAGCTTAAAATTATATGTGAATCTGTACGAAAGCATGATTAATACCTATTAAGATATTGGCAGTTGTTTATATGTCAGCATCGACCATTGGGTCACAAAAGAACAGCAACGACTGAACAATTAAACAACAATAATCATTTTGAATTTATGGCACATATTTTTCAAGTGGAAACATAATAATTGAACCCAGGAATTGCATCTGTTTCTTCATAAGCTATGCTCATTCCATTCCGTAGATTTTCTTTCCAATGTATGTGTTATGATCATTACTCAATTCCAACAGAATAACAAGAGTTGGAAAGGACCTTAGAGGTCTTCTAGTTCAACCCCCCTCCTCAAGGATTCTACTTCTCTTACCCAGAGATACCCACAATAAAAATACATATACTTACGGTTTGTAACTTTGGCTGTTAGTATCTGGCTGAATTTCTCTGGAGACTCCACATTTTCTTCATCAGTTACATTTTCAAAGCTAATAATAAACATCATAGCCACTCCTTCTTGATTTTTCACTGGGATGATGTGAGTGTTACAAATGAAAGTAGACCCTAGAAAGAAGAGGGAAAAATATAAACAAAAGTTTCTGTGGAAGTAATTCCATTCCAATTATGGTACTTTCCTAAAAAAAGATTCCAAAATGGTCACCAATCAGAGAAATACAGGCATGCCTGTTTTATTGTGAGTACCCTCTGACAATTCAAACATAGTGTGCTCCATTCCAGAACATTTGCATGGTGGCTTCTCCCTCAATTGTGTTTTGTGCACCACAAAAGCTTTGGACACATGTATAGAATTCCACCAGGGAAGAAACTCAGTAGCAACCACTAAGTGAAATGTATTTTACCTTTAGACCCATACAAATGATTAAGAATTTTATTTATGGCAATGCCACAAATGAAGCCCTTTTGGTCCCCGAAGCACTGAGGCAAACACGGTTTTCCAAAGGCTTATAAACAGTCATATGAAAGGTTTTTCCTGGTCATTTGCACAGGGGTATATATGCACAGAATCTTCCGGGATTGCTACCAAAATAAATCATGTTAGGAATCAAGTGTGGGATCTTGATGACCCTTCAGCTAAAGCCAGGATAGTCAAAAATGTAAGACTGTATTCAATTCGATAAAAACTGCAGTATTTGTTTGACCAGTATGTTCAATCCTGGGCTGCCACTCTCTTTCTCTGTGCGCGCGTGCACACACACACACACACACACACAGACTGTTCTGCCTAGAAGCAGAAACTTGGGAACCTTCAAGTGCCGGTTCATCCTCCACAAACTTCTGGCAAGTCCTAACTGAGGTTATTTCGTTTGCCCATCCCCACAAACCCTCCTCCCACAAAACCATGGCAGCAATTGTCCCTCTGGCTCAGCAATCTGGTTGAACTTGTGTTTTTGTTGGTGCAGCCTATGAAAGCAATTTCAGAGAACCTGCCACTGTATTCACATCCCTTGCACGGAAAACATGCAGAAAGCATCACTAAAACGGCACAAAAATAGATGTGGAAAAAAAATGCCCTTTGGTTTTGGAAGTCTAGCGCATACACTGAAGTCAGCAAAAAGGGCACTTTTCTGTACCATTTATATTTAGCTTGCTTTATATATATATATATATATATATAGCTTTTAAAAATAGATACATAATGGTCTGAGATCTGGCATTTTTTTCTTCCCCCTCCAGAACCTGCTACTTATTTAATTATTTACAGTACAGTAACTTTTAAGACTCCTCCTCTGCCTGGGAGTCTAGACTGCTACTCAGAGTAAAAACCAAGTAACAGCTGTAAAGCCTGTGGATTACTAACATCAGAATAAAACCCTTAAACCACAGACAGTCTGCTGTATGATGACGTCCCATTAACTGCGCAAGGAATCATCTACACTGTTGACTTGGCTACTTTTTCCACCTCCACCTTTTGGCCTCCAGCTGCTTCATGGTGACCCATCCTGGATGTTAATTCCTCCAGGGGAGGTCTTTCAAATGATAGCTTCCCAATGGCATGGCCCACTGGTTAGTCATTTGGAAAAAGGTCTTCTTCTGCATGGTTCCTGAAATGTCAAGGACCCTCTTTTAGATCTGAAGTTGCTTTGACATTTGTCTGCTTTTAGGAAGGGGGTCAAGATAGACCTTCACTTTTAGCCTTCCAACATGGCTTCTTCACCCCTTGTCAATATTGGATTAGACTCATACAGTACAATGTTCCTAAATGTATTTTTCACCCTTTTGTTTTTATGTTTCTCTTCCTATATTTCGTCACCTTGAGTCCCATACTTTGATGGGAGTTATAGTTCAATATATCATCTGCAGGGTGTCAACTTTGGAAGGCTGCAGCACTCTAAGCATATATCATGAAATAAAATGTATATTGTTTCCCTTGTTGTGTGTCATTTTATGACGGCACAAGCTACGCATAAAGACTGACAGGTCTTGCCTTTCAAATGTTGTAGCTGCGGCTTCAATCCATTTAATAAAACAGTTAAGCTGTGACACTTGCCACGGTTTCCATGGGAACAAACAGGATGACTTTAGTAAACAGAAAATAAGCAATTTAAGACTCTTCCATCTGGGATAAAAATAGAAATGCTGCAGGCTGCGTGCTGAAATTGAGATTGGTTAATCAGAATATTGGAAGAGAGACTAGACAGACCCATTATGCTTTCAGTTCATTAACAAAAATAAATATTGACTTTAAGAGACTTCAAAATGATATTTCCTGATTTATTGGAAAAGGCAGTTGCACCACATAGTTTGGGAATGTTTGACATGTTTTGCATCAAGGTTTATTACATAGTGACATGCAGACTGCTTAGCCTCTGATGCCAGGGAGGGAGAGAGGGAGGGGAAAAGAAATGAGATACATACTTAATAGCACAATGTGGAATCAGTTGCAATAGGCTTTGAAAATGGAGGATTTTGCTCATGCGATCCAAGATTGGCACTATTTTGGCAGGACATCATGCTGGGAGCCTGCAGTTTCCCTCTTGGTTTTTAAATCCATGGCTAAATTTGGAAGGCAAAGCCACTCAAGCTTGTTCTAACTCTCCTTTATCTGTTGTGGTTGTCTGGCAGCAGGTGCGGATGGCTGAGGTCTCGAAGAATGAGGACTTGGATGAGGGGCCTGCGTGTGATGCAGGGATGGGGCCAGGACCATCAGAGAGTGGAGTGCTGCCTTTGGAGCTTATGGAGGCTGGCAGCAGTGATGCAGAAGACCCTGAGGAGCCTATGCCCAGTGCACGTACATGCAAGGCTGCTCGAAGGAAAGAGCAGCTGCAGCAGCATGGGCGACTTGGGAGTAAGGCTGCAAGGTGATGGCCCCTCCCTTAAGGGATAAAAGCCAGCCCTCAGAGGTGGGGTTCTTTGCAGGAAGCAAAGAACTTCTTGCACTTCAAGTCTTCTGGAAGTTCGGACTCTCCTGGTTTGTGTTTGGAGACTTTTGGTTTTGATTATTTCCTTGCAATTTAATCGAGTGTTCTTGGCAGCCTTGCACAACCTTGGCAAGGCTTGTTCTTATCTGGGACAATTAGTTTTTAATAGCGTTTTACTGTGAATGAACAGGATTCACAGAGAAGCATTAAAAAGATTTTGCTTTTATCTCTGTTTGGTGTTTGTTTGCTTTGAACAAAGCTTGGGTCAGAACATTATCCCAGGGCTGATCTTCTCATCTTCCTTCGGGATTATGCTATATGACATCTGGAGTTCTGCTTATTGCAGCTGGTTATAGTTCAATACATTTGCTGGGTGTCAACTTGGGAAGGCTTATGCACAATCAAAAAAGGGGAGAAAAGTTTGCATGAAAATTGCACGTATTGACTCATCTGGCTTGATGTATTATTGGTATGACGGCCATCACAGAAACGGGAAAATCAGATATGTCTAAGGTATTGGATCAATTATCCCGTGTAATTGATAGGCAACTTTAAGAATGCTTTTTAACTAGGCACAGCGTATCTGGGTTGCAAAATCCCAAGTGACTCCCAGAAGGCTTACACATTTCTGATGAAATGTTATCTTTTGAGTTGGGCTGGAAAGAATGACTTCCCCAAAGGGAGAGAATTATCCTTTGGCTCAGCTTAGGGCTCCACCCAGCACCCACAGTTCTGCAAATGGGATGTTTTAAAGTAATGGAAGGATAAAATGAATCAATTCATGAATTTGGGCATCAGCACGTTACCAATATGGAATTCATTATGTGGAAATCCTACCATTAAAGTAATACACTTCTTACATTTATTTCCCTTTGTTTTTCCTCCTCATCATTTCAACATTTAAAAGATTCCAATGTCCACTTCTGAAGTTAAAGCTTTTAATTGAAGTCTGAAATTACTCTTGGCCTATCTTACATTATGCGATGTAATCTTAAATACATTCTTCCGAACTATTTCATCAAACCACAACTCTGCTAAAGAAATTATCATTTTCAGCTTGCCACTACCTGCATGACAGTCTAATGTCACAGCAATTTTTCTATGTTCCAACAGATGGTTTTAGATGTGACTAGAGAAAAAAAATAGAAAAGTTTTTTTTATAGTACAAGACTTTGAGGGTACCATAACTAAATTAATTTGAAATTGAACATGAAGAATCCAGATTTACAGTTATCTACCTAAACAGAAATATGCAAAACTTTTAAAAATCAAACCAAAAATCTGGTTTTGAATATGAAACATCTTGTTTTGGGTGGTGTGCTTGGCACTCAAAAGAGGCTTTTGCATTCAGATTGGGCCATTGACCTCAGAACATGTTGCTTTGAATTTGAAGTGATTTGAATACAAAACAGTTTGCAGTTTGTCTGGATTACCTATGAAGAAATTCTGCTTGATGTCAGACTAACAATTAAGCTCAGACTGTTTCAAGAAGATTCCAAAATTCAGTGAAAAATAAATCCATTGATCATCAGGGGTAAAACTCAGATTAAGGCATCATCAGAAATTATCTCCTTCTTAACCCCAGTTCTGAAAAGGGTTGGCCATGGACTTTCTGATAATCTCCCATCCAAATACTAACCAGGCTTGAATCTACTTAGCTTTTAGCAGATCATGAATAGCTGATTAGATGTAACCACATACTAAGGCAAGATGTACCAATTGCAATAGCATTTAGACTTATATCCAGCTTCATAATGCTTTACAGCTTTCTCAAAATAGTTTACAGAGTCAGCACATTTTCCCCAACAATTTGGATCCTCATTTTACCAACCTCAGAAGGTTGGAAGCCTGAGTCAATCTTGAGCAGGTGAGAATCAAACTGCTGGCAGTCAGCAGAATTAGCCTGCAATGCTGCATTCTAACTACTGTGCCATCACAGCTCTTTTGTAAAAGTAAGTCCTATCTAATTTAATGGAGTTTATTCCCAAGTAGAATTGTGTATGAATGCCCTGGCTGCAAAAATGGAATATATTCAGGATCAAAAGGCAATGATGGGAAGCTTGGATGAATGAATATTCTTTTCTTGTGACAAAAAAAGAAGATTTAATTATTTAAAAGTACACTCTGTAGGTAACAGAACAAGGACAAAGCAAACCTGTGTACATGCAATGTGATAGAAAGTGAGAATTGATTCCTGCTAAATAAGCTCATAGTTTTGTTCATAGTTTGCTTCATTACTGTTGCAGAAAGAAGGTTTTAGCTTGATACTGCAGATGTGCGTTAAAAGTGGCATTGAGAACTTGGGTGCTTCAAACACTTGAAATATAATGTGAACATATATATAATGAAGCATTATAAAAACGTTTTTAAAAATCCCAAACTTTTACAAGAATGTGAGGTTTTTGTATCATCAGCGATGAAGATAAATCCTCCCCCATCCCAGCATACTTTCTAAAGAATGAAAAGAGAACATCAACAGCTTATTATATAGCTAACATTAACTTGAAATAAGATATGGAAGCAAATTTAGAAGATTGAAGAATAAATATGTAAATACAGGCAAGACTGATTTCCTCTTCAGCATCACATATTCTCTGTCATTTCTTACTGACAAGCTCATCATAAAGAGGCAGTGATGATGAATAACAACAGTTCTTCAAGCGGATTTCATGAACACATTCCCATTTAAGGTTGTTGTTTAGTATTGATTGAAATGGCTCGCAAAGCTGAGTCTTGCACAAACTTCACTAATACTTTGCTTTCAATAAAGTGCAGTCCTTTCTTTGTTTGCCTATTAAACTTTCCTCATTAATGTTGCTCTCTTGTTCAATTTCCCAGATGGCATCTATCAAATGCATTGCTGAAATACCAAGTTATTTAGGTTATTTTCCTATAAACAGATATCAGGCTAGTCTTTTAATGGAGTTAAATTGAATCAAATTTGGTACTGTTATCTTGCATCATTAAAGACTGGCAGCTCAAGAAATGCATTATTCAAATTCTGTAAGAGCTGTAAGTCATGGTGTCTGTCTGCTAATATACAGTAGCTTCTCAAGTCAAATAATTTATCTTCCCACTTGCGCTTCTTGTGCATCCATGAAATGTGGTCAGTTTGGAGCATATATATGGGGATGAAATTATGAGAATGAAATAAATTTGTGGTGTCTGAGCAACAGCCCAGGTACACTGAATTTGGGCTCCTTGATGCTCTCTGAGTTTGGTAGAGGTTGTTTTTGCAGATGTTTCATAACCAAATTTAGGTAACATCATCAGTCCAAGGACTCCACGCAGGAGTGGGATTCTACCAGTTCAGAACAGTTCTATAGAACCGGCTGTTATGATTCTGTGCAGTTTGGAGAACCGGCAAATTGCACCACTGACTGGCCCCTCCCCCCCCCCGTCGGATTTCTGCTTTCTAGCTAATCTAAATAATTGTTGTACTGCTTTGCCTTTGCCCAGGAGGCTTCCCTAAGGCCCAGTCAGGGGTGGTATTCAGGGAAATGGGGGATGGGGGAGAAGTGGCCTGAGAGCAGAGCCAAACCTTCCTTAGGACTGAAGCTTGCTATTTTTCTGTCTGTTTTGAAGGCAGTCTTAATGTGATGCCTGTGTAGTATCTTACTGATTTTGTCTGTAGTACCTCTTATGTAGGGCAGGACAGCTGTTCCATAGGTCTATTCATCTTCTGACCTCTGGAACAGCTGTCCTGCCCTACATAAGAGGTACTACAGACAAAATCAGTAAGCTATACACAGGCATCACATCAAGACTGCCTTCAAAACAGACAGAAAAATAGCAGCCATCCTTAGAAACCCCAAAGATAAAACTGACCTGGAAACCAAGGCATATACGAAGTCCCCTGTGCATCATGACCGGTCACATACATTGGACAGACCAATAGAAGAATAAGTACTCACCTGGATGAACACAAAAATGCAGTAAAAAAGCTGGAACACACTTCCTCACTAGTCCAACACATGAAAGCCACAGGTCATAGCATCAACTTCAATGGCACCAAAACACTAGCCACTATAGAAAACCCCAACCACAGAATTATCAGAGAAGCCATAGAGATTGAAAAAAGACCTGAAAGCATGAATAGAAGAGATGATTCCACTGGACTGTCAATCATTTGGAAGCCTGCACTCACAAACAAAAAAAATCTCCACACCACTAGCCAAGCAAACACCTGAGCACAAACAGATCCCCCCTGATACCTCCAGCTCAAACACACCCCAACCAGGCACCCAGATGAAACCTAGCTTCCTAACAAATGATAGCCGTCCATTTACTCAGAGCCAAGCTGCACGAAAAGCCTCCAATACAAGAACACAATGTTTCCAGCCAATCAAGATACAAAAAAAGCCACAAAACAGACAGAAGATATTAGAAACACCAATCAAGCAGAACACAGCAAACTCCAAGACCAATAAACACAGACCAAGACTCCCAACCAATCAGGATGAAGAAAAAACCATTCTGGCACTATATATATATCATACACACACACACACACACACACGCACACACACATCATCAGGCTTCTGTATAGTGATATATAGTGATGATGGCAGATGAGATTCTGCTGAAACGTTGCTACATCTTTAAAAGCACCACTACTATGACGTGGGAAAATACCCGAACAAAGCTGAATGCCATACATGTAAGTACCCGCGAAAACTTAAGAAATATATATATATATATATATATATATATATATATATATATATATATATATATATATATGTGGATCTTTGGTTGTTCGGGTTTTCTCCCGCGTAAGATTGGAAGTATCTAGGCAACGTTTCGATGAAGTCTCATTCATCATCTTCAGGCTTGGTCTTCAGCTCTGTGCTTCTCAGAGTGATGTGAGCTTGCAGCTGCTTCTTCCTTTTAACTGCTAGTGGGGGTGTGACTTGATTGGGTGGGGGCTTGGCTGTGTTCTGATTGGGTGGGGGTGTGTTCTCATTGGTTGGGGGTTTGGCTATGTTCTGATTGGTTGGGGGGTTGGCTGTGTTCTGATTGGCTGGAGGCGTGTTCTGTTCAGGTGGGGGCTTGATTGTGCTCAGGTTAGTCTTAGTTGCTGGAGGGTTTGAGCTGGTGAGCTGTGATCTTGCTGTTTGGCTTCGAGTTCGTGGTCGTGCTGCATCTTCATGGTGGAGGTCAGTTCGCTTCAAGTATGGCTCAGAGGGGTTTGAGGTGGGTAGTGATGCAGCTGCAGTGCGGCTTCTGGTCCGTGGTCGTGTTTCATCTTCTGTGTGGGTGTGAGTCTGCTTTCTATGTGGAAGTGGGGTGGTGGCATCTTGTGTGGCTCTCAGGGGTGTGGGTCTGGTGTCATTCTTCATGTTAGGTACGCGTCTGTTCATGAGGGCGGGTTTCCAAATGGCTGGTAGGCGGGAGGTATCATCTCGTTTATTCATGCTGTGTGGGCGTTTTTCTATCTCTATGGCTTCTCTGATGATTCTGCTGCTGAAGTGTTCGGTTTTGGCGATAGTTCTGCTATTTTTAAAGTCAATCTTATGTCCTGTGGCTTTGAGGTGTTGGACCAGGGAAGAGGTCGGTTCTTCCTTTTTGATTGAGTTCTTATGTTCTTCAATGCGTGCACCTATTCTTCTGTTAGTCTGTCCAATGTATGTGGTGGGGCAGGCAGTGCAAGGGATTTCGTATACTCCTTGATTTTCCAACTCGATTCTGTCCTTAGGGTTTCTTAGGATGGTGGATATCTTTCTGTTTGTGCAGAATGCTGTCTTAATGTTGTGTTTTTGGAGGATCTTGCTAATTTTGTCCGTAGTGCCTTTTATATATGGGAGGAGGGCTTTGCCATTCTCTTGTTCTTTGTCTTGGATTTTGGCTGGGGTTTCTTTTTGGATTAGGTGGGTGATCTTCTTTCTTTGGAATCCATTGGCTGTCAGCACGCCGGTGAGAGTGTGTAGTTCGGTCTCTAGGTGTTGTTCATCGGCTAAGCATTTTGTTCTGAAGATGAGTGTCTCAGCTACGGAATTGATCTGTGCTGGGTGGTGGTGTGAGAGTGCGTGTAGATAGCGGTTTGCATGTGTTTTCTTCTGGTAGATGGTGTGTCCTAGGGAGCCATTGGATTTTTTGTATACCAAGACATC
This sequence comes from Hydrophis major, assembly GCA_033807585.1. Taxonomy (NCBI): domain Eukaryota; kingdom Metazoa; phylum Chordata; class Lepidosauria; order Squamata; family Elapidae; genus Hydrophis; species Hydrophis major. The sequence goes on from CM066328.1 coordinate 182,286,026, forward strand.
TCGGAAGGGAAGTTGGTTGTTAGCTTCTGTTTCCTTGGTGAATTGTATTTTGGGGTGTTGGCTGTTGAGGTGTGTGAGGAAGTTGTTCAGTTTTTCTTTCCCGTGTGGCCAGATTATAAAGGTGTCATCTACGTATCTGAGCCAGAGTTTGGGTTTGTGATCATATTTTTCTAGAGCTTGTGTTTCAAAGTGTTCCATGTAGAGGTTAGCGATGACAGGTGAGAGGGGTGATCCCATGGGTGCTCCTTCTATTTGTTTGTATTTTTGTCCATTGTAGGTGAAGTATGTATTGGATAGGCAGTGGTTGGTCAGATCTAGGATGTGCTTGGGGGGGTTGTATTTGTTTTGGATGGCTGTCAAGGCTTCTTTTATTGGCACTTGGGTGAAGAGGGATATGACATCGAAGCTCACTAGTAGGTCACTGGGTTGTAAGTTTTGTTTCTTTATGATCTCGATGAACTGGAATGAGTTTCTTACGTGTGAGTTGATGGATTCTGCATAGGGCTGTAGTTGTTTGGCGAGAAATTTGGCTAGGTTTTGTAGAGGTGAGCCTATGGAGCTGACGATTTGTCTAAGTGGGGTTCCTTCTTTGTGTATCTTGGGGAGACCATAAAGTTTAGGGCATCTGGATGATTTCTCTCTGGGTATGATTCTTTGCTGGATTTCTTCACTGATGGGGGAGGCTTTTATTTTGGATCTGGTGGTTTTTTCCAGGTCGGTGGTGGGGTCTGTCTTTAGGGGTTTGTATGTGGGGTCTTGGAGTAGGTTGGTTAACTTGGATTGGTAGTCAGATGTGTTCATAACCACTGTCGCATTGCCCTACCAGCAGACAATGTAGCTTATAGTTGGAGAACAATCCAAGAAATAATAGACATAGAAATAATACTATATACATGTTCAAATTAAGGTCTTCCCATCACTGGCCCCTTTTATTTGAAATGTTAAAGCAAGTTTTGCGTGCATGAAACCATATTTAAACATCTGCAAAACCTCAAAGAAACATTTTCTAGAATTTGCAAGAAAAAAAGTAGAAAGAAAACCCACAGTAATTTATCCATTGTGAAAATCTGAGGAACCCTAAATAAATCTATTCATAAAAATGGATAAAGATGATAAAATTGAATTTGTGCTGGGATTATTTGGCCATTTACTCATTGCTGAGAGGATTGCAAAGTGGGGAAATATATTTAGGAAAAAGAAAGGACAATAAAAGAATAGTGAGTTGTGTATAAAAATACCTATCCAACTACTAGTATATAAATAAATAGAAATAAGTACGTGCTTTATTTCAGTGATGATGTGATCAGTGCTTGGTCTTCCAAAGAAAAAAGGCCCTGTTTTTGCTTCTGATGCATCTTTAATACTGGAGATAGGCTATTACAGCCTTTCAAGTGGAACAAGGAAGCTCAGCTAAGGTTCAGATAGACTCTGCTTTTCCAAGTGAGGAGCACTGGCCTAATTTTCTGGTAAAGTTAGGTGAGACACACATAAAACATGTATGCCTTAAATGGGTTAAATATATTGCAGGAGATTCCTTCTCTATAAGAATGCTTAAATTGTGAAGACCATGCTTTGATGTAAATCTGATGTAGAATTTACTACTAATTTGAAAGTATATAGATTTGTAGCACATCCAAAATGTGGGTTTGTGTCTAGAATTATATTTCACTAATTGATATCACCTGATACTGACCTATGTATTGTTTATAGTTTTGTCCTTGTTCTGTACTGTCTCAATCAAATATTTTCAGCTTAACATTCAACAATAATCTTTGAGTTTTCTTTAGAGAAAGGATATGAAATATTGCATATAGTAAGAACCTAAGTCCTTAACGATATACTAGATATACAAACTTTTGCAGTGCTCGAGATCCATTGTTTACCCACTTGTCCTGTTGTTATTATTTCTACTTTACTTCTTACTTTCTTAAATTTATACTCTTTTTACAGATGCCAACATCATACATGCTCAAAAAGGCTAATATGAATCTGCCCATGAAAAGTGAAATAGACGCAACAGCTTAATCATGTCCACCAGAATAACACGTGAAAGTACTTGCAAATATATCTGTAAAACAAAGTCCTTTAAAAAAAAGAAGAAGAATGGGAAGGCCAATTTGAACACATCTCAATTCATGTGCAGTGGCTAATAGGCAATCAGTTCCATTCAGGAATAATAACCTGAAAGAAAGTAATTGATACAAATAGTGATGAGGTCAGTCTTAGTAGTTATTTGCCTTTCTGTTTTTCAGCATAGTTTCTCCCTCTGGAATCAATTATCTCTCCATCAATGAAATGAAAGCGCTGGAGTTAAATAATGTAATGTAATATAATAATGTAATTGAAACCAGTAGTCCAAACTTAAGACATTTATGGATCACTTCACTCGTCCCTAAAGTTTAGGCTGCATATGTGAAAGAAATGCTCCTGTCTTGGTTCCATCATAATGTATATATCACACCCAGGGATGTAATATTAATCTCTTTCAAGGCTCTGAAATGTGATGTTAGTATACACTATAATAGTTAGGTCACCCATTAACATCTGTTTTTTTAATTCAGATTGTTGGTTTGTTTGTTTTTATTGTTGTAAACTATCCAGACTTTCAATGTTCAAGCCATATACGCTATTTAAATGAATAAAATGCATGCCTTCATCGATCAGGCACAATCCTAATTTCCAGTTATTTATATATTTGTATCTTAACTCATTGATTATTTACATGATAGACTTGGGTTGTCAGTGGTGGTATGCTACTGGTTTGGCCCGGTCTGGCAGAACCAGTAGTAAAAAAAGCCTCAGATCAGCTGAGCGGAGGGGAAAAAAGCCTTCAACAATCAGCTGGGAGGATAAAAGATGGAAAACTGCATGGGAGGGTAGGAGGGTTGCTCCTAGTTTTTCATTTCTTCATCTTCTCAGTTGATTGATGCGTTAGGGGAGTGTGTCCACTGAACTGGTAGTGACTAAGGTAGCATTCCACTACTCTAGATTGTGTATAATTGTCTTTTTTATTTTGTCACACTGTGGTGCTATAACGGGCTGTGAGAATAACCGTGATGAACAGGAGGAAGAGCCACAGCTGAGGTAAGAGTCCGATAAGAGAAATTGTCAGCCGTGAAGGCTATCTTTTTCTTTGGGTCTTCAGGGCTGCCACATTTAGTACTGTGGGAAAACGGGAGGGGGGTTGCATGGAGTTGGTGGAGATATATAGCCATAACAACATTCTTTTCTCTGGGAGTCAAGGATATTCAGCCTGCACCTGGAGAGGCGTGACTGGGGAACATCTCCAGTTGGGACGGTGGAGTGATTGGACCATATGATGGGCATGAGGGTGAAGGGGAAGGGACTTTGACTTTGTTTTGGGTGGGGAAGACCCGAGGGCTTTCACATTCGGGCTTTCCCAGATATGCCAATATGACATCTCTAATAAAATGGAACTTTGAGGAACTGCTGGCCTCGGAGTCTTACTTGGTTGGGGATATTACTGGAATCCTGTCAGAAATGTGAGTGCAAAGTGTTGAGGTAATTCCCCATTATGAGAATGAGCGCATACAGGGAGACGTATTTGAGAGAAGTGTTTGAATAATACACACACAGTACACAGATATACTGTTCAGTAAATGTAGGTTTTTACTTCCAGAAAGATTTAAGCAAAGTCTAAAATAAGCAATCCAAAGTCATTCACAAGTTAAATCGGTCAGTTTTCAATCCAGGGATAATCCAAATATCAAAGTCCAGTGTCAAAAAACAGTTCGGTAACAGACTTACATTAAATCCAGTAATATCAGTCAATTAGAAGAAATGGAGGAACGGCAATACTTTCCAACAGAAGGAAACAGAGATACTCACTCAGACACACTCTCTTCTGAGACTAAGACTAAAACAACCCAGGTTTCTAGCTCCATCTTATGGCCGTTTGAGAAACCACACCCAACTACAGTTTTGCATTTTCTTAAAGATACAGTTTTAAAATGTTTATCCTGGTTTATATATTTCTAACCCAAATACCAGTTAGGTGTCTTATATTCCTAACACAAAGCAGGAATAAAATTTGAGAAAAACTCTCAAGACTGGACCCTCCCTAGTTCTTTTTAGGAAAAAGATGGGGAGGGGAAATACACATTCAGCGGTTGCAAGATTCTGTTTCTGTAACCCTATAATAGAAATAGTTTTAGCATTCGTAACTGGTCTCCTTCAGAGGGCTGACAGGTACGGCCATATAACACCACTGCCATCCAAGCTTACTTATCACAATAGATTTCCAATGGAATGTAAGGTGCTGGTTATAACCTAAAAGCTCTACTGGGCACAGGACTGGTTACCTATCCCATACTAACCATTGCTGCCTTTAGAAGTCCCAAAGGTACTTTTTTTCAGGAGGCAACTGGACTTTCTTGGTTTTTTTCTTTTGAAGACATTTTGCTTCTCATCCAAGAAGCTTCTTCAGCTCTGACAGGATAGTGGGGAATGGAAGGATTTCTATTCCTTGCAAACAGCTAGCCATTTGCATCCTTTTAGTGGGTCCTTGAAGCACCTGGAGGTTTATCTGTGTCCTCGGAATCACCTGGATCACTGAGAATCTCTACAGACTTTTTGCCTTTACGAAGGCTCTATTTTGTTATTTCTATTTATTGAGGGATTTACATAAGGTAATAAAGCAAATCTAAAGAAAAAAAAGAAAAGAAGAGAAAGAGTCCAAGAAAAGAACAAAAGCATGAAAGAAAATTAAAGTGATGAAATATAATTACTTCTGATCTTCTCTTCAACAGATACTAACAAACCTATTGTCTCCCTTCCCTCTTAACTCTTCAGAAATCCCTTCATAGTCCATGAGCCAAGACCTGAATTTTCACATATTGGTACCACCCGAGGTGACTAATAATCTTAGGTGTTTTTGGCTTCTTTTATGTCTCTAGTTTATGTTTTGATGTGATAGCCCTTGTTAACTCGTAGCTTAATCGAGGTTATCACTCTTAGAATAGATGCACCCTATGTACACGGAAAGAAAGGGTGAACACATACTTTGACAATATTCTCTATTCTGAACATCACCACGTTTATGCTAATGACCAAATATACTATCCAAAATATCTCCAGAACCCTTTCATTGTTAGTATGCATGAACAGTCTAGTCATGGGCGTCCGGAGGGAGGGTGGGGGGCAAGGGGGGTCATTTGCCACCCCCCCCCCACGTGGAAAATGAAAAAAATAATAAAAAGAAATACAAGATTTAAAAAAAAGATATGGACGATAATAAAAATTTATAAAATTTTTATCAATAATCAATATTCTCCGACGCAGCTGATGTAATTGAGCTTCTCCCTTTGATTGGTGAAATAATAACACCATTTTATTCTCAAAGCCACCTTCAAAGTCTAATTACAATCTCTAGAACAGCTAAATTCTACCTTTCAAATATGTGTTTACCGTGCTTAGAAAACGCACATTTCCTTCGCTCCATTGCACATATCCTCCAGTCCAACACCCAAAATATTTTTTTTGCCCCCCCCTGCATTTTTTTCTCAGGACGCCCATGACTCTAGTACAGTCATGTTCAATACCATACAAAGCAGCGTTCAGGCACTTTCAACAGTAAAAGTAATGTTCATATTACTTGCAATGGAAGTTCCAATTACATGTAGGGTTGATCTAGCTAATTTTTTTGGTTTAGGCCTACTTTTGTTTGATAATTCAATTTAATGTTAGCTGAAGAGCAGATTCGATTTGTATTAGCTACAGTGTTCCACAAGAATAACAGATCCTGAAATCAATACACTATAGCATACATACGTTATTCCCCACCATCATCTTGGTCAACATCAGAGTCTGTTAGTTCTGCTTGTGCCTCTTCGTCAGTTGCCTGGTTGCTGCAGGTTTGTAGTCTACACATGTCAGTGCACTTGAGACCATTGCTGAGGCAAGTGCACACTGGAAGTTTACATGAGCGCACACACTTGCAGGAGAGGAGCTGTAGCACAACATCAGGGGCAGGGGAGCCACGCATCCACTCAACAACGAGATTCCCATCTTCATCAGTTGTCCAGCCACAGTCCTTTGGGTTTGGGACAGATGGCAAAGGCTCAAGACATCTCCACCAGATGGCAGCCTGATAGTTTGCACGTAGCATATGCATGGACAGGCAGTCCTTACAAGGAGGAAGTTGGCTTGAGTCCACTTCTCCACGCCTGGCACAGAAGATCTGGTAACGGAGCTTGTTCACCTCTGTTGTGTGAGTGGAAGGATGGTACAGCTGACAGGTGATCTCTTGCAGTTTCTCTGACAGCTCTTCAGATACGTTCCATGAACGCCCGAGTTCGGCGAAGGCTTCTTGTTGAGACCTGTCAGACTTCATCTGCTTTAGAGCCGTCATCTTGCCGCGACCAGCGAATGCACTGATAGTGTCACAACCCGTGAAAGCATGCATACCAATCAGGGCCCTGCAGACACTTAACCCCAGTGCATTGCTGAGTTTGGTGATGTCAAGGAACCTTGTCCGGGCCTTTGTTCCACACTTCTGGTACATGTGGCAAGGTATTTTGTTGCACATCCCCAGGCACAGAACTAGGACATCTGTGTCCTCTGCTGTGACAACAACAGACTCATAGCCAGACTCTGCTGCATGGAGAGCATGGAGAAGTAACCTGGTGTCAGCTTCTTCCTGTGATGATCTCAATTCTGAGACCTCTTCCCAGTGTTCTTTGGTGATCTTGAAGCACAGATGCTCACAGGTAACAAAGAGAACCTTGTCTCGGAGCTTCTCCCTCAGCTGTGGATCCTTCCACTGCTCCACAAGAAACTTGATCAAGGCTGTCTTGTTAGCTGGACTGCATAGGATCTTCCGCCACTGCTGAATCTTGTGCCCAGGTGCAATGTCCTTGAACTGGATTCCTGTGCCTGCACCCCTGTTGGCTCGTTCGACATCTTTGATGGACATCTCCTTGTAGACGTCAAAGACAATATCTACACGATGGCTCTTAGAACCTTCATGGATGACATGGGACAAGGCTGATTCTGCCAGCTGCAAGAAGGTTTGGTCATTCCCTTTCAGCTTCTGGACCAGGCTCATCCCATCAATGATGGTCGCTGATGGCTCTGGGATCACTTCAGCTGGGGCGACATTCTTTTCCAACTCTCTTGCAAGGGCCGCTTTGTTGGTCTTGCGGAGTGACCCATCACCATTGGCCAGTGCCCACGGTAAAGGTCCCAGTGGATGGGCCAAGACTTCACCCATCTGCAGCTTTCTGGTCTCAGCAATCAGAACCATCTGGCCAAAGAGGTTTCTGTCAGCCTTTAGCACCAACTCTTTGCCACGGCCTTTGGTGTTCGTCTTCTTCCTGATGTCAGAGAAAGTGTGCAGCTTCTTCTTTTTCATCCTGTCATGGAACTGTGTAGATGGGATATCTTCTTGCAAGCGCTCTTGCTTGAAGGTTTCGTACGCTTCCTCTCCAATCTTGTAGGCTTCAAGAAGATCCTTGGTCACTTCTGGTGGTGCCATGGAGGCAGTTGACAAGCTCACCAGCTCTTCATGCTCGGGGCTGAAAGGGTTCAACCAGCTGGTCTCCATCAGCTGAACGAGGGACTGCACATCAGCTTCATCTCTTCTTATCCTTGGCAGCTGTAGGTCTGGATGATGGAAGTCAGTGTCATGCTGACCTACCATGTTCCTCAGTTGCCTCAAGTATCTACTGCGGTACTCAGATGTCAGATAGTACCTTGCCACAGCTCCACCTTTCAGGCTGAAGCCCTTGGTGCCTCCTGGTGTCTGCGTGTCTTTGTTAACCGTCTCCTCAATTGTCTGGTCCACAGGTATCCGCCCAAATGGGTTCTGACTCCCAATCTGGACAGAAAAACCTCCCTGCATGAAGTGGGCATGCACTTCAGGGTGTTCTATTGGCAGTCGAGACATTTTGGCATAATAGTAGGTCAAGAAGCGGGCATAGTTCACCTTGTCATAGGCAAAGCACCATGGGATCATCTGCCTGATTGCTGCCAGGTGAAGCATCCAGTTGCCCTCTCTGGATGCTCGGATCAGGCACAGCATGATCTCTGCCATGTCCAAGTAGGACATCCAGAATGCAGAGAGGTTATCTGCATTTCTGAGAGACTCCAGGTAGACTTTAAACAGCTTTATTGTGTGCACACATGACTCGTTATTAAGCAGGTCTTGCAGTGCAGCCTGAGAGACACCGTCGTGGAAGCTGGCAATCTTCTTCAGGGTTTCATCAAGGTGGTGAATGTCTCTTGCATGGTGTTCCTCCAGCCATCGGAGGAATCCTTTCCAGGCAAGCCTCAATAGTGCTTCATAAACCAGCTTGTGACATCTTACTGCTCTGTTGTACTTGCGACCATCCATCACACCATTCACTGAGCCTTCTGCAATGACACCAGCTTCAACACATAGATCCCTGAGCCCTGCATCTTGAAATCGCTTCCCTATGATGGAGAGCATATTGCAGATTGTGTGGAAGTCTCCCATCCTGACGACGATGCTGTTGAACTTGTCATGTTTCCATACTATCTCAACAGCCTTCGCATAAAGCGCCTGGTCAAAGACACAGACAATCTGGTTCAGCTGAAGGGCCTGCATGATGTGTAGGGTCCGCTCCAGCACTTCATTGACCGTGGACATGTCCTTCCAGTTACACAAACTCCAAAGAGGCTTGAAAACAAACTTACTCTACCTGGAAAACAAACTTAATCTATCTGCCCTTCAAAACTCTTTGTAACGATGTTGGAAGAGAAAAAAAAAACATATTAGCAATTTACGAAATACATTTTAATTTGCTATGATGCTCTACATTTACCACAAAAAGTCTCTGCACATGATTTTAATAAATTATCAACATCAATTAGGTTTAATTCTAATGATTTACAGCTTCATTTCGCAAATATATGTGTTATCATGTGATATCACAAGGCCGCTATTCAGTCAAATTGATGGTTTCTTAAAAAACATACAAAGCTACATATCTGAAAAGGCTATCACATCTTAATGTACTTGGTATGGACCCATAAACATTTTAGTACCATTAAGATTTGGTCACCCAAGATGGTACCGATATCTGGCCTGGCCCATGGACTATCAACCCCTATTTCATTTTCATCAGTTTAAGTGATTAAATTTAAATCCATAAACCATCTTTTTGTTTTGTTCTTTTCTTCTTTCAGCAAAAAGTCCATGAAAGATTTTTTAAAAAAACCTTCTTGCTTTCTCCCTGACCAAAGAGGTCAGGTTTGCCATCTGTGCTAGTTCTGAGATTTTTACAATCCGTTATTTAAAATTGAATTTTCTCAATCTTTGACAATTTTTTGCCATATTTTGATTTGATTATATTTTTCTTTATTAGCCTCTGGGTTTTTTTTTTAAATTAATTTTAATTTAACATTTTAAAAGAAACTAACAGACTTGTGCAGGTGAATTCTTGGATAGAAGAGAATCCAATGAAGACTTTCCATGAGTGAGAGGCAGGCAGCTATTTTTCACCATGCAGCTCTTGTGCACCCTCAAAATCTGCTGCAAATGCTCCCACCTAGACAAAGCAGATTTTGAAAGAACCTGGAAGGCTGCAGGGAAAAAAGAAAGGGAGAATCTTAGTGCAAAAGCTCAGTAAATGTGGGTTTCATCACTTGCTTTGTGTATTTGTATTATTTTTACAAAGAGAGAACTGCCTTGTAAATGCTTAGGCTTTGAAGAATGGGATATAAATATATCACTCAGTAAATAATTTAAACCTTTAATAACATAGTGAAAACTGGAAAAGTACAAGGTTGCTCCTATTTTTATCTGTGAAATATTAGAAGGTAAATATTTTATATCTTGGTAAGTCTCCGAAATAAGTTTTCTAACAATGCTGCAGAGATGGAACAATGTTCCTTGCTGCAATAAATATTATTTTTCAAGCTTTCTTTTCAAGACAATGAAAAATCAAGTCTTAGGAATCTTTTAAATACAGACAATCCTTCATTTATTCTAACCACTGCAATATCAATAAGCCATGATGGCAAAATGGTTAGAATATATTGCAAGCTAAGTCTGTCCACTGCCAGGAATTTGATCCTGATGGGCTCAAAGTTGACTCAAACTTCCATCCTTCTGAGATCGGTAAAATGAGGATCCAAATCATTGGGAGTCAAATGCTGTCGCTGTAATCCTCTTAGAGAGTGCTGTAAAGCACTGTAAAGCGGTATATAAGTCTGTGCTATTGCTATTATCAATTGGCCTATGCCCTATTCTTTGTCCCATTGATGTATCAGCAAAACAATTTCTGAGAATTTCTAAATCACAGCTTACTAATAAGAGTAGATTTAGATATACAGGTAGTCCTTGACTTACGATCATAATTAGGACCAGAATGCCAGTTGCTAAGCAAGGCAGTCATTAAGTGAATAAAGCCTTATGATCTTATGATCATGATTTTTGCCATGATTATTAAGTAAATCACTGCAGTTGTTAATTGAATCATGGGGTCATAAGTGACGGCTTTCCCTGTTATTTATTGGGAGCTGGATGGGAAGGTTGCAAACAGTGATCATGTAATTCTGGAGATGTTACAACTACTGTTAATACACTGCCAGTTGTCAAATGCCTGAATTTTGATTAGGAAACTATGAACATGCTTTGACAGTTGTAAGTGTGAAGTTTGGTTGTAAGTCACTTTTTTCAGTACTGCTGTCACTTTGAATGGTCATTAAACAAAAGGCTATAAGTTGAGGACTACCAATAACTATTACTTATTATCAGTAAATTACTATGTCTTACTGGGCATAATTTCAAAGGTAATATCAAAAATCTCTCTATTAAATTGACTTAACCTTGGGGGGGCTAGGTGGGCATGGCCAGTTCAATGTCACTTTTGTTGGGGCGCCTGTTGTAGCCCGAGTATTCTGCCAGCAAAAGCAGCCCTCCCGAGCTCTGTTTTCACTGGCAGAGGGTTGCAGGAGGCCATCGCAGCCCAGCCTTCCCAAGCTCCCTTTTCGCTGGCAGAGGCACCATGGGCTGGTCCTTCATTATTTCCAGGGTGGCCCTGTGGGCCAGATCTAAGCAACCCCACAAGCCTTGAGTGTGACACCCCTGCTTCAAAGATTCATCGTCAAGAAACTACTGGGAGTAGTTTGCATGTTGAAATGTGCTCCGTCTCTTTTTATACCCTAATGTATAAAAAGGGGTAGAAATGTTAGTTGAGGATACAAAAGAAGAATAAAGAAGACCAATGACTGCCTTTGGTTAGGTATTTATTAGGAATTTAGCTTACAATGATTTAGCTTACAATGATTAAATGGGAGCTCTTCCTCTGCCTTGACATTTCCTTCCCCACTCTGCATCGAACAGACATTTAGCCTGTCACTGTAGCTGCTGCTGCTACTCATCCACTTGATTTACTCAGTGGCTGGAGGGCTTCCAGGGCATTTCTTTGCCTCATTTAAAGAAAGAAGAGCAACTCCATAAAATAACACCAACAATAAAAAAAAAAAAACAACTCTCCGAGAGAATAAGCATAGATATATATACCATATACCAGGCGCTCATTAGCTTGAATATGGCTTAAATGTGAATTTTCTGCTCAGCTTTTTCTCTTCCTACATTTCCAGACAACTGGAAATACACACTTGCTTTATTTTTTTGAATATCTGCATCGACCCTAGGACTACTAAGCTCTTTCTCAGATTTCAATGGTAATTATATACATGAATACTGAGAACATTTGCCATGAATTATCTCGTGAATCCTTGCAATTGTAAAAAATTCAATTGTGGATCAGTCTTAGTATCCCCATATTTCTAGGCTGTATTTTGGCTGGGATCTGATGAAACTTGAAGCATTACCAGTTATTTGTGTAATTCACATAACTGAGATTAAAGAATCAAATTATGGGGGGGGGGAACCAAGTCTTAAAAATAATGTTGCAGTTTTAGGGCAGAGGCTCAAAAACAGACTAGCAAGCATTGTTAGCCTGTATAAACGCAAGGAGTCATTGCCCTCTATCTCTTCCCTGCCGAAGTGGCCATCCTGTACAGACACCACTGGTTTGTTTCATGTTTAAATTTCTTGTCTATTTCAACTTTGTGAAGCATAGAAGTAAACCTAAATTAGTCCCAGGTGTTCATAGATTAACAGAGTTGGAAAGGACCTTGTAGGTCATCTCATCCAACCCCCACCCAAACAGGAGACCCTACACCATTTCTGACAGATGGCAGTCCAGTCTCTTCTTGAAAGTTTCCAGTGATGAAGTTCCCACAACTTCTGAAGGCAAGCTGCTCCATGGGTTGATTGCTCTCACTGTCAGAAAGTTTCTCCTTATTTCCAGCTTGAATCTCTCCTTGCTCAGTTTCCATCCATTATTCCTTGTCTGGCCTTCAGGTGCTTTGGAAATAGCTTGACCCCTTCCCTTCAAATATTGGAAGACTGCTATCATGTCTCCCCTGGTTCTTCTCTTTATTAAACTAGCCATGCCCAGTTCCTGTAACTGTTCTTCATATGTTTTGGCCTCCAGTCCCTAATCACCTTGATTGCTCTTCTCTGCACTTTTTCTAGAGTCTCAACATCTTTTTTTATAGTGGGATGATATAAGAATATAATAAAGATTAAAGAAGTATGCAAGATACTAGAAAGAAGCAAATAACAAAGTTCTGTTTGATACATTATCCAAATGTGGTTGTAATTACCTGTCTGTTATGAGTAACATAAATATTTTATACTGTGATTACTATTTGCCAACATTAAATATGCTACAGGTACATAATAACAGCATATGCTTTACCTATGGCAGGCCATCTTATGTTTTCTGATGAGAACAGAACAAGGAAATGGGTGGACATAGCTGCAGACATCACTGTTGAAAAGCATGGATGGCTTGGAAGATCATCTTGGCAATTAACAGTTATTTTGGACAGAATGATTGCCAGCTGATTTAAAAAAAAAATTCCAATGGCCAAGAATAATTTATCTCCCTTTCTGTCCTCATCTTCATCTAGTTTCATTCCTTCTTTTTCTTTCCTGTAACCAGTGTGTTGTAGTGTGTGACTGGTTCATAGAGATGGGAGATTGATTAATTAATTATATAAATGGAACACACTTTTTTTAAAACAGGCAATTGATTTTAATTAACAGTTATTAATTCAGTAGTGTTATTTTTAAATCCTGCCCTTCCTTGATCTGGAGTCCTGATTTTTGATAAACAGATGGATACATTGGTCTATATTCTCATGTTTGGCTGGTGTTATTTTAATGTTATAATGAAAGTTTGGACCATAGACACTTTGATTGGTTTATACGGTATATTGTATATAAACTGCCACGAGTCTTTAAACTGCAGTAGGATAGAAATGCATTAAATAAATAATCAGCATATAGTTTCTTGTGAAATATAAGGCATGAAGTAGCATGTTTCATTCTCCTTAGATTACAAACTGCATCTTAAAATACTGTATATTTATAATTGGAATTATTTTAGCATTCTAGATGGCATTAAAATATTAAAGGGCGTGAAATTCTGTTTTTGTCCTTTAATAGCTCTACTGTTGATCTCTTTATGAAAGAACTTGAGAATATCACATTCTGTTTGAAAAAGTTTGGCTTGGAATATTGATTGCCAACAATGTATGGTTGACTAAGGATAAAGTGGAAGTAATTATCCTGCCTTCTAATACCAACTTCAGATGCAGGATGTTGCCAATATTGTAACTCAAAGGCCATGGAAAACAAGGAAGAGTCTTCAAATGCTCGTTAGAATATAAAAATGCAGGTGGTGTCCTGCCAGATCAACTCAACTCAATAGCTCATGTAGTCCAACATTCTGTGCTATGTCATGGCTCAAAGTTTGAAATTCTTTAAATTAATTTGCCCCATAGATTTCTTCTTCCATTTAATCCCATTCTGTCATAAATTAATTTCTTTTTAGTTTTAATGTTTAATTTTATTGCTATTTCTTTATAAGTATAAATAGACAAGTATATGACAGTGTGTGTTCATGCACATATCTACATACACATTCACACTCAAAGCAGTTACCATGTTATCACTAGGTAAATTAATAGAACATGCAAGTTATGCTGCATATGACCAGAGACCGGAATGACTAAGTTGGAAAGATTAAGGTGGAAAATGTAGTTGTACTGTACAAGATACCAAATGAAGCAGGAGACCAAATTATCAACTGCTCTCACTCATCATAGCTTCATAGATTTCTTCATAGCTAACACAGTCTCCAAACAACCAAAATGACATCTCTATTCATGGACATCACTAAATGAAATATATAGAAATCAAATTGACAATATTATTGCGAAAAGGAGGTGGAGAAGCTTAATTATAACATCAAAGATATGGTCAAGTGCTAGTTGTGGAAACAGATCCCATGCTGCTTATATGCAAGCAAGAAACCCAGTCAGTTTCCACAACTTGATATTAATGTATTTTCTATTGCCGCCCATTTCAGCAAACAACTCTGGGTGGCCCACAATCCAATTCTTATGCCCTTGAAGATTACCTGGAAGCTACAAGAATGTGCTGGTTAAAGACCAAGTTAGGATCAGATCATCCTGGGCAAAATCTATTTATGTGATCTCTAAAAGTTGACAATGATGTACATAATCACCATCAATCATGTAAAGAGCAAATCAATTCCACTATGAAAGCATTGAGGAACTGGAGTACCTCACAGGACAGGAGAAACCAAGGTTCAAGTCATTTGTTGACTTTTGAGCTTACTTGGTAACTGTGGGCCAGGCACAATTTCTCAACTCATTTTACAAGGATGTTGTAGAGATAAAATGAGAGCAGTGCCTTGAGTTTCCAAAGAAACCACGTTACATAAATGGAGTCCACTCCTCCCTCCATCTATCTGGCATAAGTATGGGAGGTTTATAATGTGATGCTTTTCATCCAGTAATAGCTCAGTCACCACTATATTATTGTAAATGTAATAACAATATTTCATTTAAAGATCTCTGCTTTGATCTAAGATGAAAATTTAAAAATGGGCAAAGGGAACCATTCTTCTCACTTGCAAAACAGTCTTGGCACAAAAGTGCACATTGTACTCTTTTATATCTGAAGAACATCTTCTGTGTTTTATGTGACTCCTGTAGAAATATTTCATGCAAGATTCTATTACCAGGGGAGATTCAGCTAACCGAACAAAAGGATAAATATGCTTGAAACAATTGATTCATTCTTTGATCTATAAAAGGAAAAGAGTAGAGTTCATTGTAAGCATTCATAATGCCTGAATCCCATTTTTTTTCCTCTTGACAGTCATCAGGACTACTGGCAACTGACTGAGAATCAGAAATTCAAAAGGAGTCCCTTAGGACTAAGTAACATGTTTTTGTAAGTAGTAGCATTTATTGAATTTCTGCCTGCTATCTAACAATAACTGGAACAATATTGATGTCAAGAGGAAAACTTTAGTTTATATACATTAATTTACCTGCAAAAGTGTAGTACCTGGCTCCGTGTTCAACATACTTTCTCTTCACATATCAGATCCCTGATTACACTCAATGATGAGATTTGAGATAAGGTAGCCTGGAAAAATAGTATCCTCAAAACCCAGGCAGCTGCCACCGCCCAGGGGAAACAGTCCTTAATTACTAAGCTAATTTAATGATTGGCTTGATTTGAGAGAAAGCAGCTCTTTATAAGGATGACTTCACAGCTATTGACATTTGATGGAGACAAATAGAATTATTAGTGAGGAATGAAGGGTGGATGAATAAATGGATGAATTTATACCAACATTCTTAGTAGATCTCAGTCAGCCTATTTCTGGAGTCAACTCTAGCATGTGGGTACCACTGCTCACCCAACCCCAATACTCAAGGATTCTGGACCTGCTCTCTATACAATTATTTAATGCATTCTTCTCAAGCCACCAGTATGGAAAATCAAAGTAACTCTTTATTTTTAACATTTATTCTTCCAATTCCTCTGAGTCATAATGGTTTTGCATTTTAGAGAGTGATTTTGAGTGCTTTGTGTATTTGATTAGCTCGTAAAATTTTGAAAAACTAATATGAACACATTTTCATTATTTTATTCAATTAGCTTCATTAACAGAAATGTACTTTGTTAAATTTGGGGAAAAAAAGTCATGTTTTTCAAATATTTTTGGAAAATCTACAAAGGGATTTCAAGTGGCTGACCTCCTTAACTTTCACAAAATTATTCTACAGTTGGAATCTTGCTAGAAATTCTTCCCCCGTGCCAACTCATCTGTCTGGTTATCTTTGTACATAAATTCCTTGGCGAGTCCTAATTACTTCTGAGTAAAAGCAAAGGAATAGTTAAGGAGGAGGACACATATTTTGCATGTGTCCTCCTCCTTAAAATCCTTGGTTCAGTGTTAGCTGTTCCAAGGAAGAAAAGTGTTTTATACCCAGGTGATCAGATGCTAGTCATTTTTGGAGTCAGTGAGTCAAATAAATAAATACCCTGATTGGGTGTGAGCTGCCTTTCTATAATGTCATAAATATGGCATATGATTTGAATGCAAATTTATCAGATTGATTTCCCTGCCTTGGGAATTTTAACACTTTGGGCAGCTTCTGTCAGTGATTATAAGGAATATGAGATAGAAAATTAAGAGGTGTCAAACTGGTGGGTTGAGGGCCGGATGTGTCATATGTAGGCCATGCCCACCCCATCATGAAACATCACATGATGGCAATGTGACACCGCGACTTTGATACCTGTGAGTTAGGTGGAGCAGTTGTCTAACTCAATAAAAAACAGACTCTTCTGTTTTTAGCAGGACATCTCAGATACCTGCTTTCTTGTGCTATGATATCGCCAAACAACAACAACAACAAAAAAAAAAACAGTTGCTTTTCTTAAAATCACCACTTTTCTTTTCATGTTAAAATTTTTCCATTGATGGGAAAAAGAATAAGTGTGTTGGGTTACAGTTTTGGGTCTCTCTGGAAATCCCCAAATAATAGACTTTTCCAGATGAATTAGATTGCAATTCCTGTTTGTGGGAAAGAAAGGAAGATGGTTGCAATACACATCTATAGTCTACCAGGGTTGAGGAAAGTTGCCCCAAAGTTGTCATCTTTAATTCTGGCTGGGAAGGAAGAATGAGGTGGCCTCATTTCATTGCTGCCAAACATTTACCTTCAAAGCAAATTTAGACATTACAGAATCATCTGGAGCTTTTCCAAAAACTTCCCTCAGACCTCCTCATCTACTGTGAAGATAACTTAGCCTTTAACAAACACTAGTATAGCACTAAGCCAAAGGTCTCTTTAAGTCCTATATTTTGCTGGGTTTATTGTGGCAAAATAATGTTACTTTAATGAAGCATTTTGAGATTTGTTTCCTGTTAAAAAGAAACTCAGGCGGTGGAAGTAAAACATAATAGACCATGGCAGCATGTTTGTTATGATCTCTTACTGGAGCTCTAGAAATGGCTTTTAAATGGATATTATTAACCTAATAAGCAGTAATGGCTGCTCTGAAATTATTGGAAAGCAATGGGCAATTTCTTTAGTTAGATGTTGGATACTATGTACTTTTAGATTTCCCACTGCAAAATGTCATACTAAATATAATATAGTTTTCAGGGTAATGGCACTTCTACTTCACAATTATTTTTGTCAGTATTTAAAGGAATGTCCCTGGGAAATTAACACAAGCCTTATTTAGGATGTTAGAAATTACAGTGAAAGGAACCTTTTGTTAGAACGCAACCTTTACATTTTATGTGTAGGCCTGTAAGAGTTTGCCCTGGTTAGTATGGAAATAGGATGGGGAAGAAAGATTTATGGCAGGGGAAAGAGATGCACTATTACCTCTTGACATTAAGTGACAAATGACAAGGTTGCTGATAATGCCCTAGTTTCTTCCCATTGCTGCAAGGAATAAGATGCTTCAGGTCTTCTTTATTATACAATGTCACCTTCTCTGTGGCAAAAAATGCCTTGTGCAACAGATCTGTACAGGTCAAACCCTACTAGCCTGTTGTATGGTCTGAAGATCTGGCTGTCTTACCAGGAGGTTAGGCAAGCTCTGTTGCTTATTGGGTGGTGATGGTGGTAGGGGGGCTTGGAATGTATTATTGACCTTAGGTGTCATAGCTACTGTACTGAATTTAAGGGGAAAATGTGTGGCTTAATATTTGCAAAGACTAAGTCATTCCTTAGGATTCCTACAGTCCAAGTTTACTTAAACACAGCAGGTCTAGCTTTGAAAAGTATTGTGTATACGTTTGTGTGTGTGTGTGTGTGCGCGCGCACCAGTTCTATTAGGCATCCCTTGTTAAAAAGAGCTTCTGGCTCTTTTATGAACTGGGTATATTGTGCATGTTTTCCATTAAAAAATCTATGGAAGTAAGGTCATGTCAACATGGAGATAGCAATAGTGTTTAGATTTATATACTGCTCCCCAGTGCTCCAGAGCCCTCTCTAAGCAATTTTAAAGAGTCAGCCTATTGCTCCCTTCAACAATCTGGGTCCTCATTTTACCAACCTCGGAAGGATGGAAGGTTGAGTCAACCTTGAGCCTGATGAGACCTGAACTGCTGGAAGCTGATAGTCAGCAGAAGTAGCCTGCAGCACTGGATTCTAACCACTGACCCACCACAGCTCCTGTGGATACTGAGATGGTGATACTGTTGCAGTGCATACCTTTTCTTTTGCACATGTGTGAATGTTGTATGCCACACTTCACCTGCCATCTTGCCAAGTTTGTTAATGCCCCCATGCGACATCACTGTCTCCTTGGATTTTGGCCACAAAGTTTGTTGAAGTTTCTTCACTCCTAAGTATGTGCAAGTGTAATAGTTATACTGGATATCATCTATACACACTTTTTATTAAAAAAATAAAATCTATCAGAGAAACATGACCTGATAATACTAAAACACAATTTGCAACTCAGAAATATAAAAATGAAGAAACATGAATAAATATGTTATAGTTAATTTATGAATGGTATGACAATTTATAACAGTTTATTATGCATTATAGTTTATTTCTAAGCTTTCTTTGTATAATTTAAAGAGACATTATATCAGCTGCCATAAGGAAAGCAGCGCATAAATTAGGAAATCACATTCCTTATAAAGCAATGAAAAAGATTTATAGGATCTGAAGGTTTAATGTTTTACCCACAAGAACAGATGTAACATTGTTGTTGCCCAGCTGGAGATATGAAATCATCACACATTTTCCTTTGCATACTATTTTAATAATGCCCTTGTCATTTAACAATCCCAGGAGGTCGGATGTGGAAAACATTCTTTTTCTACCAACAGACTTAACCTTGGAAATTTTCAGGAGAGTTCTGTTCATATTCTGTTCCATTGCTATTATTGTTTGGAGGCTCTTAGCATAGTTCTATGATCTGAATTTTGTACATCTATTACATGTTTATTTATTTTTAATTTATTTATCATATTTAGAAACTAACCATCTGCCTCACAGATCAATTCTGTGTCCAATGAAAATCTGTCATTCAATGCATAATTTCATTTAAGCTTTTCGGATATTATTTTCTCTTAATACATCTGTCTACATACCTATAGAACATCTATCTGTCATGTCTGTCTATCTATCTATCTATCTATCTATCTATCTATCTATCTATCTATCTATCTATCTATCTCTTCCTTTTTATTATATGTAAAGTATAAAGACCTTCTGGTCTTAAAGTCTAATAAAGAATAAAGAAAATCATTATCTATATATGTCTATGCCTACATTAAACTTAAATTTTGAGGAAAATCATTAAGCACATGTAAACATGCATAGGTGCTTCAACTCAACTATATTGAAGATAAATACAATAAATGGAATTGAAGAATGAGCCTGAAAGCTGAAGCCTATTTAATGCCAACTGTTGACTTTGTTGTGTATCACAGCTGTAAAAGACCTACCGCATATCATAATTCCCTAAAGTGGCATCTATCGAGCCTGACTGCAATAGCTGTTTCTGTACAAAAGACCTGTCTGAACAAAATGTATGTTGGGTTATGCGTTGCCCAGAGAAGATGGGATGTGTAGCCCAATACATCCTAGAGGAAAATGATTAGAAAAGGTTGACACTATTTAAAACAAATTTCATTACTAAATTAGGAACCAGCATGACAGCTGAGATGGAAGTCATCCAATATTAAATTCAGCGCATAACGCCATGCTTGTATTCTAATAGTACTTGCCTTACTATAGCTAGCAGAAAAAAGGCTTATCTAATGTCTTTGCTTTTTTTTTTATGAATGATTTTTTTTTCATTTCATGCCATATCATTTTCTGCCTTTCCAACCGTATAAAATGCATTTCTTAAATACTGCAGATGTTCAGCGTAGCTGTGGTGTCTCCCACCTTCTACGGACATAGAAATAGTCATCTACAGCCTAGATAAGATCAACTGCACCACCATACATGTACACTGGAGGAAGTCTAGTATTATCCTTGCAATTGATAAACTGTGATGGAATTACTGATTCAGGTGGTATATTTACAAAAACCATGTATCCAATGCTGGGGAGGGGGGGAGGTCTTGCTACCATTTTTTCTTGCATTTGACTACCACCCAAAAATTCCCTTTTTGTAGCCCTTGGAGACCTTTCTGACTATGATTCCTACACATGGATAGAAAGAGCTTTCTACCATTTTGAAACAAAAATGGCATAAAAAGTCCTAAAAAGGGAAGGTGTACCTGTAGTTAAAGAGCAGAGGAAAGCTCCAAAATTCATCTTGATTACCCAAAGAGTATCCAGAATAACAGAGTTGGAATGGACCTTGGAGGGTCTTCTAGTCCAATTCTCTGCTCAAGCAGGAGACCCTGTGTTGTTCCAAACAAGTAGTTGTCCAGTCTCTTCTTAAAAGCCACCGGTGATGGCGCACACCCCACAACTTCTGAAGGCAAGCTGTCCCACTGGATTCTGCTTTGGTTTACTCGCCTATTTCAGAGGACAGTTCTGTACAGTCTAACAGTGAGTTTCAGTATTAAATAGAAACACTCTTTTGCCCATTAAAATGTAACGTGTATGGCAAAGTCATAAAGGAGGCATTCATGATGGTTATCACACACTTGTTCATGTAAGGTTCCTGGAAATCCATCAAAGTATGAGCCTGCATTTCTTTAGAAACACTGAGAGTGTGTCAAGGGAATCAGAGAAGTTAAAAGAGACTGTAAACAAAGACTGATGCCATCCCTTCAAGATAGCCCGGGTCAGAAAACAGACTCCACACGGACTACTGGAACTCTTTATTGTTTAGGGTCAAAATCTTGAAAGTGGCTCTGGAAAGCTTGGCAGAATTTCTTTCTTTCTGTCCTCTCTAATACCATGAAGAATTATGGCAGAGTTATTTTAAATCTGTTTCTTATGCTTACTACTTTCCCAGGCCTGAGATTTTGTTTACAATCTCTTTTATCTGTTGATGGCTCTTTTATTTCTTTGTCAGAGTTACCTTTGCCTCCTTATACAGGGTAAAAAGTTCTGACAGCTAGGTAGAAAGACAGTGAAGATGAAACCATAGTCATGAACACATCTGCCTACACCAACAAGCGCTAGTCATTTCTGGATTGTACTACTATAATCTCTTTACATGGAGTTGCCCTTGAGGAATATTTGGAAGCTTCAGCCAATGCAGGATGCAGTGTCCTGGGCTGCTACGTGTACTCCAGGGCAGTACATACTATACTTCTACTCTACAGGCTACAGGCTACAGTAGTTGCCAGTTTGCATCTGGGTCCAATTCATGGTGCTGCTTTTAACCCTTAAAGCCTTCCATTGCATGGGCCTGGGTTATCTGAAGGACTGCCTCTTCCCAATAGTATCAGCTCAGCCCATTAAATCTGGCTGAGAGGACATGTTGTAGATGCCATTTGTCAAGGATAAATGGATAAATTGGATTGGATTAATAAATTAAAAAACAAAACTATCCCAACCCCAACAAGTTACACACCCAAGATTAGAGGCACCTTCTCATATGCCATGATATATATGCCATCATCTGCTAGCAATGCTCCTCTGAATTTTACACATTTGCCCAGATGCAGATAGGCGGCACCAGACTCGGCAGTAGCCCTTGTGAGAATGAACTGGGTTTCTTGGCAGACCACAGATTAGCATGAACCAGCAAATGTACTGTGGTTGCCAAAATAGCCAATGCAGTTCTGGGCTGCATTGACAGAGGTATAGTGTTCATACCTCTGTATGCTGAACTGATTAGATCTGTGGTCTCCAACTTTTCCCGCTTGGTGGACTACCGACAACGGAGAAGGTGGGGGGGGGGAAGAGGGGATGTTTTTGCATGTGGCCTGCTTTCACAAATTCTCACTCACCCACCACTTCCGTGGCTTGGTTCTCAAGGGCTGTGGCCCGGCACTGGATTGTAGACTGGCAGTTGGGGACCCCTGGATTAGACCACATCTGGAATGCGGTGTCTAGTTATGGTTATCCCAATACAAAAAAGATGCTAAGGAACCAGAAAGAGCACAGAAAAGAGTGACAAAAATGGCAAAAGGCTAGGAGGCTAAATCCTATGAAAAATAAGCAAGGGCTCTTGCTCAGCATAAAGAGAAGAGCCTAAGGAGAGACATGGCAGCAGTCATCCAATGCATGAAGGGATGTCATAAAGAAAAGGGTGAGAAATTTTTCCCCATAATATCTCAGGATAATGTAAGGGCCAATAGGTGGAAACTCTACAGCAGGGGTGTAGAATTTCATTGAGGGCCACATCAGGGCTGTGGTTGGGGGCTGGCTGGGTGTGGCCGACTGAGTAGGCATGGCTGAGTGGCTGTGGCCAACTGGGTGGCCGTGGCTAGTTTGACACCACTCCCCAAACTGCTGGCATGTTTCCTCTTCGCATTGGGTAGACCAGGCTGAAGCCAGGCTGGCCCAATCTTTCCTCTTTGCATTGGGTAGACCAGATCCGATATGTGGGCCTTGAGTTTGGCACCCCTGCTCTATAGTATGGTGAGAGATCCAAACTTGAAGCAAGGAGGAATTTTCTGTCTGTGAAAATTAAGCAATAAAACAGCCTGCCTCCTGAAGTCATGGATGCTCCACCAGTGGAGGTTTTCAAGAAAAAAATGGACATTATTTGACCAGAATATATGAGGATTCCTGCACAGGATAGGGGATTGGATTGAAAGACCTCCAAGAAGTATCCCTTCCAAATCTATAATGTTAGGGGCATTTTCAGTCCATGTTCAGAACACAAGAAAAATACATCGCAAGATTCTAAAGGTGAAGAGCATCTCAATATTCATTCACTGATAATGATCTCATTTTTCTTTAAGAAATGAATACATTAAAAATAAGATAGATGATTCTTCCTTGTTCCATTCAGTGCATCCCTTGTTACTTTTGATTGTCAGAACATTCTGAACTCTCATTAGTCATTATTCTAACTATGCTGCAATTACCACTTGGCATGAATAATGGTGTTGGAAACTTGCATTTTGATTATCATGATTATTTCCCCCAAGGACAAATCTTATGCAACTTTGAGGTTAAGGTCCCAATGGAAAGCAGAAAAAATATCAGATGAAAACAGGAATGAAAGATGGATGCATGCTTTTATTTGAGAAAAAGTGATAAAACTAGAGACATAAATGATTTGGAGAGCATTCCATGAATCAGTGGAAACAACAAGATATCTTGATTTCATTTCACTAGAGACTGAAGATAGGACTGGACCTCAGAAAGGAATTGGACATTGGATATCCTTTTCCTATCTTCTAACTAACATTTGAGGCTTTTTTGAGCTCCAAAGACACAATGAAATCAGGTGTTCTGGGAACTGAAAAAGGGATTCAGAAAGGATTTGGATGCAATAAGGAGATGGAATTTGGACAAATGAGAAACAGGCCCAAGAGAAGACTGAGAAATTTGTACAATGTTCTATTCTACTGAAACATGTTGCTTTCTGAGCAGGTCTGCTTGCT
Organism: Hydrophis major; assembly: GCA_033807585.1. Taxonomy (NCBI): domain Eukaryota; kingdom Metazoa; phylum Chordata; class Lepidosauria; order Squamata; family Elapidae; genus Hydrophis; species Hydrophis major. The sequence goes on from CM066328.1 coordinate 182,309,922, forward strand.
CCTTTTGATTAATATGACAAGATAAAAGGCAAATGCAGAATTGCTGTAGCACAGATGTATCTCTCTCTACCTGGAAATCTATCCTAATAAATGTTCTGCAGTTTGGTTTTTTGGTTATTTAAAATATTTCATTTCTTTTTTTTTAATACAAGTTTTATTTAGTTTTCACATGTTAACATCTCTTTTTAGTGAATGGCATGATTACAGGTTTCACATATACATACAAATATGGCCATAGTTACATATTCAATTTTTGTATTCAATTTCTTATCTTAACAATGCTTTTATAGATTTCCTATTTTATTATATTATTCCAAATGCTTATCTATTTAATTCACTTATGTTAGCTTCATAATTATTTTACTTTAGTACTTTTAACTGTTACAATTGTACACTTCATCTTAAATTCTAATTAAAAACACTCCTTCTATAAATTGGTTTTCCCCCTAAAATATCAATTTAAGTGTGCCACCTCTAAGTTACATATTCATTTATTAACTCCCCTTTTAAATCCCATTAAATGTTTAACATTTTATTACCTAAAATTAAAATCAATAATACCTTTAAAACTACTTAGCTTATATAAATCAGATTCTGCATTGTTTTTCCCCTTTTTAATTTCATAAGATTTATTTACAATTTCAAAAAAAGGACATATTAATCTATTCATTTAATCCTAAACCCTGATGTTAATTCCATTTTAGCTCTCCTCTTATATAATTTCATTTATTTCAATATATTTAATACACATATTCCATTAATTATTCCATTCATATTTAAACAAAAAAGCCTGCATTCCAGTCCTAGGAATATTTCAATATATTTAATAAACATATTCCATTATTTGTTACAATTATCTCTATACATAAAGGAAAAGAGCATTAGATTCCATTATCAAGAAATAACAATTCTGTTTTCCATCTTATCAATCTATATGTCCCTATTTCATAACTATATATTTATTTATGCTACCCCCTAGTACCTTGAAGAATCCACTCTCTAAACATTATTCAACCATTATCTCTATGTCTAATTAAACAATTTTCCCCATTTATTTTACAATTCCCATATTTCTTTCTTCCCAAGTCCTGTTTCTTATCCTTTCTTTCTCCTTTTATTTTCCCCTTTGTTCTTTCACTCCAGTTTTTATCTCCGTCTCTATTTATAGCTTCCTTCTGCCCTTTGAATTTCTGCTGAATCTTTTTCCCTTTTTTAATTTTCCGAATATTCCCCTCTTTATTTAGCTTCTTAAATCTCTTCTATTTATTTCCAACTCTTTTCCTCTTTCTTTCCAGAGTTCTTTGTTCTCGATGATAATTAAAGATGGCCCCTTCTATGATTTGCTCCACTTCCTCTTCTGTCTTTTGTCTTTGTTGTTAATATTCTGCGATCACATTTTCCATAAATTTTAAAGCAAAGCCCAACAATTCACCTTGCTGTTGTAATATTTCTTTCATGCGTCTAAGTTTAATTTTTAATTCCAGAAGAGATATCGCCATTTTACAACTTTCTAGTTTGCAATTTAATCCAAATAGTGTCTTTGAAGTTAATTTCCAACAGTCAGCTTTTATTTTCTTCCTCTCAAGATTTAGTCCTCAGCTAATCCAATGCCAAATCCATGTCAGAATCAACAATTAATTCAAGGGTAGAATCTCCCTGTTTCATTCTATTGTATCAATTTTCCTTACAGTTTTTAAGAAACAGAGTCTTTTAAAAGAAGAACAAGTTAGATTTAAATTAGATGGCACTCTTTGTTATAACAGATCTTCACCCCCTCTTTTCTTTCTTTTTAATTATTCAGAGCTTTTTAAACCACAGTCTTCCAAACAAAAAGATCAAATCCAATTGGTATTAAATTTTCTCTTTAACAATCTATAGTTCAGCTTTATTACTGCCTATATAGAATCAGAATATACTTGTCCAAATCGATTAGATGATTTCTTCTTCCAGCTTCTACCTTTCTCGGTTCAAAGCCCCGCTGCTGTCAAAAGCAATTCACACCTTTTCTCTCTCTTTCTCTTCACCACTTTAAATCCTTTCTTAAAACTTACCGTATTTGAAATGTTAATCCTGGGAGGTACCTTCCATTTAATTATATCGTTCTGTTCTTCCTGCTCTTCACTTCTTTCTCTCTGCTGCGCAATCTTATTCCAGCCCAATCTTCCCCTTCAGGGTGGCCATTTTAGACCACCGCTTCAGGCGACTTCGGGAGGGAGCAATTGCCAAGCCAGGGAGGAGATTTGCAACTTCCCTCTACCTGGCTGACAGTCTCCCCTTCCTCCGCTGCCCCTACAAGGCGGCTTCTGCCCCAAATCTGATCGATCGGGGCTCTCTGACCCTGAAGCACGCACCAAAGCCACACACAGTCACGGTCAGTGGTCTGTCTTCGGGGAAGTTCAAAACCGGAAGCCTAAAATATTTCATTTCTGAAAATCCTCTTACATAGTCTCTTATTATTTTCAGCATATATTTTATAAACAGCAAGTGTTTTTTGTATGAAACACACATATATGAACCCATCAATGAGACTTCAGCCAGAATTATAGTTTTTAAAAGCATTTTCTTGTCTTTACAGAAGACACAAGCTTGCAAGAACTACAACTCCTTCACAAGGAGTCATTGGGGAAAAAAGTCCTGTTTGCCCATAGAAGACTATTTATGGTTATGCTTCCTTAAGGTCTTAACAATCCCAGAATACCTTTGTTACTTCTTGAGACTTCTAAGTGTTTAAGAGACCTACAAAAATGTATAAGACCTTACTCTGACTTGCTATATATATGGCTTCTCTGTTCAGTTAGATGGTTCTCTCTTTTCTCTCTCTTTTCTCTCTCTTTTCATCTGATCCACCAGCATCACAAGATGCTCATAAGTAGGTTCAGTCACTGCCCTTAGAATCCTCTCTGGGGAAAAACTGGAAGTGGTAAAATATCGATCTATTTTTCTCGATGAAGGAAAAAAAGCAGCTTCCTCGAGGCATATTCTTGGAGGTTTTGAGTATATCAACAGCAATAGCTCTTCCATAAATCCTTAATCTGTCCTGTTAAGTTATTTAAATTTAGAAGCTGGAGTAGTGGGGTTGTGCAGTGAGCCAGAACACACAATTGTGTTTGATTGTCTGGAGAAAATTGGCGCCTGCGTGAGGCAATCTGCATGAGGCAATCTGTGCTGTGATTGGTTGCTGTGAGTGTGGAGGGGGAGTTTGCTTGACTATCTTGTTTAATGTATATACAGATGCAAAATTTATTTATTTATATAAAAGTACAACTTCGTGTCAGTGTCTCTGACTTCATTTGGACATGCACAATTCCCTGACAAGAGAGAGGGAGGGAGGAAGAGGGAGAGAGAATTTTACATCCCCTATCTTCAATCCAAATTGGATCCCAAATCTCTGCCGTAAATAGAAATTGGGTTGCCATAGCAATTTTCTGATAATGGGCTATATATTCAATCTCTGGAGGCCACACAGAAAAAATATATATCCCTTCTGATAATCTAGTATCATGGACTTCATGTAAAAGCCTCTATATGGGGACATGACATACTGTAACATCCATATCCCCCTGCTCTGAGAATTTAAGGAAGTATGGACTGTGTATATCATTCTCATTGATTCCTTCAGATAAATTTTTCCCATGTGGAACTAAGATCTCGGGCATCTACTGCTATTTTTATTTCGCAGGGGCGGGCGGGCGGGGGAGGGGGGAATTGTCACTACAGCAATGTATCAGTGGATAGCATCTCCCAACAGATCTTTTCTTTAAACTGTTTCCTAGATTACTGATCCCTCCTGATAAAAGAGAGTGAAAGTTATAAGGCCAAATTCTACACAAAGAATTTTCAATTCTTGGGATAGACCCAAGGCTAAACTATCCTCACTTCTCCCTTAACACTCCAATTTAACATCACAGCTTACTTGTTAATTCCATCCCTTTATAGGAACCATGCCTGCATTTTTTTTAATTAACTCTAAGCACTCCCAGAGTACTTGGCATACCACAGCTTAATTACAGAAGTTTTTTTTAAAAAAAAAAAAAAAGAAGAGGGGAGGAATAATAGAAGGTGCTAGAAGATTAGCACAGTAGGGCCATAAATAAGACAAAAAGCCAGCATGATATTGTACACTTGAAAAACACAGAGCTATAGAAAGGCTTTCACCTGGCACCTGTAAAGGAAAATGAAGATGGAGTCAGAGACAACCTGTTGAATGAAGAATGGGTTACCACAAAAGAGAATGGCTTTTCTCATTGCTTGTCCGCCTCCAAGATAACCCACAAAAGGAAACATGACTAGAAGAGCTAATTCTACTTTATTGCAAGGCTATATCAACATAATCTGAGAGTATAAAAACTTTTCATCACTGCTTTTAACTGCATGACCCATTAAGGTGGGTCCTATTAAGTTTCTTTCTCTGATCATCAAGCCACTGGGGGACTCCTGTTTCATTTGAGTGGTTGTTTCCTAGGCAGCATCTCTTTCCCTCATTTCCCAAGGTTATCCGAACATTTTATTACATTGCCTTTCTCACCTCAAAGGAGAGTGGGAACTGGGACAGGACTTTGGAAGCTTTGGAATGTTAGGGATAACATTGTTTACCCTAACTGGTTTAGGTAAAATAATAAATATGTAATCATAGTTTATAAGTTAAAGTGTCTGCAACTTTAAATATAGGAATGTAATTAAGGGAGTGGTTGTGAAAGCACTTTAAAAGAAGCAAGACGACAGCTTGTTCTCTCTCTGGCTTTGATGATCCCTAATTACTGCATGGACTCAAGACTGCGTTACTCGAACGGGAGAGATAAACGACGGACTGATTTGTAGTGAACTGACATAGGATATTCTACACGGACTTTGCTAACTGAATATCCTTGAATGGACTGACTAAATGATACATGACTAATGGACTGTTATTTTGACTATGCTGTAAACTCTAAATGGAATAAACTATATTTTTGATAGCACAAGCGTATCTGTTATTTTTACTGTATGTTAACAAACATACAAACATATCTCACTCATTTATCTGTGTGCCTATCTGACTAATGCTGCACATTCTGTTTAGCTTGTCTCCTTAACCCTGGTTGGGGAACCCAGGCTTAACAACCTCAAATGTGCGTTCCTAATGTTCTGACCTAGGCTACTTTAGAAAGCATAAAACACAATCTTAGTTCCGGCAAAACCTCTTTTATTTCCACAGCTGTGAATTACATTCATTCACAGCCTGCAAGGCTTCACAAATAGTCTTTTGGGGGAATGTTTATAAACACTCACCTTATCACACTTGGAATGCTGCCAGAAAACTAATTGCCAAACGCACGGCAAGGCCAAACTTGACACAGAGTCAAACAGAACTTTTCAAAGCTTGAATCGACCAGACGAACTAATTGCTTCCTGCCAAAGCTCACGTCCCGTTCACTTTTCTTTTATGTTCTATGGGAGGGGCCAATCATCTCTGAGGTGTGGCCTTACTCCTGAGTCGACCCTGATTTCTCAATTATTCTTGTCTTCTGGTAGCCCTGCACATGGGCAGGCTGGGAACCGGTTCCAGAAACCTCCCCACCTCACTGCTGTCTGAGTCTGAAGGCAGCCAGCCTGCCCTCGCCCCATCTCTACTTCTGATGCAGAGCCCTTGTCTGAGCCTTCCTCAGCCTCCAGGATTGGCCCAGGTTCCTTCCCAACCTCCTCACTACTGTCCAATTCTGCTGCCAGCTCCATCAACTGCCGGTGGGCCACAACACCTAACTTAATGCAAATGTTTAAGTTTGCACAGTTCTTAAAAGTGGATTTGCAAGTAGGCCTGCAGCCATAGTTTCAGCTAGAAGAACTTACAGAATGCATATCTGTTCCAATTAAAGCCCTGCTAGAAGCAACAGTCCTTAAATGTAAGGAAGTGCAACATTTGTTATTCCCATGAAGTGGCAAGTCACCAAGACTTATTGAAAGCTCCCACTGGGGATTTTAATTCCACTCTTTCTGCAATTAATCCATTCAGACTTATATTTTCCTCCTGTCAAAGCCACTTTTTGAATATTTGATCTTATGAGCAATGAATGATTTCCAGTTGCCAGGAAACCAACATTTCATTTTAGAGTACCTTTGTGTTGAAATTCATCACACTTAGAAGACACAACTTAATCATTAAAATGTGCCCACTATAAACTATAGTATTTTTTTCCCTGAAGTGAATTCCTGTAAATCACCTTTCACATCCTCTGTATTGGTTGATTGATTTACAGGTAGTCCTCGACTTACAACAGTTCATTTAGTGACTGTTTGATGTTACTATGGCACTGAAAAAAGTGACTTATGACCGATTTTCACACTTATGACTGTTACAGCATCATCTTAGTCATATAATGAAAATGCAGGTGCTTGGCAAATGACTCATATTTATGACAGCTGTCGTGTCCTGGGGTCATGTGACCACCTTCTTTTGCGACCTTCTGACAAGAAAAATCAATGGGGAAGCAAGCCATTGACTTTAAGACTTAAGAACTGCAATGATTCACTTAACAACTGTGGCAAGAAAGGTCGTAATATGGAGTAAAATCACTTAATAATTGTCTCATTTAGCAGTGAGAAACTTGGGGCTCATGGGCTGAGGATTATCTGTATCAAAAATTTGGGCAAGTTGGACAATAAATGCAGCTGAATCAGAGACAAAGAAACAGTTGAGGAAGAAGAAATTCTCCATGATGAAGAGCAGATACAGCAACTAGCCAGTATATACAGCACAGACTAACATTAAGCAGTTGGCTGTTCTGTTTTTAAAAATGGTTCCCCAAGAACTCCCCAAGAGTTTTTAGAGAATTCGTAAAGGAAGAAGACCCAAGATTTCACATTCCTGAGGAAGGTCAGACCCCATTTTCTCATAAACTACACTACACAGAATTGTCCCCTTTGGCTTTGCTCTACACTGTTAGTTGAGGCTGATGGGTCAGGTTAGCTGAGTGGGAGACAGATTAACATTATTCAGGGGGAAGGCAAAGCAAAGTACTTGGTTGGATTAATTTTCTATAATTAAAGATTTTCAATGACTCTCAGCAGATGGCAGCACCTAGCTGACCCTGAAAGATCTCGGAATTTAATCAGGGTCAATTCAGCTTAATAATTGGTTGAGGCAACCACGCTTGAGAATTCCCAGGGTGTTGGATCGACTGGGAAGTTGTATTGAAAAGGAAATAGTAGTCTTGATTTCTTTCTCCCTTTTTGCACCTATAAGATTTAGATCAGCTCAGGAATTATGTGTGCAACTTAACAAACCAGTACAGTAAATTCCTCTGCACACAAACCTAGAAAAAATGATTTAACAAGCTTTGTGGATCCTATTATTGTATTATAAATCATATATAAATCCTGTGAGGCTTGTGAGGCGACTTCCTATCTAAGATTAAGAGGGCAAAACTTAAATCTAACACTGGCTAAGAGTAGGAAGAACAGCTGTCGTACACTACAATAATGTTTCCCATAAACAAAAAATTCTTAGCAAATGTTCACTTATTGTAGTTACCAAACTATTGATAATACACATTATCAGACCCAGAGATGGTCTTATAACACATCTTATCAATAATTGATAAATTCTTAAAATGGGTTTCTCAAGTAGAAACCCATCTTATTAACCCTACTTATCCTTGGGGCAAGATAAGTTGGTTGAATATAACTCTATCTCAGGGATGTGAAACTCATGGTCTGTGGGCCAGATGCATCATGTGCTGGCCCACCCCCACCCGTTTAGCGAAGGAGCAAAAAGTCCTGATATATTATGACAACAGGCTTGATATTCTAGAAGTTCTAAATGCCAGCTCTAAGGGGGCTGCTGTTGTCATTTGGAGGGTTCCTGGTAAGATGAAGAGATGTGGGTTGGTATATCTTTCTCTTTAGATCTTCTCATATTTAGTCAATAAAATCCCTTTGGCATTTTACACTGGATGTTTTGGAGTCCTCAAGAATCAGCTGTTTTCTGGCTGTATGTTGGAGGCAACACAGTAAATGTTTTGGGATTCATCACACATTTATACACTGAGGTAAAAAAAAAGGCTATGAAAGAAGCTGATGGCAAACCATCTCTAGAATATTATCAGATGCCATCTCCAGCAGCAAAGCTAACCTTGCGAGCCTCTTTATCTTTGGAAACACAATAAATTGGCCAATCTATGGTCCTACTAGCCTAATGATGCTTCCTAGAATTTCTGATACAATGTTGTTTTGTCCCACTTAGAGACGCCAAGGACTGAATATGCAGAGTACACACTTTATGCTTGAGCAAACCTCCTCTTGCCTCTTTTATTGCTTTTTTATTTTTTTATTTTAGCTCCCTAACAAGCATCAGAATATTTGGAGTTCTGCAACCTTTCAGTCTACTGGGGTGGCAAACACAAGCCTGAGTCGGTACTTAGAAAGTGTTTTAAGAGGCTGTGGAAATGTCAACTATGATGATGGCTGAAATGTGCTGCCGTCAGTATATTATGAGAAAATAAGAAGAACCCCCTATCAATTATGATCTGTCACATTGCAAGCACAGTGTCGGATAAGCATTTTACTTATATTTACTGTCTGAAAATAAGCTAGACAGAATGTAACTATTATATTAAGTGAATAAGCTAGACAGAATCTAAGTGAGACATGGCACACTGCATTAAAGTTCTAGACTGTTTTTGTTTTTGATTCTAATTTTAATTATATACGAGTGTTATTTTATTTTGCATCCCTCTTTAAGTGTTACAGCGAATATTTTAATGGCTGGGATATTATTCTATTAAGCTTTAAATTTTAATGGTGTTGTTATTTTATTTGTACAGCAGCAGAGATTGTTTTTTTCAGAATCTTCAACATTAATTTCAAAATTATCCTAAACCAGCCTACAAAGGTCTTTGATTTAGCATACATAAAAATATAATAAAATATTGCAAGGAAAACTATCTAACACAACAGCAACATTATTATTAAAAATTATATAAAGAGATGTTTTAAATGCACATGGATCCTTACATATACAAGGTGATTCAAGTTGCTTGTGTCAGGGAAATAAATAAAGAACATCAGAGCGTCTACACTCAGAGAGTGTAGCTAAGCTACAGTCACCCGGTTCAGTAAAAGGCATGAACATACAAAAAGTGTCTTTTAATTTAACTAATATAAACTCAGATAAACTAAATAACTCTATGATATTTATTTTATATAAGAAATATTTATGAGACAAAATATTGTGAGCAACTCAATCTCTCTCTCTCTCGCTCTCTCTCTGTCTGCGTGTTTGTCTTCTACTGGAGACTATGAGTCTGTTTCTTCACTGAAAAAAACTCATATTCTTGACAGCCATGTTTGATTCCTTCCCATCTTCTGATTCAAGGCATAAAAAGCCATTGCCTATTATTATGTAATATCATGGGACCAATATAACCTGCCCTTTTGCTTGTTTTCCTTCCTGCTGTCTTTCCCATTTCTAATCAATTTAGTAGCTTTGCTTTTCTCCTATATAGTTCCAATGTCATCTGGGCCAGGAATAGTTTTATGGCAACAGCTATAGAAGAGAATCTCGCAGTTCCGAATACGCTTCTCCACTCCCTCACTTTATGTTTGTGTGAACTAAGAAGAAGCTGAAGAAGATGTTTTCTCAAATTAATTTTTTGGAATGGGCTCAAGCCCCACTTATCTTATTGCTGCCTTGGTAATACTCCTTGTCCTTCAAGGCCATTCCCAACATCCCACAATTGTGGTATACAGGTAGATCTGGTCTCCCCTGACAGTTCTTTCCTTTATGAGCAGACCTAATGTTCTAAAGCCCTTTTCACCTATCGAGTGGCATTTTATAACACTCCAGAGATCCATTCAACAACCTGCAAGATCAGTTTGCATTACCCTTCCAAGAGAGGGGAGGCTGCTCACTGAGATTAAGTCCTAGGCATATTCATGTGAGAGGGAGATTTGGTCAGATTTTCCACATCACAGTTCAGATGCTTTAGGCATTACGATAAACTAAAATGGGTAGTGATACTGGAGTGTTCAGAATGAAAGAGAAGGAATATCGTATTTAATTTATGTTCTATAAGCTTACTATAAACTCTCCCTGCTTGTTAGAATAACCTTCTGGAACTGAACCTTTAGAATCAAAGTGATTTTATTCCTAAAAATGAAACATGCAGAATCTCACTATGAAGCTTGTGAGTCATGCTTCTCCCCTTCCTCCGCTGAAGAATCACGCTTTTTGTCTGAAACTAAAAGCTTATTTTTATCTATAGGTCTAGTATTAGAAGCAGGTCAATAGCTATTTCCATCTTATTTTCCATCAAACTGTCAGTGGCATATCTAACCGCATTATGCAATCTAACCGCTTGCTCTGATCAGATTAGTATTGTATTTTAATGGAAGCATTCCTGTTTCCCAACCACTAGGATGGCAATTTTACAAATGCCATGGTCATGAGTTCAAGCAAGTTAGAAACGGGAGCAAAAGTTTATGCTGTTTCCATATTCATGGTAATAATATGCTTGCTCCTTTTGCCTTTATTTTTAATAAATAAATAAACCAGCATTCTTCAATCTTCATGTGCCAAGGGACTAATAGAACCTGATGTCTAGGCTATAGTCTAAATTCTAGATTGCTATTCAATTGCACATGAGATAATAAAACTAAATGCTGACTCCACAATTTTCCTCTACATCTGAAAGAGGCTGCACAGCTGACTACCTTCCATTTACCTATACATTCATACACATCATCCAGATAGAGTACCGGGAGATACTGTAATTTTCAAATAGCTAATAGTTTGTCTTAAAAGATGAAGAATGTTCAAGCATGCATCTTCTCCATTACTGCTTATAGTGTAAGGTAATGGAGTAAAGCAAGTAAAGTGGTACTCAGGGTAGTCCTTGACTTTATAACAGTTCATTTAGTGACCGTTCAAAATTACAAAGGCACTGAAAAAAATGAGTTACAACTATTTTTCACACTTATGACCACTGCAGCATCCCCAGGGTCATGTGCTTTATATTTGGATGCTTGACAACTGGTTCGCGATGGTTGCAGGGTCAGGAAAACCATCTTTTGCAACCTCTGACAAGCAAAGTCAATGGGGTGTTGAGGTATAAATTTTAATAGCTGCAGCTTCTGTAAGGCTGATGCAACAAGGATGAATCAGCATAGCATTAGTACTGCCTCTTTAAGACTGAGAACGGGTTCTATATCTTTCAGGGATATTTATATAAGGCAGCAATTAGAGGGCGTTTCCCCTCTCCTTATGTCCAGTATTCATTGTAGAGTTCTCTGTATAGAGTTAAGAAGAAAGATTGCTTGTAAGGTATTTTGCCTATCATGTATATATCTGTATATAACTGTTGTATATAAACCACTGTTAAATGTCTAAGTCTCTGTGTGCTGTGTTTTGCTCCTGGGTTGTCTCACAATAATAGTCACACTGCAAATGTTCTGACGTGGGGAAGCCAGATTCATTTAACAACCATGTTACTAACTTAATAACTGCAATGATTCACTTAACATATATGGCAAGAAAAGTTGTAAAATGGAGCAAAAATCATTTCACAAATTTCTCACTTAGCAAATGTTGGGCCCAATTGTGGTATCGGTACAGACTGGGCCTTTGTTTTAGGGAGAGGTGGGTTTTCATATCCATATTTTTCATAATGATCTAAGTAAAAGATGAAGATGAGATGGAATTGAAATATTTTTGATAGCCTTTGGATTGCCAAAGTAGAGATCCTGAACAGATCAAATAGTGTTTTAAATTGAAGATTCAAAAATCCTGTTTATTTTATCACCAGTTCTCCCACTCTCTCTCTCAGTTCAACTCACTATACAGGGTTGTTGTTGTTGTTGTTGTTGTTGTGGGAATAATAGGAGTAGGAAGTCCTGTTGAATATGTTAGCCATCTTGAGTTATTTGTAAAAATAATAAATAAATAAATAAAAATAAACAAGATAAAAAAATAAAAATAAAAATAAACAACTTGTTGACGGCATTGATGGATGGAAAACTGAAAGGTTAAGTTTGGGAGTATATTATCCAGAAGAAGGTCTAGTTATGGGTCTGTTAAGCTATTAAGAATCAACACTAATTGATGGCACCTAATCAATTAATGAAAATTATACATGGTCGGAGGGGGGGAGAGATCTTATTATATGCTGCTACGAGTCCTTCGGATGAAGTATCCTTTCCTTTCATTCATTGCATGAAGCATCCTATTGTAAGTATAAGATCACTGTTCTTGCTGTTTGATGCCCTGACCCTTCAGAGGATGGATTTTACACTGCCATTAAATATAGATAACTCTAGGGATTCAATTGATGAGTTGAAGACTTGCTGGGATTTGCCCTAATGGCCAAACTGGCTTTGACAGTTCCCTTTTTTTTCCAGTGAATAATTTACGAAGGCTCTCAAATGCTTTCAAGCAACTTCAATATAAAATTGCAGCTGACTCCTTAGAAGAATTGTATAACAGCTTTGCCTAGGGTTCCATGGCAGCTTAGAATTAAAAAGCACTTAATGGTTGGTTAATCAATGTTGTAATGTTATAAAACACAGCTTGGTTTTTAAAGGAATCCCCACATGATTCAGGCTGAAAATGTGATTACAGACTCAGAATTAAAATGTGTAAAGAAGGGCTCTTGAAATGGCACCCAAAACAGCCAAGGAATGATTACTCTGCAGATGCATCTTTAAGTTGTTTTACTCTTGAGTTGAATCCTACATGCATAGCTACTATCACAATGGCAGTAAAACATTTCATATATGCATATGAATAAATGAAGACAAATTTTATATCTTGTCACACTAGTTAAATTGCAATGCTCAAGTCACACATTTGCAACTCTGTCACTTGTATCCATATGATTTATATTGACTGTTTCCAAGTATGATTTGATTGCTTATTGTACCCTATGACTATCATTAAGTGTTGTACCTTATGATTCTTGACTCTTGACGAATGTATCTTTCATTTTATGTGCACTGAGAGTATTTACACCAAGACAAATTCCTTGTGTGTCCAATCACACTTGGCCAATAAGTATTCTATTCTGTTCTGTTCTGTTCTGTTCTGTTCTGTTCTATTCCATTCCATTCCATTCCAAGCAGCAAATTCACAGTAGGTAGGGTGGGTTATTAAGAAACCAGCTGATGTGGTGAGCTTATCTTTCATATTTCATCTGCCAATCAAGATTCAGTAGGAGGATCATTTGCTTTTCATTTGTCTGAAGACTTCAATAACTTAGTACGTTTCAGATTTGATGGACTCTACTTCTCATAATCCTACCAAGCATGATAGTTAAGAGTTTTATGGTCCAACAACCGGAGAATAACTAGACCAAGGCTCTTCAAACTTGGCAAGTTTAAGACTCGTGGACTTCAACTCCCAGAATTCCTGAACTAACATGACCGGAGGAGGAATTCTGAGAGCTAAAGTCCACAAGTCTTAAACCTGTCAAGTTTGAAGACCCCTGAAGTAGACTAGGGGTGGGATCCAACAGGTTTAGCTACCGGTTCAGTGATTTATGAAGTACTTCCCTGCACGCTGCCTGGACAGCTGAGCAGCACTGCGTGCAGGGAAGCAGCATTTGAAAAAACACTTTTTTCCTGCTTTTTCAACCGCAGTTGTGCCTCGAACGACAGCTAAAGTTGAAAAAGCAGGAAATAAAGGTCAGGTAAGAGCCCAGGTGGGCGGGTGGGCCAAAACTGGTTCTATGTCTGCTGCTCTTCAAAGCTACCGGTTCTACAGACCTGGACAGAACTGATAGAATCCCACCCTTGAACTAGACAATAGAAGGCTGAGTCAATGATTAGACTTTTTAGCTATGGCAACAAGAGTTAAGGATTGTCATTCTTGTGAGGCTCTTTTAATGCCTTTTTTTAAAGTCAGGAAAAATTATACAAATTTAGGCAGCTATTCTATTGGAAGGCTTTCCCCCCCTCGACTCTTTATGTCCAGTGTGAGATTGCACTTGGTTCGTGATCATACTGTTCTCATTTCTCAAAATTGTACATCTTTTATTGTTCTACTCAGCTATTTTATTGCATGATACTTGGAGGGCATCCACCAAATAGCAACATTTAAATAAAGATGTAAATATAAGTATAATTCAGCGCCACAGCAGGTTTCAGCCCTTTACAATAAGCTAAATCAAGAAGCCAAATTTGGCATGCTATAAGGAACATCCTTTATTGTTGAACAACAGAATCCTGAAAGCTCATCCAAATTTCTTCTTATTATATCTTATATGTAACACAATCAAGATGAAGTTGAGTTTCTCTCTCTCACTTCCATCTATATCTGGACTTTATATTAGCTTCTCTGAATCCCCATTTAGTAGATCTTTCATATATTCCCCAGTCAGCTCTACATTTTATTTTAATCTCATTTTTGGTTATTTTTTAAAAATAACTCAAAATGAATAAATCCACCATACCTTCCTCCTTCTATTTTCCTCACAACACCCCTGTGAGGTGAGTTGGGCTGAGAGAAAATGACTGGGCCAAGGTCACCCAGCTGGCTTTCATGGCTAAATGGGACTTGAATTCACGACATCCTGCATTATGGCCTAGTGCAGGGTTGTCAAATTCGCAGCCCATGGGCTGGATGCATCACACGGTGTCCATGCCCACGGCCAGTTTAGTAAAAGGGGGGGGGAGTCATGATACGTCATGTGACGATGACATGGCAATGCAAGTTTGACACCCCTGGCCTAGTGCCTTAAACACTAGACCAAAGCTACCTCTAACATTCTTACTCTAAACATTCCTTTATTCTGTGATTGGCCAATGGACTGCGTGATTCTTGCCATGTATTACACAATTTGGACATAATCTCAGTCAGAACAGCTGGTGACAGATTCAGCATTTTTAGTTGAGATATCTCTTTTGTAGCCCAGATGTTCTCAGAAATCCACTGGATTCCCTAGCATTGCTCATCAACAGCTGTGTTAAGGATTAGCCAGGACTTTCCTGCTCCTCCACCCAGCAAACTGGCTGGGAGAACAATTTTGTCCAAACCAGTCAGTTATCATACTATCAGAGCAAGAATGGCAGATAATATATATTCTCCATCCTACCTATACTTATATTTCTTCTTACTAGTTCAAAACAATTCGAAAACTGAGCAAATGGCTAAGAATATTTACTCTGAATTTATGTTCTGTAAATAAAGTTTATCACAGAGGAATTACATATCTCTGAACAAGAAGTCCTACAAATAAACATACAGACCCACATTTCAGAATTCAGTTCTACAGAAAGACTCGAACCCACAGATGAACTTGCTTTTGAGAGGCTCCACCAACAAATCTCTTCTGCTCTGATTTAACCATATACATGTTTCCATAGGTAAACATTTAATAACATGAATTGTTGATCTTTAACATTTGCACAATCCCGGGGTAAGGAAAGGCTAAAATAGTTGAGGCTGTAGTCCTTCTAAATACAATTATCTTGAAAAGAGCATGTGATTATGTGAGAATGGGCCACTTCTGGAGAAAGGAAGGATGCAAAGATAACACAACCAAGTTAACAGTTTAATAAATGCATGCTTTTTATTTGTTATTTATCAATTTTATTAATAAAGCTTGCAAGCATCCAATTCAGATTTCAAGAAGAAAGTGGGAATAAATATACTTATAGTGCTAGAATTGTTTTTTTAAAGAAAGAACAGATTCATAACTATGTTTTCACTTATACCTATTATCTTGTAAGCAATTGACAAACTAAATAAAATAAAATTGACAAACCAAATAAAATAAAATAAAAAATAAAAATAAATGAATATCTGTGCAAGACCACAATACAAGAACAACTGACTAAAGAGGATTTATTTCCAGTGTAAATGCATATATCAAGAGCGAGTAACCTTCTAGATGCTGTTGAATTCAGCTACTGTTGAATATTACAGTCTGCAAAAAAAAAAAAAGAAAAAGAAAGAACAGAAAGAACAGAAACTCCAGGGACTGAAGGAATGTATTTTCTTAGATATATTCTAATAAGAATTTATCTAATCTAATAGGATGAGAGCTGTGGTGGCATAGTGGTTAGAATGCAGCATTGCAGGCTAGTTCTGCCAACTGCCAGCAGTTCGATTCCCATTGGCTCAAGGTTGATTCAGCTTTTCATCCTTCCGAGGTCAGTAAAACGAGGACCCAGACTGTTGGGGGCAATATGTTGACTCTGTATACCGCTTAGAGAGGGTTGTAAAGCACTGTAAAGTGGTATATAAGTCTAAGGGCTATTGTTATTAAAATGCATTTAATAGAAATCCTTCCTCAAAACCGCCTTTTTCTTCAAAACTCCTACAAATTTGGCATCACTTTCTATCTGTTGTAAGAATAATACTTAAGAAACAAGGGACCTTGAAAAAGGATATCTATTTGGAAATGTAATGGGTTATATAATAAAATATTTTTTCATAGCACCTGGAGTATTAGCCTCAAGTTCCTCTTCCTTTATTGTTTTTCTTTGCTTTGATTTGCCTTCTTGACCTGTAATCCAGCAACATTTTTCCTATGGCTAAAGCACGGGATAGCATAAGTGTTAACTTAGTTGCAATGGCCTTTATTCAATGTTATTTTTATTTTGCCTTTTTGTTTAATCAGCTGCTTTATGTCTGTTAACAGCCTTAGTCTAATCCTAACTTTATTCCACCAGCAATAAATTCTACTTCATTGATTCAACACAACTTTGATTTCAATCGATGCTATCCTGGCACAAAATCTTCATCCTGAAACTTGATATGGAAGAGTTAAAAAGAAGAATAGCAAAATAACTGTTTTCAGCTGAAAGGTTCTCCTTAAGTAGCTCCCTTTTGCTCTTTATCATTCATTATTTGTCAAGCTTTTAGTTGTCACATTCATTCATTTATCAGATTAATATACTTCTGCATACAAGAAGGGATGAACAGCAAATAAAGACTAGCACAAACCAATAGCAAACATGCTGATTTAAACACTGGCACTTTTCTCTTCACTGGCCTGTAAATAAATGTCCTGTTATCCTAGGCGCTCATTTGTCAAACATTTACCCTGGTACCAAAAAGGCGTTCGTGCAAATACCAAGAAGGGTGAAGGGGAAGGGACACTGACATAGTTAAATGTTTCAAAAGCCTATTGATCTGGCCTCAGGATTCATGGGAGAGATGGTGTTAGACTTGACTTTGTCCCCTTTGAAAGACTGGAGAAGCAGTGAGAGCTTCCGAGGTACAGGTAGCCCTCGATTTACAACCGTTCATTTAGTGACCTTCAAAAGTTACAACAGCATCGAAAACAGTGACTTACAACCGTTTTTCAGAGTTACGACCTTTGCAGCATCACCATGGTCGCGTGATCAAAATTCAGGCATTTGGCAAACTGGTTCTTACTTATGACCGTTGCTATATCCCAAGGTCACGTGACCCCATTTTGCGGCCTTCTGACAAGCAAAGTCAACGGGGAAGCCAGATTTGCCAAACAGCCAGGATACTAACTTATCAACCGCAGTGATTGACTTAACAAGAAAGGTCGTAAAATGAGGCAAAACTCACTTAACATATGTATCTCACCTAACAACAGAAATGTTGGGCTTAATTGTGGTCGTGAGTCGAAGACCGCCTATAGTGGAAAATGGCAGAAGCACAGAGGTACCATTAGTGGAAGAAGTGATGATGGCTCTTAAGGCTTGATAGCTGTGAAACAGCTCTTGAAACACAGGAAGCTGATTATCAGTATCAGTGCCAAGAATTACAATGAGAAGTGGCTATTATATCACTGCATGGTGGCGCAGAATGAGTATTGCGGGCTAACTCTGCTCACAGCCAGGAGTTCGATCCTGATGGCGTTTGATCCTAATGGCATCCTTCTATCTTTCCGAGGTGCGTAAAATGAGGACCCAGATTGTTGCGGGCAATATGCTGATTCTGTACAGAGGGCTGTAAAGCACCGTGAAGCAGTATATAACACTAAGTCCTATCACTATTGCGATTGTTATTTCTCCATACTTGTGAACTTCCTGACTGCACTGTGGGACCCAGGACTAAATGGACTCTCAGCCTGTGATTGAGGAGAGCTCTTCTTACTTTCTACAGGGATGGGAGAAGGCAAATCCACGGCCCAGCTGCTCAAGATGGACAATTTCTCCACCCATCAACTTTTCTATTTTTGTTCTTTTCTTGGGAATGTGAAAGCTGGCCCTTTCTTTAACATACACAATAGCACATACACACACATAGCACCCTCTCTTATAGATTTTATATGGAATGAAAAATATGTAAACCTCAAGACTTTCCCCCCAGGTGACTGTCCAGGAACAGCTGGGCAACAATGGAAGGATTTCTGGACCTTTTTCATTGAGCCAGGGCTGCAACTTTATGCTCCTTGAAGAATCGCTATTGTTAAGCCTGTGTTCCCCAACCAGGGTTAAGGAGACAAGCTAAACAGAATGTGCAGCATTAGTCAGATAGGCACACAGATAAATGTGTGAGATAAGTTTGTATGTCAGTTAACATACAGTAAAAATAACAGATACGCTTGTGCTATCAAAAATATAGTTTATTCCATTTAGAGTTTATAGCATAGTCAAAATAACAGTCCATTAGTCATATATCATTTTAGTCAGTCCATTCAAGGATATTCAATTAGCAAAGTCCGTGTAGAATATCCTATGTCAGTTCACTTACAATAAATCAGTCCTTTCTCTCTCGCTTTCCAGTAGGAGAAAAACGCAGTCTTCAAACCACCCAGTAATTAGGGATCATCAAGCCAGAGAGAGCAAGCTGCTGTGCCTTGCTTCTTTTATGGTGCTTTTACAACCACTCCCTTAATTACATTCTTACAGTTAAAGTTACAGACACTTTAACCAACAAACCATGATAACATATTTATTATTTTACCTAAACCAGTTAGGGTAAACAATGTTATCCCTAACAGCTATGGCTTATAAGCATGCAGGGCCTTAGCAGCCCCCGTTCCCCAAGGCCCTAGAGCAGGGATGTCAAACTCAAGGTGCGGCTGGATTCGGCCTGCAGCATGCTTAGATCTGACCCATAGGTCTGCCCTGGAAACAGCCCTATGCCAATGAAAATGGAGCTCGAGAGGGCCCCGCAGTGGAGGGCTGCAGGAAGTTGAGCAGGCCACGCCCACCCGGCCATGCCCCCCCACTTTGAGGTCAAACAGAACCCTGATGCGGCCCTCAATGAAATTGAGTTTGACACCCCTGCCCTAGAGTCTCCAATAAAATTTGAAAGAAAGCAAATTTTGCCTATCCGATTTTATACCCTACTGAAGAAATAGGTGGCTGGTTTAAGGATGGAAACAGTTAGCCTCAGTAATCGCCTCATTCTGCCATTTCCCCTTGTAACTCGCAAAAAAAAAAGGCCAGAAAATTCAGCCATCTCCTTTTTCACAATGTTATAATTTACTGCCCACCTATGACCCTGTTTCCCCCCTCCTCCCAGGGTGTGTCATAAATCACATTCTCCAACAGAGCACTTTCACGGGCTGTAGAAAACATGCCTCTCTGGCTTGCTCTAGTAACCTGGGATACAATCTGGAGAAAGATATCTGTGGAATGTGCATCTGGTCATAGCAACCAAGCTTCTCCATCAGTTCTCCCCCCCTCCTCCCTACGGCAACTCAAGAGCAGCCCAGGAATGCTTTATGAGTTGACATTCGGCTCCTCAGATGGGACTCGAACCACAATCCCCAGCTTAAAATCCTTAAAGTTTGGTGACTGACTTATGGTTCCCAACTCTTTCTCCATGTTTGGAGGCTGTGAGGGTTGAATGGAGAAGAGCAGGCTTTATCTCAACCCTAGCAAGACCAAGTGGCTTTGGTTTTGGGGCCTCTGGTTAAGACGCCTTCTTCTTTGGAGCTGGATAGGGTTGCACTCCCCTAGACTGACTCTTTGCTCGATCTGGGGCTATTCTGAAGTCGTGTCTCTTGCTCCAAGTGTAGGTGGAAATTGTAATCCAGAGGTCTTTGCACAGCTTGATGTTGAGCTCTACAGGCAGTCCTCAACTTATGACCTCAATTGAGCCCAACATGACTGTTGTTCATTGAGACGTTTGTTACAGAAGTTTTGCCCCATTTTAATGACCTTTCTTGCCACAGTTGATAAATTAATCACTGCAGTTGATAAGTTAATAACCTGGTTGTTAAATGAATCTGGTTTCCCCATTGACTTTGCTTGTCAGAAGGTCACAAAAGGGAGATGACTTTACCCTAGGATACTGCAACTGTCGTAAGTATGAACCAGTTGCCAAACGCCTGAATTTTGATCACATGGGGATGCTGTAAAGGTCGTCACTATGAAAAATTGCGATAACATTTTTCAGTGCTGTTGGAAGTTTGAACGGTCACTAAATGAACTGTTGTAAGGCGAGGATTACTTGTGTCCATTCCTAGACCGAACTGCAAAGGTGGAATTTGCTTCTGAGTTCAGTTCAAGGTACCCCTAAACCTATAAAGTCCTACCTGGCTTGGGCCACTTATTTGAGGGCATGGTCCAGTTAACAGCCTGAACTCCGAGCAGCCTGGACCTTGGTGTGGTGGTAGGGATGGCAGGGTGGGTGAAAATGGGAAGCCCCTGGTCACCACTGCTCTGCACTGGGCCCATCCACTTGCCGACCCACCAGCGTTCCCTCTGTTGAGAAGCCCCCAGCTGCAACTGCTGCTCTGTGCCCTGCCCACGCGCTTACTCACTTGCCCACCCAGCTCTCCCACCCTGGCTATCCGCAGCAAATTGGTTGTGTTGAGTTGTCCTGCAACAAGTTGACGATGGTGTGTTGATAGAGGTGACTTGGCAATGGTGAGCTGGCCACGGCAAGCTGGCAACGCCGAGTTGTCCTAGACCCTGCCCCACCCTCTGGTTACATTTATTGTCCCATAAGGTCTGGCAGAAAAGGCACGTTGTGGGTCTTGTCCATGAAGAGATGTCATCTGATGGGACAAAGGAGGAGAGCCATTCTCTACCGCAGTGCCTCCTTTTTGGATAATTATCCTGATCCCTCACTCCCAGAGGCTAGAGTGACCTCAACCCTGCTTGCCTTCCAAAAGGCTCTAAGAGTTATGTCAATGTGCCTGGGGATTTTGGAGCATGCCAGATGGCTTTACTGATTGATCCATGACTTTCACTTGCCTGTCTTTTATGCTTCTAGGTTTTATTTTTGGTTTTTAGATAAGATAAGATAAATTTATTGTCATTGTACTCAGAACCTGAGAACAACGAAATAAGGTACTCTCTCACCACATACAACTGAACAACACCAAAAAAACATATACAAATAACAATGTAAAACAAATTAAAACAAATAACAGTTAAAAAACTATACAACCAGGATATATATATATATGTTAAGACCACCAGATTCATAAATCTGCATTTAACCCGATCACAGCACTTGGGTAAAAGCTATGTTTAAACATAGCTTTTGGTTTTTAAAAGAGCAGGGGCATTGTGTTTCTTACTGAATTCTGTAGTTTAACTTCTTTTTAATTCACGGAGTGTATTTAGAATGTTAGCTGCTTTTGTTTTCTCCAGAAAAAATACAGGGCTATGGTCTCCTTAATAAATGCATAGAACGTAATGAAATTTCAGAGTATCTCATTTCCAACGGCAGGCTGGGCAAAAGCCCAAAGAGTGGGTACGTACGAGGGTGTGGAAATGCGTGTTTCATTTGCAAATGCTGCCACTTATAGGCTGCGTCAAACCTCAAGAAGTGTGTAAAGGTGTGCTTGCATCACAACAGCCTTGTGTACATGTCACCATTTTGCCATCACAGTGATTGATTATGCAGGCTGCTGACTCAAGATAAAAATAAATAAATATCGTTGAGATCATAGAAAAATGCTCAGTGGAAGGAAATTTGACTTTTTTCTCCAAAGCAGTTTTATTTTGCAAAGGGAAGCAGTTTTATAGATAGGATGTCCTTAAGTTTATTCTAATTTCGGAAAACATTTAGCCCCCATCCATATTTTCTTCATTTAGAACAAAGAAGGGTAAGTGGTTTCCTGCAACAGAAAACTCCCTTTGCATCAGTTACATAGGAGGTTTTTAATGTTAGTATCAGTTGATTTTGTTTCAAACATTCTGTTCAGTTGTTGCTTTCATTTTCGTATTTTTCCACAGTGACAGCAAGGCAAATACGTATTGATCTCTTTTCACGATGGCATTAGCTTTCACATTTTCCTAAAAGGATCATGAGTCACAGCTTTCTGGTTCAGCAATTTGCTTGGTCATATAGTCCTCTGTGTCAACAGCTGGGGACTGCCCTCCCCTCCCATATTTGTAAGTGTGAAAAGTGAATCTTCTTTTCTGAATAGCTATTGTTCTTTCACATGAAAGCATGTCCTTGCCAGTTATTTACAAGCTCACATTTATTTGCCATTGGAAGGATCTTTTTTTTACCTCTCTGTATTTTTATAGAATTGCAGTCCTCATATTGAATTTATTATTCAGTTGCTCTTCTATTCAAACCTCTACTTGGCTTTCTTCTCATACACCAATAAGGCTGGAGGTGTTTTTTTCTTCTTCTCCTCCTTTTCATGCATGTCTGATAAATGTAAATAAATAAACGGCAATTCGTTGTTCCTACTTCTCTGCCTTCATTTATGAAGAATCTCTACACTAGATCCTTAACTGTTTTCTAAAAAAATAATAATCTATAAATCAGAACTCATTTGTGTGTCACAAATTTGAGTTAGGACTTGCAGAATTATTTTGTTCTCTACACCTCCCTATCAACAAAGTGTTGGGATGGGTGTAAACTTAGTACAGACTGTTAAGCCTGGTTTCCCCAACCAGGGTTAGGGAGACAAGCTAAACAGAATGTGCAGCGTTAGTCAGATAGGCACACAGATAAATGAGTGAGCTTAGCTTGTATGTTTATTAACATACAGTAAAAATAACAGATACGCTTGTGCTATCAAAAATATAGTTTATTCCATTATGAGTTCATAGCATAGTCAAAATAACAGTCCAATAGTCATGTATCATTTAGTCAGTCCATTCAGGGATATTCAGTTAGCAAAAGTCCGTTTAGAATATCCTATGTCAGTTCACTTACAAGTCAGTCCTTTGTTTTCTCTCCCGTTCGAGCAATGCAGTCTTGAGTCCTTGCAGTAATCAGGGATCATCAAAGCCAGAGAGAGAGCAAGCTGCAGCCTTGCTTCTTTTAAAGTGCTTTCACAACCACTCCCTTAATTACTATCCCACAGTTAAAGTTGCAGACACTTTAACATACAAACTATGATTACATATTATTATTTACCTAAACCAGTTAGGGTAAAACAATGTTATCCCTAACACAGACTTATGGCCATAATGGAGCCCAAAATGTCTGTTGTTAAGTGAGATATTGTTAAGTGAATTTTGCCCCATTTAATGACATTTTTTGCCACAGTTGTTAAATAAATCACTCCAGTGGGTAAACTAGTAACTTGGTTGTGAAGTGAATCTGGCTTCTCATTGACTATGCTTGTCAGAAGGTCGTAAAAGGTGATCACATGACCTTGGGACACTGCAACCGTCATAAATATGAGTCAGTTGCCAATCATCTGAATTTTGATCCCGTGATCATGAGGATGCTGCAAAGGTCATAACTGTGAAAAAAAAATGGTCATAAGTCACATTTTTCAGTGCCGTTGTAAACTGTTGCAAGTTGAAGACTACGTGTATGTGATCCTGT
This sequence comes from Hydrophis major, assembly GCA_033807585.1. Taxonomy (NCBI): domain Eukaryota; kingdom Metazoa; phylum Chordata; class Lepidosauria; order Squamata; family Elapidae; genus Hydrophis; species Hydrophis major. The sequence goes on from CM066328.1 coordinate 182,333,572, forward strand.
TCACCCCTTTTGGAGAGAACTAGCTGGGACTGCTTGTTGCTTCCACCCATTTATATATCATATATCATATAAATATAATATATCATATAAAGTGCAGAGGAAACGCAACCCTTTGAAGAGAGGTTAGAAGCAGAGGTGGGATGCTACTGGTTCTGCCCCCGGCTCTATAGAACCGGTAGCTCTGAAGAGCAGCAGACACTGAACTCATTCTGTGTCTGCTGATCTGTTTGGCCCACCCACCCGCCTGGGCTCTTACCTGTCCTTTATTTCCTGCTTTTTCAACCTTAGCTGCTTTGCGTGGCACAGCTGCAGTTGAAAAAGCAGTAAAAAAAGAGAAGCTTTTCAAATGCTGCGCACCTGCACACAGTGTTTTTCAGCTGTTCAGGCGGCACAGCTTAAGGTTTTTTTACATGCGTGTGCAAAATGTAGTCACTGAACTGATAGTAACACCAGTTGAATCCCCCCCACCCCCGCTTAGAAGGATATCTGTGCTCCTTTCTATAGTTATAAGTCAGGCACCACTGGAGGGAGAGTGCAAGACTTAATACAGATAGTCCTCAACTTACAACTACAACCAAGCCCAACATTTATGTTGTTAAGTGACTTGCTAAGCGAGTCTTGCTCCGTTTTATAACATTTCTTGCCACACTTGTTAAGTGAATCATCACAGTTGTTAAATTAGTAATATGGTTGTTAAGTGAAGCTTAGACTCTGCTTGCCAGAAAGTTGCAAAAGGGGATCGTGTGACCTCAAAACACTGCAACCGTCAGAAAGGCGAGTCAGTTGTTAAGCCTCCAAAGTTTGATCACATGATCGTGGGGAGGCTGCAATGGTCGTAAGGGTGAAAAAACGGTCATAAGTCACTTTTGTTGGTGTTGTTGTAACTTGGAACAGTCACTAGATGACTGTTGTAAGCCTGTTGTACAGCCTGTTGTAAGTTGAGGACTACCCATATATGTAGGTATGTTTCGCAATATAATAGTCATGGGCTACGCAGCAGGGGTGGGATTCAACCAGTGTTACTATCAGTTCGGTGACTACATTTTGCGTGCTGCACACATGTGTAAAACAACTGTAGGCTATGCCGCCCAGACAGCTGAAAAGTGCTGCGTGTAGGTGCACAGCATTTGAAAAGCCTCTTTTTTCCTGCTTTTTCAACCTCAGCTGTGCTGCACAAAGCAGCTGAGGTTGAAAAAGCAGGAAATAAAGGTCAGGTAAGAGCTCAGGCGGGCAGGTGGGCCAAACAGCAGCAGACACAGAACCGCTGCTTTTCAGAGCTACCAGTTCTATAGAGCTGGCCAGAACCATTAGCATCTCACCCATTATGAAGTTTCAATTAGGCCTTCCAACTCACAGTCACTATGCAAGTGTTCCATTTATCAGATTTTTCTAGCGGCATGGTGGTGTGCATGGTTAGGATAATGGGTTGGAGGTTAGCAAGGCTGCGTTTGAGACCCAGTGCTGTTATGGGGGTGGGATGAGCTCCTGTTTTTCACTCTACCTCCTGCCAGGGTCATGAAAGGAGCCCCCAATTGGGTGTCTAACTGGGCAATTGTGATGTTGCTGGTTAATCCTTTCAACCTGGAAGCACCTCAATAGTAATAGCACTTAGACTTATATACCGCTTGAAAGTGCTTTACAGCCCTCCCTAAGCGGTTTGCAGAGTCAGCCTATTGCCCCCCAACAATTTGAGTCCTCATTTTTCCCACCTCGGAAGGATGGAAGGCTGAGTCAACCTTGAGCCTGGTGGGATTTGAACTGCCAAATTGTAGGCAGCTGGCTGCAGAAGTAGCTTGCAATACGGCACTCTAACCACTGCGCCACAGAGGTTCCAACACGAGTGCAATGCAATTGGATTTTGCTTCTATCCAATAGCACAAAAATAGAATGCCAAGAATGATAATGGGATTAAAAATCACCCATCCTGGAGAACATTTTTCAAAGAAAAATCAAGTTAATCACTCCTAAGGTTTGATGATTGTATTCATAGCTTTCCCTTCTTTCGTCAAGATTCATCGTTCCTTGATTGAAGTTCAAAGTTAGGTTTCATACATTATGCAAAACTGATTCAAATGGAAATTCGAATGTTTTATACTGAAAGAAACATTTTTTTTAAAAAAAAGCCTTTTTATCAAACAAAAAATTAAAAATTTTTTTCACAAAAATATTATCAACAGCCTTTCCTACTCTTTTCTTTTTCTGCAATAAAATGTATTTAGTGTTATATAAATTCTTCCTCTGTCATGTTGGTAAGAATTTACTACAATGTCCTAAAGATGGAATTTTTACTTGAAAAATGTTATATAGCTATATACATTATATAATGGTTGTTTATAGCTGTGGCACAGTTTCATTAATTACAATGTCAAGGAAACATTGATGGCAGATTTCTTTGTCATTCTATACCTGCTCGCTCATTCCCTGGTTACTTTTCTTAATCAAGACGAAATCAAACTCACCCAAACTCTCTTCTCTTCTGTTATGTGAATCTAAAGTAGTTAATAAGATGACTTAATGTTACATTTAAAAGTTGGCGACAATATTTAAAAATGGTCAATCGACTATTCAAATGATCCACGAGGAGCAATGTTCACGCACAAATAGACATTTGCCTGCACTCATTCATTCTCCCTCCCTCTTCCTCTCACCCCCCCCCCCAAGCTTTCTTCACATTTGCAGGAAGCAAGGTTGGGGAAACTGTCCTATATTCGGTGGTTTTAACTGCACTATTGTATAGAATAGAAGATGTTGACATGGAAATAAAGGCATAAAATTATTACTTGTGATTTAGAACATCATTTAGATTCTACATCTTGCCTGCTTGGGTTAAAACTTGAACTTTCTACTTCAGTCATTAATTTATTTAAATGTATTTGCCCATCCAACTCTAGTGGATGCCAGGGGTCATTAGGATATGCCGATTATCTTAGGTCAAGGCAATAATGTGCAGACTAGACACAAGAACAGTATTTTCCCGAAAGCCATCACTCTGCTAAACAAATAATTCCCTCAACCCTGTTCAACCATTACAAAGTCTGCACTACTATTACTGTTAATCTTCTCATCATTCCTTATCAACCCTCCCCTCCCACTTGTGACTGTATGACTGTAACTTTGTTGCTTGTATCCGTACGATTTATATTGACTGTTTCTTAGTATGATTTGATTGCTTATTGTACCCTATGACTATCATTAAGTGTTGTACCTTATGATTCTTGACTCTTGATGAATGTATCTTTTCTTTTATATACACTGAGAGCATTTGCACCAAGACGAATCCCTTGTGTGTCCAACCACACTTGGCCAATAAAGAATTCTATTCTATTCAAACTCAAATATTTTTCTTTCTTAGTTCAGTTTCTTGTCAAAAATATAATAATACTGTTACTGTTCCTTTTTTCAAATACTGTGTATACTTCCTTCCTTCCTCCATTCCTTTCCTCCCTTCCTCCCTACCTCCCCCTCTTGATTTTACACATTTCAAAAACATTTAAAATGTGTAAAAATCTAACTAAGAAATAAAAAAGAATTACAAAGCACATTACATATCATCAAGTTAAATTATTTTTAAAATTTCTAGATTAAACAGAATGAATGATAATAATCTGTTGTAAAATGTAGTGAAAGCTATGGCAAAAGAAAATGTATTGCCTCTTTTTTTTTTTTGTCTTTTCAATAAAAATCTACTAAATTCATTTCTTTCACCGCTTCTTTAAGATTGCTTGTCTCCTGGCCTAGACAAGAAACAGCCTGTCCTTCAAGCTACTGTTTTAGTTTTACAAATCTATGTAGGGAAATTGGATGTCTTTCAACCTCAATTTACATTGCATTATATCAGATATTTGTTTCTTTCATGTATAAAGTGTGTAAGTACATATGTATTACTTTGATAGCAAAAGAGATGCAAAGGTGTTACCTCCTTAACTTCTACAGTCCATCATTTATTTCCTTTTTATCCTAGCCTGACTTTAGTGTTAGCACTAACCAAATTAGGAGGGAAAACACAATGAAATACAGGCAGTAAATTGATGAAGGGTCTGTCTCCCATCAGGCTTGTGATGTATTGTTTTATCATTTGTTAAACATCTATCCTATTTTTCTCTAGGAAAAAAATTTGTGTAATACATACCCCTATTTTTTTATGCAAATACTGATACATACTGACTGGCTCAAAGACACCCAGTAAGCTTTATGGACTTCAAGTTGGGGTTAACTCCCAAACACTAGTTGTAGCTAACATCCTTACCATACTAGTTCTGTTTGTGAAGGCAACAGATAGAAGAACAAGTAATCATGGAATTGTCTATTATGTTTGCTTTTCACTTGGAAGGAGACTACCAACAGCTTTTAATCTCCTTCCTTTTCATGTTTTTCATTCACAAAAACACCTCTGCTGATTTCTACTGCTCTAAGCATTGATGGTCCTGCTCTTTTGCCTCCACAGGGAATTCACCAAAGCTGCCCAAGTCATACATTGAGCAGATAAATAAAGGTTGATAAATATAGAGTTCATGTTTCTGGATGATGGAAATTTCATTAGAGTCTATTTCCATGATCAATTATTAAAAACATTCACCTGAGTCTTTCCCCTTCTGGCCTACCCAGGGCTAATATATACTAATCTCTTGTAATGTGTGAGCAGATTGTGAACAAAGAGGCATTATATTACTCTCATGTCCTCAGAAGATTTCTGAGAACACTTTGCTGAAATATTGTCTGTTGCAAGCACTTTGGGGGCTCTGGAGGTACCAAGTGATTCTCTCCACTTTGCATTCTCTGGATTTTTATTTATCTTTTTTTTTTTTTTTGTAGCTTTGCCACTGAATATTGGCTTACTGGCTCACACAAAGGATTCTGAATTAAGAAATAACCCTGAAGTCTGATGCTTGTTTAATTTATTTCATAAACAAAGTGTAACATGTCAGTGTGAAAAATAATAATAACTCCCATTGATTCACTTGCATTATCTTTGCTGCAATAATGAAAATGAGCTGTTTCCTGTAATTGGGAGTTGTAATGTTTTTGCCATCAGGACAAGGCAATTAGTTATTGGGTAGTCTCTTTGGTTGTCCTCAAGTATCTTCTCTTGTTACTTCCATTTACACTACTAGTTCTGATTCTTTCTGAGAAAGTAAAAATGATCTCAAGCATCTGTCATATATTTTATATAGTAATGTTTCCTGAAAACATTCTATCTTCCTCCATATCTATATATTTCATGAATCAGGATCACTCTTCTGAACAAACAATTATCATTTGGAGCTAACTTTTTGTTTCTGTTAATGAACCATACTATCTCTGTTTGTGAAGGCAACAGACAGAAGAACAAGTAAACAGATAGCAGATAAATAATTATTTGTTCAGAAGAGTCATCCTGGTTCATCAAATATATGGATATGGAGGAGGATAGAATTCTTCTCATATTATTCTTATCAGTCTGCTCCTATCAAATAATCTGATTTAGTAATATTTGCCAAGTGAATATGACATCACCATCACAGTACCCAAGTTGAAGAATTAGCTATGTTCAGAAACTATTACAAAAGCCTTCAACATCCAACAACAATCCATTTTAATTCCTTAAAAGCTGATGAAAAATCCTTTCTCCTTTGCTTTTGGCACTTTCCACTTTGTAACCTAGGGTCAGCTTGCATTGCTACACAGCAGCCAGAGAAAAATCAATGCGTTCCCAAGAGATAGAAATGCTATCGTGAAAGGTCACCATACCATTACAATGCTTGAAGTTCAGCATCAAAACCTTGAAATGGTGCGCCTTTACCAAGTTCATCTAGACAGACTTAGCTGATTAAGACAAGCCTTGCTTTGTTTCTGTCTTCTGGGCTGTTTTGTGCTAGTACGATAATTTGTTTCATCTAGCAAAACATGGCTATCCATTATACTTTAGGTCACCAGGCTGGGTAAACATGATTGTTTTATCTTTACTTCAGCTAAGGAGAGCTGGGACTGCCTGAGCTTGAAATGTCCACTATATTAGTTGGTTCGTATGTTTTAGCACACCTCCAAGCAGTGTTTGTCCATGGGAATGAAGCTATGAAGAGCTTTCTTCTTCTGTGATGCAGTAATCATCCCCATCCCTAGTTTGATGTCTCCTGTTCCTCAGACTGATTAGAATTCCTTTCCATCTCTGAAGATGGAAGATCTGGATACATATCATAGGCACCTTATCATGTATTGCCCTAATAAAGCTAAGAGGGAGAAAACATGTCCTTTTCATTCAAGGACTCAGGCTTATGTTTCAGATTTAGAAATATTTGCATCATGGAATACTTGCATCACAGAACCTCCAAACACTCTGACCTGGCATTTAGGTTGCGTATGTGCAACTAAAAGTAGGGAGGTAAATTATGTAAGTCTTAAAATAAGCTCCACCAAATTTTCATTGACTCAGCTCCTGTTTTTGCCATGTTGGTGGGAGAAGGCTGACTGGAACTTCCACCTTTGTTCAAAAGTTGCTTCGGGAGTCCCTCCTCATTTAGAGACAATGGTACTTCCACAGCAAAATGCTATGTCTGAAAGTGGTGGGTGATAAGGAGAAGGGCAATGAGGCCAAGATTTGGGATCTAGACCAACAGAGATATGGCAGGATACATTATTTCAGCATCATTTCTTTCTTAAATTTTGAATGATGCCCTGCAAATATATATTTGTTGTGTCAGCAAAGGGAATCAGTGAACACATGATCTCAGCATTATTTCCTTTTTAATTTCTGAAAGATGTCCACAGTAGCAACAGCACTTAGGCTTTTATACTACTTAGTAGTGCTTTACAGCCCTAATTGGTTTACAAAGTCAGTGTATTGCCCCAGCAATCTGGGTCCTCATTTTACTGACCTCAGAAGGATGGAGTCAACCTTGTGCTGGTCAGGATCAAACTGTTGGCAATTGGCAGAATTAGTCTGCAATACAGCATTCTAACAACTGTGCCATCATGGCTCTTGCAAATATATATTTGTTGTGCCAGCAAAGGAAATCAGTGAATAACCAAAAACATTGCTTTGCCATTATGTCACAAAGCCAAATTATTTTTTTCCCCTTCCTTCACAGTAAATGAGTATTTTGAACTTTGCCTTTAAGGCAAATTACTTGGCAGGAAGCCTTCCTTTTCCCACACAGAAAAATAAAACAAGAGTATCTTCCAGCTGTTCCATGTGCTGTCCTACATTTGCACAATTTGAAAAAAACTGCTCAAGGATAGTTGGGCAACCAATTGAGAGAAGAAAGAAATAACCGAAGAAACAAATCAAAAAAAAATTTTTCTGATGCATGAACCACAAAACAAATCCAGCCCAGCCCAACATTAATAAAGTGAACTGTGTTAAAAGAAAGTGGATTGGATTACACACAAAAGAGTTTGTGATAATGAAGAAAATGAGAGCTGCTTAGTAGTATGTGGTGTTGAGACATTACTTATACTGGTTGCAGGTTGTTTTCTAAATTTAGTTCAAAGCATTATTTTAATCTTCAGAACTGTAAACAATTGTAAAGGACCCCTGGTTTGTTAAAAACTTCATGGGATGCCCTTTGACTGACTTTATGACAGAGGAAAAAATGTTTCACACCTGAAGTTGCTTGTTGGGTTTTCAAAATGTACTTTGTGTGCAGTATAATATTACCTTATTTACTATTTCATAACAGAATAACACTAAAGAAACATTACTTTCGAAGACAGCTCTATCAAATGGGCAGTGCAAACTAATGGATATGGTTCAGATGGACTTCCGTGTTTTCAAGGTGCATTTAAGTCTGCAGCCAGATTGATCATTTGGTAGCCCCTTATGAAAGCTTACTTCATAAACTGAAAGTATTTTTCTAGCATATTTGAAAATGTTTGAAATGGTTGAGTTTGTTCCTCAACACCTTCAAGGTTTGTTGATCCATGAAACTTTCTACAGCTTCATCTCAAATCTGTTAACTTTTGTATAAAAGAGATGTACAGGATAAGACCTAAGATTCCTCCACTATGTATTCATCCTAAATCTCAGGTCACTTTTTGTACTGATCAGACATAATGTTTAATAAATGAGATCCTCCTCTGAAGCCAAAACAGAATGGTGAAGTCCTTGACCAAGGAAAGGATGTGACTGTGATTGAACAGCTTATCTGAACAAGGAAGCAAATATTATACAGGGATCTGCTCATATCATATGATCATTGCTAAGGGCTATGTCATCCCTGTGCTTGTTAATAATTTATAGTGATCAAATATAGCATTTGATGTCCTCATGCCCTCTAATTTATAGATTTGTTTCTTTGGATGAGCTTTTTACCTTCAAAGTTGTAGGGTTCAATGTCAGATTTCCCTTGTTGTTCTAATGACTTGACCTATGGTATTCTCAAAATTTGGGGGAACAGCAGCAGTGTTCATGGATCGTCTTTTCAAGATGTTTAGGATGGAACACAAAATTGATAAGGTCTTGAACTAAACTTTTTAGATTCAAAGAGATTTAAAGTGATTTACAGAGTAATAAAGAAGTAAAACAAATGTGTTTGCTAACCATGCAAACAATTATATTAAGGGGGATGGAATTTGCCATTTTTTTTAAAAAGAAGTGACTGGAAATGATTAAAGACAATTACATAATGTGATATTCCTTTGGAAAAGATGATTAAAAATATAATCCATTTTTCTTAGGACAATTTTTGAGAACATTCTGGTCAACTGTTGCAATATTTTGCCCAAGCATAATGAAAGTCTAAATCGGGATCCCAAACTCCCAGTCCACTACTGGGCCATGGCCTATTTGAAATTGGGCTACATGAGTGGTGGGCCAGAGTGTACATGGGTGCGCAACTTGTGCCAACAGTGAGCTGGCGGGCACCCGTGTGCATGCCAGCCCGCCACTTGTGCAGTCTAGTTCCCCTCTCCCCTGCCAGCGGAGTCAAGCCACAAAGTTTGGGGACTGCTGGTTTAAAGCACATATTTCATTTTTCTACTCAATTATCTAAATCAGTATTCTCATATTCTGTGCAAGTACATGAAAATGGGGAGACAATGAAATTGAGAGTACACGTACTGGCTCTTCCTGAAGAGTCTGAAGACACTGATTTGTACAGTGTTTATCCTAGTTTACATTAAGTCATTCTTTTGATCCAAAACTGGTCTACCTGTTTTAATCTATGATTTATTCCTAGTCTTGGACCTGAAACTAGAACTCTTACTCTTTAAAAAATATATTATTTGAAGAGCGTATATCATTTTGTTTGCAATCAAGTTTGCAAAAGTCCCGGTGTGCAGCCCGTTCCTACATTCCAATATATGGGTGATTAAACTATTAGCTATCGTTTATTTCCTCTTTTATTATTGCAATTTCTAGTCTCCTAGAAGTGGTTTTGACTTTTTTTGGAGGGGAAAGTGTTTGTTGTTAGCTGCTCTCTGAATTCAGTTCAGCTTCCTGCTCTCTCGGTCAATTGACAGATCATGGTATAATTAATTGAATTTTGTGTGTGTGTGTGTGTGTAAATTAATGTGTGTGTGTGTGTGTGTGTGTGTGTATCAATAAACATTTTTCTTCCAAACCTGTGTAGTGAAGGAATTCAAAGGAGGAAACATGTATTAATCCAACTTTGAGGACAATGTAGTTCAGATCTATTAATGCTTTGAAAAAAGTACAAGAAGCAAACCTAGAATGCAGCCAAGAATCTTACCACTTTGTCAAAGGAATGGCACTTGATTTGCCCTTACTATTCTCAGATTAGGGTGAAAATAATACAATTAGAATTTTAAAACTAATAACAACTAAGCATTTAGATATATTTAGTCTCTTGAGAAAGACACTTGGGGAGAGATTTAATAACAGGTTGCTAAAAAGGCAGCCATAACGAAGAAAGAGGTAAATTATTCCCTAATGTTAAGGAGAGGCTAAGAGAAGGCAAAAGGTCAACATTAGTGTAGCTTTTTAGCATCACTCTTGACACACTTACATGCAAAAAGTGAGAGCTTCAAGTGAGTTCAGTCCAGATTAGATATTAGAAACAGGGGCACATGGTAATATTCAGGCTTAAGAAAAGATGAAGTTTCTGGAAATATTAAGGGGCAATATCCTCCCCTGAAAAGCTCTGCTATTTTCATCCTCAAAATTCAAATAAGTCCACTTTGCTCTTCTGTATTCAGAATTCTTCCCTGGCTTTTTTCTTCTTCTTCAGTATGTTCTGCTGAAATTGGACTTTTAATTATCTGGAACAGGAACATTTAAATTAATGCAGAAAGACATTTATAGGATTATGATGTCCTCTTGCCTAGTTACAAATCATTATTATTCTAGAGTATAATATGAATGTGCCTGATGATTTGGATTGCTGCCAAGAACTACAGGTTGCTTTTTTCTATAAGTATAAATAGGGCAGTGTTTAAATATTATAGCTCGACATACAGTCAGCCAGATATTTAGACTAGATTTATCATTTTTGTCCACCTATTGAATCCTTCCCTGGGATCTGGGATAGAAAGATATTATTGTTTAATACAATTAAAAGTATCATCAGAGGATGTAAGCTGTTCAATGTCAGTGGTATTTGAGTGGTGCTCCAGATGTTTAAGGTGTCTATTACTATTGTTACATCATTGCTTTTTTGGGCCATAATTGTTCTACTTCTATTTGCAGATTCTTGTATTTGTAATTTTCTCCAGTTTTTTCTCTTCTACTTTGCTGTTTCCAGGTGCTACCATGTCCTTTATCCAAACTTTTTGTGTGTGCTAACTCTGGGATATTATCTGGCAGGTACTTTTCTGCTTGAATTCTAAAGTGCCAGAGCTACTTCATTTTCTATTATTTCCTCTATTTTGTGCCCTGCCTCTTGCCAGTTCTTGCTTGCAGACAAATAGTATTAGTTGCAGATATTCCAATGCACCATTGTTGCTATGTTGTTATGCCATGGTTTGTCGTCAATGTGTGTGAATTTCTTGCTAACTAAGTGGGCCACTGTTTCTTCAGCTTCTTTGCCTTTGGCATTTGGTGTCTGTTGCTGTCTTCTTAATTCTGATTGAATCTGTATTTGTTCTTAAGGCTTGGTCTTGTGCACGTAGTTAAGGATGGTGCAACCAGATTATTACCGTGTTTCTCACAAAATAAGGCCAGGCCTTTTTTTTTTTTTTTTTTGAGCCCTGAAAAAATGGCTAGGACGTCTTTTCGGGGGTGAATTAATTTCTCCCCCCCCCACGTGCACCAGCGCCATTTCCAACAGCAGCATCTGAGTTGCTCCCACTTTCTCCCTGTCCCCGTAACAACAGGGGAAAAAAAAAAGATTTTGAGGAACCTGGGAGCGCCGCATGCTGCATTTTGGTTTAATCCCGAGTGGCTGGGTGGACATGAGAAGAGCTGAGCGAGCATCTCTGCTCAACCCTTGGTGCTCCAGCCTTGGGCTCTGCAAGTTTGCAAAAGTCCCGGTGTGCAGCCCGTTCCTGCATTCCAAGCATGCCCAGGCCAAGCTGCAGCTATCCCAAGAACAGCGGCAGCAGTGGCAGGAACTGTGGAAGTTATGGAGGCAGCTCCCCCACCCAAGAAGCAGCTGAAATGCTTCCATGGTTCCCGCTGCTGCTGCCGCTGTTGTTGGAGACGGCGCTGGTGAGAGAGGCGCCAGCACCAATGGGAACCATGGAAGCTACAGAGGCCTGAGAATTGGCTGAAATGCTGCCGGACATCCACGCCCGCCTGCTGACCCAGGTAAGGGAGGGGTAAGGGAGCCCTCTGTACTCCACCATGATTGGCTATTAGGAGCAGCTGATGGTGAGGCATAGCTGCCCGCGGGGCACTCCTAATGGCAAGTTCCCCCCTGCCTTCCCCCCCACAATTTCACATGTTTTAAACTAGGTCTAAATTTGGGGGGAGGGGCTTAATTTCATTTTATGCCTAGAAAACATGCTGGGTCTACCTATTGGGGGAGTGTATTGTTGGAGAAGCACGGTATTAGTAATAAAATTGTATTATTTTTTAAAGATTTAATCTGAAATTCAATTCACAGTCTGGGACTGGTAAAAACTTAACAGTTCAACGACTAACTAAGGACCTAAGAACTGTTAAGGTAATGTCTGAGTATTTAGGTAGATCTGAGTAAGGTGGTTTTATTATTGTTGTTTTGTTCTGTTTTACCATTATAAAAAAATGTGGCTTTTAATGTTTTAAAACTCCTACAGAAAAAAAGCTTTTGCTCCTCATTCTATACAAATTATAGGAATATGTACAGAACATGTTGGATTCAAAGATCTGATCTGACTGTCTGTAAATACCCTGTTTCTCCAACAATACGGCCTCCCCCAGTAGGAAGTCCCAGCATGTTTTATAGGCATGAAATGAAATTAAGCCCCTCCCCCCAAATTAAGGCCTATATTAAAACATGCGAAATGGGGGGGAATGGTGGGGGGGGCTTGCCATTAGGAAGTACTTTTGTTACACACCCGGATATGGTGCTGCCTGCGTTGACCCCAATATGACGTGCCCCACCAACGCCGAGGTCAATATCCAAGCCATCACTGCTTGCCCGCCCGAAGATGCAAGGGGGGGGGGAATTAAGTCACCTCCGAAAAGACAGCTTAGCCATGTTTTCGGGGCTCAAAAAAAAAAAAAAAGACCCGGCCTTATTATATGAGAAACACAGTACTAGAGTGCTGACAAGTATTTTGTATTGTTTTTTTTTCTTTCTTTTCCTTTCTCCAATCATGATTATTCATACTTTAGCCAAAACTGGTTTGTCAAATACTTTGGTTTCTTTATTATCATTCCAAACAGTCTCAGCAGATTCAATATTTTTGAATCTTAAGGTAACTAATCTTAAGTGCATATGGATTTTTTAAGTTTCTTAAATGAGACAGAGTGTTCCAACATGTCCTCATGCTCTGGAAATAAATTATTCCAATAGGCTCAAGCCTAGAGAGCGTAATTCCATTTTAACTAGAAACTGAGTTACTTAAAGCAGATAAATGGGTATAGCAGATTAGCAACAGAATAGAGCACCAAGGTTACTATAGAATCATAGTGGTAGGCTGAATCAATATCCTGTTCTATGCAGCAATCCAAATCGAAACATGCATAATGGTTGACTATTCAGCCGTTGTTTCAACATATCAGTAAAGAGAAGCCTATTAGCTTTCTAGATAAATTTGGATTTTTATTTTTTTTTTACTATTATGAAATTCTTCAGAACATTCATCCGGAAACTGTCTTTACATAATTTAAATCCAATCTGCATTCTGTTGTGAAAGGAATGTATTTTGGCTGCCTTCTCTGTGACATCCTTTCAGATATTTAAAGAGTCTTATCCCATCAATATTCAACAATACCAGTTCCTTTAACCCTTCTTCATTAGACTAAGTTTCTAGTTCCCCAATCGTCCTCATTTCTTTTTTTCTGTATCCATTCAGATTTATCCAATCCTTCTGAAAGAGGAGTGTGCAGAACTACACATAATACTTGAGACAGAGCCTTAAAATGTGTAATTAAGATTTTATATTTTTGTCCCTCACTCTCACAATTTTTAGAAGTGGTGTAACTCACTGGTAGTAATGACACTTGTAAGAAACCTTAAGCTTTATATGAACAGAACAAAGAGGATGATAGAATTTGTTAATCACCCACAATTCAGTTTTAAGAAAGTAATGATTAAATGTGACGTGGAATCCAAGCTATTATTAAAAATAGCTATACTTGTTAAAAAACATAGCTTGAGACACATATAAGAATCAAATTTGGGCAACCAGTTGTATGATGTGAGCCTTCTGAAGATCTAAAGAATTCTCACTGCTTCAGTTCACAGATTATACTTTAAGATCTTATGTCTCTGGCATTTAGTCCTTATAAGGGTCTCACATATAATGGATTTTTACTCTATGAATTGCTGGATATAAATATTAACTCTAATGATGGCAGTGAAATAAAATCTCAAAATTTATTTGACAGATATTTACAATCTGACCCAGGATCATGTCATCATCATTTGTGATCTTTCCACCTGGCTTCTCACAAGCAAAGTCAATGGGGACACCAGATTCACTTAATGACAGCATGATTCACTTAATAACTGCAGTGATTGGGTATGACTCAACAATCACCTTGCTTAGAAATGGAATTTCTGGTCCCAATTATGATTGTAAGCCAAGGATTACCTATACAAAGAAACTGCATAATAAAAATGCCAGCAGTACCATATCTGCAGAAGAAGCCCCCTTAATTTCCACCTTTTTCATGGTTTTATCAAGAATTAAATATTTTCAAAAGCCTACTGAGGATGTGAACTCAGGACTGATCTTTTTTTTTATTTTGTTGAAAAGGGAATCATAAAAATAACAATGGGATGGAAGCAGATGGAAGCATACAATGATAACCTCCCTCAGGTGTGTATTATTTCCTGACCATCATAATCCCACAGACTCATCCCAGAGTTTATTCTTATAAGGGCAAAGATACAGCAAAAGGATAAAGTTCTTGTTATATCTGATCTATTCTCACCTTCCTTTATTTTCTAGTCAAATCCAGGCTTCTGGATATAGAAAGGGGATATTACCATCAGGCTTGTCTGTTACATTTTAAGAAGGAAGAAGCAGAACTACTATTTTAGCAGTAGCATGTGAAAAGCATTTTTTAAAAAACAAGGAAAAAGCAGCAATCTATATTCAGAAGCTAAGCGTAATAACTATCATTTTATCACTGCCAAGAACTGCATCTACAAGACAGGTAATTAATAAGCTTAAGGTCAAGATTAGATTGTATAGATTTTTGGATAAAGATAGGGAAACATTTATTACTTTTACATAAGAAGCCCACTAATGCCTGCACTTTCTTTGTGTCTTCAGTGAGTTAGTTTGCTTTACCAAGTTGGATATGCTTTCAGTACCAAGAACAGCTCCTGTCCTTCTCTATTATATTGAAAAGCAAACTAAAACTTACTGAATATTCAATTGTACAGTCGAGGGAGAAAAGCACCATACGAACAATCTTGTTGGGATTATATCACAATAGTAGCATGACTTTCTCCATTTAATTCTTTTTAGAATTTTTTATTTCTACCCCGGGACTAAATTTATGTGAAGGTGAATGAGATTCTGTTAGCAAGGATTACCATCTTTTTCAGGACGTGGATATATTTTAGAGGGAGAAAGCTTCCCCTGTTTAGAGTAGTGATTGCTCTCTAACTATTTAGAAGATGCATAATTGGGATTGGGAACTACCCTTTCACTTCTGGTGTCTACTTTATTGGAAGGGTTGCAAATATGGAGAATGTGATTTCTCAAATTTTACCTGCCTGTCTGTTTTCTATCACTACTTAGAACAAATAAACAAACAAATAAGGCCAACAGAGAGCTAATGATCAGACATTATTCCACCAAATGACAGACTAGAATTGAAAGGTTTTCAAACTTGAATACTGAAACCAATTCAGTTCAACTGCAGACCATTAGGGTCCCTTCAGTTGATTTTCATTTCTGGTAACTCACAGGCATTATCATTTTGTTTACTTGGCAACAAGTATAATGTGACTGCTTTCTTCTTCTTCTTCTTTTAGTTCCTAGTCTAACCTGGATTTCTGGGATGTGGGCATCCACACCAGGAGGCAAGGACAATGGCAAAATGAATAAAGAGATGAAATGTCCATCCTTTATGTATATGTGTGAGAATGTGTAAGCTATGAAGAAAAAGGAGTTTCAAATCCCAAATAATCTACTCCTTGCTCTTGAGTAGACTATTTGAATCCATGTCCTTTCTTTAGGAGTTATGACCAGAGATATAATCCACCACATACAGTATTTATTAAAATATTAGAAAATATTTCAATCATGAACCCTGAAGAAGACTGCATCACAATTAGTCAATCCATGCCTTATACATCACTATGTATCATAGCCCTCTTTTATTCAGACTGAATTCTTCATGCCTTTTAAATCCAACTTTATAAAAATGCATGACTTTTGAAGATGGTCCAGTTCCATGCTCACATTGAGCCTCTGGATTATGGGTTTGCAATCAGTCAATGGCCAGCACCATTAGGACACGTGTGGAACCTATGACACAGAACTGCAAGATTTCTGTATGCTCCTTTACTGTCAGCTGTAACGATATTGTGTATTGCAAAACAGGACCAACATGAAGAACCTGCCATTCATTATTTCCACAAGCATAGGTTCTCTTAACAACTCTGTGGGCAATTTAAACTGTTGCACTGTGTTCACATCTATGAAATTGTTAGTTGAACCTGAGTCGATAAGAGTTGTATTTCAGAACTTGCTGGGAAAAAAGAGGAAAAAGAATATACTGTACTCATCTGTTGGTGGCCATCTGAGTTCTTTTTAATTGTCTGAACTTGCCCCAAATTCTCAGAAGTCAAGCCTGCAAAGTTTTCCTGAATGCATGGCTTTGAAACAATTTGGGCACTTATTTGCTGTGTGGCCTATGCTTTGACAGGTGCAGGTCTTTGTGGCTGACTCAGAGGCCTATACTTTAGCAGGGTAAAGTATACCCCTTTTAAAGTAGCAGAGTAAACTATACTATCTTTTTAATTCAGAGGTCTATATTTTAGTTTAGGAGAGCACAAACTGAAACTGAAATGTGCTTTAGTAGCTCGGATTGATAGTTAGGCTCTTGTTTTGAGCTCTAAGCTTGGCAGTTTGATTGCAAATATTTTGTCACCATTCGAGGAGACATCGTCAGTGCATTTTGAGTCATGCTTGTCTGTCCCAACACAGATCTTTTCTTTTTAAAAAAAAGACCCACGTTCAACAGCCTAACAAAGTTAAATTGTCCATAGAGTTGTCAGTGGAACCTATGCTTGAGGAAATGAAAGCTAGAAAGCACTTAAAGTTGCTGCTGGTAATTGGTGGACCTCCAAGGCGGTCACAGGGTGGGGGCAGGGGTGAATAAAAGTTTAGAATCTCCTCAACGCTTCCAATCATCATTCTACTATTAGACAATGCTGGAACAATTTTCCCTGCATTCCCACTAATTTACCTCTCAGATTGTCAATAAGACCTTCTTCCTCAATTAGAGCAAAATCATTCCAACCAGCTCTAGCAAATAATTGAAAATTTTATGGATATGCACGAAGCGTCCGGTTGCCTTGTTTCAACTTGTAAATCTCTCCGTCTGCCATTGCTCTCCAAGCTGAGTCATGAAATGCAGCTCTAAATCTTTGCCTGAAATTCTGGTAATTGTCCAGTTACAAATCATTGCTCTCAGTGAGGGATATGGCTGACCCTTCTTTCATCAGAGTCAGAAAAAATGTCACCTTGCAGTAATCTGTGGGAAACTCTGTTGGCTGACACATTATGAATTGTTCACAATGAATTGTAAAAACCAGAAGTTTATCCTGACCTCCTTCAAACAACTTCTTTTTTAAATCTTTAGTGCTAAGTAAAAAATGCAACCAAAAACATCCGCGGAGAAGCACCTTGCCTACTAATAGCTAAAAGGCCTAATTACTTATGTAGTTCCTGACTGTACAGGTAGTCCTTGACTTACAACAGTTCATTTTCTGATGTTTCAAAGTTACAACAGCACTGAAAAAAGTGACTTATGACAGTTTTTCAAACTTACAACCTTTATTGCATCCCTATGATCATGTGTTCAAAATTCAGTTGCTCAGCAATTGAGTCATACTTATGACCATTACTGCGTCCCAAGGTCATGTGATCAGCTTTTCCAATCTTTTGACAAGCAAAATCAAAGGGGAAGCCAGATTCACTTAACAACCATGTTAATATAACTTATCAACTGCAAAGTTTCACTTAACAACAGTGGCAAGAAAGGTCAAAAAATGGGGGCAAAACTCATTTGAAAAATGTTTCACTTAACAACAGAAATTTTGGGCTCAACTGTGGTCGTAAGTCGAGGACTACCTGTAGTCTGCATATGTGCTTTACATAACTCTAAAACCTGTTTTGATTTGCTAATTACAAAAAGATATTTAAAAATTGCCTTGCTGACTTGTTAACAGTGAAGTTTGCCAAGCTCTTGCTGTGACTAATCTGCTTATTCAAGCACTTTGCTAGCAAATAAGAATTATGAGCTGCAGAACTCATCTCAAAGAAGGAACTTTTTGAAAAAGAGCGATGCCTTGATAAAAACTGAGCAAAAATATCACAGAGAGATATTTTTGCCCTCATCTCTTCTCCAAAATACTTCAAATATTTGTTTGTAACTCCACAATAAGTGGATTTAAACTTAATGATAGATTTCATTGCAAGTTTAAAGTACAGTAGATGGTGTCATTTGCAAGAATTCCATATGGTAAAACAGATGCAGTGGTGAATTGGAAGACAAACGAATGGACAAGTTCTTGGTGTTATTTCCCATCTCACGGCAGTCTTTTCAGAAAATATTTCTCTCTTCCCCAGTATGCAAAGAAGGCTTTGTTTTAAAAGGGTCCAGGCTGTGAGGCTACTCGTGAAATAGTGATGAATTATGCAGTTACAGTAGGCTCCTCCCAAGTGAACGAAAGGAGGATTATAGACGATTACTACTCTACAGAGCTGAGAATGGATCTTAGTTTTCCAGTCCTTTATAACTCTTAAACTAGAGTACTGAAAAAAAGGAATCTGGATTTGCTGGGCAAAGACAGTGAAGAAAGATCAATGACTGTTGAAAGCAGGAAAGGAGACACGGGGACTGGTGTGAAAAGAAACAGAAAGCAGGATAAGCACAAGGTACAAATCCCATTCCGCTAATCCCAGATTTATAGCCTGAGTGAGACAAAGTAATAACTGAAAGTATTATCTAAGAATTGTGCTAAAATATGGGAAGAAGACAACACCCCTATGTTCATATTAAACCATTTATGCTGGCTGTTCCTCTGCACATTTGAAACCCTGGGTTAGGGTTAGGATTTGGTAGTGAAATGTCTGCAGCTTTGCTAGCCCCAAATCCTAACCCTAACCCCAATCCTACAATGACTCTGAGCAGGGCGCGAAGCGTTATCATGTACAACCACAACAGAAAACAGAAAAAAGCTGCACAGTATCACTAAGATACTAAATTAGCTCAGTCATCCATACCTTTTATCACTATGATTCTGAGTGGGGACTCATTCTGGATTGGAACATTTCAATTCGGACGTATCGTTTGCATATCAGGCAGATAATAACAAATTCATCTAGACCAATAAATTGTGTTATGAAATAACTGGGAAGTGGACTTCATCACATCTTTGTTATTTTCCCCCTTTGTGGAAGTCATTACATGTTTGTTATTTTCCCCCAGGGCTTTCATTGACTCTTAAAATGATAATAATAGGAATATAACAGGCTACGTTTTCATCTACAGAGCTAAATGCCCTTCCCTAGCTCAGCATGTGAATGGAGAGTAAAATCTGTCCCACCAAATCACGAAATCAGAGGGCCAAGAGTCAGACTTTCAAGGGAAATGATTTATTTGAACAATGCTTTATTTATAATTGTCCTCTATTTCGGGAAAAGTTCATAATCCACAGAGCTGCAATGAGTCCCATTCAGGCAGGCGCAGAAGAGATCTCTGATTCCTTGCCGCCTTTAGAAGAAGAAAATTAGTAATTTTGAATGGGGAGGAAAAAGGAACAAGGCTGCCCACCTCCCCTTATTCTGCTCAGTTTTACTAGGAGGAGAAAGGGCTGGGTATCCTTCTCTGTACCCCATTACCATGCCTGACACTGTTAAGCTCCAGAGAAAAGCATCATGAAAATAAACAGGAAGATCTTCCTCTTCCCAATCTCTGCTACTATCTTTTTAAGGTTGTTAGGGGGAAGGGAGACAAGCAAAGAAAAAAATAAATAAAGGTGCTATCTGTGTGATGTATAAATTGTTTCTGTACATACACATTCCTAGATAATCTATAAAAATGAAAATAAAGTGAAAGGGGTATCCCAGATGGAAGCAGGAATGATGGATTGGAAGGTTTAAGTGGATGGCACGAAAAATCCTCACATATTTACCTCTATCCAGAGACAAAAATCAAATGAATATCTAAGGGAAACAGAAGGAAAAAGTCTTTTTGTCCCCTGGGTTTATGTTATTCTTTGTAGCTTAGTGTCCCTGAAATACAGCATCCTGCTATTTCCTTTAGGCAGTCGGGAGTTTTCATCCATGAATCTCTCACACAAAGATACCCTTCAAATCCAATAATTACGCTTGATTCCCAGACACGAAGCAACAAGGATTCTTTTTTAGTTTACCGATGCATTTAGTTTACCAATGCATTGTGCATTGTGAAAAAGATTCTTCTCAGTGTAACTGGAGAAATACAAGTTAAGCTGATTATGGGAAAAGGGATTAAGAACAGTCTGATACAAAAATTCTGCATTGGTTTTGAAATTCACTTTGAACTTTTCTTATGCTACAAAGCTGAATGTATTTCTGGGCTAGCTACAGCATATTTAAAAATGAGTAAAACATGTTTTCCTATTTACAACAATGGGATTCTGTAGAACTTCTTAACTCATCATTTTTCCACTGCTGATCCTTTGTGCCTGCTGCCACCTTTCAGTTTCCTAGCTTTAGCTGGCCTAGCAGGCCTTTTAAGGGGATTATTTACAGCTTTGCATTCAAACACTTTGATTTGAGGAGGGGGAGACCATACTGCCAAATAAATATGATTTTGCTTATTTCATTTCAGAGTGGGGTTGTTGTTAGTTTAGAATCCATAACAGCTGGGAGGGACAGTAATTGAATAATGCCATTTGTCTCTCCTTCTCACCTTTCGAAGCTGCCAAAAGTGAAGAGCAGAGGTGGTATTCAGCTAGTTCTGACAGGTTCTGGAGAACTGGTAGCGGAAATTTTGAGTAGTTTGGAGAAGTGGTAAACACCACCTCTGGTTGGTGCCTCCCCCATCTATTTGCTGCCTCCCGAATCCCAGCTGATCAGCTGGATCTTCTTTTGTTGCCCTGCACAGGAGTATGGAGCTAGAAAGCACGTTAGTGGGGTGGGGAGGGAATGGGGATTTTACAGTATCCTTCCCCTGGAGTGAAGTGGAAATGGACATTTTACAGTATCCAGTGGTGGTATTCAAAATGTTTTACTACTGGTTCTGTGGGCGTGGTAGAGAAAGGATAGTGTAAAATTTCCAGTCAGAGGTGGCATTTGCCGGTTCTCTGAACTATTCAAAATTTCTGCTACTGGTTCTCCAGAACTGGGCAGAACCTGCTGAATACCACCTCTGACAGTATCCTTCCCCTGCCACGCCCACCAAGCCACGCCCACAGAACCAGTAGTAAAAATATTGGAATACCACCACTGGTGAAGAGGATAATAGGTTATCTCCAAATAGCTTTTGAGAGATTGGCAAGTGGAAATAGGGATTGTAACAGAAGGTTAAATTCTCCAGAGTGCTTTGAATATGGTTCAACCATCTAGAATTGTGGATTCATGCAAAAAATAAGTAAAATATGGCTGATTGGCTTTAATTTGTTTAAGATGTAATCAGGTACAGCAAACTGGAGTCTGTTTTCTAGGCCAGTGCTTTACCTGTTAGAGCAGAGGTATCAAACTCAAGTCATCACAGCATGTCACATGAGATATCGGGACTTTTTTCCCCTTTGCTAAACCAGATGTGGGCGTGGCCAGCGTGTGACACATCCAGCCCGTGGGCCGGGAGTTTGACAGCCCTTTGTTAGAGGGTATGAAAACTATTTTAAAATGTAATTTTTCCTTCTCTTCATGGTTTGGATCCAATTAAAGTGGGCCATAGAACAATTCCCTAAAGCAAAAGAAAATCATGTTATTTGGTAGTGAATTAAGTACCATGGATTTAAATACATGATTAGGTCTTAATCCATTCCAATGAGTATGATTTGTCTAATTATAAACAGTTTAGTTTAATTAAGCTGAATTAACTATTGAACTTTTTATTTGATTCCATGTATGAGGGGAAAAAAGATGAGCAGTTTATTTTAAAATGAAGAATCCAAGTATGTATTCCTTCTGAATTGCTATATTCTTGAGAACATAGCACCCACTTTGATTTTACATGTGTACGTTATTGTAAGAATTAAAGTGTTGGTCTAGGAGTGGGAAAACTCAAGTTTAATTCTACTCTCAGCCATGGAAATTAATTAGTGATCTTGGGTTACTTTCTTTCTCCCTATCAGCTCAGCCCATTTCATAGGATGGTTGTAGTAGGAAGAATCTTAAAGAAAATGCCTGTGAAAGCTATCTGGAGCTCCTGCAGATAAGATCAGTTATATCTGTAAACAATAAATATAACAATATCCTCTTTGAACCATTTCAGGATTCATACTATCTCCTTCGCTGATGTGGCACTTTGAAAAAAAGAAAGCCTGTTATAGAATATGTATGTATATATGTATGTATGTATGTAAGTATGTATGTATGCATATGTATATATACTGTATATTGATATAGCTTGATTAGTAGAGTCATGAGAAGACCTTTTAAAACAAACCTCTGCAAACTAAAAATTAGTTTCTATGAAACCAATTAAAACCAGACTAGGTTTATTCGATCACCATAGATTTATTTGCTACATTCAATGTGGCTGGTGGGGGCATCTCATTCTTTGATGAAATCTGTACCTAATAGACAAAATGATCACTGGATCTGCCCAGTCAATTTCTGTCCGTTTCTGTTCACAGGACCTAACTTGCTTACTTCTACTTTGATCCTGGACCGAATTCTGCCTGCTTTTCCAGCTCCTCTCTCTTCTTGCTTCAGATTTGAGAGATTTCCCTCCCTGTTCATCTGCACAACTGTTTCATCACAAATAAATTTAGAATAGAATAGAATTCTTTATTGGCCAAGTCTGATTTGACACACAAGGAATTTGTCTTTGGTGCATAAGCTGCCAGTGCACATAAAGAAAAAATAAAATATATTCATCAAGAATCGTAAGATACAACACTTAGTGATAGTCATAGATTACTAATAAGCAATCAAATCATACTAGGGAACAAATAAAACAATATAAATTGTCAAGATACAAGCAACATGATTATAGTTATAAGTTGGAATAAATTTCAATAAATTTCCTGAGTTAATTGTAAGAAAACAGGTATGAACCTGCCTGATCTCTTAAATGTCCTTGATTTGTCAAAGCTGTTCTGCTCCAACAGCTTCACTTCTTCATCTGTGAAAACTCACATGAGAGTTGGGATTCAGAAAGCCAAACTTCTTGCAAAGTATGCAAGAATACTTACATGGGCAGAGAGGTTAGCCCACTTTTCCACTTTGCAAATTAAAGAGTATATTGAGTGAGGATAATAGAGTATTGAGTTGGAACATCGTACCAAAAAGCAATACTAGCAGTCAATAGATGAAGAGAACCCTTTCTTCTTAGCTTAGGAGCAGAATTTGATTATCTTGGTGCTGTACAAGGGTATACAGCTTCCATTTCAGTGTGGTGATAATTGGTTTGTGTGTATTCAAATATCTCTGTCTCTTCTTTCCTGCCTTCCTTTGCCCAATTTTCTTAAATCTCTATATAAAATTGGCATTTATTTATTTTTTATATCCCACCTTTCTTATTTTTACAAATAATTCAAGGTTGTATCCAACATATCTTCCTCCTCCTATTTTCCCCACAACAATAAGTCAGCTGAATTGCATTGAGAGAGGGACTGACCCAAGGCCACCCAGCTGAATTTCATGACTAAGGTGAGACTAGAACTCACAATCTCCTATTTTCCTAGATGGATGCCTTGACCTCTGGACCAAATTGGCTTTCTTTTCTATAAACTTTATTCTTGAACCTAAATCCCCATTTTTTGCTTCTATTTCCCCTCTTATAGTTCTTATGAGAAGATAGCTGGTCAAGGAAGAAATTCAAATGATATTTTTGATGTTTTATGGCTTGTTTTAGTTATTTCTACAGATTTCCAGAACAAGACTTTTATTTTCTTTTATATAGAGAAATGGAATACTCTGGATTGTAAAAGAAAAGTCTTTTTCTTACCCAGAAACTGTCCATCACCATTAGTTATTCTGGTGGCTTGAAAGCTCACCAATGGAACTGAGTGTAATCTATTATGAAACATGCTGTTAAAAATAAAATGTTAGAAATAGCATGTTTCTACCTAACACTGAACAAGATTGATCACTGCAGTAAGAGGAAAAAAAGGAATGAAAGGAATGAAATATAATTTGGCAAATTTGTAGAATCAGAAACATGTGTTAATTATGGCCTGTTTGTTATATAAGAGTACACATTACAGTATATATTAGTGCAATTCTGAGCATGGATTATTTTAATCAGTGATATAATTTGCAATATATGCCGCAATGATATTCACACCTCTAATTTTACACAATCCCTTGATACAGAAAATTCAGCAAAAATTCTGAGCATTTTAAAGGTTTATTGCATAACAGCAAAACAAGATGTTTATCGTGCTTGGGTCTTGGTTCCTTCCCAGGAGTCTCCGGTTAAATATATTCTAATTTCTCACATTTATCTGACTTCTTTTGCAAATTCCTCTTTATTTAGAGGAGAGAGAAAGAAAATGATTGTTTACCTATATGAAACCAGAGATTTGTCCTAGAACTCCTGGAACTTTTGAACATTTTGCTTTGAAAAGACGACAGAGAGAGAAAATAAATTTTAAAGAGTGTACTGGGGGAGTTATAATGGGTTCAGAAAGTACAGAACTATCATGCTCTTTCTTTCTACATAGCTGTATCTACAATCTCATTTAAGACTAACTTCGCTGTGCGTTCTTGAAGCTCATACTTGGGTTAAGACCCAATTTCTACTGCCATTACAGAAAGAGGGTGTAAATAGATGAGCTTTGTCGCCAAACTAAGTGAGATGTTGTTCCAAGACCTGCTTGGAAGTTTGCCGCTTTGTGAAAGAAAGAGAGAAAACTGCAATGCTTTGTTAACATATCAGTTATTTTTGTATGATGCAGCCAAACAGGGTGATGGTGCACAGTTAGTGTAGCACATAACAATCCCGGTTATTGATTAACTCATTTAGGCTGTTCAAACAGGACACGTCAATCCCTTTATCATGTCATGAGAGGGGGAAAAAAAGATTAGAAGGATTCAGAGGGATATGTACCTCTGTGTCGAACAGCAGTGCTCCAGTAAATGGACAACTAATTGGTAGCATCAGAGCAACATCAGAGAATCAGGCTGCCTATGAGAAACAAACTTTGGCTTTCTTGGAACATAAAACATCCAGACCAAAACTGCAATTTTGTGAAACCCCAATCAAATACTTTGGCTGCATCCTAGGACTACAAACTAAATAGATAGACCCCAGAACAGGGGTGGGTTTCTACCAGTTCTGTCCACCTCTGTAGAACCAGTAGCTCTGAAGAGCAGCAGACATAGAACCGGTTTTATGTCTGCTGATTTTTTTTGCCCACCTACCACACCCGGGCTCTTACCTGATCTTTATTTCCTGGTTTTTCAACTTCAGCTGCCGAACAAGGCACAGCTGCAGTTAAAAAAGCAGGAAAAGAGGGCTGTTTCAAAGGCTGCATCTCTGCACACAGCATGCTGATGACGATTTACAGGTGCGCGGCTCACAGCGTGCAGGGAAGCTCATAAATCCCAAATCGGTAGTTAATCCTGTAGTATCCCACCCCAGCCCCAGAAGAATTTAAGACACTGAAATGTTGATACTAGCAATCTCCATGAGAATCCTCCAGTCTTTCTTGGTTTCCACTGATTTTGTGGGCAATGCTGTGGTGAAATGCTACCGGTTCGGCCCAGCCAGTAGTTAAAAAAACAAAAACAAAAACACCCTCTGATGATCACCCGAGAGGATGAAGAAGAGAAAAGCGCAGGAGCGGCCCTCCCACCTGCCCCTGCGCTTTTCTCTTCTTTATCCTCTCAGCTGATTGGCGTGGCAGAGCCTCAGCTGGTGTTTAGAAAGCTCCGCGTGCACACGTGTGAAGTGCACAATCACCAAATCAGTAGGGAAACTGGTAGAATCCCACCACTGAGGCAATGGATTATGCACAACTTGAGGGGTCTTACAAGAACTCCTACATAAGTATTGCAATGGATCCCGGGGGATCCATCAAAATTAAGAAGCTTCAGGAGGTCTTGCTATCAGAAGTCAATGCCTTTCCCACCCCTTGCTTTCCCCCACTCTTCTCTTCCCTTTTTCTCTTCCCTAATTTCCCTACTATTTACTTTTTTATTTTCTTTGTATGCTATATTATAAACGAATAAAATTGTATTCTTAGAAGACCTTGCTATCAGGTTCAGCTTTAGGATTTATGAACTATAGAAAAGGTATTTCAGCTCGTATTGCCATGAGGAAGAGAAGATACAAAAGGACCCCAAAACATAACTTGGTCATCAGATGAACCATGTGGCAGAACCCCTGTGGAAGTAGCTTTGCTCCATGCTACAATGGCCTAATGCAGCAGCGTCAAACTCAATTTCATTGAGGGCTGCATCAGGGTTGTGTTTGACCTCAGGTGGGCATGGCTGGGGTGGGCATGGCCAGCTTGATGTCATTAATGTCAAAAGACTGGCCCACGGTGCCTTGGCCTGGCCACCAAGCACAGTTATACAACCTGGTGATGGCTGGCAGTGTGCTGGAGCAGGGTGTGGCAGCCGAAAATGAAGCTTTGGGGGGTGGGGGGTGGCAAGTGCTAGGTTATAGATCAGTGCCCAGCGGGGTGGGCCAGGGCACTATGGGCCAGTCCTTCGCTGTTTCCACGATGGCTCTGTGGGCCAGATCTAAGTACCCCATGGGCCGGATCCAGCCTGTGGGCCTTGAGTTTGACACCCCTGGCCTAATGTCATAACCTCATCAGCTGCCCATATGAACAGACAGCATGCAGATTTTCGACTTCCTACTCTTTAAGGCCCAATGTACTAATAACCAGTAGTTCGCCATTCAATCCAGCCACTCTTCTCCCCATCAAAGGGAAATAAGAGCCTC
This sequence comes from Hydrophis major, assembly GCA_033807585.1. NCBI lineage: Eukaryota > Metazoa > Chordata > Lepidosauria > Squamata > Elapidae > Hydrophis > Hydrophis major. Next base: position 182,360,396 of record CM066328.1, read on the forward strand.
ATAATGAGAAAGGCTTTTGTATCCTGGCTCTTGCAGCTTCCAACCCAAGAGTGAACATTCAAGAGACTCCGCTACCAAATGCTGAATCAGAATTGCCAATTGTTAGATCTGGGAGAGTGGGCGCAAGGAACAGAGACGAGGCATCAAATAGTGACTCCAACTCTTTATTAGTGACTTCAGAACAGAGCAAAATACTAGGGCAGCAGCAGCTCCTTTTATAGAGCTGGCTGCTGTCACAACACCCAATGATTTGAGTTTGCCGTGCTGAGAGCATCCAATCAGCAGCCACCCACTATCAGCCAATCCGATCAGCCAAAACTGACCAATCACGATCTGCTGTCAACGGGCCAATCAGAAGTGCAGGTTACGAGCCTGTCGTGGAAAGAAAACTATTAGAATCGCAAGCTGATGAGTTTGCTTAGTTCGTAACACCCCTCCCCCCTAGGTTCCGTCTCAAGGGTGGGGTGATGTATCCTCGCAGGTAGGCAGGTCGTTTCACCTGCCTACCTGATCTACGCTGCTCCACCAGTCTTTGGCTGGACTCTGGTTCTGGTGGGCTGTTTGTTAGACTCAGCAGTAGCAGTGATCTGACTTCTCCATTGGGTGACTCGGGGTTGTCATTTCTACTCCCGTCAAGGCTGCTATCTGGATTCTCTGGGATTGCTGATGCCGCCATTCTGCTACATGGTGAGATGACCATCTGTCCCAGCTCCTCTTTGGACGGTGAATATTCCAGGCTTGGTTGCGCTGATTGTTGAGTTTCGCATACTGGATCAGGTACTAGTTCATTTTCGGCCCCCTCGATTTCCCTTCCCCCCTGGCTTGGAGTTCAGGGCTTGTGAAAGGGGTAGGTGCCAGCCTGGAACGTAATTGGTTGATGTGGCGCTTCCAAAGTCTCCCATCAGCAGTTTGCAAATGGTAGGAACGGGGACCCGTAAGTTGAGTTATGGTAGCGGGGATCCACAATGTGTCACCGGTAAGGTTTTTTGCAAAGACCAGGTCGCCTACCTTGAATGTGCGATACTTGCGACTGGAACCCAGACACTTTTCCGGCGTGTAGGCAGGGTGTAGACAGTTAAGATGTGATTGAAGTTTCCGGCCCATCAGGAGTTCGGCTGGGGTTTTGTTTGTGGTGCTGTTCGGAGTAATATGTTGGAGGAGAAGCATCCTGGTTACCTTGTCATGGATGTTCCCTTGTTCCATCTTGTGTAAGGTTTTCTTTATGAACTGGACCATTCGTTCAGCCCTACCATTGGCCGCAGGGTGCACTGGCAATGTTAAGGCGGTCTGCTTTATCCCCCGATCTGCAAGGTACTGTTCAAATGCCAAGGCGGTGAACTGTGGGCCATTGTCTGAAACCAAGACATCTGGCAAGCCGTGTGTGGCAAATACTCTGTTTAGTTTTTTAATGACTGCCTCTGTGGTGGTGCTCTTCATTTTGTGGACCTCAAGCCAATTGGAATAGGCATCCACTGTTATGAGAAATGTATGCCCTTTGGTGGGTCCCACAAAATCGATGTGGATACGGGACCAGGGACCTCAGGGTGCTTCCCATTCAGTTGGTGGTGCTTTTGGTGGAGCTGAGCGTGTTTCCTGGCACTTGTTGCAGGTGGCCACCCAGGTTTCTATTTGTTTATCTATACCTGGCCACCAAGCGTAGCTCCTTGCTAGTGCCTTCATCCGCACGATGCCCAGATGTCCATCATGCAGTAGTTTTAGGACCTTATGCTGTAGTCTTTCTGGGATGACGACTCTGTCTCCCCATAACACAGATCCTTTTGGGGTGAAAAGTTCTATCTGCCTGTGTTTGAAAGGCTTGAAGGTGTCATTGAGTTCTTTGTCAGGCCAACCCCTTTCTACCCAGCTGAGGACTCGTGCTAAACAAGGGTCTTTCCTTGTTTCGGATGTGATGTCTTGTGCAGTCAGAAGTGGTGAAGGGAGTGTCTCGATTTGTAGTACAGCTAGGGTTGGAACTGGGTCATCTAGGACTTCTGGTAGTGGAGAGCGGCTCAGGGCGTCAGCTTGGGGAATGGCTTTCCCCGGTCGGTGTTGCAGTTGGTAGTCGTATGCGGCTAAAAATTCTGACCAGCGTGTCATTCTTGGCGATAATATATGGGGAGTCAGTTTATCCCCCGCCAAGATGCCCAGTAATGGTTTGTGATCAGTGATTATAGAAATACGTACTCATGGAATTGTTTGATCGCAGCCACAATAGCGAGAGCCTCTTTATCTTGTTGGCTATAGTTTCTTTCAGTTTTAGATAAAGTTCTGGAAAAAAATGCAATGGGTGCCTCAGTGCCGTTTGGCAGGACGTGGCTCAGGATGGCTCCTACTCCAAATGGTGAGGCGTCACAGGTGACGTTTAAGGGTAAAGTCTCGTTATATTGTATTAATACAGCATCTGATGTTAAAAGGTCTTTTACTTGCTGAAAAGCTCACTTTTCTCGATGTCCCCAGACCCAGGACGCCTTCTTATCGAGGAGCCTATGAAGGGGTTCAGCAACAGTCACCTTCTGGGGAAGGAAGATGTTATAAAAATTAATAAGTCCCAGGAAGGCTTGAAGATCTGTTTTGTTTTGAGGTCTTGGGGCGTTTTTTATTGCAGCCAATTTTTTCTCAGTAGGGTGAATTCCCTGTTTGTCAAGAAGGTAACCAAGGAATTCAACCCTCTCAGTACATAGTTGGCACTTGTCCTTCTTGACTTTCAGGCCAGCGTCTTTAAATTTTTGGAGGACCATTCTTAGCTGCTTTTCTAGAAGACTTCTAGTGGGGGAAGCTATCAAGACATCATCGAAATATGGCATGACCCCTTTTATGCCTTGTAGCAATCTCTCCATCAATCTTTGGAAGATGCCAGGTGTTACGCTCACTCTGAACTGGAGTCTATTACACTTGAATGCACCTCTGTGCATGACTATAGTTTGGGCTTCTGCGGTCACTGCATCTACGGGCAGCTGCTGGTACACCTGGGCTAGGTCCAATTTTGCGAATATTTTCCCGCCCCCAAGGGAGTGAAGTAGGTGTTGGACCACAGGCATGGGGTAAGCGCTCTGCTGAAGTGTGATATAGGGTGGCCTTGTAATCCCCACAAATTCTCAGAGATCTGTCAGGCTTTATGAGGGTTACAATTGGGGTCTCCCATTGGGCGTGGTCAATCGGTTCCAACACGCCTTGGGCTATTAATTTGTCCAATTGTTTGTCAATCTTTGGTTTGAGTGCAAAAGGCACTCGATGGGGCTTAAGGCGAATGGGTGCAACATCTGGGCAGAGGTTAAACGATATAGGGGATCCCTTGTACTTGCCTAGCTTCTCGGTGAACACTTCCTGGAATTCTTGGACAAGGGCTGCTTTCCAGTCGTCGCTTTCAGTTTGGTTGATGTTCGATTCCTAGTGACGCGAAAAACTGTAAGCCTAATAAGCTGGGTCGATCTTTATTGATGACTGTAAGTGGTAGTTGCGGTATGGTCTTTGAAGGAGACTTGGACGTGGCTGGAACCGGTGACTGGGATTCTATTTCCTTGGTAGTCCTTTAATATAATTTTCTGAGGGCTGAGATTATGGCAACGGATGTCAGGGATCAGCTGTTTGAGGGTTTTCCAGGAGACCACTGATAGGGAAGACCCGGAGTCGACTTCCATAACGCATAGACCATTCTCAGTGGTGACCCTTACTCGGATCTTTCTTGCATCAAGGGATGAAGCGTGGCCGGTGGTGATGCTTTGGTGCGCCTCTTCTTGTCTGGTAGAAGTGGCTGGTGCTCGATTTCTGTAGTTGTGATTCCATTGGTTGCTTGGGCGGTCCCGATTTAGTGGTGGGGTGCCTGTTGTCTGCCGGAAATTATTTTCTCTTCGGTTTGGGCTGGACCCTCGTTTGCCTCTACAGACTTTAGCAATTGGCCCCTCTTTCCACAGTAATGGCAGATGGCGTCTAGGAATTTGCAGTCTGATCGTGGGCGGTTTCCCCTGCATCCAGCACACTGATACGAGGGCTTACGAATCCGTTGATCTCGCTGATCGCGGTCTGACCTGAGTCTGTTGACCTCCTATTCCTCGCTTTCTGATGAGGATTTGAGGTCTTCATGGTGGGTGGTCGTTGCGTGCCTCTCGGAAAGGGGCATAGGGTCGCTGGCGAGTTGGCGGTGCGGTCCGTTCGCTCGGCGCATTCGAGCTGCCGACTTCCTGGTTGCTTCTGCTGCAGAAGCATCGGCGATGACATCTGTGAGGGCAATGTCCCCCTTTGCCATTATCTTGCTCTGTGTTGTGTGGTCTTTTAGACCGAGAACAATTCGATCTCTCATGGCTTCTTTGAGGTTTGCGAAGCCACAGAGCCCTCCCAGGTTTCTGAGGTTTGCGATGAAGTCTCCAACACTTTCGCTTTCCTGTTGGTCCCTCTGGTAAAACTCGTGTCTCCTGATGAGTGTTTGCACCGCTGGGGCATAATGGGCCCGAAGGATTGGGGCAAGATTGTCCCAGTCCATCGTCTTGACTTCAGCTGGTTTTGCAAGTGCTTTTGCCATCTTAAAAACGGCGGGCCCGCAATGGGTCAGGAACACAGCTCGTTTCTTGCCAGGCGTAGCATCCTTCAGGTTGTTGGTCTCCAGGAACATCTGAAACCTGTCCATATGTGAGTCCCAGTCTTTGTTAGCTGGGTCAAAGGGACCGGGTGGTATGGCACCGCTGGTCATTCTGCCACAATTGGTGCGCTCTCAGCCACGTGCTCTGTTAGCGTTCAATGAGTGTTCATTCAGCTCTCTCGTCTCCGAATCCCACCTTCGTCGCCAGTGTTAGATCTGGGAGAGTGGGTGCAAGGAACGGAGACAAGGCATCGAATAGTGACTCCAATTCTTTATTAGTGACTTCAGAACAGAGCAAAATACTAGGGCAGCAGCAGCTCCTTTTATAGAGCTGGCTGCTGTCACAACACCCAATGAGTTTGCTGCGCTGAGAGCGTCCAATCAGCAGCGACCTGCTATCAGCCAATCCGATCAGCCAAAACTGACCAATCACGATCTGCTGTCAATGGGCCAATCAGAAGTGCAGGTTACGAGCCTGTCGTGGAAAGAAAACTATTAGAATCGCAAGCTGACGAGTTTGCTTAGTTCGTAACACCAACAGTTGGGCCTTCTTATGTGACACAAAAGAGACCAGTGTCAAATTATGCTGTGACTACAGAATGCTCAGTACTGGAAAGTGAGAAGTTGCTCTCAACTTTATCATCACAGATGGCAGAAGTTTTTGTGCTTCTGTGAGCAAGTTACCAGCTAACTCGGAAGATAATTAACATTAAATGGGTAGCAAATATGCTTTTGGAGCAAACCACAGTTTTGGACAACAGAGAGGGTTTCTTTCTGTTAGGAAAAAATTCCTATATCAACCATAGCCCTTCATAAAAGATGTGTTTGGGACCATTCTCTTCCCAACATAATTAGCTCTGGTTAAAATTGAGGTTCATCCTTGACTCCAAGGGGATGAAAGGCCTGATGGTGAAACATCTCTCCTGGGAACCAACCTGCCATAATACATTGAGATGGACTGGGATTAGACACTTTCAATCAGTCATCCTGATTTATCATTCAGGATATGAAAAACAAAGGAGGAATGACAATGTTATAGGAAGGACAGTATCTGGTTACAATGCAATTGGTGACTGAGTAATATAAAGTTTTTGGACAACCCTTTCAGGTAACAATCATTCAAATTATGCTCTAATCACTAATGCAGAAAAAAAGGACATTGATGAATTTTATGATCAAGCTCAATTTGAAATCAACAGAACATGCAAGCATGTTACAAGTGTTGTTTGAATTTTTTTCTTCTTCCAAAGACACTTGGACTGTTTTTTTCTTTGAGGAGGAAGAAGAAAACCTTTCACTTCTCACCCAAGAAACTTCCTCAGTTCTGATGGTGGGGGAATGCAAGGATAGGTACAGATAATTGAGACTGGGATGGTGGTGGTGGAAGGAATGTAAGGTTTGTATTTCTTTGCAGAGTCATCTGTCATTAGCACTCTCTAAGAACTGTTGAGACCACTTTGGGTTTATCTATGACCTCAAGGTCACCTGCATTGGGTGAAATTGGCTGTGGAATCTTCTTGGAACTGCTAAAAGGACTGTGTTATAAACTCCAGACAGGTGGTATCTTACTCCTTCCCCTCTGTTGAGGGAAGGATGTTCAATTCTAAAACAGATGGATCCTTTTACCCCTCTTTCTTAATTCTTAATTTTAATTGTAATTTTAATATTGCTAAAAGGAAATGGAAGATGTCAGTTCCAGCTCTAAAAAATGAGACCAGTTTTTCGCTGTGGAAATAGATCACAAACTGCTCACAACCAGGTTCCAAATTAAGCTAAAGAAGATTATGAAAAAGAAAGCCACAATGCAATCTCCATCTTCAAGGAGAACAACTGGAATTGCTGAACCAGAGTAAATATGGAATGAATTTTAAAAAGATGTTAAGCGTGGATATGAAAAAAAAGATAACCAAAGATGAAGAAATAGGAGAAAGCAAACCACTGCAGATGTCAGAACAAACCATGGAAATCGCTGAGAAGCCAAGAAAAATAAAAATCACAGAAAGAAATTTAACAGGGTTTCAGACAGCTGTTGGAAAAGATAAGTAGTAGTGTTACATCAACATCTCTGAAAGCACAGAAGATGAAAACAAGTGCAGAAAAACAAGGAAAGTATTTTAAGAGATCTTTGAACTCTGAAGGAGTTTTCAACCCTGAACTGGGACATTAAAGGATGCCAATGAACAGGTAGTAACCAATTCAAAGGTGAACAAAGATGGAAGGAGTACACTGAAGTACTGCACAGTAGAGATGTGACCACCCAAGACACCAAGTAGAAATATTCCCTACTTCCCAACTTACAAGAAGCTCTAGTACTACAAGATGGAGTTACATCAGCACTCCTGTTATTGCCAAGTTGGAAAGCTACAAGAATAGATGGAATATCCAAAGAAATGTGGCAAGTTTTATTACGGCACTAAAAAGGGAAAATCACAAGTAACCTTCTTCCTTTCTTTCTAGAATATTGGGAACAGCCTTAGAAAAATAAAGCAAGTTTGACAATAATAACCAACAAAATGAAGACTTTGCTGCATGTGCAGTACCATTCCAAGATTCATGGTTGGAATCCAAACAGCCCCATAATGGAAGAATGTCTCTGGAAATCCTCTATGATCTAGGTTTGCTTTGCTGGCTGAGGAATTATGGGAGTTGAAGTCCACAAATCTTAAAGTTGCCAAGGTTGGAGACCCCTGATCTAGGTCATGGTTCTCCCAAAGGTGCTTTTGCAACTATTCCTTCTTGGGTTTTTTTCCCTTTGAAAACATTTTGCTTCTCATCCAAGAAGCTTCTTTAGAACCTAAATATTTTCAAAGGAAGTATCTATGGAGATTCTCAGTTGTCCAGGTCATGGTTGTCCCAAAGGTGCTATTTTTCAAGAGGCAGCTGGACTTTCTGGGGTTGTTGTTGTTGTTGTTTTTTGAAAACATTTTGCTTCTCATCCAAGATGCTTCTTCAGCTCTGATTGGAGAGTTGAAGAAGCTATCCAGAAGCTGCTTGGATGAGAAGCAAAATGTCTTCAAAGAAAAACCAGAAAGACCCATTTTCAAAGTTAAAAAAACAAAGAAAGTCCAGTTGCCTTTTGGAAAAGCACTTTGGGATTCCATAATGGAAGCATGCTCCAACCTTTAGGATTCAGAAATGATGTTTTTGTCTCTTCAAAAGTGGGAGAAAATGAAAGAGGGCAGAGCATGTTAGGTATAGAAAGAATGGCTCCTTTTCAAGGAAGACTGAAAAGAGATATGGAAAACTTGTCAGATTCTTATTAAAAGTAGCTACAATATTAAAAGGTAAGATTTCCAATATGCTAATAATCCAAATTAAACAAGCATAGATTTATTGATTTGTACAATTGTGTACAGTGGAAGAATGTTAATGAGTGATGTGCGTATTAATAGCATACAGATTATATAGGAGTTAATGTTCACATATACATGCATTACTTAATCAGTCACTAATCTATGTAATATATCAGTTGTCAATGGATGATATGGGTATTCCAACTGTACAGCTGAACATTTGCTGGCTAATTGCCATGCAAACCATTCCTGATATGGAATAATGAATACCCCTTGGTTGAATAAGATGGACTGATGATCCTCCACATAATATTAGATAATTAAAGGTGAACATGAAATGTATTTTTGAATTCTTCAGGAAATATGGGCTGTATTTTAATTTCCCATCATTGTTTTTGGTTTTTTTTGGCTGTAAGAAAGTGAAGAGAGCTTTCTAAGCAGTGATGGGATTCAATTTTTTAAAATACCGGTCCTGTGGGCGTGGTTTGGTGGGCGTGGCATGGGAAGGACACTGTAAAATCTCCAGTCAGAGGTGGTATTTGTCAGTTCTCCAAACTACTCAAAATTTCTGCTACCGGTTCTCCAGAACTGGTCAGAACCTGCTGAATATCACCTCTGTTTTTAAGGTCAATACTGTTCACTTTCCATGGCCTGTAATGCAAGGAGGAATAGCACACCTTATCTTCTGTATATATGCTTATCTGTACACAATAAGCCAGTATCCATTCTCACCTATGATACCTCATGCTTATACCTGGACATATCCAAACTCCATACATTCTACTACCATAAGTGGAACCAGAACTTCCATCATGAAGTGAGGCAGTTGTTAAGTGACATGTACCCATTTTTTTGCTGTAGTTGTTAATTGAATCACCAAAGACAGCCAGTGAATCACACAATTTTAAGCAAATTTGGCTCCCTCCCACCATTGTCTTTGCTTGTCAAAAGTCGATTAGGAAAGTCATAAATGTAGATTATGTAGCCCCAGCACACTGGGGTTCATCATAAATAAGTACATGCCAGTTGCCAAGACTTAAAACTTTTTATCATGTGACCATAGGGATATTATGATGCTTTAAGTGTGAGGACTGGTATTAAGTCATTTTTTTCCAGCACCACTGTAACTTCAAATAGCCACTAAACGAATGGCTAATCAAGGACTTGTAACCTGTACTCCACTTTAGAGATACATAAGAGACTTAAGAAGGGGGCATAGGGTCTGTTTTGACCAAGGCTTCCCGAGACCGTAATTAAGCACATGCTTAGTTAAAACAACTCTTGTGTTATTTCAACGTTGGGAATTATGTTCATTCCCAGCCTGTAACGAGTCCCAAATAGTCCCTCAAGATAAGCACCCACCTTTCTCTCCTTTGAATTGCTGCCAATAACTGAAGTGCCAAATATACTTATACCTATTATCTTGTAAGGGACTGACAAATCAAAATAAATAAATAAATAAAAATTAACTATAAAAAAACCAACCAAAGTAGAAAGTGCACACAGAGCTTCAAGGTTTAATCCGAACAGAGCGAACGACTTTGCTTCCTGCAAAGGTTTCTCTACCTTTGCATTTTCTTCATACTTTAAAATATTAGGGGAGGGGCAATCACCTCCAAGCCTTACTCCTGAGTTGCTCCTTTTGTCTTAACTGCTCTTGCCTTCTAGCAGCTCTGCACACAGGTACACTGGGAACAGGCTCCCCTTGTTTCTCTGCCTTACTGCTGCCAGACTCTGGAGACTCCGGAGTCAGCATACAACTCCCAGATGGTCCTGGCCCCATTTCTGCATCGGACGCAGGACCCTCGTCCGAGTCCTCCCCAGGTTCCCAGACTGGTCCCCATTCTTCCCCACTGTACAATTCTGTGCTGTCTGCACAAGCTGTCAGTAAACCACAACAGGCTTGTTCTTAACAGCTATGGTTTCTTTTTCCCTGTTTGAAGGCCTAAAAAGCAATGCCTAAAATACCTTTTAGCATTAAAGCAAGCTAAAAGGCTTCAGGAAGACAAAATGGGAAGGAGACGCAGTAAACCAGACTTGAGGCAAGCCAGCTAATCAGAGATTTCCTACTTTCTGTTAAGAAACATTTCAACAATACTTTACCTAGGTCTCTCAATGCATCATTTGTTTTGCTGTACTTAGGATTATAAAATTGATTTGGGACTTAATTATGTATCGCACTTGGTCATGAGCAACCTTTTTCTGGGGATTGTTCTTGATGTAACAAAATGCAAACATTTAGTGTGGAAGGCTTATGTGGGAAGAGGGAACTTGGTGAATTTAGAGAATAATCCTTCAGGGTTTTTTAACATCAGAAGTAGGCATAATTAAAGACACCACTACAAGCTGCATCTTTTCCCCCCTTCCGACTGAATCTCTAAAGTATATGAGTGGGTGGAGTGATTAGAAAAGTAATGAGGTAGCTGCTAAATCTGCCTTTAAGATAGCAATGGTCATCAGTCAATCCCCCACAGAGCAAAAATCCCTAGAGTTCCCTGGAGGGGGAAGGAATGTCTATTAAAATAGATAAACCAGTTGTGGAAATACACCCTAAAAATCTTTAGCCTTATTCTAAATCCTGTAGCTGTTGGTTGTTGTTTTTTTTACTCTTCAGAGCAATTTTACTGAGGTAATTTTTTTCTTTCACACATAGGATCTCCTTTTGTGTCAGGGATCAAACATTTGACTGGAGATATTTCCAACCCTGTACTCTGCAAGGGAGAATGTGCATTCTGCACACATTCTTCATTCTTGATGACTTTGAGAATTAGGATGCCTATGTAGTCGGTATGCTATTTTTAAGGCATTCTACAATTTCTATAATTAATGCAATATACCCATGTTTAGAAGGAGCTAGAGTTCGTTTTTAAATGGCTTTCTGAGAAAGAACCACCATAATCTGTGATGAAAATGATAAATGAGCATTGTTGTAAAATTGAGGTTTTTCATCTTATTAAATATATAGATAGGCAAGCTGTTGTGTTGTGGGAATAAGGCTCGAGACCCAGTTGATCTTTTGTTCTCTTTATTCTCTCTAGAAATGAATAATGGCGGAACCGTGACAGCCTTATAGCGGGCTGCTCATGGCTCATAGCCAATGACGGCTCTTCAAAATTCCCGCCATCCAGACCAACCTATTAAAGGTGAGTATGCAAATATATAACACAAGCAACGTTTAGAAGATTGATACATATTTTTATCCCCAAACTCCATACTATTAAGCTGGCCTGACCATTGCATTCTTGATGATTATTGAAATTCCCCTTCCAATGCTGAACTCCAAAAGATTACTTAATACCACTTATAAAGTTTCAGTCAACATTGAATTTCTTAATTTTAATACATATTTAAAACTACTGTGTCATGTCTATGCTCATGAATTCCACAACAATACCTTCCCCCACTCCCTGTGAGGAGCAATCTCCAAAAGAAATTCCCACACAAGGACTATCTTGAAGCAACTGGACAAATTTCAGTTGCTTACTGGATTTTATTGAAAGCACTGCACATATGTTTAAGTCCCCAAAGGCTTGGACTCTTGTTTTAAAGGATCTTGCACTACCCTCCGAACCTGTCCAGTTTTTAAGATCTGAAGGAAGATTTCTTCTGAAGGCATCTTTGCTATAAGAAGCCATGTGAGAAAGGACTTTCTTCTTTTTTGTTCCCAGGTTATGGAACATCCACACCCTGGTAACTGCTTTTGGCACATCTACTACACATTTTCAGCATTTTAAAAAATCTGAAATGATGCAATATCTTTTACTGGACTTTTCACTGTTAATTGTTTTTTATTTATTTTAGGATTAATTATAGTGGAATCCTCTTTTGGATTCTATTTTGTGTTTTCTTACATTTTCTTAGCTGTCTTAATAAGTCACAAGAACAGAATATAAATCAAATAAATAAACATTTAGAAAGAGATATACAATTATTGCATCCTTTAACCTCGTTGAAATGATACAGCACATGTTAATTATGACTGTTCAAGCCTCATTGCATGGATGTTTTCTTTTATTCTAACTTTATCAAATTAAGGATACTACAGCAGGAAGTTTTGTCTGACAACTTACATGAAAAGTATGTTTTACCAAACGATCTAACTGTAAGTATTTCCAAAAGCAAGCTTTTAAACCTTGGCATGAAATATGTTTCCCTTTTACTCAAATATTTATCTATCCATAATGCTGGAAGTGGAACCTAGGCAGAAAGAATTAATTATATTTACCCATCTGTTTTAATGTCATTGTATTTTTCTGTTTACTAGCATGAATACTGAAAGAACAGGAAAGGTAGCTATTCACTTTATCTTGTTCATTTACTTATTTCAATATCCACTGAGGCCTCATTTCCAGCATATTAAAGACTAAGAAGTAAGAATCTCCAAAAGACATCTTTCATCCATAGTTTTATCATAACTAGTGGGTTGTACTCCAATCCACTAGATATGATAAAACTTTTCTCCACCTCATTTTTTGGAAAGTATCAGAATATGTCCCCAAGAAAAAGTAATTCGGTTTTGTCACTACTTTAAAATGCTAGAACCTCTTTTTAAGTTTTCAGATTTCAGTGCAAAGAGCTTAATTCTCTAACTCTGTGGTTTGCTTAATTTAAAATGTCATTAAGCACATACAACCCCATGCAGCCCTGTTCTATGGATTGTTTCTAAAAACATTTGGGTGATACAGAACAACTGTTTGCTTCCAAGAAAATCCTGCTAGAATTTAAATTAACCTCACTGCTGATTCTCCTGAACACTGGCAGGAAGAGTCCTTGGGCACACACACAGTATACACCAGTTATACATCACCAGAGTCTAAGGCAAGGCTAGCTAAGGGGTAAATAAAGAGAAAAGTTGGTTGCATAGTTTTATTGACAAGAGTTGCTCTTTCATTTATAGCCAAATATTTATAGTGCTGGAGATTCATTCTTGCATGCACTGCTTTGCTGCATCCAGTAGAATGAAAAGAGGGAACAATTGTTAGGGTCAAAACTGATATAGGAATTCCCCTTAATGAGCTGTTTTATGTTTATTTCATGACACTAACTAGCATATTTTTAATTGGCTGGACTGATATTCACAGTCTGTCATCACATCAATTTCTGTTTGCATAAACTATCTTTGGTAATGGAATTGATATCCTGCTGGGTTTCACTGCATGGCTTTTAATTCTTTAAACTGGATTACAGCTATGTCAGGTATGGAGGTTTTCTCTCTGAGTATAGTTTCTCAATAATCATTTTCTTTTTTTTTTTAAGAGAGAAGGAAGTATCCATTTCCAGGCAGAAATCCTTTTGTGAGTTGCTGTATAATTTTTTTTCTGCACATATAGTTTCTTGCATAAAGCTACTCATCTACATATACTGATCATTGCCCAACGTGAATAGTCACAGAGACCGAGTGTGAATGAAAAAACCTGTAAGAAGGACAATCACAAAGATGATGATGATCAGTGATGATCTATGATAAAGACATGGAAAAGTTATAAACATACCATAAGCAGTCATGGGATACAGTGGGAGAAGGAAGTGAGAAAACAAGGGATGTTATGACATATATATTTGAGTTCCATGTATACAAAAGCTGACATTTGTGCTGTGGCATCACAATACACTGAATCATTTGCCTGAGGCTGCAACTGGAACAGGCTAATAGAACTATTACTACTTTCTTTACACCGTCTGTATAGAATTCCCTTTGTCTAAATTATTTAATAAAGTAATAAAGGATTGTACCTTACGCTTTACAGTAAGGTTGCCACTGATTATCATTTGTAAATGGTTATGCATGTTGGAAAACATAACAAAAAACCCTGATCACACACAGTAAATATTTCATCATTTTAAAGATTGCCTGATTTAGACTATAGATCTAGTTTGTTGCTAAGTGCAAGATGGATGCTTTTAATATAGAAATTATTCTTCAGTATATTCTGTGGTATAACTGTCTTGGAAAGGTATCTCTTGGGAAAAATACTAGGATAAATAAATATAAGAGGCCTTGTATTTTGACATTATTTTTAGGCTATCCCAAATGTGCCTGCTTTGCTGTATCACTACAGCTTACAGAATGCAAAGTTATCAATTTTCTAGTATGGAGCTTTGTTCTCTCTCCACCTTGCACAATGGATTATGAATATTTAATAGAAGAGTACATGTTTTTCTAAACCAGGAGTCTACTGGAATAGGTGTCTATAATAAATTTAAATAAACAATAAACTTCCACATAGTATCTCTGTAAAAAAATTGCACGTCTCAAAAGTGCTAATATTGAAGATGACAAATAGTGCCTACTAATAGAACACAAGCCCTCTAGGCAAATACATGACCTATTTGCTTGGCTCTAAGCAATTGTGGTTACAGGTAATATATACATTAATCTATAATCAAGTGTATTTATCCCCCAGTGAATAGAACAGAATTACAGTCCATGATTAAATGACCTTTGAGGTCAGTTTAGAAGTAAGTAAAATTATCTTCAAGTTCAGTTTGACTTCTGGTCACCATGCAAATGGTTTTCTTGGGCAAGATTTGGAAATGGTTTGGTAATGCTTTTTTCTAGGCTGATTTTTCAACTTCCTGATTAGTAATGCTATTCCAGATGAACATTATCCAAGCTCTAACTAAGACCAAATGTACTTGCTTTTTAGATTACGTAAGTTTGTGAGGCATTGCTGCCTAACTGAGTAGGACATCCTTAAGGTGGGGCAAGAGGCTTACTTATGGGATCTCTCCTGCTATCAGTGAATCAGAATAAATTAATTAGAACATTGTTGACGCCGCTTCCAGAGTTGCAGATTTCCTTTTTAATAGTTGACACCTAGGTTTTGTACTTAGTTCTTTATGAATGCAAAAAATGATTCCATTACTTTATCAGCAAATATCTGCATGTACGATAACCATTAGAATTGTTTCCCCAATGTAGGTGAGAAATATCAGTAGGTGTACATTTTAAAAAATCATTACTTTTCAAATAACCAGGAACAGGAGTGGAGTTCAAAGCACTAGAGGTTTATTCTTGCCTCCTATCATGCAAGAATCTGAGCAACTAACAGTCCAAGCTAAATTGGTGCTAGATAAGGGTAACAAAATTCAGACTTGGGTCTCTTGTGGCTGCACAATGACTCCAAACTAATGACATGTTAAACTCTGCCCTCCGGCTCAGCCTACTCATCTCCTACATCACTGTAATTTAAATGAAAGGTCATCATATCCTTGTAAGTTGCATACAGTTTTTACAGATGCGGTTTCTAGTCTACCAAGAGTGCTTGCTAGTCTCCTCTCCTCTCTCCTCATTATCCTTTTCTATTGTGCCCTAATAGCACCAGTCAAACCACTACAGTGCCAGCATCTCTTGGGCAACTCTAATGAATTATTGCTACAATACCAGAACCCACTCATTTATTGAAACTCCCATCCTCAATCATTGAATCCTCTCAGATATGTCAGAATAGCTACTAACTAGGCTTGCACATTAGAAAGGAAGGCTCCTTAGGGATGCTAGTTGTCAGGTGCAAAGGATCAGGGCCATACATTAAGTTGCAGGAGGGAAGATTTATTCAAGCCAACACAGAAGAATCTAGTCAACTAACAGACAGCACTAAATGGGTGCTACATAAAGGTCAAAGGAATTCAAAGGGGGCAAGACTTTGATCATTTGTGACAACTAAGATCTCTAAGCTGCTGACACATTTAACTCTGCTCCCTAGCTTTGCCTGCTTGTCTCCTATACCAGTGCAAGCAAATCATCCACCCTCAAAGCAACTGTATCCTTCTGAAGACTCTTGCTGCTACTTTTAAGATATCTCTGTTCCTTTGCACTTATATTTGCATCTAAGCAAGCATGCACTGATAAACCTCCTGCTGGGCTCTCCAGTGAAAGGGTCTCCCATTCTATTCATTCATGTCCTGAATTTGCAAAGCTGCTTTTCTAGCTTCTGATGGTTGAAGAAAGCAGTCTAACAATTTCTGATAATAATGAAAATTACCCATTATAGAAATGGTTATTCTAGATATAAAATGTTGGAAAGAGATTTTTGTTTAGGAAATGAGGGGGGAGAGGATTCTGAATAGACCTTTATATATTGTTATATTTGTCTCCAAAGAAAAACCAGGACGTCCAGCTGCCTCTTGAAAAAGCACTTTTGAGACAACCATGACCTGGATGACTGAGAATCTCCATAGATGTACAATTATTTACAGAGAAAGAAAATTATTGCAAAGAATGCAATCAAAAAGAGCAAGAAAAGGTTAAGATTAAAAAGTCAAATGCATATGCAAATACCGTCTCATATTGGTTTTGCTGCTCTGCTAGTTTGTTGAAATTGTGAAAATAAACTAGAAGGGAACGAGGATGCTTTCTCCAGGGAGATGGCGATTGGGGAGAGCACTTCAGCAGCCATATGCAATTCTACCAGCATTCTATTTGTGCCCACAGTGGTTAGAATGCAGTACTGCAGGCTACTTCTGCTGACTGCCGGTTGACTGTAGTTTGCCAGTTCTATTCTCACCGGCTCAAGGTTGACTCAGCCTTCTATCCTTCTGAGGTGGGTAAAATGAGGACCCAGATTCTTGGGGGAAATATGCAGACTCTGTAAACTGCTTAGAGAGGGCTGTAAAGCACTATGAAGTGGTATATAAGTCTAAGTGCTATTGCTATTTTGGTCACAGAATTTCCTCCTGTTTTTTTCAACATCTCACGTGGAATTTGAGAAGACACTTGAAAGTACCATGGACAGCCAAGAAAAAAAAAACAACCTGACTACATCAACGCAGAGTTCTCACTCAAGGCTAAGCTCAATGACCAAGCTTAAATTATCATATTCTGGACACATTAGGCAAAGATCTAGTTCTCTGGAGAAGACTCTAATGCTGCGAAAGAGGACAACCAGCAGCACAGTAGATGGACTCAGTTACAGTGGCAATTGGTATACTGCTGAGAGATCTAAAAGACCAGATTAGAAACAGATCATCATGGAGAAAATCTATGTATGTGATTGCTATGAATCAACAATGACATGTTGGCATCTAATCATCAATCAAGAATGAGATGGTTCCGAGGGGCAAATCATCTCCTTTTGCAACCTTACCTCCTTCACAAACCACAAGATAAAGCCTGAAAAAATATTGTCCCTGCTCCTTCGGCTGACATCCCTTGATCACTGGATGGCTGTTTGCAGCCAAAAGGCAACCGTTCAAGGGCACTGCCCTTTATAAGATGCCCATTCTAAATTAAAATAATTCAGGATACAAAAAATTGACCTGCAGAATCAGGCTAAAAGAGATTAATATCTTCCCCCCCTCGAAGTGGTCACCTTTGGTGGCCCCAAAGTCACAAGCAGACTGCAGATAGGGAGGCCATGCCCCTCTTCTTCTGCTGCTCCCCAGCTGGAATTCAGCAGCATGATGGCTGTGATCCTGGTGATAACATATCCCACTGAGTCATCACAATTAGGGGATATATAATGAGGTATGCAATTAAAGTAAGTACCAATGATACGTACTTTCTAGTGCTTTTCTCTCTAATGCAGCACCCTGGGAGTTATTAGACAAGCACCATCACTAACTCTAAACAAATCAGCATGAACTCAAGAGAAGGGAAGGAAGCAAAAGGAAAATAAGAAGCGGGGGGAGGGGGGAGAGGAAAGGAAGAAACACGTTTTGTGTGCTTTTCTGGTCCTCTTCATTTCCCTGCTCTAAACAATCTTGCAGTACCAAATGACAACACCATTATTTCTACAGTGTATGTGTGCTTTAGAAAAAGTACATATTATGTATTACATGCAAGCAATCCAGCAACATTATTAGAGACAATGTTCCCATGTATACAGTAGCACACACTTTATGAACAAATATTTACTACTCACTAGAGCCGTGGTGGCGAATCTATGGCACACATGCCAGAAGTGGCATGCAGAGCCATTACTGCCAGCATGCGAGCCCTTGCCCAGAAAAGGTCTACTGCTCAAGTGCATGCGCCGCCCGCCCGCCAGCTGATTGTTGAGTATCTGGCACGCATGTGCCACGGAGCATGGGAGACACGCTGCATGCGCAGAAGGATGCAGTGTGGTCATGCAGGTCATGCACACATGCGCAAAAGCATGCAATGCAGGTTGCGTGGGTTGTGCACACATGCACAGGAAGTATGGGGGGCATGCATTGCCTTCTGGGTGATGGCATGTGAACGCAAGCACACAAGTGTGCATGCAATTATCAGCATGGGAGCCCCAAAAGGTTAGCCACCACTCCACTAGAGTGATAAATAAGCATTTAAAACTGGTGACGAAGACAAATGACATCTACTTTTAAACAAGTCTCATATCATGGTCTTGATCATACATTATTAAACAGGAAAGATTTTACAACAGTGGATTGGAAGCAAGGGCAGATATTCTGGAGTTCTGATTCCACAGAATTGCAGAACCTCTATTACCGTTGGCTTTGTTGGCTAAGGCTAACACAGTATTTCTCAACCTTAGAAACTTTAAGCTGGGTAGACTTCAATGCCCAGAATTCTAGAAGTTTTGTTTTACCTTACCTTTACTTTACTTTACTTTACTTTACTTTATTTGTCAGTTGCTTACAGGATAATAGGTATAAGTAAAAACATAGTTATGAATACATGGATACATGTAAGAAAAATAAAAGAAACCATAGGACAGGGACAGTAGGCACGTTGATGCGCTTATGCTCACGCCCTACAGACCTCTTAGGAAAGGGGTGAGGTCAATAGTAGAAAGTCTAAGGTTAAGGTTTTGGGGGGAGAAACCACAGAGTCAGGTAGGGTATTCCAGACACTGATCACTCTGTTGCTGAAGTCGTATTTCCTGCAATCAAGTTTGGTGCGATTAACCTGGAGTTTGTATCTATTGTTTGCTCTTGTATTGTTATGGTTGAATCTGAAGTATAATGAAGTAAAATGGGTGCCCCCATTTTAAACTTGAGAAACACTGGGTTAATAGGAGCTCTTGTCAGAGGACGGGTCAAGACAGGATCCTATACAGGAACACCTACACAGTCAGTACTCAAACAAATGATGTACTTTATTCTGTATACCAAGACACTTATGCTAGTAAAATGTGAGCTATCATTATATACAAGTGACAGTGTAATTTACAAAAGACAGCATGTACAAGATAGTACATACAGACATAGAATTTAAGAAATAAATCTACTTAAATTCCTCTCAATTCTCTTTCCCTCACTTTCTGCTTATGCTTTATTTCGGGTTCTTCTTCCCCCTTGTTGTTCAGTCACTAAGTCGTGTCTGACTCTGCTGATATGAGAATGTCTTTTTGTTATCTCCTGGCTGTTTTACTGCCAAACAAAGCCTTTAAGTCATAAAGTTCTACTGTCCAGTATCTGAATCTCCATTAAAAAAACACAGCGCGTTCCCACTTTTTCTTTACAGTCTTCCTCCTTTTCTCAGGGATTTGATAGGGCACACTTCACATTCATCAGGTGATGTCCTCTCCACCAAGCATGTCATGCAGCATCTGCAATGCAACCCCTCCTTTTTTTCCGTGTAGTTCCTGGCTCTTTTTATAACCTATACCCAGGATATACTATATATATTACACAAGTACCTTCTAATATTTTCACCTGCTCTGATTTATTTATTAAATTTGTTTGCCAGCAATTTTGTCACAGGTTGACTCTTGATCTTCTGCTGAGTCATCTGTCATAAATAAATAAATAAATGGGTAAATAAGTAAATGAATGAATAACTAAATAAATAAACATGATGGCCATGGCACAGACTCAAATGATTTCTTTCAGGCAGATGCTTCAATCCGCAACAGTCCCAATCACATGAAGCATACTAGATAACTTACACAAAGTTTCAATAGAGAAAGACCGAGATTCAATCTGCATTATTTCCAGATGGGACTCTAAGAAGTTCCTGTTGAACCTTGGCTGGCAGTCTGTTTAGAAACGAGGGCTCTGCGTGCTTTTTAAAGGTTCAGAATTGGTATTCAATGAGCAAAGCAGCAAAAATCTTTGCATAAAGCTGAATGTGCTGCAGATCTTCTTTGCCATAACCAGATGGAAGCATCAAGTTTTAAAAAATGGTACCAAAAGCAAACTAGGTATCTGGTGTTTACTTGCATCTTAGTTTAGTCACAATAAAAAAATACAATCATTGGCAAAGACCAAAACCAGAAAGTTAGATTCTCTCAAAGTAGAAAAGGGCTCCTGTGTTCAGTTATATCTTGGGACCTGAGAGCCTGTCTGGATTTAAATTAGGTTGGGTCTCCTAATCTGCATGGAATTTCATGTTATTTTTGCATTAGGAAGCAGAATGGTGGATGTGTTGAATTTCTGCTGAAATTCTATTGTGTTCTTTTTAGAATGCATTGCAAAAAAAGAAATAGTCAACAATGTTAGGAATATAAGTCACCTAACAGTTATTTGAGTTGGAAATATATAAACCAGGAGACATTTTAATACTGTATCTTTAAGAATGCAACAAAATTGTAATTGGGTGTGGTTTCTCAAACGGCCATAAGATGGAGCCAGAAACCTGGGTTGTTTAGTTTTGTCTTAGTCTCAGAAGAGAGTGTGTCTCAGTGAATCTCTGTTTCCTTCTGTTGGAGAGTTTTGCTGTTCTTCCTAATTGACTGTTATTCTTGGATTTGATGTAAGTCTGTTACTGAACTGGTTTTTGATACTGGACTTTGTTATTGGATTATCCCTGGACTGAAAGCTGACTGGTTTTACCTGTGAATGACTTTGGACTGCTTGTTTGAACTTTGCTTAAAAGTTTCTGGAAGTAAAATCCTACATTTACTGTACAGTGTATCTGGGTGCTGTGTGTGTATTATTCAAATGCTACTCTCAATACATCTCCCTGTATGCGCTCATTCTCCTAACGGGGAATTACCTCAACAAACAGACAACTCTTTGTCAGAATGTTTTTCTTCATATGGCATTATGAAAGGCTAAATTCATAAAGAAAAAAATTAACAGCACCTAAAATAATCAAATGGAACTACGAATGAAACTAATTTTGGTGCCAACAGATTGATATGAGATTATGCATACTATAATCACTTCTTTTCACTTTCCTCTTTAAATTAGATTCTGGGAGAACCTAAATAATCATTTTAATCACAAAACCCCACCAAAAATGCAATAAAGAGATTGGCACAAACTGGGGACTATTATTACATAGGAAAATTCAGTTTTCCACTTAGTGCTAACCACCTTTCCAGCCTTCAAAAATATTCGCTCTTTCATATTGAGTAGTGTAATGCCAATGGTCTAGATGGCAACACATAAAATATTTTAATATTGATATTCTGTCTCTTTGCTTGACTCATGTCTATAAAAGCTGCATGCTAAAACAAACAAAATACTCCTGACCTGAGCAGCTTTTTATTATGCTTGATAGTTTCCACACTTATTCTAATGTCAATAGACCCAACTGCTGGAAAATACACACATCTATCCTGCTTTAGCATTAGGGATTACAGAATGTGTTATAGCAGAATAACAGAGTTGGAAGGGACCTTGGAGGTCTGCTTAGGCAGAAAACCCTACACCATTTCAGACAAATGGTTATCCAATCTCTTCTTTAAAATTTCCAGTCTTGAAGCATTCAGAGTTTCTGGAGGCTAGTCGTTCCACTGATTAATTGTTCTGTCAGGAAATTTCTCCTTAGTTCTAGGTTGGTTCTCTCCTTCATTAGTTTCCATCTATTGCTTCTTGTCCTGCCCTCAGGTGCTTTGGAGAATAGCTTGACTTTGTCTTCTTTGTGGCAACCCCTGAGGTATCGGAACATTGCTATCATGTTACTCGTAGTCTTTATTTTCATTAAATTAAACATACCCAATTCCTTCAACTATTCTTCATATGTTTTAACCTCCATTCTCCTAATAATCTTTGTTGCTCTTCTCTGCAATTTTTCTGGAGTCTCAACATCTTTTTTTTTACATTGTGGTGACCAAAATTGGATGCAGTACTCCAAGTGTGGTGTTACCAAGGCATTATAAAGCTGTAGTATCACTTCTCATGATCTTGACTCTGTTCCTTTGTTATTGGAGCCTTGGTTTGCATTGGCTTTTTTGGCAGCTGCAGCACACTGCTGGCTCATATTTAAGTGATTGTCCACTAGGACTCAAGATCCTTCTCACAGTTACTACTGTTGAGCCAGTTCCCCCTAGTCAGTACCTGTGCATTTGGTTTTTCTTGCTTAAATAGAGAACCTTATCTACATACACATCTGAGCTAACAAGTCTCTTCCTTCCACCATTTTTTTAAAAAAATTAAAATGGGGTTTTCCAAGAAGCACCAAAGTTACGTTTCACCTTCCTGACGAATTATATCATCATGTCTTGTGTTGAGATATGCAATTCACTGTGAGCCACTCTTACCATTCTCACATTCACTGATCTCTTAATGCCACGCCAAGCAACCAACAGCTAGCATTTTCCCCACCAAAAATTCAGTTGCAATAAGCTATCCTCTGGATGATATAACCGTCTGTGCTATTTTTAAGCAACTCTATTAGAAGAATATCAGAATTAAGGAGAGGATGAGGAAGATAATAGACTAATTATTTCAAACCACTCCAAGTTAATAGCAAAAGCAATTCAGTGGCTTGCTTCCCAGGAGGACCTGTGTGACGAAAGTGTTGATAACAAAGCTTGAATTTCAATTAGAATATCATCTTACTGCATAAATAGTACAGACCAGCACCATTTAGCTATGTCCTTTTTATTAACTAAAAGGCCTATTCCTGATTTATCTCCATGTACATAGGATTAACTCTGTGAAATAACAAACATCTGACTAACAGAGCTTTGGACATGCACTCATATCTCATGTGGGGAATTCTGCCCTATTTCCTGGAGCCTACCTGCCCATAAATTATCAGGGAAAATGGAGACATATTCTTCCTTTCCCTAGTGCTATTAGGATCTAGGAAATCTAGAGGAAGATGGCTAGGAGGGGAGTGAGAAGTACAAAAACTCTCAATGAATTTGACCAATAATTTTTTTCCACCAAGAGCAGCAAAGAAGAAGGACAAAATCAAACCACTCATAATGATCCGGCCCATTATCATTGTTTTTCTGTATCTTCTGAATGTATAGTGTTACCTCCAAATGAGGTAAAGGTTTCCTTTTCTTTGAATATATTGCATGCATTATCAGTTAATCAACCTAGGTTAATATATGGAAAATACTCTTCTAGGACTGAAACTTAAATTTTCTGGCTGTTTTCTCTCAGTTACTTTACTCCTGAATAAGTAAATGGGCTTCCCACTGCCAAAATAACTCTTAAACTCTTTATCTCATGAGGTTAAGTAGATAATTTGGCTCCCTTTTAGGGCATCTTAAACTACTTTGTTTGCAATATAGTGATACATGTAAACAGAGCAAAATAATTAAACTACTTTCTGGACTAGCTTAATGGATTTTAATAAGCTAACTCTGGCCCTAAAAATTTTGTAGTCGATTATTAACTGGGAAAATGATAAAATTTATTTCACTGTGCTTGAAAAATGCTCTGGAAAGCGGGGGGGGGAGGGGGGGCTGTAGAAAAAAAGCAAGGCATAAAATGGGTTTTCCACCAAAGGGATTCTGTAATTTGTTTTTTTCCACATTCTCACTTGTATAAATGGATGTATCTCCAATAAGAACACGAATATTTATTTATTTTATTTATTTATTTTGTCAAGCAATTATAAGATAACAGGTATAAGTATAAACATAGTTATGGATACATGAAATGGATACATATAAGAAAAATAAAATATGATTGGAAGTGATGTTTCCCTGATCTTAAACGGGCTGGCATGACTTATTGCTTGAAGAATCACACTAGGAGCATCACAGGGGAGACTATAATGGAATTAACTTAGCTTTCAAGAGATATAATAATACAACAAATGCTGTACTTTATAGGCAAATGAGATTGGTGAAACAATGAGATACCAGCCATTTATGAGTAATGGGTTCATTTATCTCTCCCCCAACCCTATAAAGAGTATACACATTAAAACAGCACATATCACTAACAAAATAACTTGAATCACAAAAAATAGTCCCATGAAGATTTCCTAATGGTAAAATCTAATTTTTAATTCCCAGCAATGGGCTGAAATTTATTTATTTTTCCTGAAATGCTGATGCAATTTCCAAAGCAGCTACTATAACTTAGGTGGGATCACACCAAAAACAAAATTCCAGTTACTTACCTGCTATTAGCACTTACTGTTTAAGTTAAGCAGGGTTTAACTCAGCGGTTTGGGGGATTTTAACAAAGCACTTTCTAGTGAATCTTCCCTTATAATAATGCTGATCCCATCAGGTTTAATGGGAAACAGCAGCAACAGTTGTTTTATTAAACAGTTGGTTCACCATTTAGCACAAAATAAAATTGAATGAAGATATATCATAGCCCTGCAGGCAATTAAGATGATGGCTTTCTGAGTCCAGATGCTCAATGCAGATGAAATAGCCTAGAATACAACTGTGTAGATACCACATGTAAAAGCAGACCTGTATAAAATGATGTGCAAAGATAAGACTGGATATATCAAACTTCTCTCGAGGAAGCTAATAATTTTCACACTGCGGATTCTAAAATATTCTCCATTTTTTTGGCAGTTTATCAGAAATTTCTTAACCAGAAAAGCATTAATTAACTGCTCAGGGAGGTCAATAGCTTGCAATGGCTACCTTCTGCCTGCAGAATGGTTTGGGCGTGTTAGTAGTTTTAAGATTATGCCGCTATTTTTAAGACGCACAAGCCTGGCCAAGAAATCCTTTATTATTTGAGATTTAAGACTGACATTTGCTCTGCCATTCTGGTTTTCTGTTTGCAGGGACTTTTTTTTTTTTTTTAGAGGAGAGAGAATGTGATGGGCAAGCCAGGAGGCAGGCAGCCTGTTTCTCTTCAGACATTTCAGACTTATTTGCCCCAGCCATAATCACCCCTGGCAGAGAATTGCCTGTATTTTCATCCAAATTATCTGGAGGACGCCACATTTTCTGTCTCTGATCAAAATGATTTAGCAGCCATTGGAATGTGTTCAGTCCATTTCTATCACTTCCGCTTCTGTTACTTCACTCTGGTGCTGTACAGGCCATATTGACAAGGTTGACACCATTACCGTAATTATCAACTCTAGCTTTGGTTGAAGAGCCTCCCCAGGGCCCCTGGCAGAGTGTTCCGGCTCCAGGATTTGTGTTCAGCACAGACAAACCCAGGAAGCTTTCATCTCATCTCCCCAGCTTTTCTGATCTCTGCACTGCTGCTCCTGAAAGAGTGCCAGAACTGTTTCTCTCATCCCCAAAAATCGTGGGCCAGCCTGGCAAACTTTCTAATAGCCCTGACTCATCAGTAATTATACTGAAGTATCAGTCTATCATCAATGATGCAACTCTTTCCCCATTCAGTGTTTATCAAATACAAAAAGTATTACTTTAGGTCTCCGTCTCTCTTTTTCCTTTATATATTTATATGGCTCCTCATTTCCCAAAGCATTTTGGGCAGTACAACAAAGGCAACCATGGTAATCCATCATGGTAATCCATTAAAATTGCATAACAGGAAATGTCTATAGTTGTCCAGGGCTGTTTTTTTTTTTTTTAAAGTCACAATAACATCAGATAGACCTGCCTTCTTCCAAAGAAAACATTCTAGCCCCAATGCCTGGAGGAATAGTCAGTATGTTTATATTCCCACACATATAAAAGCTGTGAGACAAAAGTCACCAAGAAGTTCTACACCAGACCAGTCACCGACCTAGTGCTGCTGCGGAAAAAGGTTGAACTTGAAGATTGAACCTCAAGGTTTGCATGCTTTGCTTTGTTTGATGCTATATTACTGTTTACCATTTATCTTAGTTATATAATTAATTAATATTTAGTATTTGGTGGGGAGCGTGCTGTCCAGACAGTTTATAGGTAATGGGAATTGAGATAGTTGGTTAGGAATTGATAGCTGTCCCCTTAAGGGACTGCATCCTGGTAAATGTTGTTAAGGCATTCTGGGAAATGTAGTCCATGTCATGTGTTCACATCTGTAATCCTGATTGGTCACTGAATTGACTCTTGGTGGGTTGGGGGAGGTTCCTCCACTCTTGCCTGGACCTCAGCAGAGTGCTGGTGCCTCATCCC
Source organism: Hydrophis major (assembly GCA_033807585.1). Lineage (NCBI taxonomy): Eukaryota > Metazoa > Chordata > Lepidosauria > Squamata > Elapidae > Hydrophis > Hydrophis major. Next base: position 182,386,387 of record CM066328.1, read on the forward strand.
CTTGATCCTACATTACGGGGATGTAAAGAATACTATCCTTTTACACTATGAATTCAGTTATGCAAAGATTTGGACACCGAGATAAATCTCAATGTAACTGTGAGTTATATATGAGGATACCTGATGAACCAATAAAGAAACTTTGTATGGATGCTTTGTAGAATTATCTGTCTGCCTTATATTCATATATTTATATATCAAGGGATGTTGTTTCAACAATGAAACTTAGAACCAGATCTCCTTGATCTACTGGGAGGAATAGACAGAAATCACCAATGAGAGACATTCCCACACCTACAGTAATATGGACCCACTCCATGTAGGATTTAAAGTTGGCATCTTGAATTGCAGCAGGAAAACTAATGACAATCAATGCAATTGACAAAACACCCACACTTTTTTTTTTCTTTTCAGGGTTGAGTTGAAGCTCTCCATCTAGACTCTAGGGCTTTGGGAGACCGGGAAAGTACCTCAACCGCAGCACTTGGACAGCCTGAGACATAGAATTGTTAAGATGGCTACGGTGATGTCTATTAAGAAGAAATTTGAAGGGGCAAGAGATGGATGTTATTTTGGGATCCATTTTTTTCCCCTGTGGTCAGAATCTCTCCTTAGATTGAGATGCAAGTGCACGAATGCACCCAGATAAAAAAAATGTGCTTTTATAAAACAAACTAAGATATCAAGGACACTTCTGTATTTTGGAGGATATCAGAAGGTATTTTATTTATTTACTTTTAGTAAATGAGCCGTAATGGTGCAGTGATTAGAATGCAGTACTGCAGGATACTTCTGCCGACTGCAGTTTGGCAGTTCTGAGCAAGGTTGACTCAGCCTTCCATCCTTCTAAAATGGGTAAAATGAGGACCCGGATTGTTGGGGGCAATATGGTGACTCTGTAAACGGCTTAGAGAGGGCTGTAAAAAGCACTATAAAGCAGTATATAAGTCTAAATGTCATTGCTATTCTGATCTTCTCTCTGAAGGCCAGACAGATTTGTCACCCCAGTGCAATCTAAGTGCATTTGAAACACACAGAATTTGTGCCTAATCCTTCTCTTTTTAATACTCCTGAAATCATAGCATGGGCAGCCGGGCAGAAAGAAGAGGATCCAAAGTGAAATATTATTTGCCTCTTTACCATGATTTATTGTCATATCTGCTGCAAATTCCACATGGTATCAGGAATGGCATTCAGCTGGCAAAACGCTCAACTCCATCCAGTTGCCGCAACTCTACTCCAAGTTAAGGGATTACAGGTTCATTAAAAAAGGAGTTTTCTTGTCAGGTTTCAGTTGTTATTAATTTCTTCAGGCTAATGGTACAGTGCCACATTTTAAATTGCAGGGGTCTAAATCTGGTTTACATACGTTTAAGCAAAACCTTTTGTGCCCTACCAACTCAGCCACAAGATAACTATCAGTAAAGATTGCTGCATCATACTGTCTTTTTTTAACTAGCAGAGTTTTAAAAAAAAGTGGGGGGGGGGAACAGTTGGTGAAGAGTGGGAAAAAAAGGGAGGGAGGAGAGACAGTCTGAGCTATAAATAAATTTCACGAGCAAACAAGATTGAACAACTCCAGCAAAATGCATTGCTTTGTTCTGCTTGCATATGCATGCTTTACAACATTTCATTTGTGTGGGCAGATGTGTGACAAGAAGAGGGAGCTGGGGTGAATGGCATACTCAGAAGACCAAAGCTGGATTTCCAAATGAAAATGCTCATAAACAACTTCAGTGGCAGCACAGCTGGTCTCAGGAGTAGGCAGGGGTCTGTAAAACAATTAAAAATTCTAGGCCAGATGGAAATGGAGGAGATTTGTCTTGCTACTTATGAAGCATGCAAGGAATTGGCTGTTGCGCAGTGCACAACTTCCCAAGAGGGAGCGCACAACTCTGGGATCTGCTGTTGAAAGAGGGGTAAATGTCACCCAAATAAAATCATCTGTGTGGTAAAGAAGCTGTGAAGCTGCAGACAAAACCGTTTTTATGAAATACATGTGAGGTTTATAGTCAGACCTCAACAATCTGAAAGTTTACAACGAGCCCAAATATTGAAGCCCTCCATGTTCTGTCCCCTCATTAGCATTCTTGAGATCCCCACGCTTTGATTGGCCAAAGCGCGGGGCACTCTGATTGGTTAGGCGAGCCGCGCCGATTGGCTCGCTAGGAATCTCCCGCGATTGGTCTATTCGAATCGCGGGAGATTCAAAGCGGTGCCATTGGCCGCGGCCGCCACGGCTAAAGGAATAAAAGCCGCGAACTTTTCCTATAGCGCCAGTTCGGTTCCCACATTAATAAAAGAGCTTGAAACACAGTCACCGACTCCTGGCATCATTTCCGAAGACACAACACTGGCGACGAGGATGCGATCCAGATCCTGAACCGAACCACATGTCCGACAGAAGCCAGACGAATCTCCACGATGGCGAAAATTGCACCCCCCGCACCCTTCAACCCCGCCAGCGAGGACTGGGAATCGTACTCTGACAGATTCCGCATGTTCCTCGAGTGCAGCGACCTGAAGGACGCCACCGGCCCCATGAAGTGAGCCGTCTTCCTGACCCACTGTGGGACCGAGGTATTTAAGATGGCCAAGGCACTTGCCAAACCCGCCAACGCGACCGCGATGGACTGGGACGTCCTCGAGCCAATACTTCAGCGGCACTATGCTCCAGAAGTGCCCATCCTAATCCGACGCAACGAGTTCTACCATCGGGACCAATGGTCGGGTGAGAGTTTCAGCGACTTCGTCGCCGAGCTACGGCGCCTAGGGGGGCTGTGCGAATTCGACAACCTGAACGATGCCCTGGGAGACCGAATCGTGTTCGGCCTGTGGGACCCCGTCCTCCAGAGTCGGCTGATGGCCAAGGGCAACATCAACCTTGCAGATACCCTCACCGCCGCCGCAGCCGCCGAAGCGACCCGAACATACGCTGACCACATGCGCCAACCGAACGCTGGGGGCCGCAGCGGGAACAACCACCCTGCAAGGTTGGCCGAGGCCCAACCCGAGACGACCACCCACCAGGGCGATTTCCACTCGGCATCGGGCACTTCCGATGAGGAGGAGGAAATTCATCACCTCCAGGCAGGCCGCGTCCCACGGAACCGGCGGGGTCGTAAGTCGAGGACCAACTGTGCCGGTTGCGGAGGCGACCACCCCAGGTCCGAATGCAGGTTTTTCGAGTCGATCTGCCGGCATTGTGACAAGAAGGGACACATCGCCCGCGTCTGCCGCCTAAAAAAGAACCGCAGCCCGCCCCGATGGGACCAGAGCGAACGGAGGAGAGAGAGCACACCACCCTGGACCAGAGATCGCCCCTCTGACATCAGATGGGACCGGAACAGATGATCCCTATGAGGCGGCGAGACCCGGCGAAGAGAGGAGACCCATCAGACGGTCACCATCGGCCACGCCACAACCAATGACGCCCGGAAGGTCTACATGGAGGTAGGCATCGAAGGCGAGCCATGCAAAATGGAGGTGGACTCTGGGTCCTACCTCTCCATGATAGCACGGCAAGAAATAAAGTGCTTGGTGCCTACCATCCAAAGGAAAGGCCTAGACAGCCAGAGACTAATCGTAAAGGACTACCAGGGAAACCGCATCCCAGTAGTCGGAACCGGACAGTTCAACGTAACATACAAAGGGCGCACCGAAAGGCTTCCCCTGACAATCGTCGATCGCAACCGCCCAAGCCTACTGGGACTGCAATGGTTCGCCCCGCTCGGCATCGCAGTCACGGGAATCGACCACGTCACCGACGACAGCTGGGAGCAACAACTGGCCCGGGAATTCCAAAAGGTCTTTGACGGAAACCTAGGCAAGTACCGAGGGCCCCTTATATCATTCAGCCTAGACCCAAACGTCCCCCCAAAATGCCTGAAACCAAGGCGGGTGCCATTCGCACTTAAACCCAAGATAGACGAGCAAATTGACAAGCTCGTCAAACAAGGGGTCCTACAACTAATAGACCACGCCCGGTGGGAGACCCCCATAGTCACCCCGATCAAGCCTGATGGGTCAGTGAGAATCTGTGGGGACTATAAGGCCACCCTAAATGGCGCGTTGCAACAAAGCGCCTACCCCGTCCCAGTAGTGCAACACCTACTGCATTCACAGGGAGGGGGAAGGTTTTCGCCAAACTCGACCTCGCCCAGGCATACCAACAGTTGCCAGTCGACGAGGAAACGGCAGAAGCGCAAACCATAGTCACCCACCGGGGAGCATTTAAATACAACCGGCTCCAATTCGGAGTCAGCGTGGCACCGGGAATATTCCAAAGCCTAATGGAAAGACTATTACAAGGCATCAAGGGGGTGGTACCTTACTTCGACGACGTCTTAGTGTCGGCAACCAACCAAGCCGAACTAGAGGGTCACCTAAGGGAGGTCCTAACCAAATTCAAAGAGACCGGGCTCAAGGTAAAGAGGGAGAAATGCCAATTATACACGGAATGGGTTGAATTCCTAGGATATCTCCTAGACCGTCACAGCATTCACCCCACAAACCAAAAAATCAAGGCCATCAAAGAAGCCCCCACACCCAAGTCGAAGACGGAGCTACAGGCATTCCTGGGGCTACTTAACTTTTACAATGTTTTCCTGCCCCAAAAGGCGACGGTGGCGGAGCCTTTGCATAGGCTCCTGGACAAGGCGGCGACCTGGACTTGGGGGAAATGCGAGCAAGCCGCCTTCCAGAGAACAAAGGACCTCCTCACTTCGGACGCCGTCCTTATACAGTACAACGAGACCCTACCTCTGGCCGTCACATGCAATGCATCACCCTTCGGCGTCGGCGCTGTCCTCAGCCATACCCTCCCCGACGGAAAAGAAGCACCCATCGCGTTCTTTTCAAGGACCCTCACCAAATCGGAGCGGAACTACAGCCAGCTGGACAAAGAGGCTCTGGCTATCGTCGCCGCAGTAAAGAGATTTCACAAATACCTCTACGGCCGGACATTTACCATCATCACCGACCACAAACTGCTGCTGGGAATCCTTGCAGGGAACAGGGTCACCCGAACATTCTGTCTCCCCGAATGACAAGGTGGTCCGAGTTCCTGGCAGCCTACAACTACGGACTCATACACAGACCGGGTAAGACAATCTCCCATGCAGACACCTTAAGCCGCTCGCCGCTACCGGAACCTGACACCGACCCAGCACCCACAACGACCACCCTCAGTATAGAGACTCTACCCAACCTACCCATAACCGCGTCAGACATTGCCCGAGAGACTAATAAAGACAAACGTCTGGCACGGGTGTTGCATTGGGTAGAGAAAGGGTGGCTGGAAAGGGAGAACGACGAGTCCGTCAAGACATTCCGGAACCGGCAAACGGAACTCTCGTTATTAAAAGGGTGCATACTATGGGGGGATAGGGTGGTCATTCCAGAAAAATTACAAGAGAAGGTTCTGGAACTATTACACGAGGGGCACCCTGGCATCGTTAGGACTAAAGCCCTGGCCAGAAGTTACGCTTGGTGGCCAGGGATGGACAAACAGATTGAGACATGGGTAGCAAGGTGCCAACGATGCTAGGAAACTAGGCCAAACCCACCCACAGCACCCGTCCTAGAGTGGGAAACCCCAAGGGGACCTTGGTCTAGGATCCACATAGACTTCGCCGGGCCCACAAAAGGACACACCTTCCTAATAACAGTAGACGCTTACTCCAACTGGCTGGAGGTAAGCAACATGAGAACAACAACCACGGAGGCCGTGATCAAGGAACTCGGCAAACTCTTTGCAACCGCACGGCCTCCCAGACGTCGTCGTCTCCGACAACGGGCCCCAATTCACCTCGCTAGAATTCGAAAAATTCCTAGTGGAAAGGGGCATCCGACACGCGCTGACAGCACCGGTGCATCCGGCGGCAAACGGTAGGGCGGAACGGATGGTGCAATTCACTAAGAAAACCATCCGGAAAATAGACCACGGGGAGATCCAGGATAAAATAAATAAATTACTCTTCACCCAACACATAACCCCAAATACCACAACGAATAAGAGCCCAGCCGAACTGTTAATGGGGAGGAAATTAAGGTCCCCACTCGACAGATTACACCCCACGTATAACCCAGAGAAGCCCCCAGACTCAACCAGCAAACACCGAACCTTCGCACCAGGCAACCCCGTGTACGCAAAAAACCTGACGGGAGACCCGTTATGGGTACCGGCCGTCATCACACAAATAACAGGCCCACACTCGTACCGGCTACAAACAACAGACGGACGAGCATGGAAACGCCACATCGACCAACTAAGATCGAGGACGACCACCCAAGAAACCACGACGCACAAGCAGGCAAAACCAACCCCTACAACACAAACCAAGGGGGGAGGGAATAACCAGGGGACCAAAACCAAAGAAGAATAAACCAACCATACTTACCGGAGAGCAGCCAGCACGACCCCTCACCAGGAAGAGACAGCCAGGCCAGCTCGACCGACCCGGGGAGAACGAGCGGGAGCGGCGAAACCCGCAGCTCAACCAAACCGGGAAGCCCAGGAGGGAGCTACGGAGAGCGGCCCGACCCGACCGACCAGCTGGTTCCCATGACGGCATCCAGAGAAGCAGAGACCCCGACCGAACTGGCCAGGATCCAACCTACGACTGAGCTGCGCAGGTCCAGTAGGCTAAGACGGAGCCCCGCCTACCTACGGGACTACGCGACGTAAGGACTAAACCAAGAGGGGAGGGGTGTTCTGTCCCCTCATTAGCATTCTTGAGATCCCCGCGCTTTGATTGGCCAAAGCGTGGGGCACTCTGATTGGTTAGGCGAGCCGTGCCGATTGGCTCGCTAGGAATCTCCCGCGATTGGTCTATTCGAATCGCGGGAGATTCAAAGCAGTGCCATTGGCCGCGGCCGCCGCGGCTAAAAGAATAAAAGCCGCGAACTTTTCATATAGCGCCAGTTCGGTTCCCACATTAATAAAAGAGCTTGAAACACAGTCACCGACTCCTGGCATCATTTCCGAAGACACAACACTCCATATCTGACCATGCAAGTTGAGTTCTCTTATCTGGATTCTTCCCTTTCTCTTGGTTATCTGGTACTGGCCCAATCAACTATATACTTGGAGCTTCAGCTGTTTAGTCCCAATTTAAACAAGGAGTTTTTCCTTCTCTGTCAGCAAATGGAGATTCCTTTACTATTTGACTCTCTGGGTAGGGTTTACAAAAGAAAATTTTGTTCTGTAAAGTTAATTTGCATTCTCGTAAATACGCTTTCCGATTGGCTAAGACGCACGGCAACCCGATTGGCCGAGCCGGCCGCGGCTGATTGGCCGCGATGAATCCTCCGCGATTGGAGGAAACCGATCGCGGGGAATTCAGAGCGGTGTCATTGGCCATGGCTTGGCTGGCTAGGTCGATTTAAGCTGCGGTCTAGCCTAGCCGCCCCGAGCCGATCTCGGGACTTAATAAAAGAGCTGAACTAAGTCACGGGCTTCCGAGTTTCCTTCCAGCGATGGATGTAACACTGGCAACGAGGGTGGGATCGTGGAATTGAAACCCACCGAGCATGTGGCGCCGCAGACAAAGAAACCGACAAGATGGCCAGCATCGCACCACCCGCACCCTTCAACCAAGCTACTGAGGACTGGGAATCCTACATAGATCGGTTCCTGATGTTCCTAGAAAGTAGCAACCTCAAGGATGTGAACGGACAGAAAAAAAGGGCCGTTTTCCTGACACACTGCGGGCCCGCAGTGTTTAAGATGGCGAAAGCTCTCGCAAAGCCCGAAGATGTGAAAGAAATAGACTGGGCCGACCTCGAGCCTTTGTTGCGAAGCCACTATGCCCCTGCCGTACCCACCCTCATCTGGTGGCACAACTTTTACCACCGGGATCAGAAGGGGGGTGAGAGCATCGTCGACTTCATAGCCGACCTCCGAAACCTGGGGAGCATGTGCGGCTTCACCGATATGGACAAGGCACTCTGAGACCATATCATCCTCGGGCTCTGGGACCCAGTTCTACAGAGCCGACTGATGTCCAAGGGCGACATTTCCCTCGCCGACGCTATCACCGAGGCCACTGCCACCGAAGCAACCCGAAAATCCGCGGCCTGAATGTAGAGACCAGGTACCGGGGATCCAGCCACAACAACCGAGACGACACCAGAAGCAAGCCGCTGACTCACCACCACCCACAATGGTGACCTCGACTCCGCCACCAACACCACGGACGATGAGGACATCCACCAACTGCAAACAGAGCGAGACCGGCGCAACTGCTGGGGTCATAAGTCGAGACCTAACTGTGCTGGGTGCGCAGGCGACCACCCACAATTGGAATGCCAGTTTCTCAACGCAATCTGCCGGCACTGCGACAAAAGAGGTCACATCGCCCGAGTCTGCTGGCTCAAGAAAACCTACAGCCCCCGACGGTGGGACAACAGCAACTGGAGACAAGACAGCAACCCCCCCCCCCCAGACCCAGGGACCACCCAACCGAGAATCGTTGGAACCGGGACGGATGGGGTCGACGGGATGGCGAGAACCAGTAGAGAGAGGAAACCCACCAGACGGTCGTCATCGGCCATTTATCAAGCGCAGACGTCCGAAAGGTATACGTGGAAGTGGGCATCGAGGGCAAGCCATGCAAAATGGAGGTGGACTCCGGGTCCTACCTCTCCATGGTTGCATGGCGGGAAATCAAGCGCCTGGTGCCTGACATCCATAAAAGGGGGCTGGAAAGCCAGAAATTAATCCTCAAAGACTACCAAGGAAACCGCATCCCGGTAGTCGGAACAGGACAATTTAAAGTGACCTTCAAGGGGCGCACTGCAAGGCTTCCACTAACGGTCGTGGATAGAGACCGCCCCAGCCTTTTGGGACTACAGTGGTTCGCGCCGCTCGGGATCGAAGTAACAGGCATCGACCACATCACAGAGGCAGATTGGGAAGAAAAACTCACAAGGGACTTCCAGGAAGTGTTCGACGGCACCCTAGGCAAGTACCAAGGGCCCCCTATTTCGTTCAGCCTAGACCCCAGCATTCCCCCCACACGCCTAAAACCACGGCGGGTACCTTTCGCACTCCAGTCCAAGATCGATGAGCAAATAGACAAGCTCATCAAACAGGGAGTCCTGGAGCCAACCGATCACGCCCGGTGGGAAACCCCCATAGTCACCCCAGTCAAGCCCGATGGGTCGGTGAGAATCTGTGGGGACTATAAGGCCACCCTAAACTGCGCTTTACAACAAAATGCCTACCCTGTCCCAGTAGTGCAGCACCTTCTACACTCACTGGGGGAAGGCAAGATTTTCGCGAAGCTCGACCTGGCACAAGCCTACCAACAATTGCCAGTCAACGTGGAAACCGCCGAGGCGCAGACCATAGTAACCCATCGGGGGGGCTTTCTCTGTAAGAGACTCCAGTTTGGAGTCAGCGTGGCGCCTGGAATTTTCCAGAGCCTCATGGAGGGACTCTTGCCAGGCATCAAGGGGGTGATGCCCTACTTCGACGATGTGCTGGTGTCGGCAACCAACCAGCGAGAACTAGAGGGTCGGCTAAGGGAGGTGCTAACCAAATTCAAGGAAACCGGGCTAAAAGTGAAGAGGGAAAAGTGCCAACTTTACACAGAGCGGGTCGAGTTCCTGAGGTACTTCCTAGTCTGGCACGGCATCCACCCAACCGCAACCAAAATCAGAGCCATTAAGGAGGCCCCCACACCCAGGACTAAAACAGAACTGCAAGCGTTTCTGGGACTGCTTAATTTCTACAATGTTTTCCTGCCCCAAAAGGCGACCGTGGCGGAGCCTTTGCATAGGCTCTTGGACAAGGCGGCGACCTGGACTTGGGGGAAACGCGAGGAAGCCGCCTTCAGGAAGACAAAGGACCTGCTCACCTTGGATGCCGTCCTCATCCAATACAATGAGACCCTACCACTCGCCGTCACATGCGACGCCTCACCCTTCGGCGTCGGCACTGTCCTCAGCCACACAATCCCGGATGGTGCAGAAGCACCATCGCTTTCTTCTCCAGGACACTCACCAAACCAGAGCAGAACTATAGCCAGCTGGACAAGGAGGCCCTAGCCATCGTCGCAGCAGTGAAGAGGTTCCACGAATACCTCTACGGCCGCACGTTCACAATCATCACGGACCACAAGCTGTTGCTGGGCATCCTGGCAGGGAACTGGGCCACCCCGAAGATTTTATCTCCCAGGATGACAAGGTGGTCTGAGTTCCTTGCTGCCTACAGTTATCAGCTCACGCACCAATCCGGTAAGACGATCACCCATGCAGACGCCTTGAGCCGCACACCACTACCCTATCTGGAGACCCAGCACCCACAACATCCACCCTGAGCATAGAGACTCTACCCGATCTACCCATAACCGCATCAGACATTGCCCACGAAACTAATAAAGACAAGCTTCTGGCGCAGGTGTTACATTGGGTAGAGAAGGGGTGGTCGGAAAAAGACGATGACAAAACATTCAGGACATTCCAGAACCGGCAAACAGAACTGTCATTACAAAAAGGTTGTTTACTATGGGGGGATAGGATTGTTATTCCGGAAAAATTACAAGGGAAAGTATTGGACTTGTTACACGAGGGGCACCCGGGCATCGTTAGAACAAAAGCCCTGGCCAGGAGTTACGCCTGGTGGCCAGGGATGGACAAACAGATCGAGGGTTGGGTGACAGCATGCAAACGGTGCCAAGAAACCAGGCTGAGCCCTCCTGGTGCACCAATCTTGGAATGGGAAACCCTCAGGGGACCATGGTCCAGGATTCACATAGATTTTGCCAGGCCCACAAAGAGACACACACTCCTCATCACAGTAGAAGCTTACTCCAATTGCTTGGAGGTAAGCAACATGAAAACCACCACCACAGAGGCCATCACCAAGGAACTCAGCAAGCTGTTCGCAACCCACGGCCTCCCAGATGTCATCGTATCGGATAACGGGCCCCAATTCACCTCGCTGGAATTTGAAAAATTCCTAGTGGAGCGGGGAATACGGCATGCACTGACAGCGCCAGCACATCTGGCGGCGAATGGGAGGGCGGAACGAATGGTTCAATTCACAAAAAAAACAATTCAAAAAATAGAAAACGGGGAAATCCAAGAAAAATAAAATAAAATGCTTTTTATACAACACATAACCCCAAACATGACAACCAACAAAAGTCCGGCAGAGCTATTAATGGGGAGGAAATTAAGGTCCCCACTCGACAGACTACACCCCACGTACAACCCAGAAAAAAACCCCAAACTCCTCAAGCAAACACCGAACATTTACACCAGGCGGCACGGTATACGAAAAGAACCTTACCGGGGACCCACTCTGGGTACCAGCAACCATCACCCAAGTGACAGGTCCCCACTCGTACCGGCTACAGACAGCCGACGGACGAGCATGGAAGAGACACATCGATCAATTAAGTTCGAGAACCTACATGGGAAATACAACCGACACGCAAACACACACAGAAGAAGAAACCTCAGGGGGAAGGGGAAACTCAGATACCAACCAAGAGGGGAGGGGGAACCCAGAAAACCACAACAACCACCCCCCACAAAAAGAAAACCAACCATACTCACCAGCAGAACCACCAACGGAGGACCAACTCGAAGCCTCGCCCGGAAGGAGCAGCCCAGCAAGCTCAACCAGCCCGGAAAGACCAGGCAGGAACAGCAGGACCAGCAGCTCAACCAACCCGGGTAGACCAGGAGGGAGCTGCAGCGAAAGGCCGGGCTCAACCTTCCAGGCGGTTCCATCAGGAAGGCAAGGAGCAACACAGAACCCGTCCGAACCGCTCGCAGACCAGAAGCCAACTAACCTGCGCAGGTCCAGTAGACAAGTATGGAGCCCCGCCTTCTTATGGGACTACGTTACATAGGACCATACCAAGAGGGGAGGGGTGTTCTGTATAGTTAATTTGCATTCTCGTAAATACGCTTTCCAATTGGCTAAGATGCATGGCAACTCGATTGGCCGAGCCCGCCGTGGCTGATTGGCTGCGATGAATTCAAAGCGGTGTCATGGGCCACGGTTTGGCCGGCTAGGACGATTTAAGCCGCGGTCTAGCCTAGCCGCCCCGAGCCGATCTCGGGACTTAATAAAAGAGCTGAACTAAGTCATGGGCTTCCGAGTTTCCTTTCAGCGATGGATGTAACAAATTTGGCAAACAGATTGGTTTTTGAGAGGCAGTTTAGCAAGGAACTAGCTCTCAAAAAGCAGATGAATAAGATAACCTTTATTGTCATTTTTTTTTCTGTGGGCACACTGGCACACATTAAAAATAAAATTCTGTTGCCTGCTCTCAAAAGTATAGATATATATGTACATACCTCCATCCTAACCTATAAATATTAATCAAGTAAAATGTATTTTTATTTGCAAAATGTGTACCTTTCAGACCGGAATAATGTTTTGCAAAAATGACTGCTTATGACAAATCTAAGATCCTCAATAAAAGATAAAAGTCTGTATGATCCTCCATTGAAGCATTGCTGGTCCTATTCACTCTTCTTCTTCTCCTAGTCATCAATTCTCCCAGTAGCCTGTCTCCTTCCAGTCTCAAGGAAAAAGAATGTGTTGTGAATCAATAAATACTTAATAAAGATCACTAAGAGCTTGAAGCAAAGTGCAGGGTTCTGGCCCTGCACTTCTGATTGGCCGATGATAGCGACATCGGATTGGTCCGTTCAGGAGAATCTGATTGGCTATTAACGAGCCTCTCCCATTGGTTAATGGAGCTAGCGCTCCCTGTGTTTTCATTGGTTAAATAAGTTAAGAGTGGTGCAACACCTCCTCCATTCCCTGGGGGGCGGAAAAGTCTTCACTAAACTAGACTTAGCCCAAGCATACCAACAACTGCCTTTTGACAAAAAAACGGCAGAGACCCAAACAATTGTTACGCACAGAGGTGCGTTTAAATGTAACCGACTCCAGTTCGGAGTGAGCGTAGCCCCGGGAATCTTTCAAAGCTTGATGGAAAGGCTATTACAAGGGATAAAAGGTGTTGTTCCATATTTTGATGATGTGTTAATCGCAGCCCCAACTCAGAAAATACTAAAGGAATGCCTGAGGTTGGTTCTTCAGAGATTTAAAGACTCCGGTCTCAAAGTTAAAAAGAACAAGTGTTATTTATGTATGGATCGTGTAGAATTTTTGGGATATTTAATTGATAGTCAAGGCATTCACCCCACCGATAACAAACTCAGGGCAATCAAGAATGCCCCAAAACCCCGGAACAAGGCCGACCTCCAGGCTTTTCTGGGGCTTATCAATTTTTATAACGTTTTCCTGCCTCAGAAAGCAACCGTAGCTGAGCCCCTACATCATTTATTGGACAAAAAAGCAACCTGGGTATGGGGACACAGAGAAGAACAGGCGTTTCAACATGTAAAAAATTTATTGACTTCTGATGCTGTTCTAATGCAGTATAACGAGACTTTGCCTTTAACGATCACATGTGATGCATCTCCATTCGGGGTGGGCGCCATTCTAAGCCACGTTTTGCCAAACAGTAATGAAGCTCCTGTTGCCTATTTCTCAAAGACGTTATCAAAAACAGAATGCAACTACAGTCAAATTGATAAGGAGGCCCTTGCTAGTATAAGTTAAGAGTTGCCTATATAAAGGGGCCCATCGTGGCCATTGAGCTGAGCTGTTTTCACATGTAAATAAAGAGTTGAAGTTCACTGTTTCACTGGCTCGTCTCCATCCTTGCACCCATGTACAGAACTTAACAGAATAACCTCCCTTAGGTAGTATAATCTGAACCAATAAAAAATAATCCTGAAGCAGCATAATAGATTGCTTTATTGGAAGAAGAAGAAGGATGTATGGCTAGTCTTCAACTTACAACCACAACTGAGCACATAATTTATGTCACTAAGTAAGACAGTTAAACTGTGTTTTGCCCCATTTTAGGACCTTTCTTGCCACAGTTGTTAAGTGAATCACTGCAGTTGTTAAGTTAGTAACATGGTTGTAAAGTGAATCTGGCTTTCCCATTGATTTTGATTGTCAGAAGTTCAGAAACAATGATCACAAGATTCTTGGACAAGTCACTTTTTCAGGCTGTTGTAATTTCAAACAGTCACTAAACGAAAGGTTGTAAGTCAAGCACTACTTGTAAGTACTACAATGACTAATTGAATGCACTCACCCATACATTAACTCACCTTTCTCCAACCAAGCATCCAGGGCTGTCAAACTCCCGGCCCACGGGCTGGATGCGTCACGCACTGGCCACGCCCACACCCAGTTTAGCAAAGGGGAAACAAGTCCCAATATATCACGTGACATCACCATGACGGCGTAAGTTTGACACCCCTGCTCTAAATGTATTGGACTTCAACTTGACAAACCACTCTGGCAAAGGAAAATGGGAATTAATGTCCAAGACATCTGGAAAACTGGGATGGTTGCCCTGATTTTTAAAAACAGCCATATGCCCATTAATTAATGAACTTATCTATTTAGAATATTTCTTTACAGCTTTTCTGAAAAGCATCCAGATGGTGTACATGAATTCAACAATTAAAAAACTCACAACATTATGCATTGAACCAGTAAACATTAAAAACCACTAAACAATGTAAACTACCTTATAGTCTTAGAGCACAGTAAACCCATCTCTTTAACGCTAAAAGTAGTCAGCCTTGGAAAAATCATAAGTAGGATAAGTGTAGCTATCAATGTTTCTCCTGAGCAGCTTGCAGATCAAATAATTCATATTGCATAAGCAGTCTTAATATTTGCAGATTGCCATGGAATCTGTTCAGGAAGTTAGTTTTTAGTCGGCTGTTCTTTTCTAAGCCCCATATTGTTTCACCCATAAAGATGTAGATATCTAATGTATAAAAATGGGTAAACTAAAATTGCAATATGTTATACGGCTTACAACCACAAATAAGTAATTACAAATAAATTAATAATTAAATAATTATAATTCAATTAAGTAATTGCAAATAAATTAAAATAAGTAATTACAAATAAGTACTATGTATTATTAATTAATTATGTAATTATTAAGTAATTCCAAATAAGTAATACTATGTACTATGTATTACTTATTATTAATACTATGTATTACTTATTAAGAGTTCAAATTCCTGTCACAATTCAGGATTAGCCAAATAAATGACAGCGTCCAATATAAGAATGAAAATTACAGATAGAATATTCCAAAAGTGCTTTTTATCAAACGGCAACTGGACTTTCTTGATTTTTTTCCTTTGAAAATGTTTTGCTTCTCATCCAAGAAGCTTCTTCAGTTCTAACTGACTGTTGGGGAATGGAAAGAATTTATATTCTTTGCAGCCATCAGGTCAATTCTCACCACCTATTGGAGCACAAACTGGGTTCAGTCAGAACCCTACATCTCAGGGCTGAAGATTTGCCCGCAAGCAAAGAAGGAAAAGCGAAAGAACAAAGTCATATAAAGGAAACCATTGTAAAATCCACAAAAAGATCCAGGAAGGAATACCCTCACCACAGACAGAGCAGAAGAGAACAACAAACGGAGCAACAACAGATCACTTAGTGAGTGTAGTTCAAAATTACAACGGCACTGAAAAAAGTGACTTACGACATTTTTCACAATTATGAAAAATGTTGTATATGAGCTCAATGCAGCAGACATGTGCAGTTCTTTATATTGGGGATGTGGGGCAGGGGAACTACTTCACAAATACATGCCACAACACAGGAGAACAAACTCATCAGGACAAGCAGTCGATCTACATCTGAAAAACAAGGGTCATTCTTTCAAAGATAGCAAGCTTCACATTCTGGACAGAGAGGACCACTGATCTGAAAGAGTGGGCCAAAGAGGCCATCTATGTTGAAATTGAACATCCCCCTCTCAACAGAGGAGGAGGGATATGACAGCACCTCTCTCCTGTTTACAACGCAGTCCTTTCAGCATGTTATTCATGTTATTCATGGCAGACATTGCAATTCTTCCAAGTTCTATATGCCTTCTAATCTCCCCACTTTGGTCCCAAGAAGGTTCCAGAGCCATTTGCCCTTTGATTCAGGTGACTGAGGATACAGATTAACCCTACAAATGGCTTCAAAGTCTCTCAGAGTGCTAACAAGAGAGCCTCAGAGCATATCTGAAGCCAGAAGTCAGTGATATACTTTCATAGAATAACAGAGTTGGAAGGGACCTCAAAGGTCATCTAGTCCAACCCCCTGCTCTAGCAGAAGAGTCTATTCCAAATATTAGCCTCTACCTAGGATCAAACTCACAGCCCCCTGATTGTGAGGCAAGAGAGCTTTGTGGCATGCCAGTTTCCTTCTTTAACCCTACCTCTATAGCTTCTAAAAAGTTTAAAGCCAAATGGGCCAGGAAATGTCACACTGAGACAGCCACAACCCAGGGGTGGAATTCAAAAATCCTAGCAACGGGTTCTCTGCCTGGTTGCTGGGTGGACGTGGCCTAGTTGGCCTCCTGCACCATGGCGGCGGGAGGGACGTTTTTGCCCTCCCTGAGCTCCAGAAGCTTTCCTTGAGCCTCCAGGAGGGCAAAAACGGCCTTCCTGGGCTCAGGAGGCTCTCTGGAAAGTAGAAACGGGCCACTTTCCAAGCTTCTGGGTGGCCCAGTTTTGGCCCTCCCCGAGCCTCCGCATATGCCCTGCACTTACCAGCATCCAAAACAGGCTGTTTAGAGACTCCTGGGAGGGGCAGGGTGGGCGGGCCAGCCAGGAGTGGGATTTGGGGTTTTTTCGAACTGAACAGAATCTCTCCCGAATCCCTGCAAACCCCCAGCAGTCCACCCCCTGCCACAAACGAACTAAAAATATAAACTAAGGGAGAAAAGAAGGAAGAAAAATATACCTCATGCTTTATAATGTTTTGGTGGCAATATGCTGACTCAACCCTTAGAGAGGGTTGTAAAGCACCGTGAAGCGATATATAAGTCTAAGTGCTATTGCTATTTCCAATTTCTTGATGTGATTTTTATAAACCATGCTTTCCATGCTTGGTATAACTATAATTCCTGACAAACAGTCAAATTCCAAAGCTTTAATATAAAGGTACTGTATTATTCAACATTACATCAACACATTTAACATTTAAAGGTGTTCCCCATTATCCCACTTAGATTGGATTTGGCATTTTTATCCACTTATCAGGTCTTTCCCAATTATTTATTGTTATTAATATATTATCCCCAAAAGATAACAAATGACCATGTGCCCATATCATATGGGTCCGTGAACCTTCATATTTTTAACACCAAACTGTTTCTCAGTTTATCCAGCCATCCTCGTTGCCAAGGTTCACCAATGGCACTAAGCCAACTGGTATCAAACAATAACATTGTTCAAGTGGTTGTTGCAGTTGCAGATAGAGTGTCTTGTTGGGAACTTAGTACTTACTTTCTACACACACACGCCCCTTATTGTGGAAATTGAAATTGATGTAGGATTCTTACTGTGAATCTATTATGAGAAGTTTAAGCCAATGTCATCACAAGCTGCAAATGACAAATGCTTTAAATTATGCACAACTGATATCAGCACAGGAAATGATATGCCTTGTACATTGCTTAAGTGTTTATCTTGGATTGGATTCAAATTACTGTCAGCCAAATGGTAGATTTGAATGCACCTCTGTCAGCTGTATTCTGACAAGGTAGCAGTCTGTCACCAGAGTGTGTCCATTGTGATTTCTAATCCACTACATTGTAATTGTTGCTCTGGGTTTAACTACTCCCTTAGAGTAGTTAAGAGTGTAGATGCTAGCATCTCAAGCAAAGTTAAGTTTCAAGGCTATAATGGAACACTTAGCATATAGTTTCAAGTATGTTTCCTTAAAATGATATTCCAATTTAAGTAGCAAAACTTGCTTTCAGGTAAAAGGACTCTGCATTAAGGAAGCTTACTAAACTCAGTCTGAATTGTTTTTTAAATATATAGAGGAATGTGCTTCCAGAATTCATATTTTCTTTGGAATTCATTATTATTTAACAATGAACCTTAGCTGAATGAGAGACTATATGCTTAAATTCCTTGGGATCTCTGAATTGTAATAAGAAGGACTCCTATTTGGAATTCATATGATCAAATGATAACATTCTTGACAACTCCTCATTCTGTGTCTGTTTTTAACATATTATAAATCACTTGAATGCAGGATTTTTACAATATGGTGTTATTGTATGAATGCAATTCTGTATCCACAAGCCCCATTTAGCATAAATGAGTTGATTTCCCAGTTGTATAAAGTTGCTTACAAAGATTGATTTGTTAGGTTAAACTATCAGAAATGTGGTATATACATTTATATATTCATTCTACATTTGATAAAAGTAACCTAGCAGCTATACTGGAATACGCACAAAAGTATATTTTCTACTTTATATTTAGATGGACAATGGGTATTACTTATGTAATATGACAGCTGTTCCGATATCCTGAAATAAAATGCTCCATAAAGTAGCATTAATTTTCCAATCAACATTTATCCTTCATCCTAACAACTTAAATGAAAGGTTTAAATAAAGCATTATACACCTAAGCAAGAAAAAATTGATTTTGAGATACAAAATACCAGATCCTTCATTCGGATCCAATCCTGAAAAATTTTATCCAATATATCTTCATGTATCAACTTGGGAATACAAGATAGTTATTATTGCAGCGAGAGCAAAAGAATGGTTAAGAATGGTCCTTTCTATAACTGGCAAAAGAAATATTATTTAGATGCTGGTTTGAGCAAAAAATGTTCAAAGGTTTGAACATTAGAAAAAAAAACATTAAAACTGTGCTATAACCACAATCCTTCTCCTCCATGCTGCATCAAGAGCCCAGGATGGGTTGACTCCTTCCTATGATGTCATTTAGCTGAGTCTCTCCTAAGATATAAAAGCCAGCTCCCGGAAATTACCCCAGCTTTTGACTCAACTCCTTTCAGTCAGTAGCTGTGTCTCTGAAAGTGTTCTGTTAGACAGCACTCACAGCGATCTTCAGTACCTTTTTTTCCTCGCTTCAAGCAGCTCCCAGGGCAGCTGCTCTTCCAGGAGAGCAGGGCTCTCTCTCCTGCAACGTTGGGAGCAGCGTTGCCAGAATGCTGTTCAGGCAAGTTGGGCAGCATCTGTAGACCTCCCCCATGCCTGCGGTTTGAGCGGTCTAAAAAGTGATTGGCAAACCGATAACAGCGTCAGCCAGCTGATCGCATGGCCAAAGGCTGCCCTGTCCTTCACTGACTTTGCTCAGGGCTCTTTATAGCCTAAGGAGCAATTCTTCGATCTCGGAGCCTGTTTCCATAGTCAGTGGCCATCTTGGATTGAAGCCTTCCACCACGAGGTGAGAGGCCATTTTGTAAGCCTGGGGGCCATTTATACCCTAAGGAGCTTAATAGAAAAATTTACAAACAGTTTCTTTCCATCACAAGAGCCTTTTATTCTACAATGGAGCAAGATAAGGTCAGGCAGAGTCCCCCCCCCCCCCAGTGGAGCAGTCTTTTAAGCCCAATAAGAGAAAAAGATGTAGGCAATTGGTCCAGAGGGAGGTGGCTGCTAAAATCAGAGCTAAGGCTCCAGCCCCTAAGAAGGCAACTCAGGCTGAGTTGAGGGCAGAAAAGTGCAGACATGCAGCCCTAGAGAGGCAGTTCAACAGAACTATTCAACAGAAGTCAGTGTAATTATAGCACGTTTCAGGTGATACCCATGGGCCCCAGCTGTTGTGGAGCGGCGGTTACAGAATGAGACGGAGCCAGGCTGTAGCTAACAGACTTTATTCTATTGAATAAAGGGTCGCCGCGGCTGCCGGGGCTAACTAACAGCCAGCTGGCGGTGACAGCTGATGCCGTTTAACAGCTCCCTTTTATAGCCGGCTGTCAAACGGCATCAACCAATGGGAGCGATCGGCGCTCCCGCGTAGGCGACAGACCAGAGAGAGGACTGCTGTCAGTCTCTGAACACAGCACTCCTTTCCCCTGGCCATGAGCATGCGTAGTCCTGCAGCCAGGCTGGCCGCTTTCACTCGCGGCCTGATCTTCGCAGTTCCTGGGGTTTGCCGGCTGTCATCAAGTCCTGCTCTCCCTGGACGGTGTCTGGAGCTCAAAGATGGTCGTTGGATGTCCGAGTTCTGGTGTCCGGCTGCTGATCGGGTAAGTCCTCTCGATCGGTTCGCGGTGGACGATGATCAGGTCGCGGCTGGTAGACTGGGTTTTCAGGAGGCTGGTAGACCAAGGCCTCTAGCGGGTTGGCTGCGGCAGGTGGCTGGTAGACCGGGTTGTCCGGTGGCTGGTAGACCAGGATTTCGGTGGCTGTCTTCTTCCAACATCTCCTTAGCTGATCGATGTGTCTTCTCCAAACTCAACCGTCCTCCAAGAGGATCCTGTAGGACTTGGGTCCTGTAATAGAGACTATTTGCCCTGGCATGGCTGTCAGAAGCCAGTGGTGTGCTAGGAGCATAGTGGGGCTGCAACCTGTCCAGGGTGGTCCTGAAGCGTCTGCCCATCAAAAGTTCTGCTGGAGTCTTGTTGGTAGTGGGGCATGGAGTAGCGTGTTGCGTGAGTAAGTAAGTGGACAGTTTGGAGTGCCAGTCTGCTTGGCCAAGCCTGGCCAAAACTTCCTTCACAGACCTAACAGCCCTCTTGGCCATCCCATTGCTTGCAGGGTGAAAGGGGGCTGTGAGGACGTGTCTGATGCCCAGGTTGGTTGCGAAGACTGCAAACTCATTGGAACTGAATTGGGTGCCATTATCTGAAACCAAGGTATCAGGGAGTCCATGTGTAACAAACAGTCTGGTCAAGGCCTTTGTGACAGCCAGTGTAGTGGTGGAGGGGAGCAAAGCCACATCAGTCCATTTAGAGAACGAGTCTGCTACAACCAAAAAGGTCTTCCCCTGCACAGGGCCAGTCAGGTCAATATGCAGCCTGGACCAAGTGAAGTGAAGACAACTCTTGCCTGCGGGTCTTAAATGGCATGAATTCAGGGGCGTACTGAATATCAGGCCACCCCCTCCCCACCCAGTCTAGGACTTGGGAAATCACTTGGTCCCTTCTGGAGTGGGCAGCAATATCCCTGGTTGAGACTGGTAGGTCAAGAACATTGCAGTCGAAGATTGCGTGGATGAGAGCTGGGTCTTTGACTGGTGTTGGCAACGGGCATCTGCTGAGGGCATCTGCATGGCACAGATTCTTCCCCGGGCGATGTACCAGTTTGTATGAGTAGGCGGCCAGGAACAGAGTCCATCTGGTCATTCGTGGGGATAGTACCTGTGGTGTTTGCTTATATCCAGCTAAAAGTCCCAAAAGTGGCTTGTGATCCATTACAAGTTCAAAACAATGGCCATAGAGAAACTCGTGTAATTTTTTTACAGCAGCAACAGCTGCTGGGGTTCCTTATCGATTTGACTATAATTCCTCTCTGCTGCAGAGAAAGTTCTTGAAAAGTAGGCAATGGGTGCCTCAGATCCATTTGGGAGCCTATGGCTCAATACTGCTCCTATGCCAAAGGGTGAGGCATCTGAGGCTAGCACCAGGGGCAAGTTTGGGTTAAATTGGATTAACACAGCGTTTGAAGTTAAAAGAGACTTAACTGCTTGGAAAGCGTTGGCTTCTCTCTGTCCCCAGTGCCAGGGGGCCTTTTTATCTAAGAGCCTATGAAGGGGTTCATAGGCCTATAGAGGCCTTGTGAAGCAGGAAAGCTGCATAAAAATTCAGGAGCCCTAAAAAGGCCTGCAATTCAGTTTTGTTAGAGGGTGTGGGTGCCTCGTGGATGGCTTTAACCTTAGTTTCTATGAAGTGAATTCCAGAGGCATCAATTCGATAACCAAGGAAGTCCACTTGCTTAATGACAATGGTGTATTTGTCTTTTTTCAATTTAAGCCCGTTTTGCCTAAACCTGTCAAGGACTGACCTGACTCTGAGTAATAATTGTGTTTTGTTGGTGGCAGAAACTAAAATGTCATCAAAGTATGGAACTACCCCCGGAAGACCCTGGACGATTCTCTCCATGAGGGACTGAAAAATGCCTGGGGCCACACTAACTCCAAATTGTAAACGTTTACATCTAAAGGCACCCCTGTGTGTAACTATAGTTTGCAAGTCAGCAGTGTGTTGGTCCACAGGAAATTGCTGATATGCTTGGGACATGTCTAACTTTGCAAAAATTGTACCTGGCTCAAAGAAGTGTAGCAGGTGTTGGATTACAGGTACTGGGTATGCACTAATTTGGAGAAAATGGTTCAGGGATGTTTTATAGTCAGTGCAGATTCTCACGCTGCCATCCTTTTTTAAGGGGGTGACTATGGGCATTTCCCATTTTGCGAAATCTACCTGCTCCAGCACTCCTTGTTTAATAAGTTTGTCTAATTCAGCATCCAATTTAGGCTGAATGGCAAAAGGTACTCTTCGCAGTTTTAAACGAATTGGGGTGGCTTGTGGGCCCACATCAAAAGAGATAGGGGTGCCAGAATAACAACCTAGTTCACTACTGAAAACATCAGAGTAGTCCCTGAAGAGAGAATCTACTTCAGAATTTACCACAGAGTGAATCCCTGTGATGTTAAGGCCTAGGGCAGGGAACCAATCTAGTCCTAGCAAGCTAGGAAGGGCACCATCTACAACCACCAGTGGCAAGTGGCCTCTAAAGTTCTGGAATTGAATGAGGAATTTGCCCTTACCCAGGACTGGAATGGTCTTTCCCTGGTAGTCTCGAAGAGTCAGGTGGCAATTGATCAGCTTCTTCTTTGAGAGCGAAGGTAGCAACTTCTTCAGGGTGGCCCACGAGATAATGGAGAGGGCAGACTCTGTGTCTACCTCCATCCGGCAGGGTTTACCTTCTATAAAGAGAGAAATGCTTATTTTGTTAGGCCTAGGGGTGGTATTGTCTGCGTGGTAACATGTGTAGCAATCTTCAACTTGCCTTTGGAAGGAGGCAGCAACCTGAGGTCTTTGCGTGGAGGTCTGCTCAGATTGGCAAACCCTGGGTATGTGCCCTCTCTTCTGGCAGTTCAGACAGATAACATTTCTGAATCTGCAAGTTGATCTGGGGTGGTTACCCCCACAGCTCATACAATTGGGTTACTGTCTGGCTGTCTGGTTGTTGTTTTTCTTAGGTAGCTCTGGGAGGGGGGTCTTGGATGTGTGAGGCAGTTTACCTCAAGAGGTTCCTCTTCTTGGGAGACCTCATCGTAGTGAATGGTAGAGTACCCTTGCCTTAAGGGGTCCCCCTGAATCTCAGCTGCTGATATCTCTGACAGCTCAGCAGCCTGAGCCTCCTCAATAGCTAAGGCCAGGGTTAAATCTTTTTTAGCAAGTAAACGCCTCTGTAGCTTTAGGTCCCTAACTCCTCCCACAATTTGGTCAAGCAGCATGTCCTCAAAGTAATCCCTAAACCCACAGTGTATGGCACTGACCTTAAGGCTGCCATGTACTGACTCACAGTTTCCCCTTCAGCTTGAACTCTCTTCCTAAAAGCCAATCTCCTAGCTATTTGAGAGGGTCTGGGGGAATAGTGATTTGACAGGATTTCCTTCAACTCATCCCAGGGAATAGCCTTTATAGAGAGTGGGGACAATAGTGCAGAGGCTGTATCGAAAACTGTAGCCCCACAGAAGCTTAAAAAATAGGACCTTTTCCTCAGGTCAGTGGCTTCAGACAGATCAATGGCATTTAGGAAGCATTCGAATCTGTTCATGTATGATTCCCATGTCTCTGCCCCCGACTGGAAATAAGGGAATGTTGGGTTTGAGACCATTAGAGTGGCAACGTCGGTCTCCTCAGCTGAGGGAACTTTGAATTTCCACTTTTAGAAAAGCGTTTCTGGCTGCGCCTGTCAAGAGGCGTTCAGCTCCTCAGCTGGGGAGCTTTAAAGTTCGCACTCTTTGGAAAGCGTCAGCGGTGGTGACTTCATTCAGCTCGCAGTGGCTTCAGCTCTTTTTTACTGTGACTTCAGCTCAGTTGTCTTGCTTGGTCATCTTTACTGCATCCTGCCCTCGTCGCCAGTGTTGTGGAGAGAAGGTTACAGAATGAGACAGAACTAGGCTGTAGCTAACAGACTTTATTCTATTGAATAAAGGGTTGCCGCGGCTGCTGGGGCTAACTGACAGCCAGCTGGCAGAGACAGCTGATGCCGTTTGACAGCTCCCTTTTATAGCCGGCTGTCAAACGGCATCAACCAATGGGAGCGATCAGTGCTCCCGCGTAGGTGGCGGACCAGAGAGAGGACTGCTGTCAGCCTCTGAACACAGCACCAGCCAAGACCTCCCAAGGGAGGAGAAATTATCTTGAGCCTTTCCATCCTCCATCCTGAGGCTTTTGCAATACAATATGAACCTCAGGATCTAAGCAGATCTGGGCTTTATTTCCAACAGGCTTCTGGGCCCTAAGCTCCTTCCCCTCCCTCCAGGCCTCGAACCTCTTCTCAATCTAGGCCTGAAGCCACCTTCACTCCCATAGCATTGGCCTTTGGCCTTCTGCCTCTACCTCTGAGCATAGACCAGGGAATATCCAAGATGTTGTCTCATTGGCCATTAGGCAGGGATTGGCTGAAGGCTTCAAGCTAATTCTTCGACCTTTGGAAAGGGCTCAGGCTCTTCTCCCTTCTCAATCTGTAAGTTCCCTGCCTCATCACCCTGATTTAAGGTGAGACCTTTGACCAAAATCTTTCAGAGGAAGAGGACACTCACCCAGAGCAGACATTCTCTGCATTGGCCTTCAATCTTTCTCTCTTCAGACTATTACTCAGCAAGGCCTTGGTCACTGCCAAGCTGTCACCAGAGGAAGTGGCTCCCGAGCCACAAGGAAATCCCTCTAGCCAGGGAGACTCACTCTTCTCCAAGCCTGTAGTGCATGCAGGGGTTTTGCCTTGTCCCACTTTGCTCCTGGACATGGTCAAGGAACAGTGCGCTTCCCCTTCGGCAGGCCCTCGCCCATCTTCTCTGGATAAGCATTTCTACAACGTCAGCACAGCCCTGGACAATGCCCTGGCAGTGCCTTCTGTTGACATTCTGGCGCTGCTTGGGCTGTTCGGCCTTCAACAGCAGCATCCTTTTTTCATGAGGGCATCCATACGGTGGCTGCACCAACTCCAGATTAGATTGCCGACATCTGACCTTCAGTCTCCCCAAGACCTTAATAAGATTATCGCAGCGGCGGAATTCACTGCAGATGCCACTCTCAATTCCGCCAAATTTGCATTTTGGACCATGGCATCTTCAGTAGCAGCAAGAAGATTGTTATGGCTCAGAAACTGGCAGGCGAAGTCACGGGATAAATGGAAGCTGGCTTCAGTTCCATTTGTGGGCAATAAGCTTTTTGGCGATGCTCTGGAACCTTATTGCATCGAAACCAGAGATAAATGTAAAATTCTCTCTTCCTCTGGGAAGAGAGCCGACTATCACCCAGCTCCTTATCGCCCTCCTGCCTTTCAAGCGGAGACCTCATCTCGCTTCCCCCAGTCTCAGAGGCCATACTCCCAACGCCAAGACCAACGTGCAGAAGCATCTGGCAGGCAACAACCTTCTACTGGTAAATGGCTCTTTTGGGGGGGGAGAGAGTCATTCCTTCCGTCGCTCTAAGTAATCTCTCGTTCTCCCCACCCATTGGAGGTCACCTAGCCTTCCTTGCCTCCAAATGAGAGGAGTCAACAACAGATGCCTGCATGCTCTGCTCTATTAGGTCAGGGTTACAATTGGATTTCCTAATGCCACCCCATCATTCCCAAAGCCTCGGGGGGGGGGGTGAACCATCCTGGATCTAAAAATTCTCAACCAATTTGTAAAATACAGACAAATTAAAATGCAGATTCTGTATTCTATTTTAGAGAGCATTCGGGAGGGCGATCTCCTCTCTTCCATTGATCTCATGGAGGCTTCCTCCACATCCCCTTTTGGCCTCATCATTGCCAGTTTCTCCATTTCTGTTATCAGAATACCCATTACCAGTATTGAGCACTTCCCTTTGGCCTCTCATCGGCTTCAAGGGTCTTCACGAAGCTTCTGGCAGCATTGATGGCATCTCTGAGTTCTGTTCCTTCCTTATCCCATCAACCTTCAGTCAGGAAGTTTTTTTTTTTTCAAAGGAGACTTCCAACCTGCACCCCGGTGGTTCACAGGTATCCTTCCTGGGATCTTCATGAGGTCCTTAATGCCCTTATGAAGCCCCCCTTTGAAACCCTTAGAACTGTCTCTAAGTTTCCTGACTCTGAAGGTAGTGTTCCCCATTTCCATCACTTCAGCCAGGCGGGTATCCAAGCTCGCTGCTCTTTCCATCAGACAGGACCTTTGTTCCTTTCACGATGATAGGGTTGTCCTCAGTCAGGGCCCCTCATTTCTTCCAAAGGTTAACACCTGTTCCACAGGTCCCAGGATATTATGTTGCTCGGCTTCTGCCCCCTCCCGCACCATGACTTAGAGCAGCAGTGGCACACGCTAGACATAGGAAGGGCTCTTAGAATATAAATTAAGTGCACTTCCTCCTTCAGGAAGCCATGTGTGTTTCCTTTTCCCTTCTCACTTGGGGCACAAGGCCTCTTCTCCTACTATTAGCAGGTGGGTCAGATCTTGCATTGAGCAGGCCTACAAAGCTGCGGGCCTTCCGGTTCCTTGAGGTCTACAGCGCACTTCGGCTGCCTGGGCGACCCAAGCACCCTTGGAGGAGATCTGTCATCTGGCCACGTGGACATCTCCCTCTCCTTTCATCAAATACTACCGTCTGGATGCCTTTGCTTCGGCAACTTCAGCCTTCAGCAGACGGATGCTTCAGTGAGTGGTTCAACAGTCGGTGTGATGAGCCGGACGAGGAGCCACCCGTGGACATGCAAGCTTTGGTATGTCCCATCCTGGGCTTTTGATGCAGCATGGAGGAGAATGGGCATTGGTAGAAGTTACCCTGAACGCCCTATCTATGTTGCGAGAGAGCCCAGCCGCTCCCTTGATTCATCCAGAGAGGGCAAGTCATATTTCTGTATTCATTTGTGCTTTCAGAGACACCTATCAGTCTGTGAAGTATCTTTGCCAAAGCTGGAATAACTTCCAGGGTCTGGCTTTTATATCTTAGTACGGACATCATAGGAAGGAGTCAACCCATCCTAGGCTCTCTCGCAGCATAGATAGAAATGACGTTCAGGGTAACTTCTACCAACACCAATTTCATGAGAAAGGAAGTTTCTTTGAATAGCCGAGGTAATTCACACAATAACATTTGATTAAACTTCACTCTTTACCTATTTGGATTTTTTGAATAAGTACCTTATTGTTTTTGTTTCAATTACTCTACTGATTTTGATTTTCTATTGTATCCTGAGTGCCTTTATTATTTTTCTCAGAAATAAGGTATCTTTTTATGTATATACCTTATTATGACCTATTTATGACAACAGAATCAAACATAGATTATTATATTTCACTTGTGATTCTCCTGAAAGATCTTTGATATGATTATGACATCATGGTAATTTAAGCCTATGGCAGAAATAGTTTTCTTGGAATGGAAGGGTCTATTCTTTTCTTTTCTATCATGGATATGAAAAATGACTGGAGATTCCCTTGAATGTAGTTAATCTTCTAAGAACAACATGAATATAAAAATGGTTAGTCGCTTCCTCTTCCAGAAAGTTTTCAACTTGCCAATCTATCCCAGACCCCTGTAATTCCATGATATTCCATCCAAGTACTAACTTGGCCCAAACCTTCTTAGCTTCCTATACCATACAAGAATTTTCAATCAATGAATCAACCAACCATATTTGCCAAAGAAATCCCATGTAGTATATATCAGGGGTTGCATGCAGCAGGTTCTGACCAGTTCTGGAGAACCAGTAGAGGAAATTTTGAGTAGTTTGGAGAACTGGCAAATACCACCTCTGACTGGAGATTTCACAGTATCCTTCCCTTGCCATGCCCACCAAGCCACGCCCAGAGAACCGGTAGTAAAAAAAAAATTGAATTCCACCACTGATATAGATGGGCACAGAGTACATGTCCTTTGCAATACAGGTTCCACATACTCTTTCATAAAAGCAGGCCAAATAAAATCCTTGATTTTAAATTGATGAAGCAGAAATATAGATCATGAAAAACAACAGAAAGAGCAGCAGATGTATTAGGATAGTCTCATAGATATGTTTCCTGCACAATGCTGTATATTTGAAAATAAATCCAGAAAGCTATCTTAGCTATGTCCCAGAGGAATCGACACAATTATTTTCCTGCTAAAAGCAAGCAGAAATTGAAATTATAAGGTATACACTGCAAGCCCAGCTGTAATGCATTCAATTTTGGTAAAGAAGATATCATCAGCATCCATTTGGGATAATGATACAAAAATGGAAAATAAAGATAGTTCACTCTTGATATTGTCCATGAGGATTTCAGAACACCATGTTTGAAATAAGTATAGTTGAAACAGGGTGCTTAATATTTCCATGAAGTCAGATATCATTTATGACTGAGTGAAACTGAGATTCCATTCGATGGAAATTGCTGTAACCTCTGCTGGACCTTACAAATTATGTTTAGATAATTGGCCAGAAATTACTTCATGTATTGAGAAATGAAATACACTAAAATTGAATGTGTGGACTTATTTAGAATATTAGTACCAAAATTAATTCATTACAAAATTTGCCTCAATTTTCTCTTAGCAAATATGTGTGCTTTGCATAGCTGAACTTTTTGAGTATGTCCATATACAGGCAGTCCTCGACTTACAATAGTTCATGTTCTGACCAAGGCTTCCTGAGACACCAACAAACACACGTTAAATCCAAAACCCTTTTATTTTAGTTCAATGGCTGTGAATTATCGTCATTCTCCGCCCATAATGAGTCTCAACCAGTTATAAACAGTCCCATGGAAGTCTGCCAAAGTTCTTCGGGAGAAGTCCGATAAGGACCCATCTTTATCTTTTTTTGAAGTGCTGCCAATGACTAAAGTACCAATTAGTCTTTCAAAACCAAATGGAGATGGAGCACAAATTCACCATGGAGCTTTTAGGTTCCAAACTGACCAGAGTGAACAACATTGCTTCCTGCAAAGGTTTCTATCCCTTTGCACTTCCTTTACAGGGAACAGGCTCCCCTTGTTCCTCTGCCTCGCTGCTATCAGGTTCTGGAGGCTCCAGAGTCAGCACATAACTCCCAGATGGCCGTGGCTCCATCTCTGTATCAGACACAGGACCAACATCCAAGTCCTCCCCAACCTACCAGACTTGCCCATGTTCTTCCCACTGTCCAATTCTGTTGCTGTCTCCACAAGCTGCTGGTGGACCACAATGGTTCATTTAGTGACCATTCAAAGTTACAATGGCACTGAAAAAGTGACCATTTTCACACTTACAAACTACTACAGTATCCCCTGGTCACACAATCAAAATTCAGGCGCTTGGCAACTGATTCGTATTTATGACCATTGCAGTGTCCCAGAGTTATATGATCCCCTTTTGCAACCTTCTTCAAGCAAAGTCAATAGGAAAGTCAGATTCACTTAACAACTGTGTTACTGACAACTCCATTAACAACAATGACAAGGAAGGTCATAAAAATGCACTTAACAAATGTTTCACTTAGCAACAGAAATTTTGGGCTCAATTGTGGTAATAAGTCAACTACCTGTATTTATTTTTCAGACGATCCAGGCTAAACCACTGTTTATGAAATTTTATTTTACAATTTATTATTTTTAGGGTAGCTATATGCCATAATGTTTACTATTTATCTTTGTCTGATACTAATATGGCACTGAACGACTTAGTAAGACCACACCTAGAATAGTGCATCCAGTTTTGGTCACCGTACTATAAAATGCCTGTAGAAAAAATGTGGAGAAGAGCAACCAAGATGATTAGGGGACTGCAGACTAAAATACATGAAGTTACAGGAACTGGGCATGGCTAGTCTAGTGAAGTGAAGAGAAGGACCAGGGGAGACATGATAGCAGTGTTCCAATATTTGAGGGGCTGCCACAGAGAGGAAGGGGTCAAGCTATTTTCTAAAGCATCTGAAGATCAGACAAGGAATAATGGATGGAAATTGAACAAGGAGAGATTCAACCTGGAAATAAGGAGAAATTTTCTGACAGTGAGAACAATCAATCAATGAAACAGCTTGCCTTTGGAAGTTGTGGGAGCTTCATCACTGGAGGCTTTCAAGAAGAGACTGGACTGCCATCTGTCTGAAATGATGTAGGGTCTCCTGCTTGCGGGGGGTTGGACTAGTTGACCTACAAGGTCCCTTCCAACTCTGTTAATCTATAATCTGAATTTATAATGATGGATTCTTGATGTGGTATTTTACTTTACAAAATAATTTAGATTTTGAACTATAATTATATTTAAAATGTGCTTTTTAAAACTGCATATTTTCAGTTTAGCTTCAGTTTAATCGAATTAATATAAATATTTTATTATCTCCTTGTGGACACTGCTGTTTTCATTGGAGGCGAGGATTATGCCAACCAAAATGACAACTGTATAATCAACAAGCAGTTATTGTTGTTCCTCTATACTTACACTATAGCAAAATCCAATCTTGTTTTCTCAAAAGTATATCTCAATGAGTTCAGTATGGCTGTTCCCCAAGAGAACAGCTATAGGACCTCAGACATGCTTTCCTCGCTTCTTTGGCATTATTGTTCAAAAATGAATATTCTATGCACAGACAATGAGCATTCATGTGCAGCTCTATAGTAAATTCTCCACACATCCAAAAAAAATGCTAACATAGCAACAGAAAACCTACCTTAGAAAACTTTTCCCTGGTGTGCTAGCTCATACATTCAGTCATGCTTTAATATGAAGCATACGTCCATTTCATGGTAAATAATATGGAACAGAAAGCAATACATCCATGGCCGTGATATAAAACCAGAATTCCTACATATAAGTTGACATTGGGATATTTATGACCATATTACCAAAGTTGCATTTTAAAAGACATCTATTGCCAAGACAACTCACTTTTTGATGAGTAGTTAGCTGCTATCCTTGATTTGAAAGGTGAAAAAAAGATATGGGTTTGTGAATATTTTAAGAAATCCGGACATTCTTTATACTTTGAATAAAGAACTCACCGGTTCTCTGTCACAAGGGATTCTTTGCTTATTTCCAATATGTCAGCAAAGATCTATGTTGCATTCTAGTTCATCAGCCAAACTGGTCCAAAATGTCCAAGAGGCTCATGAGAGGACAAAAAGTGCAGTTTAATCTTTAGCCGTAGTCCACAACTAAAGGAAAAGCTTATTGCACAACTAAAGAAAAAGCACTGGTACAAGAGTACATAGCGTGTGCAATGTATGCACCAATAAGTCAAACTTCACTACATAGACAATCCTCTTCATTTTTCTTGGCCACATTTTCAGAAGTGGTTTTCCACTGCCTTCTTCTACGCTGGCCCAAGATCACCCCTTGGGCTTCTGCAACTAAGAAACACAGGTTTCTAAGTCCAATACCTATAATTAGACCAAAAGAAGAGAATATTTGTAGCTCAGAGTGAAACTGTGTCATTCTTGATGCTCTCTGGCTTGGCTATTTGTTTGGAGACATGTCTTTGCCCAGTTAGGTACCATTATCAGTGCAAGTAAATATGGCTTTTGCTGATTGTCTGCAAATACTCTTATCAAGAAAACAGTAGGGAGGTAAAAGGAGGAAAAGCATAACCCCTCCAAAACTGCCAGGGCAAGTTATTTCACAGTATATAAACAGGCAGCAAACTCCACACTCATTCACACAAATATGAATGTCTCATCATGGAGGTACGTGTGTGTGTGTGTGTGTGCCTGGGATGGGATGAGTGAAGAATAATGGGAGCGTACCCCAAGAGTATTGTATGTTAATCCCATCAGGGTCACCCAAGTTGAGAAGAGCATCCCATCTGCCCAACTAAAACAAGCACCTATATTGCCAGCAGCAATATCAAAATACACTAGAGGCAAGTGTTCACTTTAGTGATAACAGCACAGACACAATTTCATACTGTGTGGGAGAAAACAATTATAAACTGTTTTTGAATTTTACTAAGAGACTGCATGGATTGTCAGTCCAGGTTAGAAGATATAACGGTACTTGCCTAAGTAGAGTAATCAACCTTACCCCAAATGCTTAAGTTTGCAGACCATGTACAGCAAAAGCCCTTCAAAATCTTCTTTCGTCTGTTTAATAAAAGGTGGATCCTTTATAATTATGATGTATTGAAAGACCATCTTGGTTAAATAATGACTTTTTGTAATTGTAATTGACACCACTACTAAAGCATGATTAGATATTTACATGACATTGCCTAGCAGTCGAGAGTAAGGATCAAGACAACAAAATATAATAAAATTGGGGGAGCCTGTCTGATATAGAGGTGAAAAAAACCCCCTACATTCCTACAGTTAGAAAGTAAAGTTGCTAAATATCTGCCATTTGACACTCTATTATATAAATTTTTAACACTTCCATATATTAAATTTAACTGGAATAGTATTGCAGTCTAGCAAAGGACCCAAAATCTCCAGCCTTAATTATGTACATGTACACATCTGAATTTGATTGTGCTGTTTCTCTGTGTCATGTAATATATCTGGGTATATGCATAATTTTTATTTATTTATTTATATTTTGTCATGTTTGTGTAGTGTCTATTGGAGGTGATGACTCTTTAAGAGCTGTATGCAATGAAATTTCATTTTAATGTATGCCGATTAGTGTACATTTAAAGTGACCAATAAAGTTTATTCTATTCTATTCTATTCTATTCTATTCTATTCTATTCTATTCTATTCTATTCTATTCTATTCTATTCTATTCTATGTGATCCCCATCTTAAATAAAAACATAAAAGCCTGAATGGCTTTTACAAGGAACATATAATTTAACAGATGCAATTCAATCTTTAAACAATTATTACTTATCCTTCTGAATTACTTAACTCTTCTTCCCTACAAATTGTGAAATACTTTCAAAAAGTTTATTTGAAAATGATCACCATAACTAGGTCCGGCCTCTAAAGCTTGTCAGCCTTTCCCAGGCAGTTCATCTTGTGAATTTTGCTCTTCCGATCTGGACTGGAGAGGACATAACATCCTCATGTAGCTTGTTCAGCAGTAGAGATACCCATTTCTGCTTGATCTCAATTTCCCCTCCACAAGTTAATTTATTCTTCACCTCACATACTTCATCCTTTGAGATGCATGTTGCATAATGAATTGCATGAACTTCAGGCTGCAAGATGTTGGATTCGTGGATAAACACAGGAGACAAGCAGGTAACCCAACCACTTACTTGCAGAACAGGCTGGCAGTTAAAAGCACAGATGTGACACCAAAGCAGAAGTGCTTGGTTCTAAAATACACACATTTGTGTCAAAAAAAGGAGGAGGGAAATAAGCTGAACTGCAAATGTGAGGAAGGAGTGAATATTGCAAGGATATAAGTTCAATATTCTTGATACTGCAAGGAAAATAGGATCCTAAATCCTGCTGGCATACCATTAAAATATGCAACGTTATTTGTTTGGATGAGAGAGAGAAAGAAAGCATGAGGTGTCAGATTTTATTGCTCCTGTCCAAGCAAACTGCAAGCAAACAGTGCATGTTATAAAGGAGGACTTCCTTGCCACTCTAGCAGACAAAGAAAAGCTGAAGAAGACAATGTTGACATGAGTCCCAACATGTGCAAGATGCGTACGAAATGGGATTCATTGATCTGAAATAATGCTTACCAGAAAAAATATTGGCAGATGTACTCACTAAAACTTTTACCAGAGACTGACACAGAACAAAAGTCATGGGAATTGCAGATCAGACACTTAGCCAATAAGAAGAGCTGCTGGATGTGTCAGCCCAATCACACTAACTTTTCAGCACCTAGTGTCCAAGAGGGGAGTATGTTTTCATAGGATTTACTCTACATCCCACCTTTGTTAAAGAGACTGACAATCTTAAACTACTTTGTTCTGCCTTTCTTCCTATACAACACTTGTACTTAGACTCTCCTTTTGGTAGGAAGTTGTAGCTTGTTATGTATCAGTCTTTGCCTGGTACCAAAGAAGCCCACCATCAAGGAACTGAATGACTACAGACCAGTTGCTCTAACATCTGTAGTTATGAAAATCTTTGAAAGGCTTGTACTGTCCCACCTGAAAACCATCACAGATCCACTGTTAGATCCCATGCAGTTTGCATACGAAGCAAATAGATCGACAGATGATGCTGTTAACATGACACTTTGAATCTCCAAATACTTACACAAGGGTCCTCTTTGTAGACTTCAGTTCAGCATTCAATACCATCATTCCAGACACTCTTCTAAGTAAATTAAACCAACTAGCGGTACCTAAACACACTTGTAAGTGGATCATAAGCTTCCTAACATACAGGAAGCAGCAGGTGAAGCTAGGCGGAATCACATCCAATACCTGTACAATCAGCACAGCCCCCGTCCCCAAGGCTGTGTGCTATCTCCACTTCTCTATATACCAATGACTGCATCTCAAATGATCCATCTGTTAAAATGCTGAAGTTTGCTGATGACACAACAGTGATTGATCTCATTTGAGACAACGATGAATCTGCATACAGACAGGAGGTTATACAATTTGCCTCATGGTGTAACCCGAACAATCTGGAACTGAACACACTCAAAACCCTAGAAATGGTGGTAGACTTTAGAAGAAACCCTCCTATACTACCATCTCTTACAATACTAGACAACACAGAATCAACAGTAGAGACCTCCAAATTTCTAGGTTCTACTTTATCACATGACCTAAAATGGACACCTAACATCAAAAACATCATCAAAAAAGCACAACAAAGAATGTTCTTTCTGCACCAACTCAGAAAGCTCAAACTGCCCAAGGAGCTGCTGATCCAGTTCTACAGAGGAATTATTGAGTCTGTCATCTGCACCTCTATAACTGTCTCGTTTGGCTCTGCAACGCAACAGGACAGACACAGACTTCAGAGGATAATTAGGACTGCAGAAAAAACAATTACTACCAACCTGCCTTCAATTGAAGACCCGTATACTACACGAGTCCAAAAGAGGGCTGTGAAAATATTTACAGACCCTTTACATCCCAGACATAAACTGTTTCAACTCCTTCCCTCAAAACGACGCTATAGAGCACTGCACACCAGAACAACTAGACACAGGAACAGTTTTTCCCCGAAAGCCATCACTCTGCTAAACAAATAATTCCCCCAACACTGTTCAACTATTTACAAAGTGTACACACTACTATTACTGCTAATCTTCTCACCACTCCTTATCACCCATCCCCTCCCACTTGACTGTTTCCTAGTATGATTTATTTGTTGATTGTACCCTATAACTATCATTGTTGTACATTATGATTCTTGATTCTTAATGAATGTACCTTTTCTTTATGTATACTGAGAGTATTTACACCAAGACAAATTCCTTGTGTGTCCAATCACACTTGGCCAATAAAGTTTTCTATTCTTATTCTATTCTATTTCTGCAATGTATTTTCTATAAATAGATTGCTTTTTACATTGCAGCTATAAAATCAATTTCAGTGATAATTTGCTCAAGTTTGATTCCTACTCAGATGTATACACAGAATGCTTTGACTTATTTATTTATTTACTTATTTATTTATATGAATGCATGCATGCACACAGACACATACACACATACATACGCCTCCCATCTTACCACAGGGTAGAGGTGCAATTTTTAATCCAATGCCATCCAGAAATATGATACTTGTGGATCTATATTGTCAGATCTTTATACAAGATACCATGGGTCGCCAAGGAATATGTGTCCCAACCACATTTAGCTCACCCTTCTACTGGCAGGGTAACATTTCCAGTTTACCTACCCCTACATTTAATGCCCAGGAGATCTGTTCTTTAGGTTTGCAAGAATCAAATTCTCAACATAAAGATCCTGAAAGAGATAAACTGTTTGGGTAAATTTTTACTTGACATGGCATTACATTTTATTTTTTAAGTATATTACACCTGTTACTTAACCAGATGTAAAATTCTTAGAAACCCTCTTTCTACAACGCTGTTCCAAATGTATTTCTACTTATTCAATTCTTGCAATTTTATTACAACTATAAAATAGGAATTTTGATCCATCCCCAAAATATCTCACGAGCAATCCATGCTGTAGGCCAGTGGTGGCTAACTTTTTTGTCACTGACTGCCAAAAGTGCACATGTAGGTGCGTGTGCACACGTGTCTGCACCCACAATGCAATGCACATGTGGCCCCCTCATGCTTCCCCCACCCCCCTGCTCATGCACATGTATCGCCCACATGTGCCCCCCCCCATGCATGCGCAGCAGACACCCGAAAATCGGCTGGCTGGCGGGAGGTGCACACGCATGTGCAGTGGAACTGAGCTGGAGCAACGGCTTGCATGCTAGCAGAGATGGCTCTGCGTGCCACTTCCAGCACGCTTGCCATAGGTTCGCCATCGTGGCTATAGACCTTTTTATAACCCTTAAAGGCTGTAATTCTGTTCATCAGGGATAGCAAATACAGTATGTGGCCCTCCATGCGTTTCTGCAACTCAGCCTCAGCCAGGTCTTGAGTATTGAAGATCTGTCCTGAAATGAATACAAACTCCAGCTCCTTTGTCGTGCAATGGTGGTTTATTCATTAGCTCAAGAAACAACAAATGCTCTTCTCTGACAAGAAAGGCTAAAAGCCAGGCAAGGTCAGAGATGGGTTTGAGTTTGCTCCCTTTCCTTTTATTACCTTTTTCATGAGACACACCCCATCACACCCAGGCCTATACGTAGTTCTAATTCTGGTCACACCTAACCCATGATCCCTAAATGCTATTAACCCTATAACATGTCTACATCCCTACCCTATTCCGACTCTCACTAACTGATCCCCACCTGGTGCCACCTTCACCATGTTTTAACCTAAGGCTTAATTACCACCTATATGTGCCCCAATCCCCTTTAATAAATATTTAATAATTAATAATCCACATTAATACATGGAAAGAGCCATTTTCAGCAGCCCCGCAGTTGCTTCAGAATCCATCCTCCATCCCCGTAGTTGTTGCAGAATCCACCCTTAGCTCTGCTGAGTCATTCCACAGCCATCTGCCAGCACACAAGCAGAAATACAGATCCGGCAGGAGATAAGGTGACATGGCCAGCTGACCTGCTGCGAGGCATATTCGGACCTTACACTCAGCCTGTTTGCCCAAAACTGCTGAAAGTTACTTAAGCAACATTTGGAGGAGGCCAGCTTGTTCCCTCCTAATATATACTGAATAGATCTATAATGTTGTATTACAAATTGTAAGGTATCAGGCAAAATTTCCTACATAGGAATAGTTAATTGGTATCTTAAAGCCTACACAACCACACATTTTGAATTCCAAGTCATATAAATGAATCTGGATTGCAAATTACTAAAAAAACATTTTCTCTTTTTTTATCCAATGGAAAACAGTTTAAACTTTCATTTAGATTGAATGCACAGAACACAGAACTTTCATTTAGATTGAATGCACAGAACACCTTTTTTTTTTTTTAAATTGCCCAGAAATCCCAACTTCACCTACTTCCGTCTTGACCTTGATCACTGTATCCAATAATCGTTCCTGCCCTTTTGCACTTTCTATGCCTTTTGTGCCAACTGAAAAGGACACAGAGAAGCACTGCAACAGGTTTTAAATGTTTAACTCTCTATTCCAGGGATGTCAAGCTGGATTTCTTCGAGGGCTGGATCAGCATTGTAGTTCTCCTCCATGGGCTGGCTTGGGAGGGAGGGAGACAGGATGGACTCCTCTTGCAGCACTCTGCTGTCCACCCTGCATCCCGTTTTGGCTGCCAGAGATACCATGGGCCAGTCCTTTGCTATTCCCAGGCCAGCCCCACAGGCCTTGATTTGATACCCCAGCCCTATTCCCTTCACCACAAAAACTGGATTTAAGTATATTCACTCACCTGCTTCATTATGCTTCTCTATCATCTTTCAATCTTACAATGTTTCCAAGTTGCACCCTAATCCTGTCCCTGGAACAGCTATGTGCTGTTCTGCTCTGCATACAGGTAATATTCAATTTATGACCACAATTCACCCCCAAAATTTCTGCTGTTAAATGAGACATTTGCCCTATTTTACGACCTTTCTTGCCACAGTTGTTAAGCAAATCACTGAAGTTGTTAGACTAGTAAACTGGTTGTTAATGAATCTGGCTTCCTCATTGACTTTGCTTTTCGGAAGGTCGCAAAAGGGGATCACATGACCTCAAGACACTGCAACTGTCATAAATATGAGTCAGTTGCCAAGCCTCTGAATTTTGATGACATGACCAATGGGGATGCTGCAAAGGGTTGTAACTCTGAAAAATGGACATAAATCACTTTTTTCAGTGCTGTTATAATTTTGAATGGTCACTAAATGAACTGTTGTAACTCAAGGATTACCTGTACAGCTTTAGCATGCAAGATTCTAAGAACTGGGATTGATGTGTCTCTGGATTGAAGTTCAGACCCTGCTCAACATAATCCAGATGAAAAAAAAAATTCCAATTGTAAAAATATTGGTTGCTACACATGCTATTTTCCCCTTGTTCTCATTATACGGTTGACCATCTGAATTTTTTATTATTCCTTGAAACTATGGCTCAACTGGTCATTCTTTCAACCACTAGGTAGCAGCAAAGTTATAAGGTTTTTTTTTTAATCTCTTTGCTGCCATTTGGTTCAAAGTAATCAGAATTAGGATCACAACATCATAACTCTTAACCCAGAACAAACTATTGTTTCGCTGAATCATGGTTACTAAGTTCTTCAATGAGCATATAGAATTCACTTGTGCTGTTGAAGAACGGGTGACAGATCTCACATGGCGTTTCCACCACAACTGTCATTCTGTCCACAGCTAATCACAACAGAACGATTTCCTATTCTTTTTTTTCCCTCCCCTTCATTTGTAACATAACATTTTTATGTGCGGTTTTATTTATTTTATTTTTTAAGTTGCTATTTGACGAGAAGCACCATGTAACTTTGCCTTTGAAAAATAAACAATAAACACACACAACAGAGATCTCTGTGCCTAAATGTGATGATGCCAAAATTATGTGACATCAAAACAAAACAAATATCCCCCTTTTCATACTTACATTTTGACACTGGAGTTAAGGACAGAGTCCATGTAGTGACATCACAATAGAGGTTTGGGTTCTTAGTGTGTTTTCCCTTGTGCAGGCAACTGTAGTGCCAAATATGTTAAAGTCTGCTTCCCATAACATTCTTCCTATACAGTTCTTACCATATAGTTCTTCTTCCTAGATAGTTTCTATATATTCTTCCTATATAGTTCCTATATAGTTCTTCTTCTTAGGTACACAGTCAATTCTTTATCACAACAATGTTTCTTTTGCCTAGGGTGCTTTCTTTTTAAAAAATAGATGTTATTTCACTGCAAAAATGAATGTACCCTTATACTTTATTCTCATTTTTGCCTTTTTTTCTTTTCCTTATTTTTTTTAATCTTCTGTGCACTGTGCCTTTGTTCCTGTTTCAGCCACAAATAATTCATTTTCTGAATAAGTCTGATAACGAGAGTTGTCTCATTATTACAGTAATTATTATTTTTCTCTTCACTAAATATTGCTTTATTAGCCTTAAATTGCAATTTGCGGAACTGCCAGCCAACAAAACTAAAACAATCAATGGGCAGCTTTTTAATTATTATAATTGTACAAGTTTCTGAATTGAATGTTGTGGAGTCCTTTTAGTGTCTACTGTACTTTCCTTACTAAGCAGGACTTCAGGAAATATTGCTGATGCAGAAAGGGATCTGGAATTTAGTTACAAAATGTAATACCATTGTTCTTGATTACTGGAATACATTCATTCTTTTTTATGAAATTTGGTTTACTAAAAACGTATTACAGGAATTACATATTGATCATGTTTACAACATTTACTAAATACTCTGAAAAAAGTCACTCGGAATCGGGTGGCATATGAATTATTGATGATGATGATGCCATGGGAGACATTACATGCCTGGCTTCTATAGGAACTATGAGCCACTTCTACTACTGATAAGTGAGTGGATAGAGGCTACAAGAAATCCCTCATACATCCTGCTAACTACAGTACAAGAATATTCTCTCTCTCTCTCTCTCTCTCTCTTTCTCTCTCTCTCCCTCCCTGCCTCCCTCTTTGCTAGATCATGTCTTTAGGTCATATGTAACAAATCATCCTTTCATCAAGATGAAAAAATACAAATTGTGAAATCACAATACTGTAATGTAAGAGTGATGGCATCACAGAATTACAAATCCCATTTCATACTTGCTTCCATCAATGCTCAATTCATAAGCAGATAAAAACATAAATCCATATTCTGCCTGACTATATCCCTGGGATATATCATGGACACTGTTGCCCATATTTAAGCATACGACTGTTATATGTGGATGTTAGAATCTGTTTTATTTTCAGTTATCTGACAGTATTTCCAAGTTGTTCTGAAACCTTCTATATATAAATGCTATTTTCAGTTCCAATGGACTACCTCTCTCTGGATGTTACCAAATTCTGTGATGCTGTTAGTGAGATAAGATCCAAGTTGATTCACTTCACATCCTTCATCTTCAGCACAACTGTGGCTAAGCCTTGAACAACTATGAATAGCAATCTACAGGGCCTCGAAAATGATGCTGGTAATGACACAGTCTGAGGCCCAACTTCTATTGCTCAGCTGTGAACATGCTCCTTAGTTTCAGCTCTTTCAACTCTGACGTTTACGGCTATTCTGTTTTTGGAAGTAGGAGTGTGTTCCTTTTAAATATCCCATATCAAAGATCCATGGCTTAGAGGAGGGGTCTTCAAATTTGACAATGTTAAGACTTGTGGACTTCAACCCCCAGAATTCCTCCTTCAGTCATGTTAGCTCAGGAATTCTGGGAGTTGAAGTCCACAAGTCTTAAAGTTTGAAGACCCTTGCCTTAGAGGGATGGGGTGGGACAGGAGGAAGGGTTCTTTAGGTATCAGTTCCCCAAATGTAAGGAGATGATCTGCAGCCAAGATTGGAGAACTGACAGTTAAAGACCTGCCACCCAAGTTGCTATCCTCAACTTGGGAACTTCTGCCACTCCTCTGTTAAAAGTTAGTGGGGCTGATACCTTTCAAGCCAGGAAGAATACCAAGAGAAGCTGGAGGAAATAAAGCTGGAGAAAATTGTTCTTTAGCCACCCACTCTCTAATTTCATATAGGAGAAGGGGAACCCTCACCTGTTTCTCTTGCCAGCCCAGTTGGGGTGTCAAAGAAGAATTCTTCTTCCAGTGAATCTACAATTACCTGGAGCCTCTTCTAGTTTACCAGGAAATAAATGTCAAATCACTCTTTCAATTGGGGTTTCACAAACTGTAAATCACATCCACATGAGTTTGTTCCCATTCAATCCCACACTCTCGTCTGTCTCACCCATCTGGAAGATGGACTGTTTTTTGGACTCAAGTCTTACAGAAAGGCCCATTATCAAAAATAGTCCAAGAGATGGATCGCCAGAGCAATGCCAGCAATCTGTCACTTGGTCAACTGAAA
This sequence comes from Hydrophis major, assembly GCA_033807585.1. Classification (NCBI taxonomy): domain Eukaryota; kingdom Metazoa; phylum Chordata; class Lepidosauria; order Squamata; family Elapidae; genus Hydrophis; species Hydrophis major. The sequence goes on from CM066328.1 coordinate 182,427,879, forward strand.
AAAAAAAAAAAAAGGCTAAAGTTTCTATTGATGAGAACTGGTTCTCCATCTGTTAAGAAGTCTAGTAACCATTTCTAAAACAATCAGCTGCCTCTCCTTTACACAAGAACTTTATACAAGTTCTTCGCCTGCGTGTGTGTGTGTGTGTGTGTATATATATATATATATATATATATATATATATATGAAAAAGTCTGAGAAAAAGAAGTGAATCTTACTGCTATATTTTGCCTATGTATAATTCTCATTTCCCGATATTCTTATGTAGAAATTTAAACTTTTTTTATAAAAAAAACAACTTACTAATCAGAGCTCTGAAATATTTATCCTAGCAATTAACTTTTCCAAGAGAAGTTTGATCCAATACTGGACACCAGCCTGGGCAGCCCATCACACATAGTTGATGTTTTTCCCACCAATGGGTCACAGTGAGTAGAGGAATGATGACACTGGGGAAATCCACCAATCTTAGCCCTTGGGTTGCTTCACATTAAAAGTGTCAGGGAAGTATCAATTCATGGTCTTATTGCTGAAGCAGAACAGGACCTGGCAAAGAGAGCATCACAAAGTAGACCAGTATCATTGTTGACCAGGGGAGACACAATAGCAGTGTTCCAATATTTGAGGGGCTGCCACAAAGAAGAGGGGGGTGCCAACCTATTTTCCACAGATCAGAAGGCAAGGCAAGAAACAGTGGGGGGAAACTAAACAAGGAGAGAAGCAACTTAGAACTAAGGAGAAATTTTCTGACATTGAGAACAGTTAACCAATGGAACAGTTTGCCTTCAGAAGTTGTGGGTTCTCCATTACTGGAGGCTTTTAAGAAGAGACTGGACAATCACTTGTCTGGAATGGTATAAGGTGTCCCGCTTGAGCATTGGACTAGAAGACTTCCAAGTTCCCTTCCAACTCTTATTCTGTTATCAACTGGATGAACTGACATTAATATGGCCATGAGTGAGAACCTTAAGTAGATACAGGTAGTCCTTGACTTATGATCACCACTGAGCCCAAAATTTCCATTGCTAAGCAATACAGCATTGCCCCATTTTACAACTTTTCTGTCCATAGTAGTTAAGTAAATCTTTGCAGTTAAGCCACTAACATGATTGATAAATGAATCTGGTTTCCCCATTGACTTTTTTAATCAGAAGATCGCAGAAAAAGATCACATTTAGGATAGTGTAATTGTCATAAATGCATGCCACTTGCCAAGCATCTAAATTTTGATAATGAAATCCTGTAATGGTCATGAGGGTGAAAATGGTCATAAATCACTTTTTGGTGCCATCGTAACTTCAAGTGGTCACTAAAAGAATGGCAGTAAGTCAAGGACTACCTATACTGATGCATATGTATAGTGTGTGTCCTCAGTTAAAATGGAATTGCAGACATATTCATTAGTATCTGGCTAAGCCCGTCCCCCACTAACCTAACATGTAGAAAATTGAACCCCTTTGGCAATGAGAAGAAACGCCACTCTAAATAGCTTATTCCTCTTGGGAAAACTACATGAGACTACTTCTCTTCCAAATCATTTAAGCAGTTTAAAATATTAGAGATTTATAGCATGTTATCTAACCGCTGTCGCATCTCCCTATGATCTGAGGGGAAAAATATACACTGTATACATTTGTTTATTAACATGGCTATATATACTAACCAGCAACTGGGGAATATGCATGTGCTAGGATTTTCATTTCACTGCAAGAGAAATTTGTTCTCTTTTGACAAGAAAGCATTAGGGCAGCAGAATAATAAATTCTTATTCTCAGACGTAGCCAATGATCAAGGAAAATAATTTAGAAGGAGTTTTTGTTGTTGCTGTGAGTGGGATCTGTTCATTCACACCAACCTGTCTGAAATTTGTAAAGTCTGTCAAACTCTAGGTTGTAAACATTGCTGGATTTAGGGCATTTTAGAAACAACAACAAAAACATGAATCTAATATACGAATTCTGTCTTATTGCTCACTTCTATGCCTACTGAGGATTAGAGAATTTTTCTGAGAAACACAGAATATGGTTCAAGGAGCTGAAGTGGAGAACACTTTTTAAATAAGAGAAAATAAAGACATTTCATGTGAAGTGCTTGAAAAACAGGTCTGGCAATCTAATCCAAAGGTCTTTATAATGGATACCAGCCCACTTTAGTAAAAAAGAGCTTTGGCATTTAGAACAGAAAAGTGGCAATAAATAAATGAAAACTAAAAATACTAAGAATATTTGAAAGCCATGGCAATCATAAACAGTCACTGGTGGAACATTATTTTATTTACAATGATTTAAGCTGTCCTCATCCTTCCAGCAAGAAAAACCAAGGAAATATGCAACCAAAATAAAGAAGTGGAGAGAAAGTCTATGCAAATTATGATCCACCAACTCATTCCTACACATATTGATTTCTTTTGCTTCAGTTTTAAAGTTAGAAACCGTATTTTTGAATTTTTCTCCAGCTAAACAATTCCTTCACTTAGTAAAATAGTTGTTTAGGAAAAGAACTAGGCTAACTTACATAATTTTTATATGATGGAAGTTATTATTTCTTTGGCTCTCATTTATAAAGGTAGGAAACTCACAAGGCAGGGACCGATATTGCATTCATACAAATGTGGAACTTCCCCCCCAAAAGTGGGGATTGCATAGAATGTTTGCAAATGCTTAATAAATCAGGGAAGAATCGGGGAGAAATTGGGAGGGCGGGGGAAACGGAGTCCAACATACGTAAAGTAAACCAAAGTTAAGTGCAGAGAGAAGAGTCACAGTGAATGCCTGAGTAGTGTCTTCCCCAAGTGCTAATCAATTGGAACAACAATAAATACCATTGAACATTTGGATGGGGGAAGGAACACCATGACGCAGGCTGAAAGGATAATTCCCCTGGTCAGAGGAATTCTTGGTACAATCAACATTTGTACCAAAGGTCCTTTTTCAACAGGCAACTGGACTTTCTTTAAAGACGAGTGCAAATGACCAGCTGTCTGCAAGGAATATAAATCCTTCCATTCCCCACCATCCAGTCAGAGTTGAAAAAGCTTCTTGGATGAGAAGTGAAATGTCTTCAAAGAAAAACCAGAAAGTCCAGTTGCCTCCTGAAAAAAAGCACCTTTGGGACAACCATGGCCTGGATGAGTGTGAATCTCCATAGACAATCATCATTTGTAGTTTCTTCCTTAAAAAAACACTGGAACAATTAACCACACTGTCTTTATCTAACTCCCACCACAACCCTCTCCCCACCCACCCCCAAAAGAACCCAGGATGAATCACAATTTGGTAAGATAATTCAATCACAAAACTAGAATGAATCACAATGTAATAAGACAATTCAAGGACTAAATCATAAATAATGCTGGATTATACATGAAAATAAAGCTTTCATGCATGAACAATTATGGGTAGAAATATCTGGAGTAATATTATTTCACAATAATATGCAGATTTAAACCATACAACCATAAACCATTCAAGGAACATTTAATGGAAAAGGAACATATTATTTCAAATGTACTATGACAATTTTTCTTTAAAAAATAAAGAATGATGAGAGGAAGAAAAAGGGGGGAAATGAGATGTCTTAAGACTTATTCTAGTTCTTTTCAAGTGACACGTTAATAAGAATAACTCAAACATTCTGAAAAATTATCATTCCTTTTTAAAGAGAAAAATAAGAAAACACTCAACAGATCAAGGAGATGAAAAGAAAGAAATATGGCGTGCAAATATTTTACTTTAAATTGTTCTAATTTGTGTTTCGAATTTTTTTCTATGTTTCTTATTAACTGCAAAAACAATTACCGTACTATATATATTTTTGTCCTATTATTTTGATATTTAGTTTATGTAAATTAAACATTAAAAAAACTTTATGAGTCTCAATTTTCCTGAAGAAGAGGACTGTTCGCTTTTCTGGATTCCAGATTGAAACTCTGGAATATAAAATATGTGCAGTGTAGGCTTTTCTTTCTGCATCTTTTACATCTTTTTTCCCCTAATATTCTACTGTATAAGAGCACAGCGGACAATCCAAAACTTTACCTCAGTCCCTTTCAATTCTACTTTTAAATGCCTATTTTATTTCAACTAATTGGAAGGTGCGTCCTTAGGGTTTTCTACCAACAGGAAGAAGGTAGAAGGATTAGTCTGGACTATGTATTCTCTCCTCCTTTCCTATGTAGATTTTTTTTAAAAAAAGTTTGAAAGAGGGCTCTTTACCACACATTGAAAAAAAGAATCAAGCAAGTTTGTAAATTTTGCTGTTGCTTACATTTGGCATAATTCATGAAAAAGGTTTTGTCCCCATATAATCTCTGGAAGATTATTCTGAACCCATACGAAGAGATCATATAAATTATCACAACCAGCTAAATATGAGCCAGCAATATACAACAGTAGCCAAAAAAGCTAATGCAATCCTAAATTGCATTAACAGAGGGATACAAGCGAGATCAAGTGAGGTACTAATACCACTCTATAAAGCCTTAGTAAGACCAAACCTAGGGTATTGCATTCAGTTTTGGTCACCAGATTATAAAAAAGATGTTGAGACTCTAGAAAAAGTACAGAGAAGAGCAACCAGGATGAATAGGGGACTGGAGATTAAAACATACGAAGAACAGTTACAGAAACTGGGCTTGGCTAGTCTAGTGAAGAGAAGGACCAGGGGAGTCATGATAGCAGTCTTTCAATGTTTGAAGGGCTGCCACAGAGAGGAAGGGCTCAAGCTATTTTCTAAAGCACCTGTAGGCCAGACAAGGAGCAATGGATGGAAACTGAACAAAGAGAGATTTAACCTGGAAATAAGGAGAAACTTTCTGACAGTGAGAACAATCAACCAATGGAACAGCTTGCCCTCAGAAGTTGTCTGAGCATCATCACTTGAGACTTTCAAGAAGAGATTGGACTGCCTCTTTTAATGTACTACATCTTGATGTCAAATGTATCCCCAAATTCTTAACCTTATTCGTAACCTGAATTTTCAATAGGTCTGTCAGTTCTTCTCTTTGTCTTAGTAGCATGTTCTTTGTCAAAATCTTTGTTTTATCTTTGTTTATTTTCAAACCAGCCACCTCACCATATGTCTCTATCTTTTCCAATAATTTTGAAGCTGTGTCTAAGGGGTCTTCCAAAATAAAGGCCAAATCATCTGCAAAGGCTTGCAATTTAAATTCTTCCTTTTTAATTTTCATTCCTTTTATACTTTTATCATCTTTAATATTTCTGTTCAACACTTCCAAAGTTCATACAAATAGCAATGGTGATAATGGGCATCCTTGTCTTGTACCTTTTCTTATATTGATAGAATCTGTGAATTCTCCCTCTATCATTAGCTTTGCCGTTTGCTTATAATATATGGCTTCTAATGCTTGAATAAATTTTCTGGCAAAACCCATCTGTTCCAGTAATAATAACATAAATCTCCAATTCACATTATCAAATGCCTTTTGTGCATCTAAGAATATCAAAGCCATATTAAACTTAAACAACAGATAGCGTTAGATTTGAGGAAATGGGAGAACTTACAATTGTCATTAACAGGGAGAATCTCAACAATCAAGATGAATATCCTACCCAGAATTTTATACTTGTTTCAAACAATAGCAATTAGGCTTGGAAAAGACTATTTTGAAGATTTAAATAAAATTGTGTTTATTTAAATGTATGTATGGCAAGGCAAGAAAGCGAGAATAAAGTTAAAACTTTTACAAGATGCTAGAATTAGAGGAGGATTTGGTTTGCCTAATTGGGAGTTATACTATCAAGCTGCAAATTTGATGTGGGTCAAGGAATGGATAATATTAAGAAAGACTAGATTGTTGACACTAGAAGGACATGATTTGTTGTTGGGCTGGCATGCTTTTTTATGGTATAAAGGAACTAAAACACAGGGGTATTTTAGAAGACATCATATACGGGAGTCTTTGTGGTTAAATTGGGAGAAGATTAAAAGACAATGTTATTTGAAAATTCCAGTTTGGTTATCGACTATTGAAGCATTTTCCTATCCTATAATATACAAGAAGGAACAAACAGATATGGGGAAATATTGGATGAAAAGGGTGAACTTAAATCGATGCAAAATTTAGAGGAACAAGGTATAAAGATGAATTGGTTTTCATATACACAAATACACTCAAGATAAGATGAGGATTTTAAAACAGAAGGATTTTATGATAAATTGACTGATTTAGATAAGATTTTGACAGGTACTGATTAAAAGGTGATTAAAAAATTATATGGTTATTTGTTGGAAACTAAACTAGAGGAAGAACAAGTTAAAGAAGCTATGATTGTTTGGGGGAAGAATTTTGGATATGGGATTGATTTAGAGAAATGGCAAAAATTGTGGTCTCAAAATTATAAAATGACAATGTCAACAGCATATAAAGAAAATTTGTATAAGATGTTTTACAGGTGGCATTTCCCCCCGACAAGAATAGCAAGAATGTTCAAGAATAAATTCGAAAAATGTTGGAAATGTCATCAGATACCTGGTTCGTATTACCATATGTGGTGGACTTGCGAGGACACTAGAAAATATTGGACTAAAATTCGCATGTGGTTGGAAAAAATGACAAAGAAACACATAGATTTAAAACCAGATATTTTTTTATTGGGAATTTTACCTGACACATATAGTAAAGATTTGAAATACCTGATTGTAAATGTATTAACAGCGGCTAGGATTGTATTTGCTAAAAATTGGAAAAATGAGAAAATACCATCGCAGGAGGAAATTATTAAGAAAATATTGGAATGTGCTGAAATGAGCAGATTGACATTTGAAATTAGAGAACTAGAGGATAAACAATATTATAAAATTTGGGACCTTTTCTATCAATGGTTAGATGATAAAACACAATAATAGAATATCTAGAATTTTAGAAAATAATGAATATATAAAGATATATTTCTTTTTTTTCTTTTTTGATATTATATTTATAAAATGTTTTTAGGATAGATATGGTAGGATTATATGAATTGTTATAAAATAAACTAAGTAAATTATAGTTATCTCGCAAAGTATGAATGAATAAAATTATAGTCAAATGATTGTTTAATAGTGATACTAGGGTATTTAATCTTTGATTGATAATATGAGTTATCATGCAATGTAACTGTAATTGAGACAACGAAATGGATGCATAAAAAATTGGTAAACCAACCGACATGCTGCTTGTATATTTATGAAAGATGTTTTTTATGTTTTGTTTGTGTTTGTCTTTAAAAACCAATAAAATTATTTTCAAAAAAAAAAGAGAAGAGATTGGACTGCCATTTGTCAGAAATGGTGTAGGGGTCTCCCGCAGGGGGTTGGACTAGATGACCTATAAGGTCCCTTCCAACTCTGATTATCTGTTATAAAATAATATAAATGAGAGAATCCCCTGGTCTAAACACTTTTAGCTACATTACTTAAGTCTACTTAAATAATTGAGAATTAAGCAGGCTCAGTCATTTCTTTAAGGCAGACTAAATTGTCACTGAATGGGCAGATTATTAATGCATAAAATGTTTTATTTTATTACCTTTTTATTACCAGGAATAATACAGAACATTCTCTGTATCACCACTTACATTGCAAATGCAAGTTATGAAAAACCATTGGGGGAGGTGGGATTTGCTACTGTGCAAATATTCCCATTCTTCCTTGTTGCATACAGGTGTAATAAAGTAAATGTGTTAATAACCATAGAAGAGGATTATAATGATAAATATCCACAACTGGGCCTAGAATCATTAAGGCAGTCATTAAGTGACTCACATTCAATTATTTAATCTTTTTTTTTTTGGCATGGTTGTTAAGCCAATCACACATCCTTAAGGGTATCACATGGTCATTAAGCAAATCCAGCTTCACCCATTGACTCTGCTTGGGAAGATCACATACGGCAATCATGTGATCCCATGACACTGCAGCCATCATAAATACTTGCCAGTTGCCAAGAGTCTGAATTTTGAACATGTATCTGTGAGGATACTATAACAGTTGTAAGTGTGAAGACCGGTCGTAAGTCATATTTTGCAGTGCCATTATAATTTTGAACGGTCACTAAACAAACAATTCTCAGTCAAGGACTATCTATATTATTGTAAGAGTTCCCTAAAATACCTGCAAATAGAGGTACTATGAAGTCCCTAAAGAAGTTTTCTAACAGACTCATAATCAAGTAAAAGTTCTCAGGAATCCTTAGTTAAGAGTCAGATGTTTTTTTTCATTTTCTAAGAGAAAATATCTTCATATGGAAAATCTTTCTTCAAAAGATCTCATGTTCCCAAGGGAGAGATTTAAAGATCAGTTTCACAATGGTTTTTCACAATAGATTTTTTTTTCAGATTCCAGTAACTCTTCAGTCAACAGTATGACAAGGTCTATTTGCAATGTTAGGTAGTTATGAGAACTAAGAAACCTATTATTTGAGAACAAATAGTACGCGCTTTACGTTAAGGATGCAGAAGATAAAAGCACATTTTTTCCTCCCTTAATGTACATAGATTTGCAAAGAATCCCTGATACATAATCAGCTGCTCATATATAGGGGCTCCACGTGACTAGAACCATCAGATAACCTTGTCATGCTGAGAGTCTATTCATGTGCAGCTGCTCACACACTAGAGTTCCTTGGCAAACAGTTGAGGTCAATGGACAGATGAAGGATACTGAAAAGGTGACATTGGAGATGGAACTGAGAGTGCAGTATAAATACTTTTTTGTCAAGTGTGGTTGAAAACAAGACAAAGCGACTTTTTTTCTGATCTTAAGGCGCCGAATCAAGATGTAGCAGCAGTGTTAAACTCTCACATTTGGGATGTGAAAAACAAATTTGGTTGCTCATTACAACAAGGCAAATGTAAAATCTAAAGATGAACTTCAGCACAGCAGACTAAAATTAAACAAACTAGAGCCTTTGAGTTTTTTTCCCCCTGAATATTAACAATTGGATATTTCCTAAATATTAAGGAAGGAGATAATTTTACATTCTGGGGGTATTGGGGAGTTGGGGAGAGAGCTTCACATATCTAAAGTGTCAGTAGTACAAAGGTGATATTCCCCAGGCCTACTAATCTATTATGTCCCAATGTAAGGATGATCTGTGTACATTGGATTTGCAGTTAATTATGGAAACATAGGACTGCAAGAAACTAACATACTGTATACTAAATTAGATCATTGGCTCATCTTGACCAATTATGCCTCACTTGTCATTTCTTTCATCTATACTCTTTAAAATCTAGAGAGCTTTACTTCAAAATACTCATATGCACGATGTTCTATCTAAGTCTGCAAGTTCAGTCACATTTTTATTTTGTGTGCTTTGAAAAGAAGACAAGCTAGGGTGAATAATTTGTGTAATCAGTTCCTAAGAAATAGGGATTTCTTTCATCCTTCAAATTGGGAAGAACTAATGGGGGAAACCTTGGCATGGTTTCTTTGTATAAATTAAAGGAGTTACCTATGATGTCTGAGCATGATGTTCAAATATCAAATATCAACTACACTCAAATCTGCTTTGTATCAGATCATGTTGCACATGTTGGATGGAATGATCCAGCTTTCACAGGGTTAGAGGTCCTTTTACAAAGATAACACGTTTAAAGTGATACTTTTTGACGCATGTGCTATCAGTGCCCTGCTGGCAACACTGACAAAGAATGCAGCTGCACAAACCCCATTTCAAGGACAGGCAAAAATGCATAGCCTGCCTGCATCTCCTGCTCTGCACAGCACTACAGAAGTCAAAGATTAGACGTGCAAAGGAGTCCCATGGCTTTGCAAATCTCCCAGGAATTGGACTGTGAAAATCACTTTTGCATTTTGCCTGGATTCAGGAATATGCACAATGTTTTATGGCAAAATCCATTTAGAACTGCTGGCCTCCTGTCCTTTCTGTTTCTCCATTGCCTGCATCGCATGTAGCAAACTTCTGGATGTATGGAAACACTTGTTCTCTGTTCAAGATCTGGAAGAGACACCATTAAGCCAAAAACAAATCTTCCTGCATTCATTTTCAGCATCTTCACATTCTTTCTGTACAGATAAATTCACACAGTCTGTTCAAACATCAACGGCTTACATTGAGTTTGCTGACAAAGCCGTCATGGGTTAAACACCCCAAGCTGTAAATCTTAGTTTGCAAATCACAGTGCTTTGCTTCAGATGATACAATAGGCCAAAACAAAGCATTAGTGTAGCTCTGTGCATGAAACCAAACTTTGGGGATGAAGTTCTCAAACCCAGCTCTTCCCCCAGTCTTTTTAATCATTGGGTGCATCTATCAAGCAACCCTTTCAATGCAAGAACTGTTTGCAATTCCTACTTCTGTCCCTGGATAATTTTGCAAATACTGAGTAAGGGACAGAGGTCTCAGCTCTGGATTTATAAAAGGTGTGGTACAAATGTAACCATACATCTATCATCATCCACAAGAGGATAATCCTAGGGAAGTGACTGGAATTGTTGTTCACGTTACCCTTGTTTTTTTAAAAAAATCTGCCTTCTATACATGTCATAGCAGATCTTATATCATAGCCTTTGGTCCGTTTAATAATATTGCAGAAGAAAGAAAATGGATGCCTCTGTGCTGGTCAGACAGTATATAGCTAATTGGGGTAGTTAATTGGGAATTGGGAATGTCTCAAGGTAAATGTAGTTAAAGCCTCATGGGAAATGTAATTCATGTCATGTGGTCACATCTGTAATCCTGATTGGTCGCTGAATTGACCCTTGGTTGGGTTGGGGGAGCTTCCTTTACTCTTGCTTGGACTCCAGCATCGTGTTAGTGTCTTTCCCTTTGCTGCATCGTTATGGGATGAAGATAACCATATTTTCACAGTTTGAAGTCAACTATGCAAAGATTTGGACATTAGATGAATCTCGACATAACTGTGAGTTATATCTTGAAAATGCCTTGTGATCCAATAAAGAAACTTTGTATGGAAGTCTTTGTAGAGTTTTAACTGCTTATTTTAGGCATCTTTTGGAAGATAAATATTGCCTAAGACACAACAGCCTCTACCATACCAATCATGTTTGGACACTGGGGCTTTGCTGCTTTTGCTGCTGGTTGCCTTCCTATATCATCGGCTTTTGGGCTGAGCAGTGATCGGGTTTGGCAGGGGAGATTACCACAGTGGCAGGCTATTGATGATACTGCTTTCCCACCAGAGACCACTTTTCCTTCCCTCTGACTAGCCCAGTGAAGGAAGAAGGAGATGTGGCTCCAGCGGTTGAGTTTCCCACTGTAGGTTGCAGACTGATGCCTCTCTCTGAGCATCAGCCAGAGAAAGAAGGAACTGACTGAAAAGGGGCGACAGGGGAGGTTGAGCGTATTATTGTGCATGTGTGTGTGTTGTAGTGAGAGTGAGTTGTAGTAGACTGTGGAGGTGGAGTGGGAGGTGATGGCTGGGTACCCTGATGACCCTGAGAGTCAGTGAGGCTAAAGTGATTTGGGGTGCCCTTAGTTCTCAACCTAGAACTAAGGAGAAATTCCCTGACAGTTGTAGATGCTCCAACACTGGAAGTTTTTAAGAAGGGATTGGACAACCATTTATCTGAAATGGTATAGGGTTTCCTATCTGAGCAAGGGGTTGGACTAGAAGATCTCCAAAGTCCTTTCCAACTGTGTTATTCTATTCTATTCTGAAACCAGGGATGGTTGCAGAGGACAATGGGAGTGCAGTTTTGGGGTGAGGGGGGCCTAGATTTGGGGTTGCTGCTAAAGAGGTTGGAGTATATAGGCAAAGGGAGATATGGTAGGAGAAAGGGAGAAGGGTGTCCTCAAGTAATGCAGGACCACTGTCTTACATTGGTGTTTCATTTCAGCCACTTGGTCTCAGCCCTGGTTAGTGGGCCTTCAGTGGCCCTGGCCTTCGGCTGCTGCTTTTAAATGCCAGATTGGTCCATAATAAGACTTCCTTCATTTACACATTGATGAGAGGGCCAACCTGACATGTATCTCTGAAATTTTGCTGGGTCTGGAAGTGGAGGGGGTAGCCCTTTCAGAGATATGCCCATCTGGGTTTTGGAAATGGTGCCAAAACTGATTCTGAGACAGAGGCAGAAGCATGGCAATTGTCATCTGGGAATTTCCTACAGCTTTCAGGTTACCAGGTGAACTTTTGTTCATTAAGTTGGGCTCTTATTTTGGTGATCTTGATCAAGCTGCAAGAGACTGACAGATACTGGCCCAAGTTCATCAGTAACTTAGAATTTGTCCTTTTCCATTTCTGGTTCATATTACCATACCACAGACTCTCTCTTTGGCACACATGCATACATACACACATCCTAAATCCCTTCCTTTCTTTTAGATAAATAAATATTATACATTGCAGGTCCAATTTTGAATCTATTCTGTCCAGACTGAATAAAAACATGTCATTGCCTAAAAGTCTAAGAAGTTAAAAAATAAATCTTAGATGAAAGCCTTGGCCAACTGCTTCCCTACTGTTGCCAGAAAAACTGCATGGACATGTCCAAGAAGTCACCAGGACTTTACTGAATAGATAGTAGATAAATTGTCACATGAAAGCTCTCTTGTGCTTTTTCTTTCATCTGGTTCCATGGTTGCTATAGAAACTGTTCCTTTTGTTTGCATTTATTCAAAGTAGCCTGCTCTTTAGGCTAAATAGCATGGAGTTTTTATATCTGAGCAGAAAAGAAATACTATCCTGATTCAAGCTTTTCAATACTATTCTCTGCATATGCCCTCTCTCTATGTAAACTAATTCTCTTTTGATACTTCTCTTATTCTTTCATTAAATTCATGAAAATGAGTGTGAGGATTATACTCATATCATTATGTCATCACTCCTGGGCAACAATCCCAAATGTCATGTGACCTTAAGAAAAGAAAAAACAACAACCCATAAGGTATGAAACAGAAAGGATCTCAGAGTTTGCAATATTTGGCCACAATATTTTAGTGATAGATCTAGATAGGTCAGGAAGCCAGGGCATTGAAAGTGGCAGGTATGCTCCAAGTATATCATCTCAATCTGTTTCAGCTGTTTAAAAGGGAAAATGAACCAAAATATCCAATTCATATGCATTGCTTAAACCTTCCTAAACCTGTTGCTGCTCTTGTTCAATACTGACTGACAGCAGATGGAGTAATAAGCAATTGTGCATACAACACTGAGGTTTTTTTTCCCCCTGGAGGATAAGCTGTTAGGAAAGGAGAAAATAATCCCAGATTTCCTGAAGATCAGATGGGGATATTAACATCATCATCATCATCATTACTGTCAGCCAGATGTTTGAAAGACTGGATCTGGCATTGTTATCCACCTATCAAGTCCTCCCCAAGGCCTTCGGTTAGGCAGATGTTGTTTGATGGTGTTAGTGCTTTTGTCATGGAATCATTATTATTAAAGTAATGCTGATTGTATACATAACAGATTCACCCAGCTGCAGATGTTCAAAGACCACTGAAAAGGCAGAAACACATAGAAAGTGTTTTCCTTCACAAACAAAACAAACTGTATTTCTTTTGGCAGGGTAAATTCCTTTTTATGACAATTCAACATGTGATATCTACACAAAAATACAAACCTTGTTTTTAATAAATAGGGTATATGAATGGTTTTTAAAAACAATAATTTACCTTCTCCATCCTAAAAGGGAATCAGATGGATTGTTAAACAATTCATCATTTACGCGAGGACTATTTACATTTATATATTCATTAAGTTTATATGCCACCCATCTTACTTCTCAAGACAACTAATGATATAAATTAATCAGATAGGATAAAAGAAGTCTTCCCCATTGATTGTTCTGATACTCCTCTTTATAAGGGAAAGATGCCCTCATGTTTAAACCAGTCCTTCCTCTGAGGTCCTTCATTTCTGAGGTAACCTATGCCTGGGGATAACCAAAGAGTGGAATATGAGACATTCTTGCTACTGCACCCCTTTAATACAAACTGGCTTCTCTCACCACACCAGCTTTCTGGGGGACCAGGAGAGGATGAAAGGGGACAGTCTACTCACCCAAGCCTGCTTAAATATGGAAAGAAAACCAAACAAAAACTTTGGGATTCTATAGTCACCTCAGCTGAGGTGTGTGTTAGAAGGCAATTGAAACAAAAATTCAATTTTAGGAAACGCATCAAAGGAAAACAATATACACAACACATAGTTCAAATACAAAAATGTCCAACACAACTCTAACTATAGTTAAATAATTTTCTACCTTGCATTAGGTCACTCCTCATCCAGGACTCCAAACAAATCCCTCACGTGATGACCCGGGGTGTGACGCAAAAGCAACAAAGCCACAAAAGTAGGTAAAGTCCCTTTAATACCTCCAACTTGGCCCCCAATGTCCAGTTATCCTTGGCTGGAAATTAAACTCTTCCAAAAACAGTCTACAAAGGGAAAAAACTGCAGTCCGAACCTTAAGTACAGTTAATTAGAAATAAAAACAACAACACAAACCACACTGAAGTAATTAACATGACAGCCAGGATAATAAATTGCAGACTTCCCAACGATAATGAAGCACACACAGTTGGGAGGATGCCAACAACCAGCTAAGCCTCAACCAAGATAATGCAAGCTTTGCTTCCAGCAAGGTATTGTGTGCAAACACCCTTCTTATATCCTGTTCCCCCAGCTGCAACTAATGAAAGGGATCAGGCCTTTTTCTCGCCCATAAGCCACGTTGCTCCCTTCTCCATTCCTCCCTAGGATGAAGAGGGGGTGGCCCTGGCTCTTCCTCTGAATGCCCAGCCGGACTGTGCCCTTCCCCCGTTTCTTCCATAGCCACCGAAGCCACACTCCTACTCCCTGGCAGCTCTTCAATCTCCCCCTCAGAATCAGAGTCCAACAAGGGCATGACACCTCACCAAAGACAACCAAAATGTTTCTTGCCCTACTCTTTTCCTCTGGAGAACATGACAGAACCACTTTCTTTTCCTCTATGGGCTATCAGAGTCAGGTAACTTTTTTCTGGGCATATCAGGCTAGTTTTTGATTTTAAAAAATCTAGCTTGGGGGTGTCAAACTCACATCGTCACAGCAGTGTCATGTGATGCATCGGGACATTTTTCCCCTTCACTAAGCTGGGCATTGGGCATGACACATCTGGCCCACGAGCTAAAAGTTTGACAGCCCTGGTCTAGCTGCTTTAGACAGAATGCATATACATTCAGTTGCTTCCCATTCAGTGGTGGTATTCAGACTGTTCACACTGGATCGGCTGAACCGGTAGCAAGAATTTGGTGTGGGTCGCCGAACTGGTAGTAAGTTCTGGCTGGCCACCCCCCCTCCCCCCATCCAGTTGCCCTCCCGCCCGATGCTCACCTGCCCACCTGACGTTCACCTGAAGTATTTCTTTCCCCCCCTCCCAACAATCAGCTGTGCCAGGATTCCCCTTGCTGAGGCCCAGGAAGGCAAAAAATGGCTCAGCCCCCCCCCCTCCATTGAGCCCCAGAGAAGCCATAGAGGAGCAAAAACGCCCCCCAGAGGCTCCTCTGAGGCTAGGAAGCTCCCAAAATGGAGCTTGGAGGTGTGCTGTTCCTTTTCTTCCTGAGCCCCAGAGGAGCCTTAGGGGAGCAAAAATGCCCCCCAGAGACTCCTCTGAGGCTAGGAAGCTCCCAAAAATGGGTGGGGGCGACAAAAAAACAAAAAAGCCACGCCCACCCAGTCATATGGCCACACCCACCAAGCCATGCCCACAGAACCGGTAGTAAAAATTTTTGAATCCCACCACTGTTCCCATTCCTTCCTCTTAAATAATGTGAGGATAAAGGGGAACCATGATTTAGTGAAGGAAATGCAGGGCTTGAAGCTTGTGAACTTTGTTAATAATTCTCATAGTGACTGCTGATCCAGGACTACTTTCCTGAAAAGTTGCTAAAGCTAAAAGTAGGGAACTGGTGGCCCTCAAGTTGTTGTTGTTAGAGGTTTCTTCCCATCAAGTTCAGTAACGTAACCAATAATTAAAGATAATGGGAACTGCTATCCAGAACTTCTCTTGTAATCCGATGTGAAGGGAGTCTTCCTGTTTAAGTATTGTTACAATTGGAGCTCTGTCTCTTATATGAACCACTAACAAAGCCTGAAGGGAAGAATAAGTCGTTCTTTCTGCTTGACTGGGCTCATGTCCAGCAAAGCAGAAACAACTAACTTTAATTTGTTTATCTGCAAGAAGTCAACCAGTTCTGAAGTAAGTTATTCTCCTCCTCTTTCCATACTCCTTCTCTCTCCCACATGGTACAGCACTTTGAACAAAAAATTTAATCCCCCGTTGAAATACCTTATAATAAAAATCTGGTTGCTGTGTAGACCTCTGCAGGGGTCTATATTTTAGCCACATCTGCTGCTTTGCAGAACTTCTTGATTTTACCATCAGTTTCACCATCAAAAGTACTGCTATACATTATTAAAATGACCTAGACTGACCTAGACTGAACTGTCCTCACAACTCAAGAGAGAAACATGTAGATTTATTATAATAACATGTTAAACAACTCCCAAATCCTGCATTTACCTTCACTAGCATAGAAACAGAAAAAGGGGGGAAAGAGAAGGAAGGTCAGGAGGAAAAAAATAAATATTTCTGAACTATCTTTAGATCACAGATGCTAATATTAAAATCCGATTAACTTTTGTTTCAGTATTTTTTTACTGGACTATAGAAAACAAGAGAGAATGCAAAACCTATGAGAGAGAGAGAGAGAGTGAAGAAAAACTTTAGCAAAATAAATTAATGAAGAGAACAGAAGGCAAGGGAAGCCCCCATCCCACCCCGCCTCTCATTGGGAAACCAACAGAACAGCAGGGGAGGGAATTCCTGGGGATACATTGTGGGGTGTGGAGAGAATCACTCCCAGTGCTGAACAGAAGGGAAAAGGGATTCCTTCCTTGTAATGAAACCCTTTGAGGAGAGCAAATTGATAGAAAGGAACAGAAAGGAACTGTAAACATTTAGGAGAAAACAAGCAATAGGACCAATCTCTGCACTGCCTCTTCTTATCCCCTTGGAGGTAATCAGTCTTGAAAGGTTTCCACTAATTACATCAAAGCAGCTCTGTATGTCTGCTAAAAGCTCCACTCCTTTCACGAAATCACATTTATTATTATTTTAAATTTATCACAGCCACTCATTCCCATAGACTCTGGGATGCTGTGATCCTCGTGCATCAAAGGTCCCGGCAGGGGTGCTCTGCCAGGGCAGAAGATATGGCTGTCCTATTATAGCAGTATGTATATGCCTGTTCCCCTTTTCCAATCTAATGGGAAAAGCAATCACTTCAAGCTTCCAGGTTTGTTTGTTTATTGCAGAAAGTATTGTTTCTCACCACTGTAGAAACGGTAGATAGGGAGATTGCTGAGAGAAGTGCCCAGTAGAAGAGATTGCATATGTTTCTCTTTAAAGAAGCTGTTGGGATGAGAAGTGAAATGCCCTCAAGCAAAAAACAAAGCAAGTCCAGTTGCCTTTTGGGAGGAGAAAAAAAAAACACTTTTGGGACAACCATGACCTGGATGATTAAAAATCTCCATAGATGTTTCTCTTTAAAACAAAATAATAATAATTTTCAGTATTCATGTTACTTATTTACAATTGCCCGAAGCAGAAAGAATCTATTTAATCATGCTTGTCCTAATAAGTCTACTGAGAGAAATGTAATCAGAATATCAAAGGTAGAAAAGATCTAATAGGGTGATTCTATTACCATAATTTACAGGTTGCAGAAAAGAACATGGTTCATTCATAGTTTTGATTTACAACTTACACACACACACACACACCTCTCTTCCAGTTTTATATCTAAATTAAGCTAGGCTTCAGAATCAATTTCCATGGTTGAATATGAATTGAAACACAGGTTTCTCAATCAGCTCGTTATATCATTCTATCTAGTCAATTTCTCCTTCTACAATAAAAATGCATTCTACTGAGGTTTAAATTCAATGTTTATTTAAAACCCTTCTTTGTTGTTGTTGTTGTTGTTGTTAGTCGTGAAATCTTGTCCAACCCATTGCGGCCCCATGGACAACGTTCCTCCAGCCAGTAGTTGGATTCAAACTGTTTTGCCATCAGTTCAATGGGCGTGGCTTGGTGGGCGTGGCTAGGTGAGCGTGCTTTGCCTAACGCCAGCACGCAGCTTTCCCCATACCAGCTGAGGCCTGCAGCGCCAATCAGCTGAAAGGATAAATAAGAGAAAAGCGCAGAGGCGGGTAGGAGGGCTGATCCTGCGCTTTTTTCTCCTTTTTCCTGTCAGCTGATTTAGAAGATTTTTTCCCCCTCCTCTCAGCTGATCATTGGCTTTTTTTAAACTACCAGTTCAGCTGAATCAGCCTGAACTGGTAGCATACCACCACGGTTCCAGGCCTTGCTATCCTCTACCATCCCCCGGAGTCCATTAAAGCTCACGCCGACTGCTCCAGCCACCTCATTCTCTGCTGTCCCCTTCTTCTTTTGCCCTCAACCATTCCCAGAATTAGGGTGTTCTCCAGTAAGTCCTTCCTTCTGATTAGGTGGCCAAATTATTTGGCCTTCTTAGCGGCCTTTAAATATTACTAGCACATTGTGCAAGTGGAAACCTGTGTGGGTTTTTTTGTGCCTTTCCCAATGTTAGTTTTTGTTTCAATTGACCAGATTGCTTTCTATCACCTGCCTCACTTGCGCTGAGCTATTGATTCTCCAAAGTTTTTGCTTGTTTTCCTTTCTGTATATTAGCCAGATCTGGATCTCCCTTCCATCATCTCCAAGTCTCCTATATTGAAAGGATGGCATCAGGGAGACCTCATATTCAAGTAACTGGTTACCCACCGGTGTGGTTTCTTCAGAAGCAAAGTACAGGTGGTCCTTGACCCACTACAGTTCATTTAGTGACTGTTGAAAGTTACAACTGTAGTGAAAAGTGACTTATGACCATTTCCAACACTTAAGACCATTTCCAACACTTAGGATCATTGCAGCATCCCCATGGTCCTATGATCAAAATTCAGATGCTTGGCAATTGACTCTTTTGTGACATTGCAGCATCCTGGTGCCATGGAATCATCTTTTGCAATCTTCTGACAAAGTCAACGATTCACTGTTATTAATTTAACAACCACAGTGATTCACTTAACAACTGTGGCAAGAAAGGTCATAAAATGGGGCAAAACTCACTTAACAACTGTCTCCTTTAGTGATAGAAATTTAGGGCTCAATTGTGGTCACAAGTCAAGGACCACCTGTACTTCAGAGAAGGGGCTGGTTCGATTCTGAAGGCACCTTCTCCCCCAATTATATAGAATAACTTCTCTGTTATCAAAACTGAGAAAAGATGGCACAAATTTTGATTTTGATTGGCGAGTTCAAAATTAAATATATCTACACAAATAGAAATGCTGTAATAAGAACACTCAGGTGAAAACTTTCA
Organism: Hydrophis major; assembly: GCA_033807585.1. Classification (NCBI taxonomy): domain Eukaryota; kingdom Metazoa; phylum Chordata; class Lepidosauria; order Squamata; family Elapidae; genus Hydrophis; species Hydrophis major. Next base: position 182,447,260 of record CM066328.1, read on the forward strand.
CTCTCCTGTCCCTGTCCACTCACAGCTGATGGGCAACTTCAAAAGCTCTGTTATATCATGAGTTTTTGACCTTTAAGTGAGAATACCATGACATCACATTTCACTTTAAAGAAGTCCTTTATTGAGAAGATTATCTTCTGTAAAGGAGAATACCAGGATACCCTAACCTATTTTCACTAACTCATTGCAGGTAGAAAGGAAGTTCAGATGTAAGATATTGTCAGATGACAGATAAGTGTAGCAGAGTGGGGAAAAGCCACGTGCTCACACTGTAATTCAGCAGAGCAAAAGCTTTACCTGGGATGCCAAATTAATTCTGGGCCTTCTGGTGATCTGTCATAGCATGCTTTTCATTGACTTAACCATCAAAAAGAATTTTGTGTCACCAGAAGTGATTTTCAGTAGTCAGAAGAAAAGATTTCTTACAATTAATATGCATGCCATAGTTTGCAATAATTCCATTTTCTGTACCACATGGAAATGTTTATATTCTTCTCTTCCCAATGATTATGGAGGAGTGGGGAGAAAATGAATTCCATGATATCAATTTACAAATACATTATAATAGTTATAGAACTAGACAAGTGATTGCTTCTCAGTCACAGCCAAATATATATTTACAAATATAAAAATAGAGTGTGTACTGTAAAAACACTAGTTGGGAAGAACTAAGACTCAGAACTCCATTCCTCTTTTACACTTATCCTACCCAAAAGGTCACTAAACTTCCTTTATTACTTCTGAGATAAAATGTTGGCACCCCAAAAGAGACCTGGATTGATATTTTCATTCATGGCAGTTAAACTAATTAATGCATTGATTTTGAAATGTAAATTCAAGGATGATTTCAGTATTTAATTTTCATTACATACTTATCCAGTCTCCTCAGTGAACAAAGTCATGTATGAAATGTTATGTGCTGAGGAAAAAATGGTAGTGAGTGGGGTGATGGGGAGGAAATCAAATTATCTTCCAAACTCTCCTCACTTTTCAAAGTTTAAAAAAGGCCTGGGTTTTATTTTATTGCACCAGAAGCAAAGTTCAAGAAGAAAAATATTTTCCAATATGTCTACAATTTCCTTAAGAATGCAAGGACTCTCAATTCCAAATTACATTGTGTATAAATATGTCAGAACCTTCCATGCTACAGTAGAAGCCAGTGGCTCAGGAAAATGACATCTGCTTCAGACACCTTGCTACTACTTTATTTGGAGAAGAAAGAAACATCTCTCATCAGCTAAGCAAATGAAGACACTAGTTGAAAGTTCTGGCATAGAAGGAAGGAAGGAAGGAAGGAAGGAAGGAAGGAAGGAAGGAAGGAAGGAAGGAAGGAAGGAAGGAAGGAAGGAAGGAAGGAATCTGCATACAATATCAAATATCTTACTTGTTGCTTTTAGTGCTTGCATATGCAAAATTAAAAAAAAATACAAAAATCATCAACTGGTGATCCAGCTTTATTCCACATATGGAAGATAGGCCCAGGATATAGTTTTAAGCCAGGGAGATGGTGTTCAGAAGTTCAAACAAGATTTTAAGTATTTGCAAGGCTAAAGGCACCTATGGTGCCTAAATATCTCTCTTGTGTGATTCCTACTCAGAGAAAAGGTGGAAGAGAAATAGAAAAGGGTGGAGTAAAAAGGAAAAAAAAAACATTATTGTTCCTTGCTCAAACCATAAGGAAAATTAGGCAAAAAGTAGCCAAGTTGGATGAGCACTTTTGTGTATTTCTATGACAACTAGAACCCAGCCAGAAGTACAGGTGTTATCTCGTAAGTATGATATTTTTTTCTCTAGCCGCAATGAATTCCTAGAGTGGATTGTATCTGTTTTTCTCAGTCCTGCAATCTTCTCCAACATTTAAGTGAGGTGAAATAGAATTGCACTTCTCTCCAGGTATTCCTAACCCAATTTAGGCAGAAGTATGAAGCAGCCATGATGAGAATAGATGTGGTTCTGCTTATTCAACAGTTGTCTGAATGCTGGGATGAAAATTCAAAGAGCTCTTATGCAAGTTATGTTTGCAAGGAAACAGTTATGCCATGACAGCTTGTATCCAGCCTTGTCACGCCTACTCCAAAGTGCTATTTGCAAGCATTTCACCCACTGCAATATGGTTGTTTGCTTGTGGTACAGAAGCATAATCTGGATTTGTGTAGAGATAGGAAATAAGAAATCCAAACTCATAGAGCCAATTTCCCAACTGTAGAAAATTGAAGGTATCATATGGATTAGCGGTCACTAACCAGTGGGCCATAGCTTACTGGTAGGCTGTGAGAAAATTTTGGTGGGCCGCAGAGAAATGTCACCCCCCTGAGGAACCCCCCAAAAGCAATTAATCCAGGTTGTTCAGAAACGCATAGCCTGTGAGACCCCTCCCTACCCACTCATTCCTTAACCAGCAAACTTGCCTGCTAAGTTGCAATTTTTCCTTTTTCCGACCATCAGGTGTTCTGCTGTACCAGGAGATTTCGATTAGCTAGGAAGCAGGAAATAGCTGGATTTCTTGCTTTCTAGCTAGTCTTTAGATCTTCGGCTCTGCTTTTAAGCACAGCCGAACCTCCCTTAGGACTAAAGTTTCTCTTATTCAATGCAGACTCGTGACAAACAAATTTGAGAGACTGAGCCAGCCAATGGCAGATAGATAGATCACTGAATGATTCTGTGAACAACTCAATCTGCCTGCCTGATTTTGGGTAAAAGTTGCTCTTTTTTATAAAAAAATCAATATTTATATAAATATTTATAATATTTACATACAAGCCATGCCCAGCCAGTCACATGACCACCAAGCCACACCCACAAATTAGGCCACGCCCACAGAACCAGTTAATGGTCCCTGGGATCTAAAATTATGAGTTTGGTGGTCTCTGAGGTCCAAAAGGTTGGCGACCCCTGCTATGGATGACACTAGGTACGTGAAAGCATGTATGTATGTATGTGTGTATGTATGTATACATATTTGAATCACTGCAGTTGATAAGTTAGTAACTCGGTTGTTAAGTGAATCTTTTTGAATCTAATTGATGTTGCTTGTCAGAAAGTCATAAAAGGGGATCACATGAGCCTGGGACATAGCACACAGCAATGGTCATAAATATGAACCAATTGACAAGCACCTGAATTTTGATCACATGATCATTGGGATGCTGCAAAAGTTGTAACTGAGAAAAATTGTCATGTCACTTTTTTCAGTGTGATTGTAACTTTGAATGGTAACTAAATGAACTGTTGTAGTCGAGGACTAGGTGTAATCTCTGCCATCCTACAGCCTCCTTGACTTCCCATCCTTTAAATTGCAAGGCAGGATATCAGGATGAGACTTCACAAAGATTTTCCCCCTTTAATTATGATACTAATATTTCCATTAAAGTCGGAGGAATGTCCTTGATAATTTTTCCCCCCCTGGAGAAATCAGGGGTATCCATCAGTTTTAAGACATTGGCAGGACTGTCTAGTGCTGTAATGTTATTTTTTTTCACCTGCCTCTCTTTCCGAGACAGAAGTATTATCCATATTCCAATGGATAGTATTGTGTTTGAATTGGGATACCCAGCCTTTTTTATCTTACAAAATTATTACAAAGGTAAAAATGACACCTTCTATGTAATCTTACATATTTCTTAGTAGAGGATTGTTCTAAAAATTTATCAAAAAAATTGGTAGATGAATAATCATATATAATGTGTCCATAAATCTATATTGTATCTATATTGTATTGTACCCTGCAAGGTTGACCGAGGCCCAACCCGAGATGACCACCCACCAGGCGACGTCCACTCAGCATCGGGCCCTTCCGACGAGAAGGAGGAAATCTACCGTCTCCAGGCAGGCCGCGACCCATGGAACCGGCGGAGTCGTAAGTCGAGGACCACCTGTGCCAGTTGCGGAGGTGACCACCCCAGGTCCGAATGCCGGTTCTTCAATTCAATCTGCCGGCATTGCGACAAGAAGGGACACATCGCCCACGTCTGCCGTCTCAAAAAGAACCGCAGCCCTACACGATGGGACCAGAGAGAACGGAGACGAGAGAGCACACCACCCCGGACCAGAGATCGCCCCGCTGACAACAGATGGGACCGGAACGGACGATCCCTACGAGGCGGCGAGACCCGGCGAAGAGAGGAGACCCATCAGACGGTCACCATCGGCCACACCACAACAACGACGAACGGAAGGTCTACGTGGAGGTAGGCATCGAAGGCGAGCCATGTAAAATGGAGGTGGACTCCGGGTCCTACCTCTCCATGGTAGCATGGCAAGAAATAAAACGCTTGGTGCCTACCATCCAGAGAAAAGGCCTAGACAACCAGAGACTAATCGTGAAAGACTACCAGGGAAAACGCATCCCTGTAGTCAGAACCGGACAGTTCAAGGTAACCTACAAAGGGCGCACTGAAAGGCTTCCCCTGACCATCGTCGATCGTGACCGCCCAAGCCTACTGGGACTACAATGGTTCGCACCGCTCGGCATCGCAGTCACGGGCATCGACCACATCACCGACGACAACTGGGAGCAACAACTAGCCCGGGAATTCCAAGAGGTGTTCGACGGAAACCTAGGCAAGTACTGAGGGCCCCCTATATCATTCAGCCTAGACTCAAACGTCCCCACAAAACGCCTAAAACCAAGGCGGGTACCATTCGCGCTTAAACCCAAGATTGACGAGCAAATTGACAAGCTTGTCAAGCAAGGGGTCCTACAACCCATAGACCACGCCCGGTGGGAGACCCCCATAGTCACCCCGATCAAGCCTGATGGGTCGGTTAGAATCTGTGGGGACTATAAGGCCACCCTAAATGGTGCCTTGCAGCAAAGCGCTTACCCCGTCCCAGTAGTGCAACACCTACTACATTCACTGGGAGGGGGCAAGGTTTTCGCTAAACTCGACCTCGCCCAGGCATACCAACAATTGCCGGTCGACAAGGAAACGGCAGAAGCGCAAACCATAGTCACCCACTGGGGAGCCTTTAAATGCAACCGGCTCCAATTCGGAGTCAGCGTGGCGCCTGGAATATTCCAAAGCCTAATGGAAAGGCTGTTACAAGGCATCAAGGGGGTGGTACCTTACTTCGACGACGTCTTAGTGTCGGCAACCAACCAGGCCGAACTAGAGAGTCGCCTAAGGGAAGTCCTAACCAAATTCAAAGAGACCGGGCTCAAAGTAAAGAGGGAAAAATGCCAATTATACACGGAACGGGTTGAATTCCTAGGATATCTCCTAGACCGTCACGGCATTCACCCCACCAACCAAAAGATCAAAGCCATCAAAGAAGCCCCCACACCCAAGTCGAAGACAGAACTGCAGGAGTTCTGGGGCTGCTTAACTTTTATAATGTCTTCCTGCCCCAAAAGGCGACGGCGGCGGAGCCTTTGCATAGGCTTTTGGACAAGGCGGCGACCTGGACTTGGGGCAAACGCGAGGAAGCTGCCTTCAAGAAAACAAAGGACCTCCTCACTTCGGATGCCGTCCTTATCCAGTACAACGAGACCCTACTACTAGCCGTCACATGCGACGCATCACCCTTCGGCGTCAGCGCTGTCCTCAGCCACACTCTCCCCGACGGAAAAGAAGTACCCATCGCGTTCTTTTCAAGGACCCTCACCAAACCGGAGCGGAACTACAGCCAGCTGGACAAAGAGGCTCTGGCTATCGTCGCCGCAGTAACACATTTGCATACTTCACACATTGCCCCCATATGACCTTGTGTGAACAGGAAGGAAGGTTCACATTTTTCCCCTGGCTGATAAAAGTACAACTGCATTTTCCTTATTTTCTCTGCTATCCTGCTGATTAGTACCAGAACTGCCCAACCAGCATATCAATTAATATCCTCTCGAGTGTTACCACCATAAATCAGCTGAACAGCATGCAAGAATGAAAGACACAGAATGACAGAGGAGTTTGTGTGTCAACATTCCAATTGACAAAGGCCAAATGCTATATATGACTTTTTGGGGTTGTCTGTATGCAAAGAAAATGTGAGATGGTAACTAACCAAAGAGACAAGCAACCTAAAACTAAGGAGAAATTTCCTAACAGTGAGAACAATGAACCAGTGGAACAGCTTGCCTTTAGAAGTTGTGGTTGCTCCATCACTGGAGGTTTTCAAGAAGAGACTAGACAGCCACTTGTCTGAAATTGTATAAAGTTTCCTGCTTGAGCAGGGATTGGACTTACAAGATCCCTTCCAACTCTGTTATTCCATTACCTTCTGTTACTTTATCCAGTATACCTCCAATGTGATGCTACACATTTTTACCATGAAGAGACAAATGATATATCATCTATTACACATGCATCTGCTTTACAGGTGTTCCAGTGTGATGTAGCAGATCAAGTGCTGGACTAAGAGTATGGAGACCTAGGTTCAAGTCTACCATCTACTATGGAGGTTCATTGGGTGGGTTGGGACCAGACTCTAAGTATAAGTGCAATCTACCTCATACATTGTTGTTGTTGTTATAGGAAAAATTAGAGGAAGGAATGCTGTATATAGCATCTTGAACTCCTAGAGATACAAATATAAGTAAACAATTCTATGAGATCTGCTATCAAAATATTACAGTGTCAATTCATACTTTTCAGATGGGCTGATGCTTTAAAACCCCAAACCTTTCTTTTCTACATGAAATGTCAGGATGTCATTAAAAATACATGGTTACTAGCTAGATGCTTTCCTCTTACAAGAAAGGCCCATCTCAGCTCCTTATTAATGACCTTCTAAAATGTACCAAGACTTCCTTTTTTAGGAACACATTTAATATGCCATCGATGTCTTTTGAATATTTAAAATCTTTTGACTTCTTTTGTAGTTTTATCACCTAGTACTGGTCTTGCATTTAAATGTTTGGTGAGCTTTGAAATAAACTACTTTAATTGTGAATTTAATCTATCAAATTAAAAGTGTTTTGATTGTGGGCTGCAAAGGACTTTCAACATACATAAATAAAAATAATAGACAATTTACCCAATATTTCCTCTGAAATTATTTTTCTATCAAATTTGTCTTTCATGGTAATTTTGTGATTTTATTGTCTAGTTGCTTGCACATGAAAAGGAATATTTTCTATTGCTGACGTTGATACTAATGAAAAAGCTAGAGAGTTGTCCTTCCTGTTACTGATTTTAGAATAATTTATTTAAAACAAATATGTAAATGGTTGAAGAGATAATTCTGAGATAGAAAAGGATGAAAACATCCAAAAGTAGTGCTTCGAAGTGTAATTAAATTTGTTAGTAGTTCAGTAGTTTTTCATGAAATGTTCCCAGAAATAATCTTCCTAGTTTTGCAAAAACAAACAAACATTTAGTAGAACATTTAATATTAGGAACTGCCTGAGACAACTGAATTTATGCTGAAATAACAGCCAAATTGAGATTTGCTAGTCACAGGAGAATTTCTGAGCATCCTAAGGCTCTTTAAAAAGCAAATAAAACAGAACTGGAAGTCCCCCTCTTCCATGTATTTATTTCTGTATCTGTGTTTCCTGTATACTTTCTTCTCTGTCTCGAATATTTGTCCTTAAAGTACCTTATATTCACAAAAAGAGAACTGAGATCTCAGTAGGCTCTACAAAACTATATAGCTGGCAAACATTCAAAAAATATTATTTAACCAGAAGAAACCCTAAATATTACAAAAGTCTCCCAAAATAGCCCCATGAGTATTGAGCAGGCTAGATATTGGAAAAAAAGTAATAGGAAATTTGGAGAAAATGGGAATTTGAGAAAGGGAAAAAGGGAACATTTCAATGTTTTTGTTTCCATTCAACTGCATGCTACACATGCATGTGTAGAAAGTTAGCACCCACCCCTCTCCTAGAATTGAGAAATATTAAAAAGGCAGAATATTATATTTCCAAAAGAGAGAAATAGAACATTTTTAGAGGGAGAAAGCAGCCCTCACCTTCCCACAGCAGATGTCAGCATTTAAGATATAAAGAGATAGATAGCTCTATTCACAAGCAAATACCCTCATCCAAGATCCAAAAAAGATTAAGATTAGCCCTCAGCCACAATAGGAATTGCCCAACACCCTTTCAGAACACAAGTCTCTTTATTGCATCATCTCAGCAGTTCAAACTTCAACCAAACCTGGGAGTTCAGACAACTTATAGAGCCAGCTATGACCCCTACATAACCCCTACATGGCTCCCTTGGAGTCTTACAACAGCCAATTGAATACATGTTCTTGCACAGGAACAGGAAGCTCAAATACAGAGCCAAGAAAGGTATAACATCCCCCCATCTCAACTCCATATGGTCAGCTGCCCAGAACCCATGTAGTTCTACTTCATCATTAAACCATCTTTTCAATCAGCCTCCATGTTTCCAGTGTCTTTCTCCTGGCTTGGAGCTGAACCAGATGGATATTTCTTCCAACACATGTGAAATGGATTTGTATGACACTACTGAGCAGTGATCAGCTATGTTAGGAATCTGTCCACCAATTAGTTGGGTTGGCAATATATAAACCAACAATGTATGTTTGTAGCTTTAAGACAAAATCACTGTATTGATTTATACTATATTCCAATTGGTTGATTATGTTGCAAATTACCATAAGAGGGAGCTAGAGATCATAGCTTGCTCTCTCTGACATTCTGTCTCTCTGACATTCTGTTGCTATCTAAGATTCTCTGTTGTATTTATGCTGTGCTTATACTTTGATATATTTGTTTACTGTAAATGACAAAGGCAACCGGTAAGAAGACTTTGTAATTGGATATTCTTTGGACTGTTAAACGTATATGACCTGGGCTGTTTATCGGACTGTGCTCTTTCTTAAAATAAACTTTAATTCAATTTAGTGTATCTGTGTGTGGCTGGATAATTATTCATAATTATTCTCATAAACGTTTCCATGTGCATATCCTTGTTACTCAAGGATTATTCTGTACATATCATAACAAGCTATAACCTACTTTGGAAAAAAATGGATCAAAATTGTCTAGATCTGGTAATGAAATAGTTGCATTTATCTCAGATCATCACAAGCACCAGTTAGCTGGTGCAACAACAATGATAAAGCTTCTGTTTCATTAATTCTGATTTTCCAATTATGCCATGTTTCTGATATCTGGCCTGTCCACCCACCTGAAGTCTAGTGTGGCCACAGCAAGGGAAACTCATTTTATTTTCTGTAATAACTTCTTTGACTGACTCTATTTTTTCTTACTCCCTCATTAGACACAAAGCTGAGTCAAAAGCTGGGGAGCCAGCTAGGGGCTGGCTTTTTATATAGTGGCAGACTCAGCTCTATGACATCAGAGGGAAGAGTCATACCCATCCTGGACTCTCATCACAGTGTGGATGAGAAGTGGGTGTGAGCAAAATCCAAAAAATTCCAAGTCTAATTCTTTGTATCATCAATTTAACTGTTACAAACATTTCAACTCTCATCTAGCTGAAATTGAAGAGTTCTCTTAATTCTTTGAACACATTTGTAGCATTCATTGAATCATATTAAGTATGAATTAGGAAGGACCTTAAGGATGACTTATTGTATTTTCCTGCTCACTAAATCATCTAGATTATCCAGGTCCTTCTTGAAATCTGCTGTAGGATTCTGTTCTGCAAAAGGAAGCTTTTCTCCTGCATGCATATTCTTATTGTTGTTGTTGCTTCTGCTGCAACAACAATAATAAGAATTGTTGCTTTTACTACTACAATACATCGTTGCTGTCACTGTTATCCTTCCCTCTCTCCAACTCAATGGCTTAGGTGGAGAATAAGCAGAGAATAAGAGGTTGCTTGGCCTGAAGGACTGCGGTCAGTCAGAAGCGTCTAATAAAGTAGTGATTTGTGTCTTCCTGTTTTCAGTTCGACACCTTAATTGTGGGGTTACATACAATAGATAAAAAATAATGCATGCAGTTCTATGTATGTAGTATGTGAGTGTACATGTGCATGTACATACATGTACACTCACACACACATACACACACACACATTGTACTGTTCAAAGAAAAGGAGCCACTGTATTTTTTTTCTTTCTATTGCTTGAGTCTACGGTTCTTAATATCCAAGGCTGGATAGCCTTTTAGACAAAGGAGTACTTCCATGAGTACTACTCCTCATTCTTGACTGTGAAAACATCAACAAATGAAATTTACTATTGCAACTGCAACCCACTTATTCCTGGGAGTTCAAGGCAGTCTACATAGGGGTTTCCTCCTACCTAACCCCATCCTGTGAATTAAGATTAAAAAATGAAAGAAAGGAATACCCCCCCCCCAAATCCCTCCAGAGATCCAATCTAGACAAAAGTTGAACTGGAACTCCCTAATTTTAATTTAATATTTTAACCTTAACACCATGCTTGCTCTAACTAACAGTTCGTCGTCCTTTCTGTCCAATAATGCAACCGTCCTCTTCTTCCTCCTTTCTGTGTGTATGCCACAGAATATTAACAATAAACTGGGATCTAGATTCCCCCCCGCCCCATCTCCCACCTTAATGCTAATGCTTCATTGTTACTCTCCACAAACAAACCTGAAATCAAAATGAAAAATTATCTCTGTACTTTTTTATCACTTTATGCAAGTGGTTTACAAATTTGTACACACAATCCTCAATAAAGTACAAGCTTCAGTAAACATGTATATGATTTCAACTTTAGTCACCCAACACTGCTTTCTACAAGGTCAGATAATAAATCACATTAAAAAGAAGATCATTCATGTCCACTCTAGAAGTATGGTAGGATATGCTTCCACACTGCCTATTGTATATTGTTTTGTTTTTTTTCTTTTTTAGCATTTGTTTTCAGCATTGGTCTTATCTTCCTCATTCGTGAACACTGTGAACCCTGGAATTAAGAGAGACAAGAACTTTCTTTCAAATAAGTTCCTGGCATCTCACCAGATAAACCAATGCTTCAAAGAAGCTGAGAATCTACAAGTGTGAGGGGGTGTTGAGTGATTTTGTGAACGGAAAGAAATAAGCTGATGCTAAATAAGGGATAAGCACTTCCTAGTTCTATTCTCATCCGAGCAGAAGGAAGATGAATAGATAGAAAAGTGCCTGAGTCCTTTAGACGGTGGGAAGATGCGTGAAGGTAGTCTGTGAGGAACACCAGGGAAAGGCTGGGTGGTCTGTAGGCGTGAGGACATGCAAAGCAAAGGCATGGCCCAATAACATTTTGCTGTGTAAGATGAAAGTAATGACAGAAGACGTGAAACGGGCAGGGGGTGGGTTTTCAAAAATTCTGCCTCCTGCTTTTGAGCCAGATAAGGGAACCAAAGCAATGAGCTTCTCCTAATGCAGGGAAGAAAAGTGATTAGGTGGGTTATCACAGTCTCCCTGACACTCCAAAAAAGAATGCCACCCTGTAAGAAATACATTCCTGCTCGTTGAAGGCCTGCTCTGTAGATCTTCAGCAATACGGATGGAGTGCTGAGTACATGGACAGAAGACATACCATAATTGTATGACAGCAGCTCCAGGGTTGGTTATTTCTCACTTTGAGGAAGCTATTGATAAGTTTGTCAAAGAATTTTTTAAAAAAAAGAGGGAGGGAAGAGAGGAAGGAAGGAAAGAAGGAAGAATGGATGAATGGAAGGAAGGAAGGAAAGAAGGAAGGAAGGAAGTCACTTTGACATTATTTTAACTCATCTTCCAAGATTCATATAACTGTCATTCACATTTTCTACATGACTCAGAGTTTCAAGTAGTTAAAGTTTCAGCCTTGCTCAATTTGGTGTCCTTTACATATGGAATGGCACCCCCATGATATATGTAATACTTCTGCTCTTTCAAAATCATATTACGAACAGATGATGGACAGGGATAATTTGTTCTCAATTAACTAAGTCAAAGGTAAACATATAAATGCAGACTCTCTTAAGCAAATGTTTTCCTTTTCTTTCTACATATATAATTTTATTATTACAGTATAATTAAAATCTAATTTCTTGTTTAATTTAATTGATAACAGGTTCATGGGGAACAACATGTCTTTGTTTACAACAATATATTTTTGGTTCTGTTATAATTATTTTTACATTGGTTCTTCTTAGACCCAATTTCCCAGCTAAAAAATTGAAATAAAGACTCACTTCATCCTCAATTTTTAAAAAGAGCTCTGCATAGGATAAGATGCTATTTCCCTTTATTATATTTCTAAATCATTTAAATTAATAGCATTCCCAGTTAGCTTCTATCATTTTTCACTGTAGACAAGCATGAAATAATTTCCAACTGTTACCATTTTTTCTCCATTCCAATTAAAGCAAATTATATGTTACTGTTACTTCACTCAGTTTTCCTTTCCTTTCACTTAAACATATACATAGTTTTTATATATTGCAATACATTTTCAAAATTTTAGAGATGTTTAACAAAATGATAGCAATAACAATAAACAACCGAATTCTTACCAAAATTTGTCTCATTTCCTATATAGAAGGAATAAAAAGTTACAAACCAAAGTGATTGTTTTCCTGCATTTAGTGGCAAAATCTATCATTCCTGTCAATTTAAGTATTGAATAATCACTTGAAAAATGTTTCAGTGAGATTTGCTCCATTGCTCTGCTTAACCTCTGATAAAATTCACATGCTTAAAAAAAACGAGGTGGGGCATTACTATCGCATTCTAACAGAAATGACAGAGTTTCATCTGTTTTATAAATTTAAAAAATGAATAACCATAAAGATGTGTAAAAAATTTAAATAGCCTCTTTAAGAATAGAGAAACAATTGTGTGCAATGTAGGTTGATGATGATAATAACAATGATGGTGATGATCATGATGATTTTCACTAGGAGTAAACTAAATATTTATAAATAATTTATTTCAACGAAACAGGCAAGTGCATGACTCATTAATGTTCTGAAAATAACTGCTTTGCTTTGGCAAGAATGCACCTGATCATCTTGTATTACATACCTTTAATGGGAATGACTAAGTGAGACACTGATGAAGTAGGCATAGCAGCGCCTAGATTTTCTGCATCGTATAAGAAAAGCACATCTTCCTTCCCCTGTCCTTACTACTTTCTGTAGAGCAGGGGTGTCAAATGCAAGGCCCGCAGGCCGGATCCAGCCCATGGGGTGCTTAGATCTGGCCCGTGGGACTGCCCTGAAAACAGCAAAAGACCAGCCTGTGGTGCCAACAGTTTCATTATGTACCTATCCAGGCTACCCCTGTGTAGCCCTCCATTACTTTGAAAGGCTGGATGTCCTTGCACCATTTTCCCAGTCCCTGTTTCCTACCTTGCCCCAACAACTGTAGAATCATCTCAGAGCAGAAATGAGAATACTTCTTCTTGTGCTGCGGGAGTCCCCAACCTTCAAGGCTCCCTAATCTTTCCTATCTGACCCACCATCATTAAAACAAATGCCCACCAACAAACAACAACAAAACACCCCTTTTTCTGAAAGGATATTTATTGGGCATTGGGCAATGTCATAATTTAATGAGTGCAAAATAAAAGGAGTGCAGAGAAGAGCAACCAAGATGATTAGGGGGCTGGAGGCTAAAACATATGAAGAATGGATGCAGGAACTGAGCATGTCTAGTCTGGTGAAAAGAAGGATTATCAGTGATATCCCAATATTTGAGGGGCTGCCACAAAGAAGTGAAGGTCAACCTATTCTCCAAAATACCTGAAGGCAAAAAAGAAGCAATAGATGGAAATGAATGAAGAAGAGAACCAACCTAGAACTAAGGCAAAATTTCCTGGCAGAACAATTAATCAGTGGAACAACTTGCCTCAAGGAGTTGTGGGTGCTCCAACACTGAAGGTTTTTAGGAAGAAATGGGACAGTCTCTTGATGCTACTATCTTATTCTACTGCATCAAAAGGTGTCAGAAATCAACGCCTTTTCTTTCTTTTCCCCTTCTTTTTTTCTACACTTTTCCCTTCTCCTTTCCCTCCTCTATTTTTCCTATTATTTGTTTTTGTATTTTTATATTTTATATCATCAACTAAAAAAAGGACAACTCAAAAAAAGAAGAAGAAGAAACTGGACAGTCATTTGTCTGAAATAGTATAGGTAGTATATTGTGTTTGGATTATAGTATAATCCAAACACAATAAATAACATTTAAATGTTTGGTATTTATTGCTAGTAACAAAAAAAAAATCACCAAATCACTCTGTCTAAACATTTAAAATAGCTTCTTCAGCTTGCACAAATGTAATCATTGATCTACTTAACAATTAGTGGCTATTAACTAGTAGAAACATCCATCCTCCTTGGATTAAATCTTGATAAAACCACCTGGCAATTAGAAAGCAGCCAACAGAAGAATAATTCTAAAGACTAAGTTCAAGATAAAAACTACACAAAATACTTTCAGGAATCCAGAAAAAATGAGGGTAGGTCAATCTACATTCATTGCCTGGGTCTGCAATGTAATCTGTGCATGCCTCATTCAGGGCAAGCAACATGATGTCTCTGAGATATCTGGCTTGAACTTCTATCAACAACCATAAGCAAAGGGTAAATGTGGATGCACTCGTATAAATCATCTGAAGAACATTAGATTGCCTACATCTTACCATAATCCTTTTACCATGCCACTCCCCTACGAACTCCATTACCAACTTCACTACTCTTGTTCATTTAAAAAAAAAACCTTATTTTTCAGAGTATAAGATGCACCTAGCTTTTGGGGAAGAAAATAATAATAAGAAATCTACCTCTGCCTCCCAGCAATCATCCAGTGTTCATCTGGACTGTTCGCCATGGCCCATTCACCACCGCCGCCTGTTTACCGCTACTCGTTCGCCGTCACCCATTTGCAGCCACCTGTTCTAGAACAGCTGATCAGCACCACACCAAAACCCTTCCCTCCCAAAATATTCACTGTATAAAATGCACAGACATTTCTACCCATTTTTTTGGGGAGGGGGGGGAGAAATGCATCTTATACTCTGAAAAATATGGTATATGTGCTTTAAAGTAATGGAGATATATTGGTGCATGGATTCCATTTCGATGCTGTAGCCAGCAGGCAGAAAGGAATCCTAGGCAACCCCAAGAATTGCCTTGGGAAAGAGTAGGACTAAGCTGGTTGAAATGATATTATTTGAGAAACTAGCATGGACACAATGTACAATTTCCTTTCAGTTGAGAAAGAAAAGTGTGTACAGTTATGCATATTCTTATATCTTGGGAGATCCAGACAGGGCATAATGCAATACGCAGCGCTTCTCCAAGGTGATCAAAATATCTGCTGAGTGTCAAACTGCAGATGAGCAGAAAATGTTAATAGTGGCAGCAAGAAAAACTTGGGTTCAAATCTAGCTCAGCCTGGAATCTTGGAGGATGAAATTGCAGAATAGGAACAGCGCTGACATTCAGCTTCTTTATGAATGTATCTGATAACTCCCAAGTGATGCCCTGAGGTTTGAGCACTACATTTATAAACAGAACAGAGTATTTTTTTGGGGGGTGGATGCACCAGCTGGCTTGCTGCTAAAACATTTTTAAAAAGGAGCATCTGATGGCATCAACAGATCTCAGATACCACTTCATTTGGGTTCACACAAAGGCATCCAGAAAGCAATCTGGGCCACTAAGCCATCCCTCTTGAGCTCATGAGGTTAAAAGACAGCTATGTATACAGTAAAATAGAGAGTAAACAGAATATATCAATGGTGGGTAGAAAATTGGGCTGGGATCTCTTTTATTCCCCAAGAAATAAACCATCAATTTGGGATTGGTTCTCTCCTTCAAACTGAGCATCCTGGAAGTCCTGCGAATGTGTTCATTGAATTGCTGTGGCATTTTCAGTGTCTGGTCTTTATCCATATGTATCATGGACAAATAGATTGCCCATGGTGGTGCTGTCTATAGTACAAAAACCTATCTTCGCTTTCCACAGAGCTGTTCTATGGTTTGACTTTTTCACCATTACCTTTGTGCACTATAGATGGGGGGAAGGAAAAGAAGGAACAAATATCATGAGACATTTGTTTGGAAACTAAATATAACCTATTCTGAGCTGCTCAGATGAAGAATGGCGGAACACGTATAACTAATAAAAAGAACCTGAGTTGGCAGGTGGCCCTACAGTAATCAATTTTATCACCTCCAGAGCACCAGGTCTGGCCTTCAAACTTTCATATATTAAGTACAAGGTGTAAGGATCCTCAGTGTCAAATTTCAGCATTTGTTACAGAGGTAAGAAAGAAAGTGTTTGATAGGTGACATAAGATCATCACCAAAGTGGAATCTTAATAACAAGTATCTCCTTCAGCTGGGAGGAAGAGATTATAGTAACTTCTCCCATCCTCCGAAGAAAATACTAGAAGTAAAATCATTCCATGGCAATTAACCTCCGAAGAAAGTCAGCTTCATTGCAAATACAATGACCTCATGATACAGAATATTGAGTTAATTGAAATCTCGTTAGCTCTAATCATTCTGCAGTTCAAAATCTTATGGCAGCATTAGAAACAGATGCAACGTAGTCTATCTACAATTTCTTTATTTATATATTACACATACATTTTACACATTCTCAGTAGGAAAACTGGTGGTGCCTTCTCTATGTAGTTTGTGATGCTATTAGTAATCATTGTTGAAAAAAAAAACCAAAGCAGATATTTACAAGGGCAGAAGGGATCTTTGCTCACCTTTAAAAGCTTTTCAGTGAACTGAGTAATAAACAGGGGCCGGGAGGGGAGACAGAGAAATCAGATCTATTCTTGATATTAAAAATCAACATGTGAAAATGAAAAGAGCTGATTCTGTCAAATATTCTGTGATTGCAAGTTTCCCACAAGATGTAAGAAAAATAGCTGAGATGGCTATTTGTATTCCCTTTTTGCCTAGGGTTTGTTTCTGCTTTTATATTTACTGTTAATATGATTTTTACATATATATGTATATATATATTTTTTTTTCTTAAGTTTTCGCAGGTACTTACATGTATGGCATTCAGCTTTGTTCGGGTATTTTCCCACATCATAGTAGTGGTGCTTTTAAAGTTGTAGCAATGTTTCAGCAGAATCTCATCTGCCATCATCAGGCTTCTGTATAGTGTTCGTCTGTGAGTTAGACTTTTACAGTGGTTTCAGATTTAAATTTGGGGCAGCCTATTGCTGTGACAGAATGGTTTTTTCTTCATCCTGATTGGTTGAGAGTCTTGGTCTGTGTTTATTGGTCTTGGAGTTTGCTGTGTTCTGCTTCTAATATCTTCTGTCTGTTTTTTTGGCTCTTTTTGTATTTTGATTGGCTGGCAACATTGTGTTACTTTATTGGAGGCCTTTAGTGCAGCTTGGCTTCGGGTAAATGGATGGCTATCATTAGTTAGGAAGCTGGGTTTCATCTGGGTGCCTGGTTGGGGTGTGTTTGAGCTGGAGGTATCAGGGGGGATCTGTTTGTGCCCAGGTGTTTGTCTGGCTTGTGGTGTGGAGATTTTTTTGTTTGTGAGTGCAGGCTTCCAAATGATTGACTACTAGCAAAAACACAAATATACATACATGTACTACTTTGTGTAGTGTATTTAAATAGAGATTTCTAGGGCGATGTTCCTATTGGTTAACAGAAGCAACGATACAATTGGTTAGTAACTTTAGTACCTGATTGGCCGCCAATAGCGGCGGGAAGTTTAACTAAATGTCATTGGTTGCGAGCCATGGAGCAACCGCTATAAAAAGAGCTGCTGCGGTTCGACTGCAGTTGAAGTTACTGTTATTATTAAAGAGCTGAATTCAACTCTGGTCTGTGAGTCTCTTTACTGGCGACAGAACACTTTGTATGTGTGTTTGTGGGTGGGGGGGAGAGAAAATTTCAGTATTTTCGATGAGCTACTACGGCTGACAATAGCACTTGGTAACTTTTAGTCCGATGACTCACACTTTCTCAATACTTCAGTAGGTTTTCAGAATGAGATTTGTTACAGACTGTTAACTTGTGTAGAGAGCTTGACTGATACACCTTGCACCAATTATTAAAAACAAAGTAAAGATGACAGGGAGAAATGAAAATACTGTTCCGCTTGTGGCTGGCTGAAGTAGCTCTGTCACGAGAGAGGGATTCTTGTAATTATAATCATTTAACCACAATTTGAGAGCCTTGTGAGGAATTCTGGTTTACATTTTAAAATACCTTAGGACTGGGGTGAAAATCCCTTTAGTAACAAATTTTATTTTGGGGGACTAAAAACCATGCAGTGTGTGATCCCACAGCCTTTGTAGTAGGGCTGTGTTTGAGGAACATTCTTTTACATGAAAGGCCTACAATGTCCATATGCTTCCCATTCCCAAATGGAAAAATATTAGGCCACCATTTTCAGGAAAGCCCTAAGAGCTTCCAAAAGGGAACCTAGGATTCAAATGCAGGCCAAAGAACAAGGACGACCAGATTTAAGAACAGTTTTTATCCAAGTGCAGTTTTGAGTTTGAATGCAGGGTC
Source organism: Hydrophis major (assembly GCA_033807585.1). Lineage (NCBI taxonomy): Eukaryota > Metazoa > Chordata > Lepidosauria > Squamata > Elapidae > Hydrophis > Hydrophis major. The sequence goes on from CM066328.1 coordinate 182,465,636, forward strand.
ATAAGATTTATGTGGAAGTGAATGGCTGAGAGTAATGGGCTTTTACATTTTTAAATTGCATAGAGATTATTGTATGGTCGGTTGTGTTTAGTTTTAATTTATTTATTTTTTTCTTTTAGTGGTGTTTGTCCAGTTTTACTTGTGGAGAGCACCTCATTTCGTTGCATCCGCTTGCTCTATGGAAAATGCAAACTCGTGTCCTACTATATTGGTAATGATAGGCATCCAACACTAGGGTTTTTTTTCAACTTAATAACAGCAGATAATTTAATAACTTAAAAACCAACTTCTACCAGATGAAAGGGCTGGTGCCCTGAAAGGACTGGCCTTTTTATTGCAAACTGTCAATATACTTATTAAATTACAAATTGTTTGAGAGCCGTATGGTAGTCAGCAGTATACCAAATCTAGGGAAAGAAGCAAGCTAGCTAACAGGCTATACTGCAAAAATCTAGATGACCACTGGAAAGCAGTAAAAATGTTTTGTTGCCATCCAGATTTTGCTTCCTGATTTTGAAAGGCCATAGAGAAACAAGTTGTTGGAGAAAGAAAAATGCCAGTATGACTTTCTGCCTCAAATGCCAACATGACTTGGCTGGATTTACAAACACTTCACTTCCAGGACACTTTTCTGCTTCAGGCAACAGAATGCCCTGGACAATCCCCAACTAAAATTCATCACATGGAGTCAAATGACACTATAGAATAATACCCTATAGCCAACCGCCTGTTCGTTCACCCAGCCTAGCATTGCTCAATGCCACTTACTTTCCAAGGGTCAATTTCTTAAATCTTCAGATACAGCTGAAAGAAACTTCCAAGTGAAGCCCTGGTTTCAGCCAGAACAGATAATATCAAGATGGTTTCAGCCAGAACAGATAATATCAAGATGGTTACAGCCAGAACAGATAATACCAAGATGGCTACAGCCAGAACAGATAATATCAAGATGGTTTCGGCCAGAACAGATAATATCAAGCAAGTTGGACCAAAGTTTTGGGTCAGTAAGATTCAGCAACTTCTTCAGTCTTTATTTACTCTTTTCATCATAAAGTTTTAAGCTATCGTGTCTAATATCTATTGACAAAAACATATTAATGACTTACCTCGCTGGGTGATAGCAAGGCTGCATCAGATGAACATTTCACTGAGGGTTATAGAAAATGGCAACAACAATACACCTTTTTAGCTAGTGCATAAATTAAGTTATCCACCTTTAAAATGATGGGTTGAGAAATCTATTTTATTTTTTTTTTTGTAAATTTTATTTGAGTTTTCACAAAGAGAAAAAAAATACAAATAAAACATCTTTTTTGAAAGTAGCGTAATCCCGGGTTACATTTCTTCGTACAGACACAAATTCAATTCCATGCTCATTTTTATATTCTATTCCATATCTTATTACTATTTTACATTTTCTACATAGCTTCTCCCCTCTTTTAATTTTCTCAATTTTATTTTAATTATCTCATCTCAATTCAAATCATTGTATTTATATTTTTTGTCTGTCCTGTTTCAATTATCTATTATCTTTTCTCATTAAACAAAATTTCTCCTGTAGTTACTGATTGGAGTATGACGCCTTTATATCTTTTCCCTAAAGTTGTAACATTCAATATAATATATAACTTCCATTCGGATTCTGCTTGGTACATTCTTAAAATACACACTGTATTCTTAAAAAAAAATTATAACTGTATATAATTAAAACAACTTTCCATTCCAATTCAATTCTATCATTAATATTAATATTCATTAAAGTCATAACAGCTTTAACATTACTTTTCAATTAAATATCATAATTCTATGGGAACAATTATAAGCTTTCCATAGTTAATTCCCCCCCCTTCACTTATATTTTATAAAACATTAATTAATTAAAATGTTCCTGTTCCTTCCTAATTCAATTTTCTCATTTATTTTATTTCACTTATTTTATTCACAAACATTTCACTAAGTTACACTAACTATTTTATCCCTCATTTTAATAATACGTTGTTTCCAATTTTCTAAAGTTATTTCTATTACTAATATAACAAGACAATCTTATGTACCTTTACAGAATCCCTTTTTCAGTTAGATTTTCACCCATTATCTCTAAATAGGTCCTGTTTCTCTATATCTTGCTCCGGTCCTTTGTAACTTCTTTTCCTTTCCTTCTTCCCTCTCTTCTTCTCTCTCCCGTTTTTACCCCCTTGTCTCTCTACCTTTATTTCTCTCTTCTGTATTTCCCTCTTCTGTTGCTTTCCAGTATTATACTTATTTTTCGAATTATTTTTCTTTTCTTTGGTTGTTTTTTTAAGTCTTAAATTCTCCATTCTTTCCCCCCCCTTTCCTTTTTCTTCCCCACATAACATTGCTTGTTCATTAAAGATGGCTTCTTCTTTGTCCCAGTCTTCTTGTTTTGCAGACATTTCTTGTTGTTTCTCATAGTTCCAAATCTCCATTTCTAAGAATTGAAAAACGAAGCCAAAAGAACCCTTCCCTTCTTGTGCATCTTCTTTGTACTTTTTAAGTTCCATTTTCAATTCATCCAGAAGTGGTGCCATTGTATAAATTTTTAAACAACCACCTGATTGATTTTAGTCATTCAAATATAACCAAGAATCCAAAGATCACCAAATAATCCAAATACACGCAAGTTGTTTCTTTTTTGCTCCCTTTTTTTTCACTTTCTCTTCCTGGGGTTACAATTTAGTTGCAAAGGTTCAGTTAAAATGTATCTTTTAGAAGTCTTGTTGAAGTTTTACTGTAGATTCTTTTTAATTCCAGGCAGTCTCCTCCCTCTTCCAGATCCTGCCCTTATTCCTTTTCTCTCCTTTCCTGCTTATGAAAAAGAAAAATTTTAATGTCCAGAAATCTTTATTATCCCTTTGGCATTTTGTTTTATTTTCAGCTTAATTGCCTATTGATGTCAAAATGGATTTTTCCGATTTTTTATTTAAATCTCTTAGTTGTCAGTATAGGGAAGGAGAGAGAAGGAGAAAAAAAAGCCAAACCTTTCCCTTTTCACTTTCCTTTGCTACTTCCGACTCTTCTTTGGGAGCGATGTTCCCAAATTTTTTGTAAGTTTAAATTCCAGGGTACCTTAGTTGTTGCTTTTACAATTTAACCCGGTCAGCCAAAACTTTCACTTATCTTCCTCCTGCACATCATTTTCCGGTTAAGTTCTTCTTTGAGGTGGCCATTTTTGACCACCACTGCAACTGCCTTCGGGAAAGGGAGTAATGGCTAGCCGAGGAGGAGAGATGCGGCTCTCCTAGACCCTGCTGGTGGTCTCCCCCCTCTTCACCACCTCTACAGGGTGGCTTAGCCCCAAAACCATCCGGCTTGGGACGCTCCAGCAGCGAGCCCAGACCAAAACCGCGCACGATCACAGATTTCTGTCTGTCGCCGAAGCCCTTCAAACCAGAAGTTCCAGACCAGAGTTGGGAAATCTATTGATTGATCTGTTCAACACTAGTTCATAAGTTCAACACTGATATTCATCAATCAGTCAGGAGTAATGCTATTGCTCTCTGGAGTAACAAAATAAACTCTTTGGAGTCATGATTCCCAGTTGTCATTTTAACGGTGTCGACTTCCTGCCCTTGGACTTCTCTGAACATTTCTCCACCAACATGGTAGCAGGACACAAATTCACCCTCCTGTCAATAATCCATCTTCATGGAACCTACTTGTTCTTAGATGTTTCCTAGTTTGAGAGCCTTGTTGTATACCCATTACACAAAAAGAATCAACAGACCACAATATCCCTCAATTGAATATGCCATATCATCCTCAATCCTTCTACAATTATAGCTTTTATGTCAAAGCTTTACAGCTTTATCACCTCAAGCAATATTTTACAGCTGTCAAGAGTGATTTATGCAATAATGATTTCAATGGCAAAATGAAGTCCTCAAAGGAAGTGCTGTCACATATTTCCATGGCAAATAACTTTATTAAAACAAAAATATTGATGTGCTATGTAAATACTATTTTACCTCCATCTGATACCTAATCGGATCAGTCCTTAAAAATAAAAGTTTGCATAAAGGATGTTATGAAGCTTATGTGGGGGAAAATGCATGAATAGTACTAGTTATTATTCAGAATTTAAATACTTCCTGGCTTAGCAATTTTGGAGAACATTTTATTTTGATGCAATTGGGCATAAGATTCACATATGTTGCTACACTGTAACCTTTCCTGTGTGTTGAATAGGATAGTATCAGAATCAAAAAGAATGTAGACTCTTTGCTTTTAGGCCAGAGTAATCCCATTGCAATGTATCTCCAGGAAGTTTTTGCTTCTTTCTGACTATTTTATAATAAGCCACCAAGTAATAGCTTGTGTGGCATAAGGTTCAAAATTGTAGCCAAATGACTCTATTAGATAAACAGAACTAGGAACGGAATGCAGCTTAAGCACAAGGCTATAATGGAAGTAGCGATAACAATTACATGCATAATTCTATACAGTAATTTTTCAAGACCATGGAAGTGTTGCTGTGCTTAGCTTTCCAGGAAGGTAATGAATCCAGGAACATTTCAGGATTGCTGTGCAAGAAAACCAAGATTAATTACTGTGACAATGGTTTTTTAACCTGCAATTGTATCTCTCAGGACTGAACTACAGATGGATCTCCAGATATTGTAAAATTCCAGCTTTCAACTTCTCTAACCAATATGGACAATTACAAGGGACTTGAAGACATTGTGGTACTCTATTTCTACTACACTTCGTCTATTTAGTGCAAAGGAACTTCTTCTCACTGGATGTAAGCAGATATGCTTATTGTTGTTATGACTCTGTCTCTATCCTAAGAACAGAGAAATTAAGTAACATCTCATTTTCAGGGACAAATAAACTGAAACGCATTTGCTTTAATCCAATGAATTCATAATCAACTGCAAGGAAAGGTATGTGCAGGTATATATATAATCACAAAAGTGTGATTACAACCTTTGAAGGTTCTGCACACAACTTCTAATACATTTTAAAGGTCAATGAGCAGCGCCTGCAAAGCCCAAGCCTTCCCTTTTAATTTCCACATCAGTATTTCTTTTAACCACTTCCATTCCAGATGCTCATAGTTACTCTGAATTCCTCCTGCAGTTTGTATCTGAAGACTAGAACTTCCTTATCCAACATATCCACTCAATTTACTACTAATGCAACAGGTTTGCCACATCCGTTTTTTTACAAACTTCCCATTAACTGGAAATCTGTCAGTTTTGTCATTTCCATGGTTAGTGGCTGGGATTCACACAACACATGGGCCCATAAAAGTCTAATTTAGATTGAAGCTATCTAAGCTTTGTATTCCATTTAGATGTAGAAAGACTGATAGGTAGTCCTTCACTAATGACTATAACCGAGCTTGAATTAAGGTTATAAGTCATGATGGTCATTAAGCAGGTCATCACATATCTGCATCCAAGTTTACAACCTTTTCCATGGCAGTCATGAAATGAATCACCATGGTCATTAAGCCAACACCAAGGTTGTTAAAAAACCATACCATAGTCATTAGGCGTATCCATTGTCTACAGTATTTTTTTTTTGCCAGAAACCAGAAGCAAACATTGGTTTCTGATAAAAAAAAACCCCAACCCATTGTAAATCATGTGACATCACTGCAGAATGCTTCAATCAGCTTTAATTGCAGCCCAATAGCCACTTAGACTTATATACCACTTCATAGTGCTTTACAGTCATATTGTTCCCAACAATCTGGGTCCTCATTTTATCCACCTCAGAAGGATAAAAGGCGAGTCAACCTTGATCCAGTTAGGATCAAACTCCTGGCAGTTAGCAGAATTAGCCTGCAATACCGCATTCTAACCAGTGCGCCACCACAGCTACAATCATGTGACTGGGGGAGGCATAAAAAACTTTAAATGCAGGTCATAAATAGCCACAGGGAACTCTGTTGTAACTTCATCATAAATTGAGGACTACCTGATGTGATAGACCATAATGCAGGGTCACAGGAGGGAGGGGCTCTTTTCCAAAAGGTAAAGAGACAACATAGCTTGGAATCCTTTGTGCAGGAAAAGGACAAAGGCAGACATCTCCCTCCAGCAATCCAATGTGTATGTCTAATAATTATGCAGGTACATCTGCCCAGATTTCTGTCTGTGGCTGAACAATAATAAACCACTCTGAAGTAACCCCTCATGTTATCCTCAGTTCCTTGGGCCTGACACCCTATATGAAAAGCTAGAATTCTTTAGAAACATTAAAAAGACAAATAATTCATGTTGCACAACAAGAATTCACTGGTGTGCCTTCCCCCATTCAATCACGAAGCTTCCCAAATAATCTTGTGCCAATCATAAAAATAGTAGATCTATCTGGTTTACCAGAGTTACTAGGTTGCAAAAAGCCAGATAATTGCTAGAAGGCAGCAAAATGTATGGTTTTCTGCATCTCTTCACCATAAGCACATAATGATATGTATGTTTAAAACCCAGTGTTTCTTCAGGAAATCCTGAAAATTGCAATATGGTGACAGTGCTAGGAATCTCTGTGAGAGACCTACGTTGTCTGTTACCAAAACAACTAATAATATACTAATCTGAAGCTGAAGTTCTGAACAGATGGCCTATTTCTGAATACAGTGGAAGACATAAAATTGTGTGATTCTCTTCTGCTTAGACAAGGCCAACATCTTAATCTTTGTTCTATCAAATCCAGCAAGATTGGTAGTTGCAGCTTCTTGATCCTGGGCCAACCCTTTTGTGAATACATGTAAGACTGATCTGTATACCAAGAAAGAGGGGCTTGCATTATGGTGCATTATGTCTAGTTACTTTTGACTTCTCCCATCTGTGAAAGCTGCAGCAGGAGAGTTACTGAGAAAATAACTACTAGGGTCCTAAAAGAAGGGCACCACAGAAGTTTGTCAAAATAAATTAACAACATTTTTGCTTGTTTTGTTTCTAGGAATTACATTTATCAGTGAATGGAATCCTTCAGCAACGCCTGTACACCAATGTCACCACAACCATTGAAGAGATACAGGAGTCACAGCTTCTTTAAAGTTCAATTGTCATTTTATGATCCCTTTCATTGTCACAATTCTCAAATTAATCTAAACAGCACACAGGTGGGTCTCTGAAGCTTAATTAAAGCTCATGATTTGAATATATTACAAATTTGCATTTGTCCTTCAAGCAGATATACAGCACAAACGGCAATAGAAGAACAACAACATGGTTATGTATTACTGCAACTGAGTAATCAGAAACTAAAATAAATGAAGCCCTGAGAAATAATTAGTATTGTTACTTCCTTACCTGGATACATTTAGAGAAATAAATATACATCTTAAGTTCATAAGCAAATACATATTATACTATTCCTACTTAAAGTAATGATTCATTGTGCAAATCTAAATCAGTTAAACCCTGCTGGTTAATGACCACAATAAAGTTATTTCAATTTGAAATCAGTTAAACCTTAAAAAAATATTTGATTTAACCTCTTTGAAACAGGTAATTTTTTTAAAAAAAATCCCCCAAGTTATTACTCAGTATACAAAACAATATATTCAGATTATCATTTAAACATAAGTATACTGTATAGCAGCAAGTATCTTATTCTATCAAATCAAATTCACAATTTATTTTAAATATATCACCACATAAGGCTTTTTTTAAATTGCATGATGTGAAGCAGCAATTAGTACAGATCAATACAGTCCACAGTGGAAAATACTTATTAGTCCTTCATTTGTTTACATATGTATGCAAGGGATAAAAGTTGCAGAATGACAGTCACATTTTGCATATAATGTGATTGGATTTTTAATATCAATCCAGTATTTAAAATCTAATTCAACAATTGGGCACAATCTTCACAGTTCTCATATTCCAATAGCCCTGTGCAATGCTTTGGATTTAATTCCAAAAAGATGCTTTGGGCCACACAGGGGCATGAATGAGATGGAGCACCCATCTCAAGTTCTGTTTCTGGGAATAGTAGTAGAGCACATTGTTGGAATAAAATCCAGTGTACTAAATTGCCCAAATTTTCAAGAACATTCACTGTTGAATTTATAATGAGGAAATGTGGGGAAAGCTATCTTTATACCTTATACAATTACACATGCATATATCCAAAACCATATTATTCTGAAATACATATAATGCTGTATTTCGACACTGCTTTGAGACAATTCCTTTGCAATCTTAACTGTAATAGAGAATGTAGAAAATAGAGAGAATGCTGACAATTTCCAAGAATGAGCCCAGTGAAAAGTAATAAATATATAAGGAAGGAAGAGATATGAAATAATCATTCACTGGAAATAGTAAAATATGCATATTTAGCATGCACTCTACTTGAGTTTTAAACTTGAAAACAATCACAATCACACACACACAATTTGCCCAGAAATAGAATCCTTTCCTCCTTCCTTCCTGTCATATACTAAATTGAAAACTTAAGCCATAAACAAGATCTCTTTGGAAACCCGGACATGAAGAGACTCATTCACATCACTTCAGCAATTCAGTAATTTACCCAATATGCAAACAGAAACCTGCACACACACACCAATCCAGAGCTGTGTTTAAATGAAAGGAAAGTGGATTGCTGGTGTGGAAGGTGTTCCTCTAATGCTGTGTTTCTCAACCTTGACAACTTGAAGATGCGTTGTCTTCACTTCCAGGAACACCACAGCCAGCCAGCCTCTTCAAGTTGCGAAGGCTGAGAAATGCTGCCATAATCTGTAGCTCAGGATAACAGTCCCCTATCTTAATGTCCTAGAACGGGTGGACTGGCATTCTTTTGATACATCAATAAAAGACACATTCAAGATGTCTGGGGGGGGGGGGAAGCACCCCACGTTTGATAGGCGTTCAAGAGCCAATGAGCATCTCAACCATAATGGGAAGCTGAACTTTCCAAAACTTCTTTTGAAAGAAATGCAAAAAAAAAAAAAAAAAATGGAAACTACTTTACCATCTTTATGATAATAGGTAACGTCCACTTTTCTCTCCTCGGATCCAAGCAACGCCTGGGCAATTTGGGCAATGTGGTGCCTTTTGGTTTCTGGTCCATGAAGGAAGTCACAGGTGCACGGTTTTTGCATGACATCTGGCCGGGAGAACCCCGTCATCTCGCAAAAGCCATCATTGCAGTAGATGATCGCGCAATTCTGTACTCTGGCATTAGCAATGATGAATTTTTTATCTGCAATAAAACAAGGGGTTTTTCAAGACTCTTGTGATACCTCAAAAGCCTCAGGTATCTGTCTAGAGAAGGGCTGTTCCTGCATTGAATTTCTACATATGTTGAGCTTTAGTAGAGGCCTTAATACCACTCGGGTGTACCAAAGCTCTTTAAAAGTGACTCAGTGGAACACAGGCGAATTAAAACTCAAAATCAACAGACTTCGTGGGAGAGGGAAATCCATTCTGGGAAGCTGCTTGCAAAACTTAGCCTGAGTGAAAAGCGTAATACTGGCTTACTGTTCTATTGAAAAGAAAGCTTTTTGTCTTTGTGCTGAGAACTGCTTGTCCAAGCTATTGAAAGAAGCTTCATTTCTGAGGGCCTGAATTCTAATGAAAGCTTTGTGGACTGGGGAAAAAAACAGAGAAAAGTTAAGATAATATCATTGGGCTTGCAAACAATTCTGCAAATATATTTAATAGATTATAAAACATGCTTTTCCACCACCACGGTAGATGTTAGTTTTGCTAAATATTTGAAGAACCCTATTCAAATGAAAAGGGTTAACACATATCCTGCCTATAAAAAGGTTCTCAAAAACAAGAATCTATTCATTAAAAGATGACTTATATTTGTGGGACTGTTGGGCATCTAGCCCCAAATCTCTCCAGGGCATACATATGACTTGAGCTCATCCAAAGGACACTGCAGCATTATAGTCCTTAACGTAACAGAAGTGGGGAAGGATGAGATAGTATAGCAAAATCAAGCTGCCTTTATTAAGACTATGGTGAAATGAAATGAAAATGCAGTGTTATACTCTAATTCCCCCTTGTTTCTTTCTTTCTTTTTTACTCCTACCTAATTTGGGAAATCCAACTCCTGGCACTTTTCTAATCCTTTGTCTAAATATGTAGCCCATCTATTTTCTAAGGTCTTTAACATGGTCTTTTCCATCACTTACTACTTGGTTGCTTTAACAGAAGATGCCATAGCTAGAGAACCTTTGCGGCAACCTAGGTTTTTTTAAATTTGGCACAGGAACGCCTTTTTATATTTGCCCTATCTGAGGTGCTAAAAAGAGAGAAACCTGAGAGCAGAGGTTAATCTAGGGCACTGTCCAGTGAGAAGGAAAACAATTTGGGGGGAAGGGGGCTACCTGAGGCACTCCAGCACTCTTTTGCAAGAGCAGGTTGATTTTAACGCTCTTGATCTCCCTGTAAAATAATCCTCTAACTACAGCTGTGGGATTCTTGTTTTCACAAAATCCAAGTGAAAGAATTTAATTGTACAACACATCTAATCCTGACTGTATAAAGCAAGATACTTTGACTGGGCCAATTTTCATTCTCATATGCAACAGAATTGCATAAACATATGGTTTTAGGTGATTATTAGGAGCGTAGGAGGAAGCAACTTATAGCCTCAATTATTAATTTACAGCTTAAATATATTAATGTACTCCAATGGAGCATTTTACTTGAATGTTTTACTCACCTGTGTATTCTCTCTACAGAATCTGCACTGCCTGCTCGTTTTTGCTGAGCCTGTTGTTTTCAATGACAGGCACAACCTTGAAGCCACATCTGTCACAACATTAAGGATCAAGGCACAAGATATTTGCCTCACTTCTTTTCCAAGCTTCATCAGAGCTATCCCATGGCAGAAGTGCACATGAGCTATCCAAAGGCTAAAACATATTTACACTTGAAGACACAGCGAGAAGTCTGCAAGGCATCTGCGCATCTGTTTTGATTTCTCTCAATCCTCATTCACATATTTTGTGAAATATTTCTCATGCATGTCCTCTTCCAAAGAAAAGACCTGATTACTGACAAGTTCTCTTTGCAGCAGCCATAACTTAGTATGTCGCTCAATGGCCTCGTGATGTACTTCCTTACGGAGAGATAATTAAGTCCAGTAACTTCAGTTGCTACCTTTCATCTAGAAAAGTTGCACTATCTGACTTTTACAGGGTAGGAATCTGTCACCTTGATATCCATAGCGTCCATTATAGAATTGTTAGCAATCTATCTATATTCTTCCTAGGCTAGTTTCGATGTATCTAGAATTTATTATCTTGTTGCATTCCAATGAGATACTTTTCCATTTTCCTGTTTTTAGGGAATTGAGACAGACTAGGTGACCACATAATTGCAAGATTGAAATTGTAATCCTATACACACTTATCTAAAAGAAAGTCCTTATGATTACAGAAACATTTACAGCATTGCATTTAATCCAGCTTGCAACTCTATTTTGAGAGATGCTTAAAATGAAAGCTCATGCAAGCCACCATACTTCACGCTCATTGTTAGACAACTTTCCAAAGGGATTTGTCATTTATTGCAGTTTTACAACAATTTTAATGTTTCATTATGACAGCTCACAAAAGGTTTTATTTACTAAAGTAAAATTTTTGTGTCTTTGCAATCCCTCAGGGCTTTTGATGCCTTAAGTATTAACCATCAGATCTGTCAGACTACAGCTTCCCCAGAAAAATTCTAAATCATCCTAGTCAGCCGTGCAGCTTAGAAAGGGCCTGCAAGAAACTTTTTTTCCCCCTCACAAAGTCAGGTCAAATAAATATCTTTCAGGCAACAAAAAGGTCAAGGTTTCAACTTCCAGGCAGAAAACAGCAGACAACTTTCTGGCTGCCCTTCCAGGAACTTTAGGCCATTTAACACCCTCCCCCGCCCCGCCCCCCGCCCCCCAAGATGGGGAACATACATAAACAGACATTTGCGTTTCGTCTTGGCCCGTTTGTGCCGAGGAAGGAAAAGAGAACAATTTGCCAACCCCACGTCAAGGCGAGCCGAAAGCTACCCCGATCGCCTTCTTGGATAGGGCTCAGCCACGCAGGGATGCCAGGAACAGCTTTTGCCAAGCCCGATCGCTTTAAGTTTAAACTTGTCTTCGGTCCCTTCCCTCCCCACCCCCGCTCACCGACCCGAAACATCCCCAGGGCGCGAACTTACTTTGCCCTTCGAATTTCCGGATGATAGTCCCCAAAAAGGTGTTTTGTGGCGCCACGTGACCTCTGCGAACTGGCATGTTGCACGATCTCCCCCACCTCCGCCGGCGCGATGCCTCCTCCTCGGCTTTGCCGGCTTCGGGTCTGGCTCGCTCCTCTTGCTCGCTCTCGCTTTCCCCTCCTGGGCTACCCTTTGCGAGATTTCATGTCATTTGGGGGGTGGGGGGGGGGAGGAGAACAGGCTCGCTTTCCGATCCTAGTAGCTGCGCCTCCGAGCACAGGCAGCCTCCCGCCCTCCCGGTGCCCGCTCCATGCCCGGGTTCTGCACCGGGGCCAACCTGACCCGCTGGCTTTCACCTTCTCCTTGCTCCCACCCACCCCCGAGAGAGAAAGAGAGAGGGGGGGGAGGAAACAAAAAACGGTGTCCCGAAGCGGCGGAGGCGGGGGGGGGAGGAAGGAGGGAAACCTGGCTGAGGGAATCCGCCCGAGGTGAGGAGCTGGCCGCGCCTCAGCTTCTCCTCCCGCGGAACGCAAGACCTCGCCCAGTTCCTCGCCCCCTCCCCCCCGCCACTCCCGGCGCGAGCGATGGCCGGGCGCCGAGGCGGGAAGGCAAGAGGCGCTGCCGGCTGCTCCGCTAGCGAGAGGGAGTGACGTCCCTCCCGCGCGGTTACGGCAGCTCCGGTTACTCAAGCTTGGCTCGGCGGCAGGTCAGCCCAGCGGTAAATCTTCCCCTCCGCCCAACACCCTCCTCCCGGAACCGGCAGACGGAGCAGCAGCAGCTCCAGCGGCAGCGAGGAGCTACGAGCCTGCCGCGCGCGGCCGCATCCCGAGGACGCCGTCGCCGCTGCCGCTGCCGAGACGAAGCGAAGCCGAGCGAGGAGGGGAGGAGCACAAAGTGACAAACTAACACCGGTCGCTTCGTCGGGGGAGTCGCGGCCAAAGGCCGGGATGGCGGCTGCGGGCAAAAACTGTTCGCGCCTTTTTTTATGTTTATGTTTATTTATTTATTTATTTTCGGGGGTTTTTCCCCTCGCTTTCCCTGCGCTGAGAAGATGAGCCCAGGAAAAATCCAAGGCAGCCGCCCAGCCTTGGCAAAACGGGCGTGCCGCCGGTGAAGTGAATCGAAAAAAGGCCGTCGAGTATATATACATATTCATTCAAATCTCTCTCTCTCTTTCTCTCTCTCCCCCTCCCTCTTTCTCTCTCTTTCTCTCTCTCCCCCCCTCTTTCTCTCTCTCTTTCTCTCCCCCCTCTCTTTCATCTCTCCCCCTCCCTCCCTCCCTCTCTCTCTTTCTCTCTCTCTCCCCCTCTTTCTCTCTCTCTTTCTCTCCCCCCTCTCTTTCATCTCTCCCCCTCCCTCCCTCCCTCTCTCTCTTTCTCTTTCATCTCTCTCTCCCTCCCCCTCCCTCTTTCTCTCTCCCTCCCCCTCCCTCTTTCTCTCTCCCTCTTTCTCTCTCTTTCTCTCCCCCTCTCTTTCTCTTTCTCTCTTTCATCTCTCTCCCTCCCTCCCTCTTTCTCTCTCTCTCTCTCTCTCCCTCCCCCCTTTCTCTTTCTCTCTCCCTTCCTCCCCCTCTCTCTTTCTTTCATCTCTCTCTCCCTCCTTCCCCATCCCTCCCTTTCTCATCTGGATTTTCATCATGAGGCTTAGTTAGCCTCAACCCTATGCAGAGAGGATGCCAACTGACACTCACTCTGTTCAGAGGCAGTTCGGTTCAATGCTCTTTTCCAGCATTGAAGAAGCACAGCTCTTCTTAAGAAGTGGAAATGAGATAACAGATAATCAGAGTTGGAAGGGACCTTGTAGGTCATCTAGTCCAACCCTCCACCCAAGTGGGAGACCCTATACCATTTCTGACAAATGGCAGTCCAATCTCTCCTTGAAAGTCTCAACTGATGGCACTCCCACAACTTCCGAGGGCAAGCTGTTCCATTGGTTGATTGTTCTCACTGTCAGAAAGTTTCTCCTTATTTCCAGGTTAAATCTCTCCTTGTTCAGTTTCCATCCATTATTCCTTGTCTGAACTTCAGGTGCTTTAGAAAATAGTTTGACCCCTTCCTCTCTGTGGCAGCACTTCAAACATTGGAAGACCGCTATCATGTCTCCCCGGTCCTTCTCTTTACTAGACTAGCCAAGCCCAGTTCCTGCAACCGTTCATTGTATGTTTTAGTCTCCAGTCCCCTAATCATCCTGGTTGTTCTTCTCTGTACTTTTTCTAATGTCTCAACAACATGAGGAAAACCTTGACCTGCTGAAGGGTGGGGAGAGGCAGTCATTGGGGAGAGGGAAAGGAGTATAATAATGATGGAGAATAAAAGCTTGACTTTGCCTCCCTGACAGGGCAGAAGGCTAGATCAAGAAGTTCAAAGTATGTTCTGATCTCTCTCTACTAAGGCAGCACTTAGTGAATATCCTGAAATGTAGAACCTTTTGGGCACCTGGGACTGGTTTTTGTAGAAGATGGCTTTCCCATGGACCGGGGTGGTGGTTTCACACACTATCTAAATCCCACAATATACATAGATGAAGCTTTTGCTCACTTGCAGGAGTAGTTCATAACAGGCCATGGACCAGGACTGGTCCAGGGACGGGGGGTTGGGGACCTTTGGTGTAGAAGACACATGGATGATACTACTATGGATAATGGTGAGGTAATTTGAGTGTGAAATTATGGAACTACTGCTCCCAATATCCTTCAGTACAGTCTATGTTGGATGAGGGGATAAAATAAAAATTAGTCTGATTTTACGATCTCACTGTTCTTGGGTTCCCTCTCTTTCTTTGACGCTCTTTTTTCTAAAAGGCATTTTCCTAGCATTAATCTCCCAGTAGAGGAATGTAAAGTGAGTGGAAGGTAAGAAATTGAGGAAGCTTCTGGGAACAAAGAGAAAATAAAGTGGCACAGCAGTGTGTGAAGTTAGTCAATTTAATAGAAAGTATAAAAATGACATGTGATGCAAAAAGCAATTTATTCATTTCCATGCTGCCTTAGTCATCAAAGTATTTCTAAGTATTGCTGAAGTGAAAAAGGCTGTGGATGACAAGAAATGCATGTAAGGGAATAAATGTTGTGAACAACTGAGGATAGGAGAAAGACATATGTACATAGAACATAAAACAGCTGCAAAGTATGTTAAGAAAAATAATAAAATATTAAATCTAAAAGAAAAGATATAGTGATTTTGAGGGAAATTAAAATGGGTTGGAAATAAGTGGAGAAGGCTAAGCAAAGTCTTCTGATGAAGGGGTAAAAAATAGAAATAATGAAAAGAATTGGGTTGAGAATGAAATGAGGGAATGTTTAGGGGGAATGCTAATATTTACATAGGAATGATAGTGATGTGTTGAAAGGTGGAATTGAAATGAATGCTATAAATGTTATTGTCAAACAGAAGAAAAACAGAAAATGAAATTCATATTTCTTCATATTTTTATAGTCACCCATCTCATAGAACATGATTAAAAAAAAACCAAAAGGCTGCAGTATAATTATATAATGATATAATTAGAAAATTTTTGAAACATGGTTATAATTTACTTATGGAGCAGAAGCTTGGTAAGCTGCATATTACGTGAATATTTCATGTGTATTTGATGACTGGATGAAGTCCTTTATTGTTCCGTTACAGAAAGACAAACATAGCAGCAATGAATGCAAAAAGTATACAGGGGTTAGCGTAAGTGTTGGAAATTGTTTGACCAAAATTAAATTGAAAGGGACAAGTGTTGACAATGAGAAAAATTAGGAAGTGCAGTGTGATTTTATAGGTGTTGTTTTAATTTTATTTTATCCCACCTTTATTTTTTATAAATAACTCAAGGTGAGGAACATACCTAATATTTTTTTCCTCCCCCTATTTTCCCCACAAGAACCAGCCTGTGAGGTGAGTTGGACGAAGAGGGTATGACTGACCCAAGGTTACCCAGGTGACTTTCATGCCTAAGTGCAGGCCAAACTGTTATTCTTCGGTAGCTCATTGATTAAGGCAGCCTATAAGCCTAAGCAACTAATCATTCAAAACACTGAGAAATGTAAATATGTTTAAAAGTTTATTGTACTGTACATATGTTGATTTAGGATTACACGAATAGACTGAATTATTGAATTTTTCAAGTAAATTTGAAGCTGAAGGATGATTGTTGAATGTGAAAATAATAATATACAATAGACATAAAATACATGTAGGACATAAATGGATTCCTTAGTGAATAGTTCAACATCGTACAGAGAGTAAGAGACATACAACATCTGTTGTGATATTAGAGATATGTTGGTGAGAGATATGAACGTATGTGCCCACTTCTGACAACTGGGAACTGCATGGACTAGTTCCTGCCGTTTTCTTGGCAAGATTTTTCAGAAGTGGTTTGTCATTGTCTGCTTTCTAGGGCTGAGAGAGAGTGACTGCCCAAAGGTCATCCAGTTGGCTTTGTGCTTAAGGCTAGTTCTAGAACTCCTTTTAGCCTGATGCCTTCATCATTACACCAAAGTAGCTCTATATTTAGAAGTAAATAGAGTTGCTTTTTTGTAAGTACAGTAAAAAAATGATTGTAAGAATTGCAACCGTGCAATTTAAACTGAGACATGAAGTGGGTCCTATCATATTTAATCATAATCATTATTTTTAAAAAACAATTCTAAGTATTTCTGGCCCAGTTGGGATGAAGGATGAAATATTTGTGTTTTGCATATATACTCTTTCATTCCCATGTTGTTATTTTTTTTTATCACAACAGGTTGTACAGTCCTCAATGTGCCATGTTAAAATATGGCATCTAGTGAATTTATGACAGAGACGGAGCTGCTGCTTTGAAGTGGACTTACCATTCCCCTTGCTTTTTAAAAATTATTATTATTCCCAGATGTGAGCTTTATATACAACCTTGTTTTTGAGAGGGAAGAAGAATCTGAAGAGACATTCTCTGAAAATACAAAATAGTTCTATTTTTGCAACTAGCTAGATTCATTTTTAGTGGTAATGAGCAAAAAGTCTATAGAAGAGCCCTGGGAATAGGAATGATTGGAGATTTGGTAACATTCCAGAATAGTGAAAGGATGTTAAGGGAGGAGAGGAGAGGAAAGGAAAGGAAAGATCTATGACTCTCTCTAGATAAAAGCATAGATTCCTAAGCTTCTTTAAATTCAAATCAGCAGGTTGTATATTTCAGCAGATTCTCCTGCTAGTTGAAAGGCATATATATTCAATTGCCCACCTCTGTGTGTGCGTATGTGAGAGTGAGTGAGAAAGAGAGAGATTGAGGAATGAGATCATGAAGCCAGATTCTGTAGATGCATGAATATTTATTAACTGGGTGTTGAGGAAACGTTGACTGGTTGAGACTTGGGAAAGAGACAATAATGCAAAGGTAGAAGAGAGCCCCTAAACAAATGGATATATTTGCACTGCCAAGCCCATTCTCTTTGTTTCATTACCCTTTATTTGGGGACTTTCAGCAGCTATTATTATTATTATTACTAAAAGAAGAGCTTTCACGAGCATAATCAAAAGGGCTCTTTAAAAACAACAAATAGTCCACCTCCAGATAGCAGTAACGTGAAAGGAAATAGATAATATGGGTCGTTGGTGCAAGAGCCCAGCTCCTTCCTTTCATTCTCAGGTATGTGCAGACGCACGCTGCCTCCCTCCAAGGACACCTTTGCCGTTCGTGTCAATCTGGCATAATTTTCTGCTCGTTGCTTTTGCAACCGTTGTCGTTCCTTCGGATTGGAGTCCCGACGCCACGCTGGGAAATGCAGGAAGGAGAGATTCGCTCCTGGGCTGGCTGGCGCTCGCGTTCAGGTTCTACAGCCGAGAAGAAGCGCTTTGGAGAATCGTGCGGCAAGCTTGGAGTTGTCCATGGTCCTGATGAAGGACCCTAAGAAACCAGCATCCGACTTCTGTAGCAGAACGAAAGGAATTCTCGCAGCCCGATCGATATCTTTCCTCATCCTATTTAACCCGAGAGAGCGAGTGCCGTGACAGAAAGAGGATTAGGAAGATGCCCGTCACTTTCTAGCTATCTTTAAGGCTTACTAGAGTACAACAATGGGTTATTTCAGCAATTAGTCTCATAGGATCTTGTTGTGACCCTCCTGCCTGATCTAAGGCAGGAATCCAGCAGGCATCTCTGTGTTGAGCCTCTGCCCTCCTTTCCAGCTGGAAGAGTGAGACAAGCAGTTACAGTTCTGAGTCAGATGTTTCTGCTTTCCACCTGCCCTTTAATACAACCAGCAGGTCGTTGCTTTACTCCAGCAGCCTTTCTTAAAAACTGCTGGAATTCCTAATTTATGTTGCATTATACCCAGAAAATCAGGCAACTGAGATCTCTATTTGTGCAATAGATAACTGTGGAACTAATTTCCTCAGAGTGTTATTCTGAAATTAGAAATAGCCCTGGTGTGTTGGTAAATAGATTGGATTTTTTTTTAAATAATAATAAGGGAAGTATGGAAAGGCAGCTTTAAATAGGAATAAAGGGAGCTTAAAATACCCACCACAGAATAGTTTCTGATTCACAGGCTACTAGATAACTCTTTAATGTCTGCATTTTAACAGAAAGCATCCTTGGCATTTTTTTTTCTATTTCTCCCCTCACATTTGGGGATTATTAGGAAAAGGTGTAGTCTGAAACTCATTAAAGTAGCTGTGTCTTTTTCTTGGGGGTGTATGGCATCTCTTTGCAGATAATCTGAGAAAGAATGTGGCCACAAAACATCTTTTTGGAGTTGAAATCTATCCACTGCACATTTATAAAACATGCAATTGATTATGATGTCTTCATAAGTAAGACGCGATGTACCCACATTTTGCCTTAATCTTTCCAGTCACTTCTGGATTTGGGAGAGATCCATTCAGATATTTAACACCTTCCATAATCACTTAATATTTAATACAAGTTAGGGGCTGCCCGATTCCAGACTGAGACTCTAGATGGTTTACATTAAACAGTAGAAACAGTACAATGCCTCCTACTTTCATAGTAACATTTATTAATACAGCACAAATAAAGTTAGTCCAGGTTTAGCATGAACGTGCCAGCTTTTAAAAATAGGACTTGCATTAATGGTGAAAACTCTTCTCACTTCTGATTAAGATGTTTGACAGAACTGAGGAGACTGAACTTCAGGTCTCTGCTCAGTAGAGTGAGGCAGATTGGGAGAAAGTGTTTTTCTTCTGCTGTCTTTAGAGCAGGGACAATATGTTTATGAAAGGCTGTCCTCTCAATAACCCAGCTGAAAAAATTTGCAGTAGCTGCAGCTTCTGATACAATCCCAATGGTTGGTTGTGTGCCATCAAGTTGTTGATGACTTTTAGTGAAGACATACATAGGTTTTCTCGAGAAAATCTCAAAGGTAGTCCCACATGGCATATTTAGTCTTGAGATTATCACATTGCAGAACCAGATTTTTCTGACAGGGAATCATTACAGCTGGTAGTAGAAGAAATAAAAACAGAAGAAATGGAAATGGAAGGCCAGGTACTACTTCGTTGTGTATTCTGCACAGGCCTCGCAATACTCTAGTACATGGGTGTCAAACTAGTGGTGTCACATTGCCTTCACGTGATGTTTCGCTGTGTTTTTTTTCCCTTTGCGGAGCTGGGTTGGGCATGGCCTACTTATGATCCATCTGGCCCATGGGCCACCAGTTTGACATCCCTGCTCTAGTACAACCACTAATTGTTCATGTCCAGGTAGGTCTGAACGAATATTTAAATTTATTACTGGTTGATTATTATCATTAATAAGATCGTAAACCTTCAATCAATCACCATCCATATTACATATTTGTTCAACAATTCTGAAAAATCAATCAATCACCATCCATATTACATGTTTGTTCAACAATTCTGAAAAAAAAAAAAACCCTGTATAATGTATTATTTTTCTTTGAAAGCATTAACATTTTTCTTTATAAATGCTTTTTTTAAAAAGTTGATCTTTGATGGTGGAGGGAAAAAAATGATAACTAGCATAGGTTAGGGAAGTAAAGAATTTGATCTGAATCCTGGCAGGAGTGACTTTTTATTTCCAGTAATGCATGGCAACTTGAATGTTAGCCATCAATATAGCCCAGTTATTGTTCAAACGTACCCTTAAAAACATACACAGTAATACAGTCTTCTTGATTAGGAGGATATTGACTGTATGCAGATGACTTCTTACAGAAATGACATAAGCAGCATTGTGAAAAAGGGCAACTTTTGTTGAAGAACCTGGGAGCAGAAAGATTTAAAAATGTTCCAGGAACCCCACCACCATCCCTACTTCATGCAGTAGATGAGGGACACCTAAACTAAGGCAATTTTTTTCAGCATTTTTATTCCAGAGTTTTAAGGAGTAATCAAGGAAAAAAAACCATTAGAATAGATGCCATACTACTTTGTCACTCTATCTCCTTTTCCATATAACTATTAATAGGCATTTTCCCTCTGAGAGATCTTAGACCTGGAAAATTGAAACTTCTTTACTAAATAGTTGCTTGATTTTCTTTTCTTTTTTAAAAATGCAGCTCATTCTCTCTAATTCATAAACTACCTTGAAATGTTTTTTTTTTTTTTAATGAAAAGCTAGGGCATTAAATACAGATTGATTGAAGGTTGTTGAAAATTAGTATTATTATTTGAGACAGAAATATTTTTCCATTCCTGAGATTTTTATTAGCTCTGAGGTATTTCTTTGACCGCACTTGGGTTAAATTGTAGAATACAATTTTACATGTCACTATGGCTGCAGCAACTAGTTTAATGTCATGAAAGATTGGTTAAGAATGAATAGGTTATAATTATTTAACTTCCTTTTGTTAATTAAAGCTCCGAGAATTAAAAAATAAATGTACTATTATAGACTGGGCAAGCTAAGTACAACCAAGATTAATTCTTTTTGGAGATTTTAACAGGAATTGAAGTTCTTCTTCTTCTCCTCCTCCTCCTCCTCCCTTTTCAACTTTATAAGATTTGTGGCTAAGGTTAGAAATTTTTTTTAAAAAAAGAAAGTGAGTTTGGTGCAGTGGTTAAGATGTTGGCCTAGAAAACAGGAGGCAGTGAGTCCTATGCCTGCCAGAGGTATGAAAACGGATTGGATGACTTTGGGCCAGTCCAAACTCTCTCTCAGCCCAACTCACCTCTTAGATTTGTCGATGTGGGAAAAAAATGGAGGCGGGAGCAACTGTAAGCCACCTGAGTCACCATGGGCGAATAGGTGGCAATATAAATTCCCTAAATAAAATAAATAAATAAATAAATTAGATATTTTGCTGTCTTGTGAGTTATTTATTAAAAAGGCAAGAGGGTTTTTTTAAAAAAAAAAAAACAATAATGCTGTATCCAATCAAATCTATAGACATTTCTTTGGGGAATGATGATAGAACCTTTCTCAGCCAGTTCCTGAAATGCCCTCTCTTGGTAGTCAGCATCATCCTTGCCTTTCATAAAACACAATAAGTCATTAGCATTGAATTCCCAATGTCATAGCTGGAAAGGGTTAGAAAAAGATGAATGCATCTCTTTTGACAGTTCCATCGGCAGAAACATATCAACCATGCGGAGCCCTGATATAGCAAGCCTTGTGCTCATTACCATTGCAGTTTGCTGCTCCCAACCAGAGGGAGCCTGAAGTATGAACTAACTTAACACTGTAACCATCTTCTCTGACCTATATACCTATAACCTTTTGGTGCTATGTAATTTATGAGTATAGGTGTAAAAACAACCATAACCATGCAAGCAAAGGTCAGTTTTGCATGCATCAACATGTGGGATGCATGTAAAAAGATGGTGACACTTTGATCATACAGTTGCAGACACCATCTTGACATTTTTTTGGCATACACATCCCATTTCTTTCACTTACCTGGCACTCTTAATTTTTTTTCTCCTCAGGTTGAAAGTAGCTAGAGGTACTAGAGGGAAACCAGTAGAAACCAAATTGGAGAGCCAGTCTGGTTTAGTGGTTAAGGCACCAGGCTAGAAATCAAGAGATCGTGAGTTCAAGTAACACCTTAGCCATGAAAGCCAGCTGGATAACCTTGGGCCCGTCAACCTCTCTCACCTCATAGGGTGGGGAAGATAGGAAGAAGAAGGTATGTTGGGTATTTCTGCTACCTTGTATTATTTGTAAAAATAATAAATAAATAAATAAATAAATAGCAGTAGCAATAGCACTTAGGCTTGTATACCGCTTCACAGTGCTTTACAGCCCTCTCTAAGCAGTTTACAGAGTCAGCCTGTTGCCCCCCCCCAAAAAAAAAAATCTGGGTCCTCATTTTACTGACCTTGGGAGGATGGAAGGCAGAGTCAACCCTGAGCTGGTTGGGATTGAACTGGGCAGAGTTAACCTGCAATATTGCATTCTAACCACTTTGCCACCAAAGCTCTTTATCTACAACAGCCTTTTCTTTCAAAGATAACTTGCCTCCACATATTTTAGAAGGGGAAATTTTTTCTTTTTCTTAAGCGAAGCTGTCCATGCCTTAACCATTTTACCTTCAGTTTTGGAAATCCTGATGCAAATCAAAGTTCAGTCAGAGTTCATAAATATTACAATATGTGGCCGCAAGTAACTCACTCGTTAAGCAGAGTGGTGACTAAGTGAAACTGCCTCCCCTTCCCTTTATAGACCTGCAAATGTTCAAAATGGAAGAATTGGTCATATATTTTTTCATCACCATTGTGACTGTGAACAGTCACTAAATGAAGACTCCTTTGTTTGATTGAGTGATGACTTTCACCCAAGAATTAGCAAACAATTATTTGGGAAAATCATTATACAGATAAACATTGAGCAAATAGGCTATTGGAGGTCAAATTGGAGGGCAATATGACCAGGTCACATTGTTCAATTGAGTCTCATTGTATTGTTATGAGAAAGTCTTTGGCTCTGGCAAACACCTGTCAAAGTGGCCTTGGTTCTTACAGCTGTCTTCTTGATGTCTGGAGTGTACATTCCATTTCCTCCTTCCTTCCCTGCATAGTTCATTGGCAAGCTGAGAAAATATCATTGTTGCAACAGCAAAAGTGCATTTGAAACTTGACAATTACCTAGTTTAGTAATGAAACATCTGCAAGAAAGCAACCAAACTCAGAGAGCATCAAGCACCCCTCAGTCCAACTCTGATCTACAAATATTATTTTCTATTGGTAACAGATTGGATGTATTTAACAAAGGTAAAAATGAAAAAAAATCAAGTCTATCAATCAGAGTGAATTCTTCTTTTTCTCTCTTTTTTGGGCAATAGTGAACCATTCCAATAGCCAATTTTTTTCTCCAGAGCTTGTTTTTTTTTTTTTTTTTGCCCAGGAAAAAGAATTCAGCTTTTAAGAGTGAGAATTTTGCCCTGTCATAGAAACTAGTAAGGAGGGGAAAAAACCCACAGAGTGCCACTGCTGAATAACCATGGGAAAATATGTCTTAACCTTGTGCAATGGCTGTCATAAACTGGCAAGATTCTGAAGTGGAAGATTAGTCTCTCGCTTAATCACACCATTTGTTACTTTAAATTTTTATTATTTCTTGAAACAACTCAGAAACATGTTGTTTCTCAGATACTTCCATTTTTAGTTCTGAAGTATCGATTGTCTTATATTTCTGCAAGTGTTTCTTTGCTAGTGATTTACAGTAACTTCATAGCATCACCAGCCATCAAATATCATATGAAACTATGTGAAATCATATAAAATGTGTTCTCATTATTGTTATTTTAGCACAGAGATCATTGAATGATTGCAAAAATTGTATAAATACTAGTGGGAAGATTGCCCAATCCGATGGATTACTTTTTTCCCCGTTTGACAGAAGTGAAATAATTGAAGAACCGAAGAAAGGAAAGGCGTAGATATTTAAAATACAATAAATGGTCGTTACTAAAAGGCTAACTATGAATTATACGGAACAAGAAAAGAAAAGGAGGGAGAACTCTATTTTTCAGTATTCTATGTCTGAGTACCTTGTATATACCTCACCCAAAGAATGGAATGAATACTCTTTTTTAGGTGTTAATTTTCTAAATGCAAGGTATCATTTCACTCATTTCTCATGTACAGACTGAATGGTAAACAGATAGGGTGGTCTTCGTATCTGCTCCTAATTAAACAATCCATGAAATCATCCAATATTCTGAAAGGCAATTTAATCAATTCATGCCTAGCTATGGTATATGGATCTTATACATTTCATACAATGCAATCTACCAATGCTTAGGGATGTAGTTTGGAATGCATAACTAAAAGGTAAAAGTTTCCTTGTCCAGTTGAGTCCAACTCTGGTGTCTTCATCTCCATTTCTTGGCCCAGGGAACCAGCATTGTCCAAAGACATTTTCTATGTTCATGGAATGCTGTTAGTTATGGAACGCATAAATCTCCCTTTTTACAACTCTCTAATCTCTTAATTTAGGGTAGAGTCAGGGTAACTAGATGAAGCTGAGCATTTAGCCCTTCCTAAGGCCACGTGAAGTTCACAGCAGAATTTTTTTTCTTTGTGACCGCTACCTAGGATTGAACTCTCAACCTTCTGAAGGGGAGGGGAGCATCTTCACCACGACACCGCCACCCTGCTCTGTGGAATGTATTACTAACATCCCAAAGTCTTGTGTCTTAACACTGCCTCCATAAACCTTCACATATGCCTGGAATAGTCCTGGTTTCTCATATAGAATATGCCTATTTAGGAATCAGTGGCTAAAATTTCATTATTATTGAAAACAAATGACTTTTGCTCAGATTTTTTTCCCCTTTCAAGATAAACAGCAAAAAAAAAAAAAAGCCATTTCTGCATCTCTAAAACCACTGCAAAGAGGCTATAAAGAAAGGCAAGTTGACAACTAAATATTGTTCCATAACCCAGTGATGTAGCCCAGGAGAATAATAAAATGCCTTCTGCAACAGATTGAGATACTAGTGTAATTCTAGAAACAGATTTGGATCCTCCTTTAATGTAAAGCTCAGCGCACCCTCTTGCACTAGTCTTGTTTACACATACTTTGGCCCTGTGAACAATTACATTGTTCATTTCTTCTCTTGTATATAATTAATATATTTGATGTGGTCATAATGCATGCAAACATTTCTACTTTATACCCAGCTGGATATTGTTAAAAATGATGTGAAAAGCTTTATCTAATGCTAAGTTCTACAAGTTTCTCAATTAGATTTGTGTCTCTGCTACAATATTATCTTTTACCCTTATTTCAATCCCTCCATATAGCATTATTGTTTAAATGAGTAAGACTGCCTGAAAATAATTAGTTACTGTCCCAAATTCTATTAGTAAATCTATCAGAGGCAGCATTTATCACTGTCATTGCTCATAATGACAGTAATCTACTACATTTAGGTCAGATTCTTTTCTATTAATATTTTACACTTTTCTCATGATGTTCCAAATAACTCAGTTTAAAAACAAACTTGGGTGCATTTTTATTCATTATGGTAGACACAGAGATATATGCTATTCGTCTTCAAGCAAGCATGGAGAACTTGTAACCTTCTTGCAGTAGCTGGATTGCAACTCTTATTAACACCAAGTATTAGCACACTCATTCGAGCTGATGGGAGTTGAAATCAATAACATCGGGAAGGCCACAATTTTCCCCAACAGTATTTTTATATTTCTGTCCTAAACTAGGTTAAATATGCTATGATTTGTTAAAGGCAGTGGTGGGATTGGAATAATTTAACAACCCGGTTCTCCAGCTGGGTCGGTGTGGCCAGTTGGTCATGTGACTGGGTGGGTGATGTCACTCATCACACCCAGTCCCGCCTCCTGGCAACTCGCCTCAAAGGCTGAGGTAGGATTAGCCAGTTGGGGCTAATCCCATCACTGACTGGCCCCACCCCTGCCCATTTTTCAGCCTGTTTTTTGGCCGTTTTCAGGCTATTTCTATGACCCAAAAATGGTCCAAAAAACAGCCATGCAAATCAGCAGCAGCCCATCTCTGGATAAAGATAGACATAGTTTAGTTTGTAGTGATTGTCTTGGTGAAAATATGCAACTGGTTTCCATACATACTGTAATCACCAGAAACTGAGCTAAATCCTTACCTTTACTAGCCACTGCCTTTTTCCAGGATACTTTAAAAAAAAGAATCTTTACAGTCTGGTTCCTATCCCTGTAATTTCCAGATTATCTCCCATTGAAGTACAACTGAATCCATAACCCTGATAAACATTTTGGGATCAATCATGGTTGTCTAGGTTCTGATTCCAAGTATAGGATCATAAATTTGTCTTTAACACTTCTACATTCTGTCTACTTCTGAATGCAAGCAAAGTTATGTTTGAATCAACATATTAAATAGCCGTGCTCTGTTAAATTCTGTGCTCATTTTTCTGCATAGGGCTAATCGAGAAAATGTCAAACATGGGAACATATTGAATGTATTTTCTTTTTCTTATTTTTGTTCGTTGTATTTCATTAAACCAACCTGAATGAGACTGGCTCCATTATTAAGAAAGGTGAGCATTTCTTTTCTACAGGTTCCCTCTTGTTTAAATTAGGAAGTAATATGAACTCTGCTGGTGGTAGTGGGGAAAACTTTTCCATAATTAGGGAAACAGGTACAGTTCTAAGTCAGGTGGAGACATTCATTTCTGGGAAAAGTAATTGAGGTGTTATAGAATCATAGAACTGAAAATGACCACAGCGATTATCTAAACCAGGAGTCAGCAATCTGCAGCTCTGGAGCCACATGTGGCTCTTTCATCCCTCTGCTGTGGCCCCCTGTTGCCAATCGGCTCCACAATCGACAAGGCTTTTGGTTAGAACAGGCAGAGGAAAAAGGACACTGCGCTAGGAGGAGACTCTATGGTGGGGGAACCGCCATAGAGTCTGGTTGGCTCCAGAATTAAATGGGGGTTTCCAGTTAGGACCTTTATGGCTCTTTGAGTGTTTAAGATTGCCGACCCCTGATCTAGACCAATCCTCTACATCACGGGTGTCAAACTTGCTGCATCACGTTACCGTCATGTGAAATATCGTGAAATTTCTTTCCCTTCGTCAAGCTCGGGTGGGCATGGCCAGCCTATGATCCATCAGGCCCAGGAGCTGCCAGCTTGACACCCCTGATGTACAATATTCAGGAAACCATTAAGCCATTCATTGTATGGGTTGTGGCCTAACAGTTCCAGACATCTGAAGGTTACCAATTATCCAGAATTATTTCAACTGGGGCTTTTGACAGGAATATAGTACTGAAATTGTTTTGATCGGTCTTTGTAGAAAAATGCTAGAAAATGGATGGGAGAAACCTGCTTCCATTTTACACTTCTAGGCTGTTCTCAGTGGTAACAGTGATGGCATCTGGAGTTCCATACCATCTGGAGTGGCCAGGTTACGACTTTTGGCCACACTGTTTTCCAGTGATTCTGGTCCATCTGGTTGGGCCATATCCAAAAGATGGAGTTCAGGGACTCTTGTTGAAATTCTGGGCTGCTAATTATTGCTATTGCATCCATAATATAGGAATCTATTGGGACAAGTCATCCAGAGCTTTGGAGTGGTGTGTTATTAATATTCTGATGATGCTCAGCAAAATTGTTCCTTAATCTCCAATCCCACAGAAACAACCATACTACTTAATTATAACCATGGACTGGGTGACAGAAAACAAACTGAAGTTTAATTCATACACGATGGAGATACTTCTGGAAAATAGGATGCTATAAGTGACGTTCAGTTTATTTTGAATGGGATATGTTTCCCCCATTAAAAACAAATTCACAGGGTGGAAGTACTCTTTATTCCCATTATTTGTCAAATTAGTTTTTCTGTTTCCTTTGAAAACAAAACAAACAAGGCCTGCGTAACATTCCATCTTCCTACATGTACGAGATTAAATCAGCCCACATGGCACATGGCACAGCGAAATGTATGTTGTAGAATTTGGCTGCAATCCTATGCACAGTTGTATGTGAGCAAAAGCCGTTTCCAATTCAGCTGGAGTGATACTTTAATGATGAACACCTCAAAGGTTTGTCATCCAAAGGATCACTATAAACATTTCCTTTCCCAAGTGGTATGTTTTGCATCATAAAATATGGCATTTCCTCGTCTAAGAACAAGGACATGGCATAAGAGCATTAATTAATTGGTCTGATTGTAAAGCCACTTGGTAGGCATTTTTCCTACAGAGCCTCTAGAATAATTTTTGGTGGTTACATTCGGGGTAGACAATCTCTGAAACTTCTCTGACTTATTTCTCCCATTCAGGACCAAATATATAATATCAAAAATGTGATTTTTAGTTTTGGAGGACATCCAGATTAGGGAAGATTGTTTTACGGAATGCTGGAAACTAAACTGAAATATAAGAGAGCACAAAAGCTTATCAGACTTCAGCTAGTCAGTTCATGCTCCTATGTCCACAAACGTTGCAGAGTTGAAAACTGCGTTAAAAAAATGAATATTGTTTTTCATTTATTCATGACAAGGTTATGAGGCCCGGTGGCTACAGAGAACAGCACTTTCCATATGGAACACTGAAAATGCAGGAGCGAAGGAGCAAAAGTGTAGATTTTTCTTTTACCTGTCAAATCCCACCAAGGGCTTCTTTTATCTCCTTTTACTTTTCAAATTATCCTGCTTTTAAAAATCCATAATCCTGCCCTGATCCTTTCTCATGCAGTGCAGTTTGTTTCAGTAATGGCCTGGTCAGTTATTCTTTCTCTCTCCCACGCTCCCACCAACATATCCTTAATTCAATTTTATTTTAATTTCATTTTGTGAGAAGGTAATTTGAGAGTGAGACATGGCATCATACTGCAGATGGCAAGTGTTAGGCAGATCTTATTACCTGCTTCAATTGAATCACCTCTTCCTTCTACAATCAAAATTGGTCTGCCTTGTCTTCAAGGGAAAAAAAACCATTATAACATAGCTCAGGATGACTACTGATGTGGGTTGGGGGGGAAGCTGACTTGTATGTTCTTGATTTAATGTTCCATGGGGCTGAGAGTAAAACAACAACAACTTTTGGGAGAAATAATATGCTGTCCTGTATTGGAAATGGTGCTGTTCCTAAAGGCAGAATCTAGGAAAGAACAGCATGCTTTCAAAATCATAATCGTATAAATAATGCATGGAAACAATAGCAATAGCACTTGTATATGTGTGTGTGTGTGTGTGTGTGTGTATAGATATAGATATAGATATAGATATAGATATAGATATAGATATAGATATAGATATAGATATAGATAGATAGATAGATAGATAGATAGATAGATAGATAGATAGATAGACAGACATGATATTCAGCTTTATTATTTTATGCAGTTATTTATATGCATAGTAACTTAAGAAAACAAAACTTAAGAAAACTTAAGAAATATATATATACATATATACATATATACATACATATATACAAATACATATATACATATATACATATACATATACATATACATTTTCATATACATATATATATATATGTTTTCTTAAGTTTTCGCGGGTACTTACATGTCTGGCATTCAGCTTTGTTCGGGTATTTTCCCACATGGTGCTTTTAAAGTTGTAGCAACGTTTCAGCAGAATCTCATCTGCCATCATCAGGCTTCTGTGTTTGTCTGTGAGTCAGACTTTTACAGTGGTTTCAGATTTAAATTTGGGGCAGCCTATTGCTGTGTCAGAATGGTTTTTCTTCTTCCTGATTGGTTGAGAGTCTTGGTCTGTGTTTATTGGTCTTGGAGTTTGCTGTGTTCTGCTACTAGTATCTTCTGTCTGTTTTTTTTTGGGGGGGGGGGCTCTTTCTGTATCTTGATTGGCTGGCCACATTGTGTTACTTTATTGGAGGCCTTTAGTGCAGCTTGGCTTCGGGTAAATGGACGGCTATCATTCGTTAGGAAGCTGGGTTTCATCTGGGTGCCTGGTTGGGGTGTGTTTGAGCTGGAGGTATCAGGGGGGATCTGTTTGTGCTCAGGTGTTTGCCTGGCTTGTGGTGTGGAGATTTTTTTGTTTGTGAGTGCAGGCTTCCAAATGATTGACAGCCTGGTGGAATCATCTCTTCTGTTCATGCTTTCTGGTCTTTTTTCAATCTCTATGGCTAAGAGATGATTCCACCAGGCTGTCAATCATTTGGAAGCCTGCACTCACAAACAAAAAAATCTCCACACCACAAGCCAGGCAAACACCTGGGCACAAACAGAACCCCCCTGATACCTCCAGCTCAAACACACCCCAACCAGGCACCCAGATGAAACCCAGCTTCCTAACGAATGATAGCCGTCCATTTACCCGAAGCCAAGCTGCACTAAAGGCCTCCAATAAAGTAACACAATGTTGCCAGCCAATCAAGATACAAAAAGAGCCCCCCCCCAAAAAAAAACAGACAGAAGATATTAGTAGCAGAACACAGCAAACTCCAAGACCAATAAACACAGACCAAGACTCTCAACCAATCAGGAGGAAGAAAAAACCATTCTGACACAGCAATAGGCTGCCCAAATTTAAATCTGAAACCACTGTAAAAGTCTAACTCACAGACAAACACCATACAGAAGCCTGATGATGGCAGATGAGATTCTGCTTAAACGTTGCTACAACTTTAAAAGCACCACATGGGAAAATACCCGAACAAAGCTGAATGCCAGACATGTAAGTACCCGCGAAAACTTAAGAAAACAAATATATATATATATATATATATATATATATATATATATATATATATATATATTTGTTTTCTGAGGTTCTCGCGGGTATTCATGCTTTCAGGTCTTTTTTCAATCTCTATGGCTTCTCTGATAATTCTGTGGCTAGCGTTTTCTATCGTGGCTAGGGTTTTGGTGCCATTGAAGTTGATGCTAGCTCACATCACTCTGAGAAGCACAGAGCTAAAGACCAAGCCTGAAGATGATGAATGAGACTTCATCGAAACGTTGCCTCGATACTTCCAATCTTACACGGGAGAAAACCCGAATAACCAAAGATCCACATACAAATACCCGCGAGAACCTCAGAAAACAAATATTGCACCTCTATGGGGAGGAAACCCACCATCTGACCAGGACTTATGAAAAACTTGAAGTCCAAAGAGCTTCCATTTTATGTGACCTCGCATTCCTATGCAACTGCCGAGATCAAAATTTAATTCCCACAAGCTTCCAATTGAAATTCCACACCAACACAGCAGCCACCAAACGCATCCTAAAAAGAACAGAATTGGCCCTAATTAGAAATGAACTTCACACAAAAAGATTTCTCCTAGACCAAATCAGCAAAGATCTCCTCACACTTCACCTCAAACTCAGCAACAAGATTCACCCCTTACTTTGGGACAAATCCAAACAGCTTGCTGTCTGGAGAGCCGAAACACAGACCATCCTCAACACAGACACACACACCAATAAACTCAGAAAACTACAACAACACCAGAAACCAACTCCTCCCCCTCACAGCCACACATGAAACAAACAGTGCACAACATCTCAGACAAGATCCTCACCGAAGCCGAAACCAAGGTCCTTTCTAAAGGATTCAACTTTGCTGTCGCTCCCAAACACATCCCCACAGAAACCATCATATGCGGAGTTGAAACCAGCCTGACCAAAACCAACCCTGATGATGCTAATAGAATCAGACTCGAAATCACCAATATCCTCTGCACTAGCAAACCACCCAAAAGCAACTTATCTAAAGAAGAACAAACTGCACTACTTAACCTGAAAGAAGACACCAGCATAATAATCCTACCAGCAGACAAGGGCAACGCGACAGTGGTTATGAACACATCTGACTACCAATCCAAGTTAACCAACCTACTCCAAGACCCCACATACAAACCCCTAAAGACAGACCCCACCACCTACCTAGAAAAAACCACCAGATCCAAAATAAAAGCCTCCCCCATCAGTGAAGAAATCCAGCAAAGAATCATACCCAGAGAGAAATCATCCAGATGCCCTAAACTTTATGGTCTCCCCAAGATACACAAAGAAGGAACCCCACTTAGACCAATAGTCAGCTCCATAGGCTCATCTCTACAAAACCTAGCCAAATTTCTCACCCAACAACTACAGCCCTATGCAGAATCCATCAACTCACACGTAAGAAACTCATTCCAGTTCATTGAGATCATAAAGAAACAAAACTTACAACCCAGTGACCAACTAGTGAGCTTCGATGTCATATCCCTCTTCACCCAAGTGCCAATAAAAGAAGCCTTGACAGCCATCCAAAACAAATACAACCCCCCCAAGCACATCCTAGATCTGACCAACCACTGCCTATCCAATACATACTTCACCTACAATGGACAAAAATACAAACAAATCGAAGGAGCACCCATGGGATCACCCCTCTCACCTGTCATCGCTAACCTCTACATGGAACACTTTGAAACACAAGCTCTAGAAAAATATGATCACAAACCCAAACTCTGGCTCAGATACGTAGATGACACCTTCATAATCTGGCCACATGGGAAAGAAAAACTGAACAACTTCCTCACACACCTCAACAGCCTACACCCCAAAATACAATTCACCATGGAAACAGAAGCTAACAACCAACTTCTCTTCCTAGATGTCTTGATATACAAAAAATCCAATGGCTCCCTAGGACACACCATCTACCAGAAGAAAACACATACAAACCGCTATCTACACGCACTCTCACACCACCACTCAGCACAGATCAATTCCGTAGCCGAGAAACTCATCTCCAGAACAAAATGCTTAGCCGACGAACAACACCTAGAGACCGAACTACACACTCTCACCGGCGTGCTGACAGCCAATGGATTCCAAAGAAAGAAGATCACCTGCCTAATCCAAAAAGAAACCCCAACCAAAATCCAAGACAGAGAACAAGAGAATGGCAAAGCCCTCCTCCCATACATAAAAGGCACTACAGACAAAATCAGCAAGATCCTCCAAAAACACAATATTAAGACAGCATTCTGCACAAACAGAAAGATATCCACCATCCCAAGAAACCCCAAGGACAAAATCGAGTTAGAAAATCAAGGAGTATACGAAATCCCTTGCACTGCCTGCCCCACCACATACATTGGACAAACTAACAGAAGAATAAGTGCACGCATTGAAGAACATAAGAACTCAATCCAAAAGGAAGAACCGACCTCTTCCCTGGTCCAACACCTCAAAGCCACAGGACATGAGATTGACTTTAGAAATACCAGAACTATCGCCAAAACCGAACACTTCAGCAGCAGAATCATCAGAGAAGCCATAGAGATAGAAAAACGCCCACACAGCATGAATAAACGAGATGATGCCTCCTGCCTGCCAGCCATTTGGAAACCCGCCCTCATGAACAGACGAGTACCTAACATGAAGAACGACACCAGACCCACACTCCTGAGAGCCACACAAGATGCCACCACCACACTTCCACGTAGAAAGCAGACTCACACCCACACAGCAGAAGAGACACGACCACGGACCAGAAGCCACACTGCAGCTGCATCACTACCCACTTCGAGCCCCTCTGAGCCATACATGAAGCGAACTGACCCTCACCATGAAGATGCAGCACGATCACGAACTCGAAGCCAAACAGCAAGATCACAGCTCACCAGCTCAAATCCCCCAGCAAATAAGACTAACCTGAGCACAACCAAGCCCCCACCTGAACAGAACACGCCCCCAGCTAATCAGAACACAGCCAACCCCCCAACCAATCAGAACACAGCCAAACCTCAAACCAATCAGAACAGACCCCCACCCAATCAGAACATAGCCAAGCCCCCACCCAATCAAGTCAGCCCCCTACTAGCAGTTAAAAGGAAGAAGCAGCTGCAAGCTCACATCACTCTGAGAAGCACAGAGCTGAAGACCAAGCCTGAAGATGATGAATGAGACTTCATCAAAACGTTGCCTCAATACTTCCAATCTTACGCGGGAGAAAACCCGAATAACCAAAGATCCATATATATATATATATATATATATATATATATATATATATATATATATATATATATATATATATGTTTTCTTAAGTTTTCGCGGGTACTTACATGTCTGGCATTCAGCTTTGTTCGGGTATTTTCCCACGTGGTGCTTTTAAAGTTGTAGCAACGTTTCAGCAGAATCTCATCTGCCATCATCAGGCTTCTGTATGGTGTTTGTGAGTCAGACTTTTACAGTGGTTTCAGATTTAAATTTGGGGCAGCCTATTGCTGTGTCAGAATGGTTTTTTCTTCCTCCTGATTGGTTGAGAGTCTTGGTCTGTGTTTATTGGTCTTGGAGTTTGCTGTGTTCTGCTACTAGTATCTTGGGGGGGGGGGCTCTTTTTGTATCTTGATTGACTGTCAATCATTTGGAAGCCTGCACTCACAAACAAAAAAATCTCCACACCACAAGCCAGGCAAACACCTGGGCACAAACAGATCCCCCCTGATACCTCCAGCTCAAACACACCCCAACCAGGCACCCAGATGAAACCCAGCTTCCTAACGAATGATAGCCGTCCATTTACCCGAAGCCAAGCTGCACTAAAGGCCTCCAATAAAGTAACACAATGTTGCCAGCCAATCAAGATACAAAAAGAGCCCCCCCCCAAAAAAAACAGACAGAAGATACTAGTAGCAGAACACAGCAAACTCCAAGACCAATAAACACAGACCAAGACTCTCAACCAATCAGGAGGAAGAAAAAACCATTCTGACACAGCAATAGGCTGCCCCAAATTTAAATCTGAAACCACTGTAAAAGTCTGACTCATCTGCCATCATCAGGCTTCTGTATGGTGTTTGTCTGTGAGTCAGACTTTTACAGTGGTTTCAGATTTAAATTTGAGGCAGCCTATTGCCGTGTCAGAATGGTTTTTTGTTCATCCTGATTGGTTGAGAGTCTTGGTCTGTGTTTATTGGTCTTGGAGTTTGCTGTGTTCTGCTACTAATATCTTCTGTCTGTTTTTTTGGCTCTTTTTGTATCTTGATTGGCTGGCAACATTGTGTTACTTTATTGGAGGCCTTTAGTGCAGCTTGGCTTTGGGTAAATGGACGGCTATCATTCGTTAGGAAGCTGGGTTTCATCTGGGTGCCTGGTTGGGGTATGTTTGAGCTGGAGGTATCAGGGGGGATCTGTTTGTGCCCAGGTGTTTGCCTGGCTTGTGGTGTGGAGATTTTTTTGTTTGTGAGTGCAGGCTTCCAAATGATTGACAGCCTGGTGGAATCATCTCTTCTGTTCATGCTTTCTGGTCTTTTTTCAATTTCTATGGCTTCTCTGATGATTCTGTGGCTGGGATTTTCTATGGTGGCTAGGGTTTTGGTGCCATTGAAGTTGATGTTATGACCTGTGGCTTCCATGTGTTGGACGAGTGAGGAAGTGTGTTCCAGCTTTTTGACTGCATTTTTATGTTCATCCAGGCGGGTGCTTATTCTTCTATTGGTCTGTCCAATGTATGTGGCTGGGCATGATGCACAGGGGACTTCATATATGCCTTGGTTTTCCAGGTCAATTTTGTCTTTGGGGTTCCTGAGGATGGCTGCTATTTTTCTGTCTGTTTTGAAGGCAGTCTTGATGTGGTGTCTGTATAGAATCTTACTAATTTTGTCTGTAGTGCCTCTTATGTAGGGCAGGACAGCTGTTCCATAGGTCTGTTTATCTTCTGGGTCTCTATTATGTCTCAGTGTGTTTTTGTGGATCAAGTTGGTGATTTTGCTTTTGTGGAAGCCGTTGGCTGTCAATATTTTAGTCAGGGTGCATAGTTCAGTCTTAATGTGTGTCTTGTCTGGCAGGCGTTTGATTCTAGTAATTAGTTTTAGCCACGGAGTTTATCTGTGCTGGGTGGTGGTGGGATTGGGCGTTGAGGTTGCGGTTGGTGTGTGTTTTCTTCTGGTATATGGTGTGTCCTAGTGTGCCATCTGTTTTCTTGTAGATTAGTACATCTAGGAATGGTAGTTGTTTGTTTGTTTCTATTTCCATGGTGAACTTGATTTTGGGGTGTGCGCTGTTTAGGTGTGTTAGGAAGTTGTTTAGGTTTTCTTTTCCATGGGGCCAAATCACGAATGTGTCATCGATGTATCTTAACCATAGTTTGGGTTTGAGTATGGCATTAGCCAGGGCTCTGGATTCGAATTCTTCCATGAACAGGTTTGCAATGACAGGTGACAGTGGTGATCCCATGGGGGCTCCTTCAATTTGTTTGTATCTTTGTCCTTTGTATATGAAATATGTGTTGGTTAAGCAGTGTTCTGTTAGTTCCATGAGGTGTTTAGCTGGTTGGTATTTATTTTTGATGATTTCGAGGGTCTCTTTTATCGGGACTTGAGTGAATAGTAAAACCACGTCAAAACTTACAAGCAGATCTTCTTGCTCCACGTGTAGATCTTTGATCATTTCCAAGAAGTGGTATGAGTTTTGTACATGAGAAGCTGCTGTTTCAGCATAGGGCTGTAGCTCTTTTGCTAGGTGTTTAGCCAGGTTTTGTAGTGGTGCTCCTCTGGAGCTGACTATGGGTCTGAGAGGTATGCCTTCTTTGTGTATTTTTGGGAGGCCGTATAGCTTGGGGCATCTGGAAGATTTCTCTCTGGGTATGATCGTGTGTTGGATCTCTTTGCTTATGTGGCTGGTTATAATTTTCTTCTTGGTTAATTTTTCCAGATATGTAGTTGGGTCTGTGTTTATGGGTTTGTATGTGGAGTCTTGGAGTAGGTCTGTCAATTTAGTTTCATAGTCTTTTCTGTCCATTACTACAGTGGCATTCCCTTTATCTGCTGGGAGGATGATTATGCTGCTGTCTCTTTTCAGGGTTTGTAGCGCTTTAATTTTATTTTGCTGTAAGTTGCTTTTGGGTGGTTTGCTTGCGCATAGAATGTTGGTAACTTGGTGTCTTATTTTATCAGCTTCATCTGTATTTAATTTAGTTAGGCTGGATTCTACTGCACATATGATGGATTCTGTGGGGATTTTTTGGGGTGCTATAGCATAATTGAATCCTTTGGTTAGGACTTCTGTTTCTGTTTTGGTGAGTTCTCTGTTGGAAACATTGTACACTAATTGTTTCAGGTGTTGTTGCGAGTTGTTGGGGGTTTTCTTGTCATGTTCTAATTTCTTTAATTTTTTCAAGAGCTTTTCCTGTTTGAAAATGTTTGCAGATTCAGCTCTCCAAGTTGTAAGTTGTTTTGTCTTGTCCCAAAGTAGAGGGTGGATTTTGCTGCTCAATTCCAGGTGTAGTGCTAGCAAATCTTTGTTTAACTGATCTAATTGGAATCTCTTACTGTGGAGCTCGTTCCTTAGTAGAGCCATTTCAGTTCTTTTCAGGATACGTTTAGTGGCTGCTGTGCTTTGATGAAATGTTAATTTGAAGCAGGTTGGTGTAGTATATATATATGTTTTCTTAAGTTTTTGCGGGTACTTACATGTCTGGCATTCAGCTTTGTTCGGGTATTTTATATATATATAAATGAATTCATATATATAAAAAATGAATTCGAATCCAGAGCCCTGGCTAATGCCACCCACAAAACCAAACTATGGTTAAGATACATTGATGACGCATTCGTGATTTGGCCCCATAGAAAAAAAAAACCTAAACAATTTCCTAACACACCCAAGCAGCACACAACCTCAAAATCAAATTCACCATGGAAACGGAAACAAACAAACAACTACCATTCCTAGATGTACTAATCTACAAAAAAACAGATGGTACACTAGGACACACCGTATACCAGAAGAAAACACAAAA
This sequence comes from Hydrophis major, assembly GCA_033807585.1. Lineage (NCBI taxonomy): Eukaryota > Metazoa > Chordata > Lepidosauria > Squamata > Elapidae > Hydrophis > Hydrophis major. The sequence goes on from CM066328.1 coordinate 182,503,428, forward strand.
ACACACTGAGACATAATGGAGACCTAGAAGATGAACAGACCTATGGAATAGCTGTCCTGCCCTACATAAGAGATACTACAGACAAAATCAGTAAGATATTACACAGGCATCACATCAAAACTGCCTTCAAAACAGATAGAAAAATAGCAGCCATCCTTAGAAGCCCCAAAGATAAAATTGACCTGGAAAACCAAGGCATACAAGGTCCCCTGTGCATCATGCCCGGTCACATACATTGGAAAGACCAATAGAAGAATAAGTACCCACCTGGATGAACACAAAAATGCAGTCAAAAAGCTGGAACACACTTCCTCACTAATCCAACACATGAAAGCCACAGGTCATAGCATCCACTTCAATGGCACCAAAACCCTAGCCACCATAGAAAACGCCAGCCACAGAATTATCAGAGAAGCCATAGAGATTGAAAAAAGACCTGAAAGCATGAATAGAAGAGATGATTCCACAAGACTGTCAATCATTTGGAAGGCTGCACTCACAAACAAAAAAATCTCCACACCACTAGCCAGGCAAACACCTGGGCACAAACAGATCCCCCCTGATATCTCCAGCTCAAACACACCCCAACCAGGCACCCAGATGAAACCTAGCTTCCTAACTAATGATAGCCGTCCATTGACTCGGAGCCAAGCTGCACTAAAAGCCTCCAATAAAGGAACACAATGTTGTCAGCCAATCAGGACACACAAAAAAGCCATAAAACAGACAGAAGATATTAGAAACACCAATCAAGCAGAACACAGCAAACTCCAAGACTAATAAACACAGACCAAGACTCCCAACCAATCAGGATGAACAAAAAACCATTTTGGCACAGCAATAGGCCAACCCCCAAATTTAAAACTGAAACCACTGTAAAAGTCTGACTCACAGACGAACACAATACAGAAGCCTGATGATGGCAGATGAGATTCTGCCAAAACGTTGCTACAACTTTAAAAGCACAACTACAATGACGTGGAAAAATACCTGAACAAAGCTGAATACCATACATGTAAGTACCCATGAAAACTTAAGAAAACACACACACACACACACACACACACATATGAGACAAATAGAATGTTGAACTTTTTTTTAAAAAAAGTGTAGCTTCTAATATACACTATGTGCAGGATATATAACAGGAACATTTTTCATTTGCTTTAGTACGTACACGCATAGAGATTCATTTTTCATTGAAATAGGATATTTTTGTGGTTTATTAGGAGCCTTAGTGATGCAGTGATTAAACTGTAGTACTGCAGTCTCTGGCCATAACCTAGAGTTCTATCCTGATGGGATCAGGGTTGATTCAGCCTTCCATCTTTCTGAGGTCAGTAAAGTGAGCACTCAGATTGTTGGGGCAATATGTTAACTCTGTAAACCCTCAGAGAGTATTGTAAAATACTATGGGGTGGTGTATAAGTTTATGTGTTCTCTTTGTCTCTCTAGTTCTCTTTCTCAGTCTTCCTTCCTCCACTCCCTCATGGCTTCTCTCTGACTGCTGAATAGCTATTAAGTAATTAGCTGATAGAAAAAAAATCCGCACAAATATTACTTCTGATTATTTGTGCATATTTCTCCAACTGTACAGAATTTTATTTCTGTTTTCCCCAGTTCACATTCCTTTTGCCACATAGTTTTCTCAAATAACCTGAGATTTTGTGTGTACTTTTCTTAAATATACATATTTATGTCCATTTTATTAATTATAAATGTCAATACGACATTCTGAAAAATTTCTGTAAAATGCTTACATGCATTTTATCATTAGATAGACAGACTTAGAAATTGATTTTTGTATATAAAAATTATCATACCACCTATTTCTTAATACAGCCCAAGGAATATTCCATTTTAAGGAACTGGAAATACATAGAACTGAGAGTATGGAAAAATATTGCTAGGCTTAGGCCTTGATTTTCTTCATGTAAATAATAAAATGCACATATTTGCTTGTGTATGCTTTGGAAAAATTGTTAATTTTTATGAAATGAGAACAAATTGGCTACTGCTGAAATCTTAATTAACCAAGTGGCATCTGCTTATAGAATCTAGCTGGAAAATAATTAACCTGTTTCCACATCTTACATTAATGCATTTAACTGAGGAATATGAAATTATTCCAATCCTGTGATACTCAAATCAGTTGCTGTTTACATTTGCATTTAATGAACAATGTATTATGAAACTTACATATGTTGATGAAGTTGCATTCACAAAGCTTACATTGTTGCATTGTCTTTCCTTTCTTTTAGTTTTTGTTGTTACTTACTTTGACTACTGGTTTGGAATATTTTTTGAATCATGGGATCGTAAACTATAAACATAAGCTACTTTATATATTTGTGCAGTTAGATTATCTACACTAAAATGATAACTTGTTAAGGAACCTTTTCCAAATCCAATAATAATAATAAAATATGGGTGATACCATAAAGAAAATATTTCTACTTTTCTATTTACAGTTACAGGAAAATAAGAAACACATTTGCCTTGGGATGAGAAAGATCAAATTGGAAGGCATGATTCTATGGCTGTATTTCTATATTGATACAATCTGGATCCCATCCCAAAAGCAATGTTGATGGCAATTTAGCAATTTATATAAATTGGAATTTCCCCAATATTTTCCACTCCATAATTTTTCCCAGATTAACCTCCCACTCCCCAAATTTCTCTGGACCTTAGTGATTTATTGGATCAACTAGCTACAGAATGGTAGCAATTTGTGAAATTGAGCAAGCCAAAGTGTTATGAACTAATAAAGGCGTTTAATAAAGTTTTAACAACCTTAAGAAAAAGCAGGGTTCTAATTCTGCACTTCTGATTGGCCGATAATAGCGATATCGGATTGGTCCTTTCTGGGAAATCTGATTGGCTGTTAATGGGCCAACTCTCATTGGTTCAAGGGTTTAACACTTCCATGTTTCTCATTGGCTAATAGGACAGCAGCCAACCCTATAAAAGGGCTGCTGCTGCCCTAGGGTTTCGCTCTGTTCAGTATGCTTAATAAAGAGTTGAAGTTCACTGTCACCGCCTCGTCTTCGCTCCTTGCACCCATGCGCAGAACTTAACACAAAGTGTTTCCGCTAAGACAAAAACACATTGATATAACCCACAAATAGTGATCTTTCAGTTGATATTTAGGCTACAAAAATATTTCATTTATTTGGAAGAAAAAGGCTCTGGAGATAAGTCATTCAAAGTGAATATTCTAGGAAGACTAGGTTAATTCCATTTTGCATAGTCTGTTTGTCGATTGTGTTTATATAGTTCTTTTTCTCTGACAGTAAATGCATTATATATGGAAGTTTCCTCTATTTTATTTCCATACCAAGTTTCCTTTAACCCCACACCAAGGCACTTGAAAAGAAAATGAACTGAAAGAGAGCAACTGTCCCAAAATCATCCAATGAATATAGGTGAATAGGTTTAACAGGGACCTTCACATTTAATCCCTTAACTACTAATGTACACTAATTATTTTGCTGTATAAAAGAGGGATACATAGTCAGAAATAAAATCTGTTTTCAGCAAACCATTCACAAAAGGGTATTGGGATATGCATAGTATTAGCTTCATTCAAACTTTCTTGAGGAACATCAACTACTGAAAATCCCTGATTTTAAATAAATATGGTGGCACAATTTCAGAAAAAATCCAGTTATTGCAGGGAAAGTAAACCAGCAGGGAAAGAATGAAACCATGATAAGAGGTTAAAAAATACATGGAAGAAGAATGAACAGATGGAGATCAAGAATGACCTAAAAGCAGAATGGAGCAGTAGCCAGAAGGAGACATCTGATGAACTTCTTCCAGATAACCAGCAAGAGAAAAGTAACATGTCAACAACCCTGCAATTTTGTTGGCAAGATTTCAGAAATAGTTTACCATGTAAAAAGACCCGACACAGACAGTGCATCTTAGGGCTGATGCAGAGGGACTGTGAGGGATGAACTAGTCCGGATTCCTTGAAAAGAGAAGATGCATTTCATAAGAATAAGAGGCAGCTCAGAATAAGAATAAGAGGCAGCTCAGTGCAGATAGTTTTAGTGAGAGGAAGAGGGTGAAGACAACCCTTTCCAAATAGTTCTCTGAGTTTATGTTTGGTGTAAATAGCAAAGTGCTTCAGTTTGGCAAGATTCTGTCTTTAGGTGTGAAACAATAAATAAATCTGCTAGGAAAAATCACCATGTCTTTCTTAGTTTTGGGGCCTGAATGGGACTGGCCCAATGTCACCCAACTGCCTTTGTGCCATGTGACTAGAACACATGGTCTCCCAGTTTCTACCTTGATGCCTTACTCACTAGTACACTAAACTGCCTGTCTTAATAGATTTAACATATGATATATGTATTAACTGTATCTCTTTCTGCAGGTATTCACTCTTGTTTTATATGTGTATACTGATTTTCTGTGTACTTTGCTGTCTTGCGAACAAAAGAACCCCTTTGTCATCTGAAGTCTCTTGAGCAAGGTCCTTAGACCCATGGGGCTGACTATTGGTACTTTTTGTTCCAAACTAGGCAGGAATTTTTCAGGAAAAGAAGCTTATTTTGGGACACATCAGATTGCACAAATGCATTTTCTTAACCTAAATATGGGACATTTTTCATGTGCACAATAACACTTCTTTTCCGGAAAGGATGGTGCAACAGAAGGCTGTTTTGCTTAATTCATGTTAAGAGTTGAGTTGATCCATAAAGGAGAAAGTTCTCCATGAAGATAAGCTGCAACTTTTGGAGCCTCAGGAGAAATAAAGGTAATAAAAATATGATAATCTAGATTTTCCATCAGATTTTCATATCGCCTGGAACAGAAAAATGTTTTCTTGCTTGCTATGGCAAAGAGGACTCTCAGCAAGGAAGTCAGTGGGCAGAAATTTAATCCCTCTATCTTTTTAACTCTAATTGTGGAATTCTTTTTTCTTTTTTATAGCATCATTATCTTTGTAATTCCTAACCTCCTGTAAATACATACTCACTTAACATCCCAACCTAATAATGAAAAAGTATTTGCTTTTTAAAATGCCCTCATTAAAACATCGAGTTAATGGCAAACTTGCAGAGTAATTAATCTTTGGACTACTTAGAAACTTCAAATATGATTATGGTGCCTAATAATCTGCAATGATGTAATTATTCTAAGACTGTGTTGATCAGGGATGAACCATAAATGCCAGTGGCAGCCACTGAGAGTCATGGTGTCCATACCTTGGTCACCAGCCAAAGGAAATTTGGTTTGCTTTTTTGTTTTGATTTTGATAATGTGGATTATCATTAAATCAACTCAAATCATTATGGGGATTTATTTCTTCGTCCCTAAACTTTTTGCTAAATTCTTCTTCAGACTAATTCTTATTGAATATTATCTATTTTCAGGATGGGTTAAATGCTTGCTACAAATATTTTTAGCTGATGGTACCTCCATCTTACCAAGTGACCTTCATTTCTTTTGTTTTGCTTAGAGACAGCAGGGATAGCTAAGGTGATGTTCTCCAGGGGTCTTAGATTTCAACTCTGATAAATAAATAAGATGTCAACTTTCCGGGGTACAAGCCAGTGTTTATGAGTAAAGGACCGAGGAATTTGTAGTCAAAGCACTGAAAAAAGAATCAGATTGAGAGAAGCACCAGAAATAGCAATAAATGAAAGTCCCCACTTCATTTATTTACCATATAAGATTGCTTGATTTTCTTTTTGCTCATCTGCCCTGGATCCACTGTGATCCATGTAATAATCTAGAACCCCATGATTTGCTACAAAGCCTGACAGAGGTCACTTGTAATGGAAAGCATTTATGGTTTCAAGGATTTTTATTTTTTCATCAGGGTTGCTACATTCCCAATAGTTCTCTCTGAAGAAACATCTTTATGTCAATTGTTTGTGTACTTAAGTGTAAAAGGATGACCTGTTCTTTCAAGTCCTTCACTGAGGAGAGCAATGTATGCCTTATCCCAATTTGCAGTCGTGAAATCCACAGGACACCTATGTGGTCCAGGCAGGGCTAAGAACCACAGAAAGGTTATTGCCTACCTAAGGATCAGCAAAGGGAGAAGAACCGTATGTGGTGGATTGTATTCTGAAGGTGGCTGTTTTCAAACTGAAACTTTAAGTTTGGGATAAATACCTCTAAGTCTTAGGAGATAGTGAATTTTTGTTACTAATTCTTTGTTATTGCAAGTAACAAGGAAGGAAATGATTTAACAATATCTTTGAGGTTCAATGGATTTTTTCTCCCAGTCTTTTGAGACATTTTCCCCCTTTCCCCAATGTTCTAGGGGTGTAAATCCTATCTAAAGTTTCAAGTGCTACTTTTTCATGGCTTAACTTTTGTTTCCTGTTTTTGTTTAGTGGCTTGCCACTGAATTCTGGCCAGGAGCATATGTTGTGTGAAGTGAAGAGTTTCAGTAACAATTCTTCTAGGAGCACATGTTTGTTTGTTGTTGTTGTTTTTAAAAAAGCCAGGGAATATGATGACACTGTTTGCAACAGGTATGCATTCATATATTAGATATGTAATCCAGATGGTAAGGAGAAAGGTTTTATTAGATTTACTCAAACAACTGTGATGTGTGACTCTCTGAAGAGATCAATGCTGTTTTAAGTTGGCTCAATAGTGAGAAATATTTCATGCGGAGCTCAGCACCATATACAATGAGTAACTCCATTTCACCCATCTCTTCATGCTCTGAATTATGTGATTCAACGCATCTAGAAAAATCAAGAAAATACTGCCTGGCCATATAATTGGACATAAGGGACTTACATTATCAGCACTGCAATTGGCTGTGATGTAGAAAATAAATGGGGTGGTGGTGGGTGAAGCAATATCCTGGGATATAAAATCATTTGTGTTGAAAGTTCCAAATGTTCTTCCAGTATTTGCATTTAGATGGGCTTAAGAATTTTTCATATCACTGTCCTTTTTCTTAGACCTGCTTTCTTGCTTTTGCCTCTGTTCATTTTTGTAAAGCTAGCTCCTATCCTCATTTCTTACATTTAAAAGAAATAGTAAGGCAGAGTATAACTTTAGCTCATGTTGTAGAAAATCTTGAAATTCTGGGGACTGACAATAGTTTGTACAGATAATGATATACTTTTTAGGAGCTTGAAGGTTATGGGGGCAATGGAGTAAATATTACTCAGAAGAAATCCCTATAGAAATAAATGGAATGCACCACCAGGTAAGAATGTATAAAGAATTGGGTTAGGAAGAACATGAGTCATGAGATTTCATGATAGAGAAGTGCTACTTCAAAAGTCCTGTCAACATTAGGCAAACAACAATACATCCCAGATTCATGTGGTTTTCAGACTTGCCTGGGCTAATGCTGAGTGATGAAAGGGAATAAATAACTTACGATCTATGGCCTTCTACAACATGCTCCCAGCAAACTCTACAATGCCCTAGTTTAGGCTCTCTTGCAGTAGATATGCAGTGCAGTTGTCTTCTCCTGTAGCAGAACTATTTTTTTGTCACATCTGATGCGATATCAGCTCTATTCTTTTCTGGGAAACATAGATTTGCTCTGTTAATATCTTAATCTTATGATAACTTTACAGGGAGGTGGTTAGGAGAGGGTAGTTATGAACTCTATCTATTTTTAAAGCATTTTTTGGCACACTTTGATTCATGGGAGGGGGAGACATCTAAATTAGTTCCTGACAGAATAAAGGAAAGAATTATTTGTGTCTCTCTGAGGAAAAACTGCAGACATTGGTGTTAATGATCTGCCATATAATCAGGAACATCCTAACATAGGACAAAGATAGACAAGCTGTTACTTTATCTAGTTTTGGATTCTCGTGAGGTTTAATTAGAATGGCTGATGTCAAGATTTTGCAGAATTACAGCCCAAAATCTCAGCAGAACTTGAAGATCACCTAGTCTTTAGGGAAGAAAACAGAATATAAGTGCATAAATGAATGAAAGATGATTATTTGGAAATTCCAATGCCCCAGTTTGCCTTATCAAACAGACTAAATACAGTATAATTTTGAAAGAAATAAATTCATTTCTGTACAATCAATCAAAATGATTTATATACAAGAAACCTGAAAGAGGATAAAGTACTGATTATTACACCTATAACTCAGAAGTCCATAAACAATTCATTAAGGAGTAGGAGGAAAATTCTTGCAAATGGTATTTTCTAATACTTTCCCCCAAAGAGATGGGATAGGAAAAAACGTAGCTGAAACGTCTGTAGTAAAGAAAGCAGTAATGGCTGTTGTTGGTGCATACTGACACTTTTTATTGGAATACAATCAAAGGAGCAAATTGTAGACCAAAATATCTATATAAGAGTCTTGCCTTAATTTGGACATTCATTATTTGGTTCGTAAGAATGTGGCATCATGACCATGCTGGGTCAAAATAGTTGTTTATATTCTGAACAAACAACCATGAGAGAAAGTTCTTGAGGACATTCTGCTTACCAGTTTTGATAGTGTTAGTGTTTGATAGTGTTAGACAGAACCAAGGAAGTCTCTTTTTTTGGTGGCACTCTTTTGTTGTACAGGTAATCCTTCTTTAGTGATTCCCTTGGGACCAGGGGTGGAATTCGACCAGTTCAAACCAGTTCTATAGAACCGGTTGTTACAAAATCTACAAACTTCGGAGAACCAGCAAATCGCACCACTGGCTGGCTCCTCCCCTCCCTCCCCTCCCTGCCCAGGAGGCTTTCCTGAGGCCCCATCAAGGGTGATATTCAGGGGGTTGGAGGAGGGAGAAATGGCCTGAGAGCAGAGCTGAACCTTCCTTAGGATTGAAGCTTCTATTTTTCAGTGCAGACTCAGGCAGCAGATTGCAGAAAGGTAGATCTGGGAGTGAAGCTGTGATTCTGCAAGCAGCTCAATCTGCCTACCTGCTTTTGCCTGATTTTGGGTAAAAGTTGCTCTTTTTTTAAAATAAAAAATTCAATCTTTACATATATATTTACAATATTTACATATAAGCCATCCCAGCCAGTCACATGACCACCAAGCCACACCCACAAATTAGACCACACCCACAGAAGTGGTTGGTTTTTTTTGATAATGATAATGTCATCCATATAAAGACAAATTTGGGAACTGTTACTCTTCAAAAACCTCTCCAGATTGGAAAATGACATTAATATGTTAAAAATAATTGAATAAAAAAATTAAAACATATTAAATCTGAATTGGCACAGACTGTGAAGAAAGAGACTTTGGGGCCATTCAGTGGAGACATTATCTCATTAAGCAGCAGATGTGAGAGTGGGCAGGGAAGGAAGGCAATTCTCCAATACAGATTATTAAAAAATGGATTGAAAATAAAAATGGCCATATAGTATTGTAATGCATTTATAATAAATTTCTGATACAATCTCACTCTGAATTCTTAAATACTTCTGTTCCCTGCATTTTCAAAATGGATACTGCAGGTCTGAGAAAGATGTAGGAAAGGAGAATTATCAAACTGGTAGAACAACTCATTCGGAGAAAATTGACTGCACAGCTTTTTAGCTTAGGGAGAAAAATGGGAAGTAATGGTGGGAAGGCATGACAGAAGTAGTTGCAGTTATTGGGATACAGAAAAGATGAAAGCTTTTTACTTTCACACTGGGAATTCATAACCAAGCCTAATAGTCACTGAATCAGGACAAATATAAAATGTACTCCTTCGAATGGCACATAATTAAATTATAAAACTTTCCGAGAAATACATGTAAAGATTGATAGCTCTGATTAAGTGAAGGATTTGACATTGTCATCTTATTTTGAACATCCATCACTGCCAATATTACAGTTTGGATCTATGACAAGTTATCAAAGCAGTTTGTGTGATTCACATTTTCTGTTCCCTCCTCCACCCCCAGGTAAACTATATCCTCAAACAAATCTTCCAGATGGTTAGGAGTTCCTCCTGAACTATGCAGAACGTAGCTTAGATTGCTAATAGGGGAAGGGATGGAATTATGAAATTCATATTTGGGATATTGTGTTAATTTAAAGAAAGACTCTAGTTAGCTTCTTTCTTTCTTTCTTTCTTTCTTTCTTTCTTTCTTTCTTTCTTTCTTTCTTTCTTTCTTTTTTCTTCCTTCCTTCCTTCCTTCCTTCCTTCCCTCCCTAATAGGTGAAGGAATGGAATTATGAAAATCATATTTGGGATATTGTGTTAATTTAAAGAAAGACCCTAGTTAGTTTCTTTCTTTCTTTCTTTCTTTCTTTCTTTCTTTCTTTCTTTCTTTCTTTCTTTCTTTCTTTCTTTCTTTCTTTCTTTCTTTCTTTCTTTCTTTCCTTCTGTGTATGTTCTGAGAGGAGATTTACAATGCATTCTATTGGAGTTCTCAATCCTGGGAGCTCACATTCAGGTGAATTGGTTTTACACCAATATTTCAGATCTTCTCCATGGTATCCTGGCTCCCTGCCATTACTTGACTACTCTCTCTCTCCCCCCAGTTATCAGTATTGCAGCTCCTTGAAAGACATTTTTGGCACGGCTCAGTCCTCTCCAGTCATAACTCAGTGTGTCTGATGCTGTGGCTTCCATTCTGAATAAACTGCATGTCCTCCACTTACAACCAGAATTGAGCCCAACATTTCTCCTGTTGGGTAAGACGTTTGTTAAGTAATTTTTGCCCTATTTTACGACTTTCCTTGCCACTGTCATTAAGTGAATCATAGCAGTTGATAAGTTAGCAACCCAGTTGTTCAATGAACCTGGCTTCCCCATTGACTTTGCTTGTCAGTAGGTTGCAAAAGGGAGTCACATGATCCTGGGACACTGCAACCGCCGTAAATATGAACCAGTTGCCAAATATCTGACTTTTGATCACATGACCATGAGGATGCTGTGAAGATTGTGATTCTGAAAAATGGTCATGTCACGTTTTTCAGAGCTGTTGTAACTTTGAACCGTCACTAAATGGACTGTAAGACAAGAACTATCCATTATCAAAATATTAGGATAAGGGGATGAAGATATAGGAAACAACTGATTAGTCATTATAACATCAATATCTTGGAGGCTGTTATAGCAGGTGATAAAGCAATTATCTTTTATTATTATTATTATAAATTTTATTAAGTTTACAAATTTTAAAAACATAAAATAAAACTTTATACATTGTTTTCACCATCAAGACATCTTTTGCATATCCTTACATTTTTCAGTATATGTATTTACTTATTACTTTACCATTACATCTTACTCTTGCTATAAATCAATATCTTTTATCCTTACATATCAATCTTCTCCATGGTATATTTACATATTTACATATTCCCTCATTCTTTTCCTAATTGCCATTTTATTTTATTTTTATTTCTAACCCACTCATTGATAAAGCAATTATCTTTAAGTAGAGTGGAAAAAACCTTGTGATTTTTTTAGAAGTCAGCACGGAAATATCAAGAACAAATCTTGTCAGATTAAATTTATCTTATGTTTTGCTCATTAGTAGACTGTGAGAATGCTAAGAACATAATTATGGTGACTTTAGCAAAGCATTTGGCAAAATACTTTCTGATTAATAGGTTAGTTAAATGTTACCTGCTATTATATTTAAGTGGATACCTAACTGGATCAAAAATCTTATTCAAAAAATGCTCATGATAGGTTTTTCCTCAGACACTTTGCATGGGATGTAACCAGATTTAATCCTAGCCCTGTACTTTCAAATGTTTCTATTAATGACTTGAATGGTTGAAAGTGTGCTAACTCAAATTTATAAATGATTCAAGATTGAGTAGACAGAAGCAAAATTAAAAACATTTTTGACAAGTTACCAAAATGAACTGAAAAAAAAAAAGAGAATGGAATTTAACAAAGACAAATGAAAAGTTCCACCCAGAGGAAACAAAACCCAGATGCACACCTATGTAGGATGGAGAATATTTACTCTGAGTGTAAATTTGTGAAAATAAATCTTGGCACAGTAATATTAAAAAGTAAATATGAATTAGTACTGTGATTAGGCAGAAGAGAAAAGAAAAATGTAATTCCTAGATCAGAGAAAGTGAGAGCTCCACGATTCAGCATATACTCTTAGTTTTGATATTGTGGCATCGTATTTTAGAAAAGATTCAAATAAATGGAACAGGTTCATAGAAGGGCAATAAATCAGGCCTGGGGAGGGAGGGAGAGAGAGAGGGAGAGGAAGGGAGGGAGGGAGGGAGAAAGAGAGAGAGGGAGGGAGAAAGAGAGGGAGGGAGGGAGAAAGAGAGGGAGGGAGGGAGGGAGAAAGAGAAGGTTTTAGAAATATTTAGCTTTGAAAAGAAAGCACTGCAGCAGAGGTGGAATAGAATATGATAAAATTGAGGGAAGATATTGTAGGCAGCAAGATGCAGAATAATGAATGCAAGTTACAGGAAGATGGATTCTGTTGAAATGTTAAAAGGTACCTAGCACCTAGCACCTATCCCGTGACCTCTTTTGAGGTCGTTGGGGCACCTGCGAAGATTTAGCCACCACGCTTCTCCATCCGTCTCTGTCCTCCACTGCTCTCTGGGATGCTGCCAGGTTCAAGCCTGTCCAATCATGGATATCATCCTCCCATCTCCTTCGTTGTCTTCCCCGTTTGCGGCTTCCTCTTACCGTCCCTTGCATGATGGTCTTTGCGAGGCCAGTAGAGCGAGACACGTGTCCATACCATCTCAATTTCCGTTTCTTGACGACAGTAAGAAGGTTGTCGTGTGGTCCTATTGCCTGTTGTATTTTATTTAGGACCTCTTCATTTGTCACATGGTCTGTGTAGTGGATGCCAAGGATCTTTCGGTAGCATCTCATTTCTGTTGCAAGGATTCTTCTTTGTAAATCCGCATTGAGTGTCCAGGTTTCGCAGGCATATAAAAAGATTGATATTGCGAGGGAGCGCATTAGGTGGATCCTTGAGCGCAGACTGATGTTCTTATCTTTCCAAATAGTTTGGAGCTTCGAAAGCGCAGCTGTTGTTTGTGCTATCCTTGCCATTACTTCTGGTTTTGAGCCTTCATCGGAAATGATGGACCCAAGATATTTGAAATTTTTTACTGTCTCTAGGGGTGTTCCGCTGACTCTGATGTCTGAGGAGATACCTTGGGTACTGTTCGTCATCAGCTTGGTTTTCTCGGCATTGATCTCCATGCCGTACGCTGAAGCCGCTTTATCTAAGTGTTGGACAAGGCTCAATAGTTCATCCTCATTTCCTGCCAGGCCATCGATGTCATCTGCGAATCGCAGGTTGGTGATGGTTCTACCACCGATGGAAACTGTGCCTTCGTGGTCTTCCAAGGCATCTTCCATGATCCGTTCGAGGAATACATTAAACAGTGTGGGGGAAAGCAAACATCCTTGACGCACTCCTACACTCGTCCGGAACCAGTTACCTTTGCTGCCGTTCAGGAGGACGGCGCTTATGGCTTTCTCATAAAGTTGTTCTATCACTCTGACAAGGTTATCGTTGATGTTATATTTCCTCATGGTAGACCACAAGGCTGCATGCCACACCCTGTCGAAAGCCTTTTTGAAATCAATGAAAACGTGGTATAAGTCCTGTTGGTGTTGGAGATATTTCTCACAGATCACTCTCAGGTTGAATATTTGCTCAATAGTGCTCCGTCCTGCTCTGAAACCCGCTTGTTCTTCTGCAATGATAGTCTCTGCTTGTGGTTTCAGTCTGTTAAGAATGCTTTTTAGCATGACTTTGCTTGGGTGGCTGATTAAGCTGATGGTACGATAATTCTGGCACAACTGAAGATTCCCCTTCTTGGGCAGGGTTATGATTAATGATTGAGTCCAGGGGACTGGCCATACTCCAGTGGTCCAGATCTTGTTGCAGATGACAGTGAGGATGGTGATCACTGCCTCTCCTCCTTCCTGAATCAGTTCTGCAGGTATGTTGTCAATTCCCGCTGACTTCCCTTGTTTAAGTGCCTTTATTGCTGCTTCGACTTCCTCACGTAGTATTGGATGGCAGGCATCATCTGGACTAGTCCGTGGGCCCTGCAATATTGTAGTGTCTCCATTGTGCTGATGGTTATACAGTTCAGCGCAGTATTCTGTCCATCTGTCCATCACCTCTCTTTCCTCAGTGAGTGTTTTGCCTGATTTGCTCTGTATGCTCGAGGGTCTCCCTTGTTTCTGTGTGGTGAGGCTTTTAACCATTTGGTATGCTTTCTTGGTGTTATTTCTCTTCAAGTTTACCTCGATGTCTTTACACTGGTCCTCTATCCAATTTTCCTTTGCCTTTTTCGTCCCCTTTTTTACTTTCTTGTTAGCTTCCCTGTACTTCTGAGCTCCATCTGGATCGCTTTTCTTTTTCTTTAGTTCCCGTCTTTTGTTACATAGACCTAGGAGTTCACTTGTGACCCACGGTTTTTTGGGACGTTGGTGTTTCCCCAGGACCTCATTAGCGGTCTCTATCACTGCTATGTTGAAAGAGCTGACTGTTGTCTCGAGGTCCACGTCATCATCTAGGACCGTCAGAGGAGCGAACTTCCCTCCAATCATTGCTTGGAATTCTTCTCTTACTGCCGGGTCTTTCAGTTTTTCGAGGTTGAAACATAGTCGTGTGAACTTGGGCTTGTTGATCTTCTTCAGGCGCAGTTTGAAAGTCATCAGCACTAAAGCATGGTCACTTCCTATATCTGCCCGCGGGAAGCTGCGTGTAAGTGCAGTTTTTACTCCTGAGCGAAATCGCTTTTGGATCAGAATGTAGTCGATCTGGTTTCGTGTGTGGCCATCTGGGTGGTTCCAAGTCCATATTCTTGAAGGTTTGTGATTACCAAAAGTGTTCGCAATGACCAGGTTGATGGTAGCAGTAAATTCTAGTAGCCGGAGACCGCGTTCGTTTGTGACAGAGTTGCAGGCTGTTCCATAGGTACCCGGCCAATTTGTTCGAGTGTTCTCTCCTATTTTTGCGTTCCAGTCACCTTGCACTACTAAGATGTCTTTTTTGGGTTTTTCATCGATGGTTGCTTGGAGTAGGTTGTAGAAGTCCTTCACATCGTCATCACTGTATTCTGTTGTTGGGGCATAGGCTTGGATGACGGTGATATTGAACAGTGATGCCTTCAGGCGGATGGTGATCAGTCGGCTAGAGACAGGGCGACACTCCATGACTGTGCCCACGGTGTCTTTGTGGACTAGGAAACCTACGCCTTGTTCGTGTCGGTCGTCTTTCCCACTGTAATACAATTTGTGTCCTTCAAAGGTTGTCAGCTCCCCTATGTTCTTCCGCCGCACCTCACATAAGCCCAATAAATTCCAGCGGTAGTTTTTCATCTCGTAAATCAGTTCTTCCAGTTTCCCATCCTCACGTAGTGTTCTAACGTTCCAGGTGCCAGTCACGATGTTACTTCTGGCAGAGAGCCTTGATCTTGTGGCACCAGTAGCATACTTATCGCTTCCGCCCTGGTGAATAGCGGCTAGCGCGGTCCTTGTTAACCCGGGCGACGACCGAGCCGGTATGGGGTTGATGGTAGTTGTCTTCAACATGGCGTATCTTGGGCAGGAAGATCTGGCGGTGCCCAACCCTCTCCAGACCGTTAGCCACAGCCGAAAGTCCTCGTAACTTGAGGGATCGCCTTGGCCCCGGACACATGGCCGTTGAACTTGTGTCAAGTCTCATCCGCCCTGGCCGTTGACCACCGAAGTGGTTCTTCCGCCCAATGATGCAGTGTCAACATCATCCCCTCATGTGGTTTAGCCCACTAGCTGAAGCGGTTTACCGGGGTATGGCGCTTGGAGCCAGCACATGAGAGATTTAGGGATGGGTGAGGACCAGTGATGACCGTCCAACCTACTAGGTAGGGAGCAGCATGACGAGAATCGATCAAGGTACATTGTTACCTAAATTTCAACAACATAAATAAAAACAGTGATAATGAAGAGAGAAGGAAGATAACAAGAAGAATAAAATAAACAAAAGGTGACATTCATATTTTTTTTTGTAAATTTTATTTGAGTTTTCACAAAAAGAAAGAAACACAATTAAAACATCTTTTTTGAAAGAAGCATAATCCCGGGTTACATTTCTTCATGCCGACACAATTTCAGGTTCATGCTCATTTTTATATTCTATTCCATATCTTATTGCAATTTTACATTTTCTACATAGCTTCTATCCTCTTTTAATTTCCTCAATTTTATTATATTTATTTCATCTCAATTCAGATCATTATATTTATATTTTTTGTCTGTCCTGTTTCAATTGTTTATTATTTTTTCACATTAAACAAAATTTCTCCTGTAGTTACTGATTGGAGTATGACGCCTTTATATCTTACCCCTAAAGTTATAACACTCAATATAATACATAGCTTCCATTCAGATTCTGTTTGCTACATTCTTAAACTACACACAATATTCTTTAAAAAAGAAAAAAATTATAAATGTTTATAATTAAAACAACATTCCATTCCAATTCAATTCTATCATTAATATTAAAATTCATTAAAGTCTTAAGATTTTTCACATTACTTTTCAATTAAATATCATACCTCTATGGCAACAATTATTAGCTTTCCATAATCAATCCCCCCCCTTCATATTTTATAACACATTGACTAATTAAAGTGTTCCCATTCCTTCCTAATTCAATTTTCTCATTTATTTTATTTTATTTACTTTATTCACAAACATTTCACTAAGTTACACTAACCTTTCTATCTCTCATTCTAGTCATATGTTGTTTCTAATTTTCTAAAGTTATTTCTATTTCAAATATAGCAACACAATCTCATGTACCTTTACAGAATCCCCTTTTCAATTAAATTTTTACCCATTATCTCTAAATAGGTCCTGTTTCTTTATATCTTGCTCCAGAGCTTTGTGACTTCTTTTCCTTTCCTTCTTCCCTCTTTTCTTCTCCCTCCCCCTTTTACCCCCTTGTCTCTCTACCTCTACTTCCCTCTTCTGTATTCCCCTCTTCTGTTGCTTTCCAGTATTATACTTATTTTTTGAATTATTTTTCTTTTCTTTGGTTGTTTTTTTAAGTCTTAAATTCTCCATCCTCTTTCCCCCCTTTCCTTTTTCTTCCCCACATAGAGTTACTTGTTCATTAAAGATGGCTTCTTCTTTGTCCCAGTCTTCTTGTTTTGCAGTCTTGTTGTTTCTCATGGTTCCAAATCTCCATTTCTAAGAATTGAAAAATGAAGCCAAAGGAACCCTTCCCTTCTTGTGCCTCTTCTTTGTACTTTTTAAGTTCTATTTTCAATTCATCAAAAAGTGATGCCATCGTAAAAAAATATTAAACAACCACCCGATTGATTTTAGTTATTCAAATATAATAGCCAAAAATCCAAAAGTCACCAAGTAATCCAAATACACACAAAACTGTTTCTTTTTGCTCTTTCTTTTTTTTCCACTTTCTCTTCCTTGGGTTACTATTTAGTTGCAAAGTTTCAGTTAAAATGTATCTTTTAGAAGTCTTATTGAAATTTTACTTTAGATTCTTTTAAAGTCCAGGCAGTCTCCTCCCTCTTCCAGTTCCTGCCCTTATTCTTTTTCTCTCCCTTCCTGCTTATAGAAGAAAAAGGTTTTAATGTCCAGAAATCTTTATTGTCCCTTTGGCATTTAGTTATATTTTCAGCTTAATTGCCTGTTGGTGCCAAAGCAGATTTTTCCAATTTCTTATTCTTAATTGTCAATATAAGGAAGGAGATAGAAGAAGAAGAAAGCCAAACCTTTCCCTTTTCACCTTTTTTCGCTGCTTCCGACTCTTCTTTGGGAGCGATGTTATTTCTTGTAAAATTTAAATTCCAGGGTAACTTAGTTATTGCTTTTTCAACTTAACCCAGTCAGCCAAAACTTTCACTTCTTATCTTCCTCCTGGATGTTCTTTTCCGGTTGAGTACTTCTTTGAGGTGGCCATTTCTGATCACCGCTCCTACCGCCTTTGGGAAAGGGAGTTTGACCAGCTGAGGAGGAGAGATGTGGCTCTCCTCGACCCGACTGGCAGTCTCCCCCTTCTTCACCACTTCTACGGAGTGGCTTATCCCTGAAACCAGCCGGCTCGGGGCGCTCCAGCAGCAAGCCCAGGCAGAAACTGCGCACGATCACGGATTCCTGTCTGTCGCCAAAGCCCTTCAAACCAGAAGACTCAGGTGACATTCATTTTTAACAGCTAATGCTACTGGTGCGAGCCTGAAACCTTGTTTCTTCCCTATCAACTATCTTTCTTCCCTGTTTATGCAAAGGTCTAGTGTTACACAACTTTGCATTATGCTACAAAAATTGTATGGAGTACAGCATGAAAGAAAATTAACACTGTTTTTCTTTTTGATGAATAATAAAGTAGAATCCCTTTATTAAAAAAATAAAAGAGCATCAGTTTACCTACTCAGCCGCGAGGCGATCTAGTTTTTATTCTTAAGAATATGCTGGTCACTAAATCCAGTTTTGTGAAAAGATTCATTGTTCAAAATACAGAATCAGGCAGCTAATTCACACTCCTCGTTTCCATTCAAACAGATTCAACTTTGTGTATAATGTATATATGTATGGAGATCTAATCCACTTGGTCTCCTGTTGTAGTAGGGAGATTACTTTTTCTCTTCTCCCTAATGTTTTAGCTTTTTGAAAGGAGCAGATGAGATTGTTTCATCTGATCTGTATGTCAGAGAAAAAAAACCTAACCTCTGGGTTAGTCTTCTATGTGCAGAGATTATGGAATGAGTAAGTATATTGTTTATTTAGAAGGAAACAATGATACCAGAGTGGGAGTGACTGAAAATTATTAAAACAAGCTTGGATGGAACTTTGAACTGTGATAAATACCTTATTTCCTTCCTTCCTTCCTTCCCTTCTGTCTCCTCTCTTCCCTTACTCTCTCCCTCCTCTCCCCTTCCTCCCCTCTCCCTCCCTCCCTCCCTGGAAGACAGATAACATCTTGCAGAGAACCTAACACTGCTCACCCCATATCCTTCTGCATATGGGTGGGATTCAACCGGTGTAACAACTGTTTTTGTGAACATGCGCTTTGTACATGCTTTGCGCATGTGTGCAGCTTTTGCAACTCGCCTTCTGCTGCAAGCCCTGTGTGTAAAACAGCTGACATGCAGCAATCCGCTGTGCTGCGTGAAGCAGCTGAGCTGGAAAACCCAGAAATAAAGCAAAGACTTGAGCCAGGCCGGGTGGGTGGGCCCAACAGCTGATCATTGGAGCTACTGGTTTCGCCTGAACCGGGCCAAACCAACAGAATTCCACCTCTGCTTCCGCACAATAATTGGCAACTTCCTCATAGCAGGAACAGCTTTGGGTTCAGCCATTCTTACTGTTTGATTTTGGGAGACCAAAAGATGAAGCATGGGGAATGTTTATCCAAAATGATCAGGACTGCATTGTACAAGTGCATAGAACTGGCCCACTTTTTTTTCTTGGATTGCTTTTGGGGAGAGTACTTGGGAGGTTTCTTTAGTTCTGGTTTTTGCTTTTCTGTGTTTTCCATATTATACAGCTGGAACTCAGTGGCATAGTTAAAGTAACACTGTGGGCTCCTCGATCCACTGGTAATGTACATAATCCTTTTTCCTTCTATTGTATCTTGAGGGGATGGATTAGGTTTGCATTTAATATAAATTTATCCCATTTATATTTTCAGGATGTATATGCCAGTTGGACTGCATTCCATATGTTCTCAAAAATTTACCTTCTCAATTAAAAAAATAAATGTTACGAACTAAGCAAACTCGTTAGCTTGCGATTCTAATAGTTTTCTTTCCACAACAGGCTCGTAACCTGCACTTCTGATTGGCCCGTTGACAGCAGATTGTGATTGGTCAGTTTTGGCTGATCGGATTGGCTGATAGCGGGTCGCTGCCGATTGGACGCTCTCAGAGCAGCAAACTCAAATCATTGGGTGTTGTGACAGCAGCCAGCTCTATAAAAGGAGCTGCTGCTGCCCTAGTATTTTGTTCTGTTCTGAAGTCACTAATAAAGAGTTGGAGTCACTATTCGATGCCTCGTCTCCATTCCTTGTGCCCACTCTCCCAGATTTAACACTGGCGACGAAGGTGGAATTCGGAGACGAGAGAGCTGAATGAACACTCATTGAACACTAACAGAGCACGTGGCTGAGAGCACACCAATCGCGGCAGAATGACCAGCAGCGCCATACCACCCACTCCATTTGACCCAGCTAACGAAGACTGGGACTCGTATATGGACAGGTTTCAGATGTTCCTGGAGACCAAGAACCTGAAGGATGTTACACCTGGCAAGAAACGAGCTGTGTTCCTGACCCATTGCGGGCCTGCCATTTTTAAGATGGCAAAAGCACTTGCAAAACCAGCTGAAGTCAAGACGATGGACTGGGACAACCTCGCCCCAATCCTCCGGGCCCATTATGCCCCAGCAGTGAGAACACTCATCAGGAGACATGAGTTTTACCAGAGGGACCAACAGGAAAGCGAAAGTGTTGGAGATTTCATTGCAGACCTCAGAAACCTGGGAGGGCTCTGTGGCTTCGCAAACCTCGAAGAAGCCATGAGAGATCGAATTGTTCTCGGTCTAAAAGACCACAAAACACAGAGCAAGCTAATAGCAAAGGGGGACATCACCCTCGCAGATGTCATCGCTGATGCTACTGCAGCAGAAGCAACCAGGAAGTCGGCAGCTCGAATGTGCCGAGCGAACGGACCGCACTGCCAACTCGCCAGTGACCCTACGCCCCTTTCCGAGAGGCACGCAACGACCACCCACCATGGAGACCTCCTATCCTCACCAGAAAGCGAGGAAGAGGAGGTCAACAGACTCAGGTCAGACCGCGATCAGCGAGATCAACGGATTCGTAAGCCCTCGTATCAGTGTGCTGGATGCAGGGGAAACCACCCACGATCAGACTGCAAATTCCTAGATGCCCTCTGCCGTTCCTATGGAAAAAGGGGCCACATGGCTAAAGTCTGTAGAAGCAAACGAGGGTCCAGCCTGAACCAAAGAGAAAATAATTTCTGGCAGACAACAGGCACCCCACCACTAAATTGGGACCGCTCAAGCAACCAATGGAACCACTACTACAGAAATCGAGCACCAGCCACTTCCACCAGATGAGAAGAGGCGCACCAAACCATCACCATCGGCCACACTTCATCCCTTGATGCAAGAAAGATCCAAGTAAGGGTCACCATTGAAAATCATCCATGCGTTATGGAAGTCGACTCCGGGTCCTCCCTGTCAATGGTCTCCTGGAAAACCCTCAAACAGCTGATCCCTGACATCCATTGCCAGAATCTTAGCCCTCAGAAAATTATATTAAAGGACTACCAAGGAAATAGAATCCCAGTTGCCGGTTCCAGCCACGTCCAAGTCTCCTTCAAAGACCATACTGCAACTCTACCACTTACAGTCATCGATAAAGATCGACCCAGCTTATTAGGCTTACAGTGGTTTGCGCCACTAGGAATCGAACTGGCGGGCATCAACCAAACCGAAAGCAACGACTGGGAAGCGGCCCTCGTCCAAGAATTCCAGGAAGTGTTCACCGAGAAGCTAGGCAAGTACAAGGGATCCCCTATGTCATTTAACCTCTGCCCAGATGTTGCGCCCACTCACCTTAAGCCCCGTCGAGTGCCTTTTGCACTCAAACCAAAGATTGATGAACAATTGGACAAATTAATAGCCCAAGGCATGTTGGAACCGATTGACCACGCCTGATGGGAGACCCCAATTGTAACCCCCATAAAGCCTGACGGATCTCTGAGAATTTGTGGGGATTATAAGGCCACCCTAAATCAGGCACTTCAGCAGAGCGCTTACCCCTTGCCAGTGGTCCAACACCTATTTCATTCCCTTAGGGGGGGAAAATATTCGCAAAATTGGACCTAGCCCAGGCGTACCAGCAGCTGCCTGTAGATGCAGCAACCGCAGAAGCCCAAACTATAGTCACGCACAGAGGTGCATTCAAGTGTAATAGACTCCAGTTCGGAGTGAGCATAGCACCTGGCATCTTCCAAAGTTTAATGGAGAGATTGCTACAAGGCATAAAAGGGGTCATGCCATATTTCAATGATGTCTTGATAGCTTCCCCCACTAGAAGTCTTCTAGAAAAGCGTCTAAGAATGGTCCTCCAAAAATTTAAAGACGCTGGCCTGAAAGTCAAGAAGGACAAGTGCCAACTATGTACTGAGAGGGTTGAATTCCTTGGTTACCTTCTTGACAAACAGGGAATTCACCCTATGGAGAAAAAATTGGCTGCAATAAAAAACACCCCAAGACCTCGAAACAAAACAGATCTTCAAGCCTTCCTGGGACTTATTAATTTTTATAACATCTTCCTTCCCCAGAAGGTGACTGTTGCTGAACCCCTGCATAGGCTCCTTGATAAGAAGGCATCCTGGGTCTGGGGACATCAAGAAGAGTGAGATTTTCAGCAAGTAAAAGACCTTTTAACATCAGATGCTGTATTAATACAATATAACGAGACTTTACCCTTAAACGTCACCTGTGACGCCTCACCGTTTGGAGTAGGAGCCATCCTGAGCCATGTCCTGCCAAACGGCACTGAGGCACCCATTGCATTTTTTTCCAGAACTTTATCTAAAACTGAAAGAAACTATAGCTAACTAGATAAAGAGGCTCTCGCTATTGTGGCTGCAATCAAACGATTCCATGAGTACGTATTTCTATAATCACCGATCACAAACCATTACTTGGCATTTTGGGGGGGATAAACCAACTCCCCATATCTTATCGCCAAGAATGACATGCTGGTCAGAATTTTTAGCCACCTACGACGACCAATTGCAACACCGATTGGGGAAAGTCATTCCCCACGCTGACGCCCTGAGCCGCTCTCCACTACCAGAAGTCCTAGATGACCCAGCTCCAACCCTAGCTGTACTACAAATCAAGACACTCCCTTCACCACCGCTGACTGCACAAGACATTGCATCCGAAACAAGGAAAGACCCTTGTTTAGTACGAGTCCTCAGCTGGGTGGAAAGAGGTTGGCCTGACAACAAACCCAATGACACCTTCAAGCCCTTCAAACACAGGCAGACAGAACTTTTCTCCCAAAAAGGATGTGTTTTGTGGGGAGACAGAGTAATCATCCCAGGAAGACTACAGCATAAGGTCCTAAAACTACTGCATGGTGGACATCCGGGCATCGTGCGAATGAAGGCACTAGCAAGGAGCTACGCTTGGTGGCCAGGTATGGACAGGCAAATAGAAACCTGGGTGGCCACCTGTAACAAGTGCCAGGAAACATGCTCAGCTCCACCAAAAGCACCAGCAGCAGAATGGGAAACGCCCCGAGGTCCCTGGTCCCGCATCCACATCGATTTTGCGGGACCCACCAAGGGGCATACATTTCTCATAACAGTGGATGCCTATTCCAACTGGCTTGAGGTCCACAAAATGAAGAGCACCACCACAGAGGCAGTTGTTAAAAAACTAAACAGACTATTTGCCACACACGGCTTGCCAGATGTCTTGGTTTCAGACAATGGCCCACAGTTCACCACCTTGGCATTTGAACAGTACCTAGCAGACTGGGGGATACGCCACGCCTTAACATTGCCAGCGCACCCTGTGGCCAATGGTAGGGCTGAACGAATGGTGCAGTTCATAAAGAAAACCTTACACAAGATGGAACAAGGGAACATCCATGACAAGGTAACCAGGATGCTTCTCCTCCAACATATTACTCCGAACAGCACCACAAACAAAACCCCAGCCGAACTCCTGATGGGCCAGAAACTTCAATCACATCTTGACCATCTACACCCTGCCTACACACCGGAAAAGCCTCTGGGTTCCAGTAGCAAGTATCACACATTCAAGGTAAGCGACCCGGTCTTTGCAAAAAACCTTACCGGTGACCCATTGTGGATCCCCGCTACCATAACTCAACTTACAGGTCCCTGTTCCTACCGTTTGCAAACTGCTGATGGGAGACTATGGAAGCGCCACGTTGACCAATTACGTTCCAGGCTGGCACCTATCCCTTTCACAAGCCCTGAATTCCAAGCCAGGGGGAGAAGGGAAATCGAGGGGGCCGAAAATGAACTAGTATCTGATCCAGTACACGAAACTCAACAATCAGCGCAACGAAGCCTGGAATATTCACCTTCCGAAGAGGAGCCGGGACAGATGGTCATCTCACCACGTAGCAGCATGGCGGCATCAGCAATCCCAGAGAATCCAGATAGCAGCCTTGACGGGAGTAGAGATGACAACCCCGAGTCACCCAACGGAGAAGTCAGATCACTGCTACCGCTGAGTCTAACAAACAGCCCACCGGAACCAGAGTCCAGCCAAAGACTGGTGGAGCAATGTAGATCAGGTTGGCAGGTGAAACGACCTGCTATCTGCGAGAATACATCACCCCACCCTTGAGATGGAACCTAGGGGGGAGGGGTGTTACAAACTAAGCAAACTCATCAGCTTGCAATTCTAATAGTTTTCTTTCCACGACAGGCTCGTAAACTGCACTTCTGATTGGCCCATTGACAGCGGATCGTAATTGGTCAGTTTTGGCTGATCAGATTGGCTGATAGCGGGTCGCTGCTGATTGGATGCTCTCAGCGCGGCAAACTCAAATCATTGGGTGTTGTGACAGCAGCCAGCTCTATAAAAGGAGCTGCTGCTGCCCTAGTATTTTGTTCTGTTCTGAAGTCACTAATAAAGAGTTGGAGTCACTATTTAATGCCTCGTCTCCGTTCCTTGCGCCCGCTCTCCCAGATTTAACAGTAAAGATACAGGATATTACAGAGACTGGTTAATTACTGATAGTATAATTACAATTATATCAAAAAGAAAATGACTCCCAAAATATTTATACAGTATTACGAAAATGTACTGAAAAAAAGTATAATGGCAGAAATAAGCCAAAAATGTATATATACTTCTAAAATCATGCACCATATGGGGATGAGCATTTTGGGTTACAATAATGTTAATTGAGAGACTCAAAATCTTGGTATCTTCACACTTTCTCCTAAAATAGAATTGCCTGCGGTTTTCATCTGGTTTCCTTTCTTCCATACATCACTGCAATAATGATTTTTTCTCCCCTTTGCTTTGCATTGGTTTTAGATAAAAAATAGTTTTTTAAAAATGTACTTCTCACTGTGAAAAACTGTACAAGGATGATGGATGGGATGTCAGTTTGTTAATGGGAGTTCACTAGCCATAGATATTTCTGGGGGGGAGAGGTGGAAAGGGGGGAGGAAGCAGGCGTGGGATTCCACCAGTTTGCACCTATTCGCTGGAACCGGTTGTTAACATTCTAAGCAGTTCGGAGAACCAGTTGTTAGAAGAAATTACTGGCCTAATCCTGTAAGGAAGGCAGGAAGGAAACATTCTGGTGTTGCTTACAGAAACTGCTTCTCCGTTAACCTTTATTACATTCTTGGCAGGACTAGACTTCCTGTCTCAGGAATGTCTCTGGAGTTCTTTTCCCCTTCTTTGCTGGTACTTTGCTTGTGTGGAGTGACCATTCAAAGTTACAATGGCACTGAAAAAAGTGACTTATGGCCATTTTTCACACTTACAACTGTTGCAGCATCCCCACAGTCATGAGAGGCCAGGCAAGGAGATGCGTGCCTCGATGTGAGTGATGTTGAGTTGGCCATGCCCACCCAGTCACATGACCACAAGCCACACCCACCAATTAAGCCCTGCCCACATAACCGGTTGTTAAAAAATTTGAATCCCACCCCTGGGAGGAAGGATATTACGTGGTAGTTCAAAACTCCCAAGACATCCTTATTCCTTTGAATTTCCCTTTCCTGTTGTTCCTCAGATACCAAATTAGTTGGGAGAGATGAGCATGATTAATGCCATCGGACAGCAATACATAATCCCATCATTGCTTGGGTCTTTCTCAAGAGCCCTCCCTGCACCCCTTATTGAACTCTGGCCCTTTTCGATATGGCCAGAGCATTCTGAGTAGACCCTTCTTCAAAGCTTCTTTCCACATTTAACAATGCTGTGTAATCTATTCTTTTAATAAGGGGGTACTGTTAACTCTCCCAAACTTTAAAAAAGGTCTCAACATGGCTTCTGCAGAAAACCTTTTTCTTTGTGAGTGTGTGTGTGAAATAAAACAACATTGTTTACAGGCGCACACTTAGCCACCCCTTCCATGGCCCAGTTATGAATGGGCCATGGCCCAGGGGTTGGGAATCCCTTCTATAGGATCAAGCTATTAGCCTATAGGTGTTATTTGGAGTGAGTACTCTCTCTCTCTCTCCTCTCCTCTCCTTCTTCCCTCTCCTTCTCCCCCTTTCCCCCTCTTTCCCTGTCCATCCCTCCCCTTTCTCTTTCTCTCCTTTATTGTTTGTTTGTTTGTTTGCTTGTTTACAGGGTTGGGCTGGGACAGAGTAACAGGTCTAAAATGTAGCCTAAAGGGTTAGTCTGCCTCATTCTAAATTTTACTCTAATGTTTCATGCATCTCCTTCTTTTATCGCTGATATTTCTGCTAAAATAAGGCAGAAGAGATGTTGTTACACTTATGAATTGCAGAGGGGCTGGAGTCCATGGGGGAACAAACAGCAAAATGATTGTAAGAGTTTGCCCCTTGGCAGCATCAGTCCCATTATTTCTATTTATGCAGCATGACATTGCATGCACACACACAAGCAGGGTTGCATCTTGTGCAGGGCTGCCAACCTTGAGTGATAGTTCGGAGTGAGACACTGCGAGGGAGTGGAGCGACCAAGCCCGAGGGAGCGAAGCGACCGAGGGGGGGATGGTGTGGAAGGGGGTGTCCCCCCTTCCACGGTAGGGAGCTTTGACAATTTTACATTTTAAATGGTGCAATCTGATACATACTTTAGTCATGATTTGGACATATACATACATACATACATGCAAGCAGCACTAATGTACTTGAACCGGATTTGTAAGATATTAATAATGCAGTTCACTGACCATGAATAATTGAAGTTCCTGACTTGTAACTGCAGTATTCTACCTCAACTGACTTTATTAGCTTAGTGATGTACTATAGACCACTATAGGATGAATTCAATGTGCAACAAAAAGACAAAAAAGCCGAAACAACTACAGAGATAATGCAAATACATCAATGGGTATTCTTTCTGTATCAAATACCATACTACATGCCAATATCAAATGCTATAGTCTCAGTCTTTAATTATATACTAACTTGTTGACTGAAATAGGGGTTCATAATTTCAGACATGTATAAACTAAATATTTAATCGAATAATGAGTGCTTCATATAAATATACATATTGTTAACTGTAAAACTCATCTACTGTATTCTGAAGCTTGGCCCTAGCTTTCATCATAAAAGCTATAGAACCAAAACAAAGCCCTGGTAGAGACTAAAAAATACAGCAAGTGCAGCTCTTGATTCACAAGGAAACTCTGGAATAGTAGTTGAATGCTACAGGTTAAATACTACACTTCATCACAGATGAACTGTCAACTCTAATAATTTAGCGGGTTTCTGGTGTGACGGCCTGCTGTGCGGCCGTACAATATTTATTGGGTAAGTTTAGATTCTGAACTTAATGGTCTTACTGCTCTTTGGATGGTAAATTGTGTTAAGATTAGAATATGTTCTAGTTGAGTCAGGGCTATCCAAATTTGGGGCTGAGAAGCCTACTGGCATAAAAAAAAGTCCTTATTGAGTCCTTATCTAAGGGTTTGAAAATATGATAATAATGTAGTACAGTCCTGTCGATCTGGTGCATGGAGACCTAGGATTTAAACTCAAAGGAGAAAGAGGAAAAAGTGATTCCTTCTTCTGAAACAAAGCCATTACGGAGTGGCTTCCATTTAACCACCAAAGATGTTTCTTTATTTTCTCTGGCTGGATTTCTGACCCAGGGGAGAAAGACCATTTAAAAAAGCAAAAAGGACAGAAAGAACAGAAAGAACACCAAGAAAGAATGGGACAACCCCTCCCCCCCCCCCCAAAAAAAGAGATCCAATACAACTCTGAATAAAATTCTGTGAACATTATATTTTGCATCAGTCTTCTTTTCTTCCACCTTCCTCTCCTTTCCTTGTATCTTACACAGTGTAAACCCCAGGGTGGTGCTCGTAAAATTACTTTTTTTAAAGAGCCATTATAGCAACTTTATTTGGCTGAAGAATTAAGCAGATGTTTAATTAATTACCATTTGGAGGAGACTGCTTCCAATATTAGAAAAAGGGAAACCCTAACCTTGTTTTTAAAGTATTTTCAAAAATGCCGTCTTGAAAACTCACCTGCTACCAAGGCCCAGAGTAAACCGGAGGGGGAGAGGGGGAAGGTTACTAAACCAAATCCAAGTTATTAAAGGAACCCAACTGCACTGTCAATGCTGGAGTGTCATGCGATCGCTTGGAAATACATAACCTTTCATCCTGGTTGATCCTATTGTCCTAACAGAACATTGTCCTAATGCTTTTAGCATGTGTGTGTATGAGCAAACTTCCACCACCACCACCACCACCCCTTTACACGCCTTATGCTCTCTTTTAGCTGATCCAAAAGAGTCTTCCCAAACCAGCAAGGCGAGAAGCGCGCCAGGCTGATCTATAAAGGGGCTGGGCAGCTTTGTGCAAAATAGAAAGTTGGAGGACTGACAGGATGTGATCCTCTGGAACAAATGTCTTTCAGAGAGAGAGAGACGCCCCAGCTTCTAGTTACATCTCTGGCAGCGGACAATTCTCAGCTTTGCTTACCAGGGTTATTACTGGCCGAGGCTGTTGCCTGCAAAAGAGGCTTTGCCAGCCCCCTCGTGTCCTTCTTTGAAAAGGGCAGCTGGCTTGTCCCGGAGGACATTGCAGAGAGGGAGAGCGCGGGGCAAAGTGGCTGCGAGCGCCCCGGGCGGGAAGAAGCCTCTTGCTCTTCGCTTTCCTGAAGCGAATTTGCTAATCGGCATCATGCACAGTTACGGGACGCCGAGGCAGAACGAGGATTAAGGCAGGAAAAGAGGCGCGGTGGGGTGGCTGGGCAGGGCAGGGCGGCGCTGGGAGCTCATCCTTCTCCTAAGGGGAATATTCGGAATATCAGAGAATGTAGAGATATATTTATTTTTGTACATTCCATTTTGGGGGTTTAGCGTGAGATTTCGTTTATCAGAGTGAGACAGTCAAAATTGGTTGAATTGCGTGAGTCTCACTCTGATTGCGTGAGAGTTGGCAGCACTGCTTGTGTTACAATGGTATGATCCAATGGTGGGATTCAATTATTTTTACTATTGGTTCTGTGGGCATGGCTTCGTGGGCGTGGCAGGAGAAGGATACTTTAAAATCTCCAGTCAGAGGTGGGGTTTGCCGGTTCTCCAAACTGCTCAAAATTTCCACCACCGGTTGTCCAGAACTGATCAGAACCTGCTGAATACTACCTCTCGTATGATCCCCACTTAGTACTTTTGACAAAACAGTCAGATTTTGCAAACATCTCTGGTGAGATTCATCCAGCATAAATATAAAATTCAGTTAGCAATCTGGAAAAGCGCAATAAAGCTGGAAATGGATTGCCTTTAAAATATTTTTGACTGATTAACCTTAACAATGAATTAATCATAGGATTGGTGGAGCATTATCTGAAGTGGTATAAACCCTACTTCCAGAAAGGATGTTCAGTCACTAGTGCCAATTTTTTCTACATATAAATACCCACCCACACCTACTATTTTGGGGGAAGTGTCATGTCAGACTTGTTCCATATGTTGTGTTCAGGGATGGCATTCTACTGACTGAAGGGCATCTGCCAGAAAGGAGACTTCAGTTCTTGTTCCATCTCATTTAGGCCATCAGAATATCCCTCTGCAGGTTTAGACAGATTTTTTTCCTCTGGGCTTCTGGAGCTGAGCTCTAGGCCAAATCTGCTGGAAGTAATCTGTTAACTAGAAATGTCACATTATGGAAGGAAAAAATAACCAAGTTAATTTACTTATAGCCATATACCATATACCACCTAACTACTTTCTTAATGTTTCATGGAGGGTTTTGTTAGGGATAACATTATTTACCCTAGCTGGTTTAGGTAAAATAATAAATATGTTGTCATGGTTTGTTAGTTAAAGTGTCTGTAACTTTAACTGTAAGAATGTAATTAAGGGAGTGGTTGTAAAAGCACCATAAAAGAAGCAAGGCATGGCAGCTTGCTCTCTCTAGCTTGATGATCCCTAATTACTGGATAGACTGAAGACTGCGTTTTTCCCCTACTGGAACGGGAGAGAGAAAGGACTGTTGATTTATCAATGGTGAGAGGACTGATTTATTATAAGTGAACTGACATTGGATATTCTTCACGGACTTTGCCAATTGAATATCCTTGAATGGACTGACTAAAATGATACATGACTAATGGACTGTTATTTTGACTATGCTATAAAACTCTAAGTGGAATAAACTATATTTTTGATAACACAAGCGTATCTGTTATTTTTACTGTATGTTAACTAACATACAAACTTATCTCACACATTTATCTGTATGCCTATCTGACTAACGCTGCATATTCTGTTTAGCTTGTCTCCTTAACCCTGGTTGGGGAACACAGGCTTAACACTGGTTATGGGCCCAGAGGCTGCAAAGTCAGTTTAACTAGGATAAAACAGATTTATGTAAAAAGTGAGAGTTTGTGTTGTTATACGTTACAGTAAACAGAGAGCTGTGTTTTATTAATTATAGTTTTATATCCATATAAGAAAACATGGCACAAGTCAATCTACAAAGTTTGTCCCTTATATCCAAGCTGGATGGAACAAACTATGTATCATGGTCTATGAAATGTAGTCTACTTCTACGAAGAGAAGGTCTGTGGAACATAATTGAAAATTCACCAAACTTAGAGGAATGGGATCCAGAGATTGAGGAAGATAGACAAAAGATAGAAGACTTTAAGCAGAAGAATGAACAAGTTCTTTGCATAATAGGACTAACACTATCTGACCAGCAACTTGTTCATATCCACGGAGAGCAAACGGCTGTTGGGTGTTGGCAGAAGCTGAAGAGGATTTATGTCTGAGATAACGTTGGTGCTCACATAAATCTAACACGGAAGCTTTTCAGGATGCATCTCCAAACGAATGGTGATATGCTTAGTCATTTGAAAACAAAAAAAAAGCATTTTTCAAGAACTGCATGAGAAAGAACTTATTTTCTCTGAACTACACCAAGTCTACATAATTCTATCTTCACTAGATGAAAGTTATGATAACTACGTCACTTCCCTTGAAATTTTGCCTAAGGAAAGTTTAACTTTAACTGATATAACTGGCAGATTGATTGAAGAGGCCAGAAGAAGACTTGAAAGAGATCAGTTAAGGAGGGAGCAACCTCAAAAAGAAGATAATGAATCTCCTACTGCATACGCAATTAAAAAGTGTTTTAATTGTGGAGGAAGAGGACATTTGGCAAGATTTTGTAAAAAAGCAAAGCGCCAGAATGCTGGCCAGAATACTAAAAGTAACCAAAATAAAAATAAAAATTGAGAGTTAGCCATGTATATTAACGGAGCTGTAAAAAATCATTTATGGGTGGTTGACAGTGGAGCATCCCACTGTATAACAAATGATAACAAAAATTTTATTAAAATGTCCAAGAGTACACAGCAGATATCGTTAACCAATGGCTGGAAACTGAAAGCTAAAGGTCAAGGTATAGCATATTGTTCTTTCATAAAAGAGAATGTAAAAATGTTATATGTACCACAACTTAAGTTTAATTTAATTTCAGTTAGAATTTTGGTTAAACTAGGATGTAGTTACCTTTAGGGGAGATAACTGCATAATTGAAAAAGAAGATAAGAAAATTACTGCATCTTTAAGAGGTGAATTATATATTTTAAATGATAATGGTTTAGAGGTGGCTAACATGGTTTTTTGATAATAAGAAACCTCATGATGAATGTATTCACTTGTTGCACTGAAGGCTAGGGCATTTAAATTTTAAAATGCTTAAGAGAACTGTTCAACTATCTAAAGGAATAAGTTTGAAACCTTGTAATAAATATTTGCAATGTTTTGCTTGCAATCAAAGCAAAAGCAAGGTCACACCGGCAAACAGAGTTGATGGATTTACTCCCAAAGAGCCTTTAGGGTTAGTATTTGCCGATTTAATAGGTCCGAAAAAACCAAGTGTAGGAGGAGCTCGAGACATATTAAGTATAATGGACCACTATTCTAGATATGGGTTTTGCTATTTAATGAAGAGCAAAATTGAAACGTATCTAAATCTATTTAATTGGATTAAATTTGCAAAAAGAAAAACTAAAAAGAAATTAGTAACTCTTATAACAGATAATGGTGCGGAATTTACAAATAATAAATTCCAGAATAGACTTAGAATGTTAGGTATTCAACATAAAAAGTCTGCACTATATAGGCCACAACATAATGCCTTTATAGAGAGACGAAGCCAAACACTACAATCAATGGCACATACTATGTTGTCTGATTCAGGATTACCTGACAATTTATGGGGAGAAGCAATAATGTCTGGTAATCATATATGAAATAATGTTGTTAATTCAACAACAGGTGAATTACCATTCACACTGTGGCATGGTACAAAACCTGATTTAAGTTACATGCACACATTTGGAGCACCAGCATGGGTGCATATCCCTACACAACTCAGACACAAAGGACAGCATAGAGCTAAAATATTATTTTTTGTAGGATATAAATCTAATCATAGATCTTATAGATTCTGGGAACCAGGTACATGTAGAGTTTACACCAGTGCTAGTGCTAAATTCTTAGAACATGTAGGATGGAATAGATTAGAGCAAGATTTAAATAACGATGTAATTATTGAACCCTACAAAAGGCAAAAAGATCAGACTAGTTATAAGAAGAGTCCAATTAAAGAAGAAGTCCACGAAGAGCAAATAGGACCAAAACAAGAGGAAACAGTTGATCAAGAAGAGTTAGATAATCAAGAACAGTAAATAAATGAAAGTCCACCTGTAAGTCCTGTAATACCTAGACATACTACACGTGTAACTAGACCACCTGATAGGTATCAAGCAAGTATAGTTTGCCAGGTAATTAAAGTTCCAACTAGTGTAGATGAACTTAGGATGTATCCTGCTAAGGATCAGGAGCATTGGCAAAAGGCAATGGAAAAAGAGCTAAATTCATTAAAGGTAATGAAAGTATATGAAGATGCTAAATTACCTCCAGGAGAAAAATCCATTGGGTGCAAATAATATCCATTAAAGTAAAAACTGGAAATGATGGGACTGTTTCCCATAAAGCTAGGTTGGTAGCTCAAGGATTTAATCAAACTGCATCTGATTACAATGAAGTTTTTGCACCAAGTTTTAAAGCAACATCTCTGAGAGCAGCTTTAGTGTGGGCAGCTAAGAAAAACTATGTCATTAACCATTTAGATGTAGAAACTGCTTATTTGCATGCACCATTGCAGCACACTATATATTTAAGAAAACCAGTAGGTATAAAAGACAATAAAGTAAATAGTAATTGATTGTTGGAAACTCAAAAAGAGTCTTTACGGGTTGAAACAATCTGGGTTTGAGTGGAACCAATATATTGTGAAAGAATTAAACAATATAGGATTTAAATCTGGTTTAGTAGATCCATGTGTGTTTAAAAGAGAAAATAATGGAACGGGGGTCATTATTGTTATTATTTACTGATGATATTGCTTTGATAACTAAGACTAATAATGAAGCTAATGAGATTATATCATTATTAGCCAAAAAGATAAAATTAAAGCATTTAGGTGAAATTAAAAAGTATCTAGGATTGACAATTAACAAAACAAAAAATAGATTTAAGATATCTTAAGAAGATAAAATTTGCCAATTAATTAAAATGTATAAAATGGAACTTTGTAAACTGGCAAAGATTCCAATGAGTCAGGAAGTTTGCCAAACTAATGATCAAAGTCCCAAATTTGATAAGTCTATATATCAATCTTTGATTGGCAGCTTATCATATATCAGCAATTGGTCAAGGCCAGATATTGCTTATAGCATTAATTAGCTGGCGCAATTTAATGCAGATCCACATCAATGTCATTGGCAATCATTAAAGAGAATTTTAAGATATCTTAAAGGAACAATGCACCATGCATTGTATTTAGAGCCAAAGGGTGATTTGAGTCTTAGTGCCTATGCAGATGCAAGTTTTGCAACTGACATAAACACTAGAAAATCAACATCTGGGATGGCTATATTATTTGGTAAGACACTAATAGGGTGGAGGTCAATCAGACAACAGCATATCAGCTTGTCCACGATGGAAGCGGAATTTTCATGTCTGTCATTACTATGCACTGACTTAATTTTGTACAAACAGTTATTATTAGACATGGGTATAACTGTTAAAGATTCCATTATTGTGTGCGAGGACAACCAAGCAGCCATAAAGTTAGCTGCTAATATTGCTGTAAAAACTAGATCAAAGCATACTGATTTAAGATACTGAAATGTTAGAGAATCTGTAAAGAATGGGCTAATTAAATTGGAATACTGCATGACAGAAGAAAACATTGCAGACCAATTTACAAAAGCTCAAGGAGTAATTAAGTTTAAAGAGAGTTGTAACAAATATGATTTAAAGATGTAAATAGTTATAGTATTATTATTACTTAAAAGGGGAGAATGTTAGGGATAACATTATTTTCCCTAACTGGTTTAGGTAAAATAATAAATATGTTGTCATGGTTTGTTAGTTAAAGTGTCTGTAACTTTAACTGTAAGAATGTAATTAAGGGAGTGGTTGTAAAAGCACCATAAAAGAAGCAAGGCACCGCAGCTTGCTCTCTCTGGCTTGATGATCCCTAATTACTGGATAGACTGAAGACTGCGTTTTTCCCCTACTGGAACGGGAGAGAGAAAGGACTGTTGATTTATCAATGGTGAGAGGACTGATTTATTATAAGTGAACTGACATTGGATATTCTTCACGGACTTTGCTAATTGAATATCCTTGAATGGACTGACTAAAACGATACATGACTAATGGACTGTAATTTTGACTATGCTATAAAACTCTAAGTGGAATAAACTATATTTTTGATAACACAAGCGTATCTGCTATTTTTACTGTATGTTAACTAACATACAAACTTATCTCACACATTTACCTGTATGCCTGTCTGACTAACGCTGCATATTCTGTTTAGCTTGTCGCCTTAACCCTGGTTGGGGAACACAGGCTTAACAGGTTTTACAGAATTAACTTGAGAGTGTCCCAAAGGTGCTTTACATGCTTGCTTTTTTTTTTTTCCCATTGAAAACATCTCGCTTCTCATCCAAGAGACTTCTTCAGTTCTGAGGCTGTATCTTGAGAGTGCTCTTTCTCTGCTTGTTCACAGTGAATTTTCATGTTGGAACTTTTGGGTACCTTGATGTTTTGGTGATAGTGGTGGCAGTGAGTGGCCTGTCTTGGGAATTTGTGAAGGTCATAGAATCATTAACATATCTGATTAAAAATGAATAAATGACAGAGAATTGCCTTTGCCATTCCCAAATGAAGCCTCCTAATGAAGACACAAACCAATTATATGGAGGAAGCAGAATGGGCCTAAAAGGCATGTTTCTATCCCATCACCATCTCTGCCTAGTCTCCTATAGTTATTAGATGGCATGAATTATCTTTTAGATGGCATGTGTCCTGTTTGGCATTGAGAAAACATTAAAGGGATAGGAATAAGTAATATTGTTGTAATATAAGGGAAGAAGGAATTTAGAAAAGTTCTTTGATTTCATAAACTGACCATAATTATTTTGGGTTTTTTTTTTTCCAAATGGGAGTTGTAATATTAACATCTCTCATGAAAAACAAAGCAGATTTGCTCATCGTTCCCTTTCAGTTAAAGGCGAATTTCATCCAATTGGAATCATGTATAGAGCTGGTGCTTCCCAAAACACGTTAGTAGGAGGGCAGACTCTGTGGTCCAGCACCAATTGCAGCTTGGAGTAGCAGCCCTCAAAGTTAGCCATGAAGTGCATTTCACTAATTCATTCCATGGGGTGATGGGGATATGGATGGCCATGGCCAAGACATCCGACTCCAGAAAAAGCCATTCATGGAACCCCTACCAAAGCTAGGCTGAAAGTAATATGTTTAGAAGGATCGTCAAATCATGAGCTGCTGCATCAGCCAAAGTTATCTTCGGTGTATTGGAAGGCAAATTCTCAAGTGTCTGCTGCACAGACAGCGTCTTCATGTTGTAGGGATTCTAGCTAAGCTTGTTTCTTGCCATTTTCTCACTCAGATCTTAATAGGCTGTGTGGAATCAATCTGAATCCATCAGGCTCTTGGACAGACCATCTTAATTGATCACCCCACCTTAAAGAAGCTCTTGGCAGCAGTGAGCAGTAAGAATCAGGCAGTGATAGGGCTATGGCAAATGGTAAGATGCAGAATTAAAAAGGAAAAGTTTTAAATATCTAATCTCCCTTCCTTAGGAGGATATCCAACTAATCCTATGATTCCTGCAATACCTTGAAGGACTCCACTCTAAAACCTGTATTTATATATATATCTTTCCTATACATTGTTGGTTTGTGTTTTTATTAAACACATGCATACGCTTGTCTTTAGTTAAAATCTGGTTTGCAAAATTCTGAAAAACCTGGCTTTCAACATGCATATGCTTTGAGTTCTCTTAGATACCAGAGCTTGGAAATGGGCATATTGGTCTAAAATTTCCCAACAATTCCTTGATGATAGAATCCTCAGTGCATTTCCTTGAGGTTTATAATGGGAAAACCATGGAATAGGAATGCCATAAATCTAAGT
Source organism: Hydrophis major (assembly GCA_033807585.1). Lineage (NCBI taxonomy): Eukaryota > Metazoa > Chordata > Lepidosauria > Squamata > Elapidae > Hydrophis > Hydrophis major. Next base: position 182,540,079 of record CM066328.1, read on the forward strand.
TGCTTGCTTGGTTGAGATTTTGGTTGCTCTTAATGATAGCATTGTTTCATTGTCGCTGTATTCCCAATGAGCCAAGAAAACTACCTTGAGTTTTAGTTGCAATCTTAACAGTGGCAAAGTGTTCACTTCAAAGTGTTTTTCCACTCCCATTCATTTGTTCACTGATAAGCAAGGTGTTATCCTTCTCCATTGGGTACTGCCTTCAGGGCTATTTTCATCCTGCACAGGAGGCAACACATGATGAGATGTCAGCATGTGTGAACAGAGATAGTGTGTCTTGTCATATGCTGATAGGCTGAACTCAGCTGTAAAAATGATGCCTTTGTCTTTATCACTGTCATAACAAGCAGGGACTCTGCTTCATCACAAAGGAAGCTGTCATCTCCAGGTCTTCATTGTCCTTTCATCATTGGTGTAAGGTGTAAGAGGACCTTTTAGACAACACCAAGCAGAAATTAACTCTAGATGGACTGTACTCTTGCATGTATATTGTTGTGCCTACCAGGGTGCTTGCATATTACTTTTAGGGTGCTTTGCTTTGACAGTGCTTAGAGCAAAACAATGTTTGAAGCTACTTCATAAAACCATTGTCTCCCCAATTTCTAAAAACAAACAAACAAACAAACAAACCTTTGGCATTTATTTTGCTTTGTATTTCTTGGTGCCCTTTCTAGCATATCTAATAGCATTGTAGACTATTCAGTGAGCTGAAATAGTACTTTTAAGAGGGTTTTCTTTTTTTTACACGTTCACCACATGTGGTACAATGTTCCTTCCGTTTCCTTGGCATTTCCCACATTTGTGAGTGTATGATTTATCTGCATGCATTTTCTTGGGTTACTAAGTAATTGTGTTTTGCTGCATTGCCGCCTCACCTGGGATCTGCTGAACTCTTGGTTTCCTGGGTCTTGTTGTAAATTGCAGTGGAAGAAATCAGGAACAAATTCTTCCCATGGAGCTCTTCAAAACATATGCAGACAGTCAAGAAACCAGAGGAGCAATAAAATCATACTTATTATCTACTATCTTATCTACTGTTTCTCATCAAAAAAGCAAATTCAAAAGTTACATTACAAGCTATTATATTACAGGCGAAAAAGGCTTTATAAGCCTCATGCTGGCAAGAAGGGACATGCTGCAGATCCCATCATCCAAGGAATTTTGATTATTGGGGTCCAGGAGAGCCTTTTCTACAGTGGCTCCAACACCTTGGAACATCATGCTCTCCCACAAAGGTCCCATCTTTTTGGCCTTCCAAAAAGTCTTGAAGATATGACTGTCAACTAGCCTTGGGCCCCAATGGAATGTGGCACATTGGAGGTGCCTAAAGAAATACAGAATACCCTATTTCTTCTCTGTGTGCATTTTGCTCTCTCCATCTCTATTCTGCTTAGTTTGATTTTAATTGAATTTTTAAACGTATGTCCCTTATTTATAATTTTAATGTTTTGTAGGGCATTTTAACGGAATGTCTGTAAGCTGGCTAGAATAACTTTTGGTGAGATGGGTGGCATAAAAATTTGATAAATAAACAAACAAACTTCCAAACAAACAACTAAACAAACAAATAAAGTCTGATGCATCTTGTGTGGTAGGAAAATAAAACTCACCTAGAAAAAATACTTTCATTTTTTAAAAAAATGTATGGTTATTACTATTTGTCAATTTACTATTAGAGTAAAATTAAGAAAAGAATATAATATGAATATAGACATTTTACAATGCTTTTATTAGGATTTTAAGATTGTTTAAGTCTTGAATGTTAACTTAGAAAGAGGTTGTCATTGTGTTGTATTATCTTTGAACTTAAATAAATTACTTTTTGTTTTATATTCATTAGATCTATTTTTGTCACCTTTGAACCTGCTCCATTATTTCCCTCAACGTTCTCCCCTTTATTCTAGTTTGCATTTTAATGTTTGTTTTAGAAATTTAATAAAGATGTTTATAAATTTACAAAAAGAAAATTGATTGACAATTTTGGCACTAGATTAATTCAGATTGGTAGCATCATTCAATGGTGGCTCTGTTCTAACAAGAATATTTGCTTCTGCAAAAGGAGGAACAACCTCCCATGTTTCTGAAAACCTAGCTAACATAGATATTTTCTTTCCAATAAGTAGCATGAAATGTGTGACTATTCATTTCCCCTTATTAAGAAAGAGGAATCTGATCTTAACTAAGGCTTTACTGTTAGGAATAGTTAGTCTCCTCTTCATGGGAATGTCCTTTACTCATGAGAAGGTTGGTTTTTAAAAAATCCACAAATGCAAAATGCCATAATGAAATTTGGAAAAACAGAAAGAAAATTGAAGTCTCAAAGGACAATACAACAGTACAGAATCATATGGCGTATAACACAAAAGGCTTTGCAAGGAAAGTACATTGTCAAAAGGGCTTGCGTGAATAGGGTTATTTTTTGTCAAGGTCACAAAACTGACATCTTAGATTCAGTTGTAAAGCTGGGAAGGAACACACAACATTTTACAATACCCTGATATGTTATTAAATATGACAAGAAAGGAAAATGGCAAGAATCACTTGTCTTAGAGGATGAGTGATTTATTCGGGGTTTTACCCCAGGAATGAATTATGGTATTAATGAAAATGAAATAAAAGATGTCAGTGCCATTATTTGAGGACTAGGCTAATGCAAGTAGCATAAAAAGGAATAAAAAATTAGATCTTTTAAAATCCATTCCACGGCCATCATTGTAAGCAGATTTATTCAAGGAAAACAATACATATTCATGCTTTAACACAATTAACCTTAACTTTTTAATTTTTTTTTTTTTATTAAGGACTGATTACAATAGTAAAAACTAATACAAACTAAACTTTAAAAAGAAAATCGAATGGAAAGAATGAAAAGAGCAAGAAAAAAGAAAAGGTAAATATAAGAAAAGAAATACATAAAGAAGTGACTTCCAACATTCATTACAACACTTATAGACAAATTTGCCCTCTTTGAGGTTTCCAATAGATATGTCTTTCTCTCATATCCTATTCCTTTCTATAACCAAATCCATAAAATATCAACTGTCAGTTCTGGTGTTAGCAAAAACTTGCTGAAAGTTGTTAGTACTGTACAAAAAAAAAGTCTATTTTAACTGTTGGAAGAAATATCCTTCTGGGTTCAGTTCCAAGTGGGGAAGAAAGACACTGGAAACATGGGGACTGCTTGGAAAGATGGTTTAATGGTGGGCAGGATCACATGCCTTGGGTGAAGAAAGAAGAAAAAGGACTGATATGCTGATAGTGCAATTGTTTTGTACCCTCTGTTGGGATTTGAATTTGAACTTGTATTCTGATTGGTTGTCAGACTGCCATGGGGCCATGCAGGGGCAACTCTGTAGGCTGTTCTGAGTCCCAGGCTTGGTTGAGTCTGAATCCCTGAATGATGATATAATGAAGGGGCTTTGGGAATCCTATTATAGCTTTACCTGGAGTAGATCTTTGTTAAGTAAAATAAACTGGCTTTGGCCAGAGTAATGGTCCATTAGCAAAGGCGGAGGGGCTGAGTTTCTGCTTCTGAGTTTCTACTCTTTTTAGAGGAAACATTCTGCCTTTTTAGTATATCCTAAAATATTTCATTTTCCTAGGAGAAGGGTGGATTTTAACTTCCAACATAACCTTGATCAAATTAGTCAACTTTATATTCCTTCCTTTTACTTCTAATAGTCTTACTCTTTAGTTAATTCAAATATTGTTGTAAGATTTGGTTTCTCGTCAATGCTTCTTTATCCCTTTGCACAGATTTTTTCAAGGGTTTAACAAGCCTCTTGTGTAGTCCCAATTCAAAAACATTTTCCAGGTCATTCTTTTGACTTCTCATTTGTATTTTAAATTTTAAAACTGCAACCAGTTTCTTTTCTACATACAACATTAAGCTTGTTGCTGTTTATTTCAAGTTCTTTAAATTCTAAGTTTATAATTAATTTTTATTTTATTCAGGGTTGAAGCTAAACTCAGCTGGCAGCTTTTCAGCCTTATCATTCCCAAAGGCTACAATAGTTTCAAGATGATTAATAGGCAATTTCTGGAAGTGATTAGAAAGTGAAATTTGTGAGCATAGATCCCTAAAAAGGCTCTGTTGCATCTGTGAGCAATATAGCTGTATGGGGGTGGGGTGGGCGGCTGACAATGATTAAGCCCTTCATCTCCCAGTGCTTAAACCCATAGAAAACCACCATCCTGCAATCTCCTTGTATGGAACAACCATTTGGAGCACATATGGGCAACCTTCCATCATCTCTTTATATGGAGAGGTTCTAAGGAACCGGAATACACATTGATTACCGTGGTCTTTGCTTGGTCGTCAGCTCTGCTTTTGCAGAGACCTCTTCAGTTCATCAAGTCTTCCTTGGAAATCTCTTTTTTTTTTCCTTCTAAGACTTTTCAGAGCACCTACTTCCCCAGAAGCTTGGAGCCATACCTAAATCTACTTCCATTAATAAGCACCCCAGCGAGTAGAAACTGGTAGAGGAAAGACAAAGGGCAGGGCAAGAAGGCAGTTGCTCTAGGTTTCACTCAAAAAGAGACTCATTGAAGGAATACTTTAACATTTGGACAAAAGCATGAGTTTTTTTAAAAAAAAACATTCAGACAAAAAAACTATCCAGTCAGCATTTAACAGCAAGTTATTTCTGTATTTATTTTTGTGAACTGCCCAGACTTCTTTTAAAATGGGGTGACCATAAAAATCTTTTAAAATAAGATGAAATGTAATGAAATAAAAGAAAATCAGTTTTCTTCACATAACCTGATTATTGAGATATTGATTTCATACAGAAAAAATCCAAACAAATAACCAACGGAGTTAAACCTGGACACAGGTTGATATGTCAGGAAGAAAAACATCTCCCTCCCCCCCTCTCTGCATGTGTGTATGTGTTGGAATGTTCAAATCCATCTCAGTTTCTCTAAGCAAAGCCTGGAGAAAGTGCTTGGGAACCAATGTATATAGCCAGAGTAGAAGAATCTGACCATCCAGAGTTGGCCTTGGGTGGACACACAATATATTATTCAATTGATGGTTTCTGCACATCAAATTAAGCTCTTTTGGGGGCATTAAAATAGAACCACTTTGCATATGTTTTTCCTGAGCTTGACTATGTATTGACGATGACTATGAATTCTACCACTCAACATCATTTGGAGGTTTCTTCTCTGTTGTGATTTTAAGTTTGATATCTTTCAGGTTTCTGCTACTCCAAAGATAGCCATTTAAATTGCATTAAGTGCTCAAGTCACAAAGATTACCCACTGAAAGATGGAAGATTACAAGGCATGATAACAGGAAATTGGAAAGGGGAGGTCATTGTGGTACAGCTGATTCCCTTGACAAAGAGGTGCTGTGTGGAATGTCATGGAAAGAATGTTAGCTAGAAGAGAGGCAAATGGAAAGATGTGGTGTGTAAGGGTTTTGTTAGGATCCACGCTGTTTCATTTTAGCAAAAAGGATTTGTTTCAACCTCAAGGTAAATTATAAGTGTCCCCAAGAGGGGAGAAATGAAGAAGAATATGAAGTTATGTATGTGATGGTATCATCATCCTATATACTCATCATTTTGCATGAATTGGGATTGTTCTGGATACCAGTTGGCCATATAATGTGGTCATCTATTATACCTGGGCAACCCACAACTGGTTTAAAGTTGAGGAACTCTAAGAAAGGAGAGATAGACTTTTAAGTTGCCTGTTCATAAATATTTAGGGAACTTTTTCCCATGACTTTTCCATGAAACACTTTGCAAGGAAACTGGGATTTATGGCCGGTCTGCAAATGCAAGGCTCATATTTGGTTGTTGGACATGAGCAAGTTTTTTCTTAACGTAGGCTGGGTAAGGCAGCCCTTGGCCTTTTAAACTTTCCTGGCTCCATTCCAATTCATTGACACTCATCTTCTCACCCTTCAAAAATGATTCAACTCTGCCAGATGTTGAAAGTCAGAAAGGGAGAGGGTTTTTCTTCTTCTCCCAGATTCTAAATGTTGTGAATGTATAAAGTTTTAATAAAGCGTGAGCTTGGAGTAAAGTGCAGGGTTCTGGCCCTGCACTTCTGATTGGTTGTTAAACGGCCGGATCAGATTGGTCTGCTCCGGGGAATCCAATTGGCCCTTATCACAGAGTTCCTATTGGTTATGAGAGCTAGCGCTCCTCGTTGGTTATTGGTTAATAGTTACGGGTTTGCCTATATAAGGCGGGTTAAAACTGCTATAGAAGCTAGAAGTCACTACGTAAATAAAGAGCTGAAGCTCACCGTTCAGAGGCTTGTCTCCATTCTTTCTCACCCATGCTCCAAACATAACACTTAACAAAAAATGTGTTTGGTTAGAATGCTCCATAATGTAACCACAATGCTAATGTCTCTATTGCTTGTCCTAGACGGTGAAGTTTTGTCACATAAGTTATGTTGAAAGTGAACACTGGTGTCCCAGCTCCCAGCATCATTTAAAGCTGTCATTCAATCCATCCCTCGTCAAAACCCATCAAGAAAAAAAAAAACCCTCAACAACTGGTGAAAAAGTTTACTGGTAAAACTTAATGCGAGAGTTTATTTGAGGGTAATATCCATTTATAAAACCTGCCTAAGAGAATTTATGTGTCAACGAACGAAAGGGTGATTTGCTTTACTAAAATGTTTATATACAATTTCTGTCAATAGTTATGTAAATGAAGAAAGCAACATAGGGGTGATTGAGTTATGAATTTATTGCAGCCCTTTGAGCATTAATCTTAAAGCATTAGCACAAACGGAAAAAGAATGACCCAGATTATACCACATTATACAAATTCCCACAGTATCAGAAATATCCATCATTTACCTGAGGTTTCAAGATCTAAAGAGGACCATTCTCCATTCTATTGATTTTTTAAATCATTCCTCACATCAAAAAAAATATTACAGGGTATCATAGTTATGTTCCTAAAACACAGCAGTGCAATTATTTTGAAAGCTTCTGAGAATGCCCTCCCCCCACCTGTTTATGAAACATTATCTAATAGAATTGAAACCACATACACAAGTTATGTGCCTTTAATCATACATTGAACTGTGATTGTTCTATTGATTGGAATCATAGAGTTAACCCCCAGCCTGGTGTGCTGCGTTTTTAATAAGAGTGGCAAGAGAAACCAAACCTCGCTCTTCTTAGGTGGAGCAATGAAGCAGAACAGATTTTGCTATCTGATTTTAAGCATACTCACTGCTCAATTTTCTGGAAACTGCCTATTAACACTTGCAAAAAACCCCCACCAAAACAACATTAATATAAGCAGCAAGAGGCTTTAGGAGTCAGTGACACACAGCCAAACAAACACACATACAAATGTAGATGTTTTAGTAGAGGAATCCTAAATTAGCAGTAATATCACAAACATCCAAAGCAGAGCGATGGAATTCAGGCTAGGGAAAGAATCCCTGCTGAAGCTTGAATAGATCCAACAGTGACTGGATCTAAAAAGGATGATGACTCAAGAGGCCTTTTTCAGCAAACAAAGGGACAACATTAGCTAAATAACTTATTTATTTTCTTCTATATCTTTTTCACTCTTTGACTCTTCTTGAAACAGTGGAAAATGGGAAGACGAGTTCAAGTTTATCCTAGTTACTATTTTTTATATGACACATCCTGGTGAAGTCATTTCATACTGAACCCACACCAGAGATAGCTTTTTTAACTTTTCTGGTTTTAAAGTGACACTCTCCCCTTTTTAAATTGACATGAATTATTCCATTATTTTAATCCATGAATCAGGGACAGTATTAGGATCTACCTAGCCTTGCCTTTCCTTGCCTTGCCTTGCCTCTCTCTCTCTCTCTCTCTCTCTCTCTCTCTCTCTCTCATGCTTATATACTGCCTCTCTTCTGCCAATGTGAAGCATCCTCTGGTCACTTCTGACGTTCACAAAAATATCAGCATTAGTGTCTGAATTGCACCTTCCACAGCATTTGTCAGCTTGTGCATGGGTTCTTTTTATAAGTGGGTTTAACAATTCTTTGAAAGAATACTAGGCCTATTTTTGTTTTACGCTTTTGTCTTTACAAAGTAAAATTATGACTTTCTTCATATAGAGCTACTCCTGTGGTGCTTAGAAAGTCACTCTAAAGTAAGAGAGAGAGTTGGATTCTGCCAGCTATGCACTATTAGTTTTGTCAAAAAAAACAAAAACAAAAAACATGCCTTGCATGCTTTCTATTACTTCAACCAAAAAGGGTTGAAAGTTGACAATACCTTTTACTGTTTTGATTATTTTGTGGATTGGTGAAACCATTTTATTTACTCCTAGGGCATTTTGTCTATTCTATGGGATACTTTTCAGAATCAGAATAGAGCTGGAAGGGACCTTGGAGGTTTGCTAGTCCAACCCCCTGCCCAAGCAGGAAGACCCTATACAATTTCAGACAGATGTCTGTCCAGTCTCTTCTTAAAAACCTCTGGCAATAAAGCACCCACAACTTCTGAAGGCGAACTGTTCCACTGGCTAATAGTCCTCACTGTTAAGAAGTTTCTCCTTAATTCCAGGTTGCTTCTCTCCTTGATTAGTTTCTATCCATTGGTTCTTGTCTTGCCTCCTGGTGCTTTGGAAAACAAGTTGATGGCAGCCTTCTTTGTGGCAGCCCCTCAAATACTGGAACACTGTTATGTCACCCCTAGTTTTTCTAGACAAGCCATACCAAATTCCTGCAACTGTTCTTTATATGGTTTTGTCACCAGACCTTTAATCTTCTTAGTTGTTCTTCTCTCTTCACTTTTTTTGAAAGACTGAACATCTTTTTTGTAATGTAATTTTGTAATTTTATTTATTCCTGGCTTTGGTCACCTTCTGTGCAGGATGACAGGGGCAGCCCTGAAGAAGGTATGCCACAACCATTACAAAGCATCAACCAGAAAAGATGGGAGGAAGGGAGAAAAAACTCAAGATTGCCTGCTTTGGCTCTCTTTGGCCGAAGAGGGAAGAGGAGAGAGACTGCCAGATTTTCAGGATTCTATCATTCCACATAACTCCAATAGTTCTTGTGGTTTCTGATTCTGACTATCTAGCAAATAAGAGCAAATAAAATGTTGTTCCCATTCCGGTTGAAAACTGTTCTTAACTGTTCTCATTCTTTGCTGCCCTGCTATCTTCTATGACAATTAAGCCGACTGCCACATCTCGTCAAGTGGGCTATTTCTGAACACATCCTAGCGCTCTTTTGAAAGAGTGTTAAATCCGTGTAACTAGCCCGGCTGGTAGAATGCAAGCACAGAAGATAGGCATGGGTTGAAAGTAAGAAGGAGAACTTTCAGTTCAGTGGAGAGCTCCCATCTCACCCTGTGCCCATGGCAATGTCATTAGACAATGTGACAGCTGCTTAAATTAATCAAAGCACTTGCTTATTAAGGAGAATGATTAGGGATTGGGATGTCATACTTGGCAGGAAGAGAAACAAAACTGGGAAAATTCTCAAGGGATTTTGGCTGAGCCTTTTCTGCCATGGCTCCTGCCCTTTGGAAAGTCATACCCTCCTTGAGGTGATGTCTGCACCTGTTTGTCCTTCTGTAATGCAATGGTCCAGGGTGTGACACAAAGGCAACACAGCCAGAGAATAAGAATGAGTTGCTTTATTAGTTCCAACTTTGCCCCCAATGACCCAGATACTTTCCAGTCTGGAGAAAAACTCTCCCATGAACCTGCACCAGCCTTTGGCTGCAGATATTCCAGTCCAAACATTATAAACGGAAAACTTTAAACTATAAATCCAACACGGCAAAATAAGGTAATAAATCTGGCAGAGCAAGATACGGAATTCCAGAAATAAAGTAACAAGGCAGTAAATCAAACCAGTTGGGAGGATGCCAGGAACTTAGATAATTGCAGCCAACACAAGATAAACTCAACATCTGTACCTGACAACTGTCCCTTCATCTGCTTCTCCTTTAAGCTTCATCCCCAGGTGTGCCTTGTGAAGGGAATCAGGGCCCTTTCCTCCCCCGTAAGCCATGCAACCCACATTGCTCTCTTCTCCATTCTTCTCTGCGTGCCCTAGGATGAAGAGGGAGTGGTCCTTGGTCTTCCTCTGAACCCCCTCTCCCCTGTTCTACCTGTCTTCTGCTCTGCCTAGCATGACTTTGCCCTTTCCCAGTTTCCTCCACAGTCAATGGAGCTACTCTCCTGCTCCCTCTCAGCTGTATGTTTTCCTCCTTGGATTCAGACTCTGATGGGAGTATGATATGTAAGGGCCTGATGTCCTGGCTCTGCCAGTTGGCCTGGTGTCCCAATGGGGCTGCACCATTCTGGCTATTGGGTTAGGAAAGATCTCATTTCTCCCTGTAGACTTCATGTTCCCCTCCTCTCCATCTTTAAACAATTTGTATTTGTTACTGTTGGTGTTTGTTGTTTTATCACTTTAATGTGTAGTTGTTTTAAAGTTTGTAAGCTACCCAGAATCATTTCTGAATGAGATGGATGGCACATAAATTTAATAAATAAATAAAAAACCCCACCTTTTGCTACTCTTAGCTTGTCCCCACAAGGACAACATCCTTCATGGCCTATCTTTCTATTGAAGGAAATATGTCAATGCAGCCATCTGGCTGTGTTCAGGAGGCTAGAATATTCTCATGATCCACAGGGAATGGATGATGGGGAAGTGGTTAGTTTGGTGGTTAGGAGCCATATACGGGGGCCTGGGATCTCATTGTACAAGAGAATTGTTATGCTTCTTAAATCACCATTCTAATTGAAACCCTGCCCCAAACAAAGAATTAATAATTTTCAAAAAGCAGAAAAACAACAAATACAGGATTGAGATACATAAATACCTGGGCAATGCAGGGTTATCAGCTAGTATAATATAGAAGACAGGTCAACAAGTTGCAAATAGATCTAATAATTTAAAATTTTTGGGAGGGCTTGTTTGCAAAGGGAATGAATGCAGTCAGCAAAAGATTATTAACAATCATTTGTTGACATGGTGTGTATAAATTGTACATGCTGATTAAGGAAGAAAGATTTTAAATGCGATGATTTAACTAAATTAATAGCAGGTTTTCTAAAGACCTGTGCCCCAAACTACCTGCTGCTTTATAGGTAATTCTGATTAAGATAGTATTTGCCCAAATGCCCAGAAGAGAAGATATTATCAGTGAGAAAGAAATGCAATATAAAAACATATAGCCAGTAGATGTAGTAGCATCCACACAAGGACATTAACATGGAGTGAAGGGCATTTAAACAAAATGTCCTTCTAAAACAGCTGATTTGGGGCATCAACTCTTGCTAATGAAAATGTTATCCTGGTTTTTTTTTTTTCTTCCTAGCATTTTTCCCAACATGATCACCAACATCTGATGATGGATATAGCATAATAATAATAGTAACAATAACAATAATAGTAATAATAATTTTCCCATGAGTACAGGATTCCATTTTTCATATCAACTCAAAGTTGATCCATTGGTTTTGGTAGGAATGGACTGACCTGGTTATTACCTGTGCCAAATGCTGGAGGTGAGAGAGAGTGCCTGGCCCAAGGTCGACCAGCCAGCTTTCATGCTTAAGACAGAACTAGAACTCATAGTCTCCTGGCTTCTAGCCTGGTGCCTTTATCACTAGACCAAACTGGCTCTTAAAAATGCTCTTTTTAGAAAGAGTGAAAGAAACAAATGATCAATCAACTATTTGTCAGCTGAGAAACTGGTCTCCAGCTTTCTGGAAGCCTAAATTAGTTCTTTCTATCTGTCAATATAGTAAAGAGCTGTTTAATCCCTTAGAGGCCACGCCAAGAGAAATTGGCACTGAGAGGGAATGCCAGTCCAGTGCCAGAGGAATTTCCTCTTTAAGGCTTTTCCTCATAATTAATTAAATTTTCTGTTAATATCAGAGATCAACCCTAGAGAATCTGTTCATATTTTTGAATTGCTACTGAATTGCTACTGAAACAAAGCCATGTTTGCACATCTATTTTGCATAGTCTCATCCCATTTAGAATTGAAAAAATGAGATAGATAAGCCACTTGATAGCAGTTTTGCCGTCATAAATGTTGTTTAGACTGCTTAAAAAGAGATGGAAGTGCAGCATGATCTAAGCAATGTGTTTTTATCTTAAATGCAGAAAATGCCTGGCATTTTCTGCGTGTAACATAAATGCAGTCCATCTGATCAACAACATTAATAGGAAAGTATTCACTGTGCTTTGTTTTTATTTTAAAAATCCAATAAACATCCACCTCCATTTGTATTTACAATTCTTCTTTACATATAGATCTTCTGTTTGCAAAAATCCAATGTGCGCATTGTCCTTAATGTACATTTCTTGAGAAATAATGTTGATGAATCTTGCAAGTCAACTCCCACAGGAATTTCCAACCAGAACACTTTAAGGACATTATGCTGAATCTTGTTAGCTGATGTGTAAAGAGGTTTGAGAAAAAAAAAATTCTTTTTTTCTGGTGTACAGTATTTGCTTAGATCTTCTTGTAGTTAGGTAGTAAATTTCTTATTTGTTGCTTTCATTATATATGAGCTTTTAGTTCATATTTACCTGTTTTATAGATTTCATTATTTACATTTTTATCTTGCCTTCTCTCTTCTTGACAATCAGCTATTAAAAAGGTAGGATTTAGATCTAACCCTATGGACAGTGGATGATGGATTATAACTCAAGATTTCTGGGGAGCACCTGGATGAGGAAGATTGGCAATACAACACACTGGCAATGGCTCCCCAGATTCTTCAAACAGGAATCGAAGCAACCCCACCTAAACATGACAATTTCCAAACCTGCAAATCAAGAACATTTTTACCTTTGAACTACACAATGTGCCCACTGCCATCCTTCTCACAATTAAAGATTAATTGAAGTTGGCACTACAGCAGATCCTTCACCTTGCAGCTGTCATCCCCCTTCCCCCCCAAAAAAACTTTTTTTTCTTCATAAGAAAATAATGAAATGTTCCTGCAAAGAATCCATGTTGTTCTTCTAGGAATAGCTGTCCATTTCTTTTAGTTCCATGGTTTGACTGACAGAACAAATGAGAACTTGCAAAAGAACAATTGCCAAGTAGGGAAGCACTAGGTTGCTCCATCCTGGTGGTAGTAACATGCCAAAGATATATCGTTTTTCTCTCCTGTTTTCTGCACTGTAATGATAAACCCAATGAAGGTCCCCAGTGACCATTCAGAGAGTGGCAAGATTGTGCATCACATTTCATAAACTAATTCTTTGACTAGCTATCAACAGCTGAAGCAGGTAGAGGTCTCCAGGGAGGAAAGGGACACTTGCACAGATGAGTCTCTTGCACTAGCACTTCCCCCAAGGAGCATATCCAAGTGTGTCTCCACTGTGTGTCATAATGAACAAGATAGTAGCATTTTCATGATGTATGTGAATACCATTTTACCACTTATAGCACATCATCTTATGCCATACAATGTTGGCTCCGCTTTGATCCTCTTCAGAAGATCAGCTTGGTCTAAATAGCTTTCCATAATCATCTTACTATTGATGTTTTTAAGTGTTTAATAGATAGATAGATAGATAGATAGATAGATAGATAGATAGATAGATAGATGGATGGATGGATGGATGGATGGATGGATGGATGGATAGATAGATAGATAGATAGATAGATAGATAGATAGATAGATAGATAGATAGATAGATAGATAGATTTTCTTAAGTTTTTGCGGGTACTTACATGTATTGTATTCAGCTTTGTTCAGGTATTTTCCCACGTCATTGTAGTTGTGCTTTTAAAGTTGCAGCAACATTTCAGCAGAATCTCATCTGCCATCATCAGGCTTTTGTATTGTGTTTGTCTGTGAGTCAGACTTTTACAGTAGTTTCAGTTTTAAATTTGGGGCTACCCTATTGCTGTGCCAGAATGGTTTTTTCTTCATCCTGATTGGTTGGGAGTCTTGGTCTGTGTTTATTGGTCTTGGAGTTTGCTGTGTTCTGCTTGATTGATGTTTCTAATACCTTCTGTCTGTTTTATGGCTCTTTTTGTGTCTTGATTGGCTGGCAACATTGTGTTCCTGCATTGGAGGCTTTTAGTGCAGCTTGGCTCCGAGTAAATGGACGGCTATCATTTGTTAGGAAGCTAGGTTTCATCTGGGTGCCTGGTTGGGGTGTGTTTGAGCTGGAGATATCAGGGGGGAACTGTTTGTGCCCAGGTGTTTGCCAGGCTAGGGGTGTGGAGATTTTTTTGTTTGTGAGTGCAGCCTTCCAAATAATTGGCAGTCTGGTGGAATCATCTCTTCTATTCATGCTGTCTGGTCTTTTTTCAATCTCTATGGCTTCTCTGATGATTCTGTGGCTGGGATTTTCTATAGTGGCTAGGGTTTCGGTGCCATTGAAGTTGATGCTATGACCTGTGGCTTTCATGTGTTGGACTAGTGAGGAAGTGTGTTCCAGCTTTTTGACTGCATTTTTGTGTTCATCCAGGCAGGTACTTATTCTTCTATTGGTCTGTCGAATGTATGTGGCCGGGCATGATGCACAGGGGACTTCGTATATGCCTTGGTTTTCCAGGTCAGTTGGGGTTTCTGAGGATGGCTGCTATTTTTCTGTCTGTTTTGAAGGCAGTCTTGATGTGATGCCTGTGTAGTATCTTGTGATTTTGTCTGTAGTACCTCTTATGTAGGGCAGGACAGCTATTCCATAGGTCTGTTCATCTTCTAGGTCTCCATTATGTCTCAGTGTGTTTTTGTGGATCAGGCCTGATGATGGCAGATGAGATTCTGCCGAAATGTTGCTACAACTTTAAAAGCACAACTATAATGACGTGGGAAAATACCTGAACAAAGCTGAATACCATATATATAAAGCAAAGGGATTCCTTCATTCTCAAGGAAAAAAAACAGTTGCCTTTGAAAAAGCACGTTTATAGTTTAACATAGGGCATGAAATAATGGATTCAATAACAAGATTCAAGTAACTGTTAGATGGCTTTTTTATCAGATTCTGGTAAAATATTAAGGGGGAGAGGGAAAAATTTTCTGACCACAAGAGCAATTTGAACCAATTATGAGCAAGTTACTCACATGTAGGTTTCCTCTTACTGGATATGTTCAAGAGGCTAGTTTGCTAGCTGCCTATAGTGATTTAATTTGAAGTCCTGCATTAAGCAGAATGTTAGGCTGTTAGATTTAGAAGGCTTCATTTAGGTCAATAGGCCTATGATTCTAAAAGACTACTTAAATTGTGTGTTCGGGGTCAGATAAAACTAGCATCGTATGATCAATGGAGAATACTGGGTTTGCTGGAATGTTCTAATGCTGTCATGTAACCTCCAAATGAGGAAAAAAAGTAACAAAAAGAAACAGATTGATGATTTAAAAATAAAATCATCAACAGGAATATAAAATTAATGTTACAGAGAGCCCATAGTAACACCGGTTGAATCCCACCACTGCAAAAAAGAACCTTGCAAAGTCAAGTTCAAGTGACATGGTAATCCCTGTAATGACCACAACATTTTATGATCAGATTTCCAGAGTCAATTGTAATTGTTATTTGAGGACTACTTGTATACAATTACTGTGGTGAGATTACTGTATGCACAAAGATGGAAAGTGTCAGCAATTTTCATAATGGAGGAATGATTTGGTGAAATTAACAGAACTTGTGGAGATGAACAAACTGAATTCTTTGATTAGCAAAAGAATAATATTTACACAGGTTGGTGACTGGAAACCTCTTATGGATTTTTTGTGTAAAAGTGAAAAAAATGAATTTTTGATTTATAGTTTTGATGATTAGACAGGATAAATTATAGAAAGAAGAGTGCCATTATGTAATTTTAAAGAAGTTAAAGTATAATTAGATTACAACTGCTGTGAAGTTATATAATTTTATGTAATTTTAAAGAACTTAAAATATAATTAGATTACAACTACTGTGAAGAATATTGGAAGCTCCTTCTTTTTATCTTTATCTTTCTACTTTCTTCCCCCTTTTTTCATCTAATTGCACTTCTAGCTATTTCTGTTATTTCTCTTATGTTTTTGTATTCTATTTTAATTTGTACTAGTTTTTATTAGTCCTGTTAATATTTCAATTAAAAATGATATATAAAAAAAGAAAAATGTAATCCCCCACTAAACATGGGGTTGAAAGTAGCACTAAACCCATAAAGTAAGCCAGATGCAAAACTTTGAAATGTGCTTTGTAGTGCTCCATTTAGAACAACAGGTTTTGGGTCTCAAGCAGCCAATTTCTTCCTCAGTGTTAACTTTCCCTGTCATCAATTTGGAGCTGCATGATTCACCTCTGAAAATAGGCCAAAAGGTTTGTACTATCTGCACTTTTTTTTCCTGCTGACTTTTTAAGAGCAGAAATGGATGTCAAAACGGGATTGTCCACAGTGAATTAAAGTAGGCACATAGTTAGCCATTTGCCATAATTCATGTTGATGCACTTGAGTACTCAGAGCCCAAAAGTGAGACAGCTCAGCAAAAAAAATATATACTTGCTTGGGGTCATAATGATTCTTTCCTCTTTGCATCTGTTTTATTTCTCATGCAACTTGGGGAATTGCACTGACAGAATAAGTGATACTTAGTGGGGTTGCTCAACAGTTGCTAGAAGAAATAAATACCCTATCCCAAATCCCTTCAGTGGAGGGGCTGAATTAGCCATTATAATCCAAAGTACTAAATCATCTTGCTGATACCCAGAGGTCCTGATAATTATTATAAATTGCTGAGGAGAAGCAGCTCCCTTTCAAAAGTCTTTTTGGGCTAGAAGAGGAAATAGAATGTCATGCAGTATATATTAAATTAATAGCATGACTGCTCTGGTGAATGGGGTAGAGATTATAAATTAGGAGACAGTAATTTAAAATCATTCACTTGCTTGTCTTTCAACATAATGGTCTAATTACATGTAAATGCAAAAGTAATGCATTAGTTGAGCTTTTGCTACAAAAGCATTGCTCTCCCCCTCATTCCTTCCTTAGATGAATTTTGTTTTTTCTTTAATGCCATTTGCTTATTAGTGCCATTGATCAATATTTCAAACATCTGCTGTGTGGGATAGTTCCACATCTTGGCCTCCAGATAGAATGTAAAATCATGAAAACAGGATAATTGATTTCAGGTTATTGTTAATATACCCACAATGTTGTGCAATGCTTCCGTTCCGATTTGGAAGATACATGCTTGGGAATGTATAGAAATGTGAAGCATCACTTTTCTGTGACACATTAAAACAGTGGTGCTTTTTCCAAGATTATACAGCTGTGGGAAGGCTTACATTAAGAGGGCTGCTTTAATGAGTCATAGAGAAGGAGCACATTTGTCTTTCCATGAGCTCCAAATACTGCTGTCCAACTGAAGCTGAAGAACTGTATATCAGAGAGAGGTACAGAGACAGAAAGATAGAGAGACAGATAGGCGAACAGACAAAAGGATGCTCTGCAGGAGAATCCAGAGCATTGCATTAGTGGGCATTCAATTGCCTGGTCTTGTGATGAATCCATCTGTTGAAAATGCCTAGAATTACACAATTACACAATTCCATCCCAAACCCTTAAATAGATGAATTGGAAAAGGCATGCTGTTAAAACAAAGAGACACTTTTATGGAAACAAGAGAAAGAATGAAAAGAAATCAAAAAGATGTTCAGAAGAAAGAGGAAAAGAAAACAGCAACATACAGACATACAACAGACTCATAAGTTCTTAGTCCTTATTCTCAGTCTTTATCTGCATAGGATATTCAATCTTCACATATCTCTACATTGGTATTTCTTGATGTTTCTCTAGATTCAGACAGTGGTGGGATTAAAAGAAAATATTACTGGTTTTGTGGGCATGACTTGGTGGATGTGGTATGGCATGGTGGGTGTGGCTTGGTGGGTAAGGCAGGGGAAGGATACTGTAAAATCTCCATTCCCATCCCACCCTGGGGGAAGGTTACCACAACATCTCATTCCCTCTCCACCCCACTAACCTGCTTTCCAGCTCCGTTCTCCTGTGCAGGGCAAGAAAAAAAGACCCAGCTGATCAGCTGGGACTTGGGAGGCAGAGAATAGATGGGGTTGGTGGGTCCAGTCAGAGGTGATATTTGCTGGTTCTCTGAACTAGTCAAAATTTCCACTACTAGTTCTCCAGAACTGATCAGAACTTGCTGAATACCACCTTTGGATATAGATATTCCCTTTACCTGAAGAGTTCATCCACTAATACCTTTTGTTTCCCTACTTTAGATTTTATAATGAAAGTTTAACTTCACAGAAGGAAAATAATACAGTAATAAAAATCAAGGATATTTTTTTTTTAAAAAAAAAATCAGAACTGTATGAATGCATAGTGCAGAGAGAAATAAAATGTAACATGTAAATGTTTTTTTTCTGAATGCTTGGTAAAGCATTACTTTAGAACAAAAGTACAACATTTTAAGAAGTAAATAAATGGATAGTGTGCGATTGCCAATGAAATTATAATGGCTTTACACTATTGGCTCATTTTAAATTTCTGGCTGTTTTAATAACAAGCTCCCTAATTTGAACAGATTGTTTCAAAGGAACTATGAAAATTGGTAGAAAAGATGTATAATTCTGCTGAATCACAAAATTAGAAAAAAAAAAACCCCTGTACTATTGTTAGTACTGCATTATCTTTGTGATCTTAATTATATCATCCATTTTTCAGCCTTTGTTATCAAGAGTCTCAATTAGAACACTATTTAGACATTTTGACTGAATAGCCTGTTTTCTTCTCTTCTGGGGGCAATTACTTTCCTTTTTGGCAAAAAAAGAGTGAAAAGCAGGGCCAGGCCTTTGGCATAAATTGGGTAGAATAATGACAACAGGACTTTGTTTCTGAGAAGCTTCTTAAAATGAAACCTAAGAATGTGAGCATTGCAGTTCATTCAGATTCGGAGATTTCCCTCTCTTCCCCTCTACTATGGATGCTTATGTATGCAATCCTATTTAAAATACTATATACCAATTTAAAGTGTAATATACCAAATGTGGTGGCGCAGTAGTTAGAAGGCAGTATTGCAGGCTAATTCTACTGACTGCTGATTGCCAGCAGTTTGAGTCTCACCAGGCTCAAGGTTGACTCAGCCTTCCATCCTTCCTAGGTTGGATAAAATGAGGAGCCAGATTGTTGGGGGGCAATATGCTGAGTCTATAAACTGCTTAGGGAGGGCTGTAATGCACTTTGAAGTGGTATATGAGTCTAAGTACAGAAGGAAGAGATGCTAACCTGTTGCACCGAAAGAATGTGCAGTCTTGAATTTTCTTGAAAATAAATCTCCTTGTTGGCACAATTCATTCTATAATGATATAAACCAAAGATGGCTGTTCTTTAGAAGAAATTGCCAACATTGTCCAGTTTAAGATGCAGTTTACTATCCATACCCCATATGATTCAGGGTTTGTTTGTTTTTTAAATGTTACAATGACTTTACAGATCAGCATTCATACTGCCTCATCTTAGCCCTTTAAACCAAGCTGGAAAGAAAGCTTTCCAGGCAGACATTCAGGTTTTAAAAATAGGAATCCCTTATATAATGCATATTTAAATTTAAAAATAATTATATTACATATAAAGAAAAATGGAAAAGGTTAAAGAAATTAAAGTATGGTTTATATGTAGTTTGTCACATTTATGTTGTTCCTTAAATGACAACCACATTAATATTTCTATTGTATCAATGGGTTTCCAGCTGATAAACAGTGTAAATACCCATGCAAACTATCTTTTTATAGCTGAATAATTATACTCTTTGTACCCCAATACATAACAAATCCATAGCTTTTCCTTTGCTAAATTCCAAATATTTAAGATAAGATTAAAAAGAACATTCATACACATGAAGAACAAAGATCTTAGTAACACAATGTTAACAATTTTGTGAATATCAAGCCAGTATGAAATTTAACTGAACATCATATGGATATTTTCTCATTGAAGAATGAGAGTTTAGTTTATGACAGCTCCAAACATTTTTTAAAAGATTGCTATATATTAATATATGCATAATTTGATTTTAATAAAACTTGTTAATCAGAAAAGGGCAACCAGGATCCTTCTGATTTTGGGTTATTAAATGAGTGGGTTTTTAAAAATCCATGTCACATGTCTAACACATTAGAAATAGATAACCTTTTTGTATACTCACCAATGAGTCCAATAAATATTCAAAAGAAATTTTTGCCAATTCACTGCTTGGAGCTATACTTTGCAATTTTATGTTTTAGGCAGTTTATATTTCTTTGCAATAGCTCATGGCTTAAAAACTTGACTTGCAATAAGCTGATTTAAACTAATAATGCTACCAATATCCCATGACTTGTCCAGCTATTTTCAACTTGAGATGATAGTGGTGTGTAAATATGTTTTATAAGCAAAGGTCGAAATAATAATCTTATATAAACCAATACCTTCAAAATGGGTCTTTCGGGAAATATGATAGAGCTGCCACTAAAAATTGAGACAAAATCCTGTCATTTTGTTAGAAAGGTTACATTTTATAATTGTTTCCCAAATGGCTTTTTTAACTTGATAACTTAGGAAAATCAAAATTGAAACACCAGCCTTAAAGATACAGCTAAAATTCTGGAAAATTGAATTCTTTGTTTTCATGATGTAATTACTGTTGTTTTGCTAAGAAAATCACTGAATCTAGAGTTTGTTCTTGTCATAGAAAGTCCTTAATCAATCTGTTCAAGATATTTTAGAGGTATTAATGCAGGAATATCATTGTGCAGATCGAACACTTTTAAGTAATATTCTATCTATATCTGTCTGTCTGTCTATCTGCCAAATTTCTATACCATCAGATTCACAATGGACTCCCAACGATTTATGTTGCAAATATCAGTTCAGGATCAACTTAAATGTAAAACTCAAATGCTAACTAATTGAAGTTATTTTGAGATTCAGTATTGGAAACAAAATAAATCACGGGAAAAACTCAAATCATTTAAAGCTGCATCAGGTTTTTTGGCAACCAGGACAAAAATAGCACAGAGAGTTATTTTCTGTGCCCAGGATAGCTGGCTGCCAGAAGGCAAGCTACCAAAACTGCTCTAGGCCAGAAAAATCAGACTTGGTTGCAGCTACTTAGAGAAGAACAGCCTTTGCAAAAGTCCTCTTCCCATATCTTTGAGGGTCAAATGCACTTTTGGTCAGCTAGGCAAGCAAGGATCAAGGTCAGTGTACAACCAGACCCAGAAAAAGTCAGCAATCTATCAGGCATCAGCTCCATAGGAGAAACAAGAGACAAGATCAAAAGCAATCCAAAATCCTTGGCAACACAGGAGGGCAACAGCCTACTCTTAGATAAGTTGCTCTCAATGTATGAAAGGAGTAAGTACAATGAATGACTCCTTGAACCTCCACCCAAAGAAGCACAGCTGGTTCACCACCCAAGAGCTGCCACTCTGCATTCCTGTTAGCACTCAGAGAGTTAGCACTCTCATGCCTGATCTGAAAAGTTCAACCTTCTGTTCCTGGATTTTTTTTTTTGAAGAGTCCTTGCCTAGAACTAAGAGTCCAAATTGCAATTGGTGAGGGAAGCCAGGGGTTTTGTGAATTTGCTGAGTTTTATTGGCTCCATTATTGCTGGGAAGTCTAGCACCAGAAGTCAATGGAGAGTCTCAATCATCTAGGTCATGGTTGTCCCAAAGATCTTTTTTCAAAAGGCAGCTTTGTTTTTCCTTGAAAATATTTTGCTTCTCATCTAAGAAGCTTCTTCAATTGTGACTGAGTGGTGGTGGATGGAAGAATTTATATTCCTTGTAGTCATCTGGTTGTTAGCACTCTTTCTGAAAGCCGTTGAGGCACTTGGATGTTTATTTGTGCCCTTTCTAGAGTCTTAACATCTTTTTTACATCTGTAATTTTAAATCTGTAATCATATGGGCATAAATCGTTTTAAATCTGTAATCATTGGGCATATGTATGATGGGGAATGCGAATTTTGCATCCCTACACTCATAACCCATCCAGAATCAACCCCAAATATGTATTTTTCTGTTTGGGTATTCATGATAGTAATTGGGGTCATATCCAGTGGAATATTTGCATTTAGCAATGAATACTTTAGGGCTTTTTAACTGGGGCAGCAGATTGTCATGAATTCCTTTCTCCTATTTAAGGTCCTCTCCCACAGTGCAGAGTCTAGATGGCAGAGGTTGATTTTCTGGAACAGAACATAGCAAGGAGAATTATTTTAGGCAATTATCAGCAAAAACTGGGCATTGCAGTTGCAAGCAAAAGCACTTTTCACTCTTAAAAAAACCACCCACTGAACACAACCCGTTGAGTTTTTCCAAGCAACTGCAGAAAGGAAATTAAACCCTGGAGTGGGGGGAGAATATTTATTTTTGGATCCTTTTTTTGTGATGGATCACTTGATTAAACAAATACATGGCACATTTCCTTTGGATGCTGCAGCTCGGGTTCCTAAAAGTTAAGTTGGGGATAGGAGTTAATTTTAGTTTTGCCTCGCTGTAGTCCAAGAGAATTTAATCCTTTTATTTGAACCATCTGTTCCCTTTTTGCTTTGTTAGAGGGGTGAAATGCAGTAATGCTCTTTTAAGGCTTCTTTTGTTGGCTGGTTGGTTGGTTTTCAACACTGTGGGAGTTTAGCAAGAGAAAATAGAAAATAGAATCTGTTGAGGTCCAAATTTACATTTTAGACAATAAGGATCTGAAAAAAAAAAAACAAGAGTTCATACATCTAGAAGAAATATGCAGGGAGGAAGCAAAGCACAGTGAGCCTCAAACAAGAGGTCTCAGTAGTGGTAGGATTCAAACAATTCAACAACCGGTTCGCCCAGAGTCAGGTTGGCTGATGTGGAAGGCATGGCCCATCCCTCTCCTCAAGTTCCGCCCCACATGCAGGATGAGCCTCCCTTGACAGCCAGTGTTATGAACTAATAAAACACTTTAAAAAAGTTTATCAAAAGCTTTAGAAAATAGCAGGGTTCTAGCCCTGCACTTCTGATTGGCCGATAATAGCGATATCGGATTGGTCCGTTCAGGAGAAACTGATTGGCTGTTAACAGGCCACTTACAGTGGTTAAGGGGGTTAACACTCCATGTTTCCTATTGGTTACTAGAGCAGCAGCTTGCCTATAAAAGGGCTGCTGTTGCTCTAGGGTTTTGATCTGTTCAGAATGATAAATAAAGAGTTGAAGTTCACTGTTCACCATCTCATCTCCATTCCTTGTGACCATGCGCAGAACTTAACACTGGCAATGAGGGTGGGATGTGGAGACGTCAGAGCTGATTGAACACTACAGAGCACTAAACAGAGCACGTGGCTGAAGGCACATCAACGGCGGAAACCATGACCGGCGGCACCATACCACCCGCTCCATTTGACCCGGCACAAGAAGACTGGGACTCATACATGGATCGGTTCCAGATGTTTCTGGAGACCAACAACTTGAAGGATGCCACTACTGGAAAAAAGCGAGCGGTATTCCTGACTCACTGCGGACCTGCCATTTTTAAGATGGCTAAGGCATTATCGAAACCGGCTGAGGTGAAATCCATGGACTGGGACGTCCTTGAGCCCCTCCTACGGGCCCACTATGCACCTACTGTACCAACGCTTGTCCGAAGACATGAATTTTACCAGAGAGACCAGCGGAAAGGAGAAAGCGTTGCAGATTTCATCGCGGATCTCCGGAACCTGGGAGGCCTCTGCGGATTCGCTGACCTTGAAGAAGCTCTAAGAGACCAAATAGTTCTGGGATTAGATGCACCGCACATGCAAAGTAAGCTGATGGCGAAAGGCAACATCAGCCTTGCAGATACCATCACTGACGCTACTGCAGCGGAAGCAACCAGGAAGTCGGCTGCCCGAATGCGCTGCACCAACACCGCGCTCTGCCAACTCGCCGGCGAAGCCTCACCTCACCTTGAGGGACATTCAATGGCAACCCACCATGAAGACATTGAATAGTCATCAGAAAGTGATGAGGAAGAAGTCAACCGGCTCCGGTCTGAATGAGACCAATGCCACCAGCGTAACCAGAGACTGCAGTATCAATGTGCAGGTTGTGGGGCAAATCACCCACGATCAGACTGCAAATTCCTCGACGTGCTCTGCCATATTTGTGGGAAGAGAGGCCACATCGGAAAGGT
Organism: Hydrophis major; assembly: GCA_033807585.1. Lineage (NCBI taxonomy): Eukaryota > Metazoa > Chordata > Lepidosauria > Squamata > Elapidae > Hydrophis > Hydrophis major. The sequence goes on from CM066328.1 coordinate 182,564,178, forward strand.
CTGTAGAAGCAAGCTAGGATCCAACCCATTTCAGAGGGGGACCAACTACCGCCAACCCACAGGAAGTTGTCCTGTGAATCAGGAACATTCAAACCACCAATGGAACAACCACTCCTACAGAAATAAACCACTAGCCCATTCAACGAAATGAGAAGAGGCACACCAAACCATCACGATTGGTCACGCATCATCATTAGATGCAAAGAAGATCCGAGTGAAAGTCGCCATTGAAAACCAGCCCTGCATGATGGAAGTCGATTCAGGATCATCCCTCTCGATGGTTTCCTGGAAGACCCTTAAACAATTAATCCCTGCCATCCGGTGGCAAGACCTCACAATCCAAAGAATCATTCTCAAGGACTATCAGGGAAACCGAATTCCGGTCGTTGGATCCAGCCTAGTCCAGGTCTCATTCAAAAAATTGTACTGCATCCTTACCATTGACTGTCGTCGACCGTGATTGGCTTAGCTTGTTAGGCCTTCACTGGTTTGCTCCACTTGGGATTGAGGTAGCTGGCATTCACCAAACCAGCAGCGATGACTGGGAGGAGGCCCTTGTCCAGGAATTCCAGGACGTCTTTGCAGACAGACTAGGCGAGTACAAGGGGACCCCGATATCATTTAACCTTAACCCTGAAGTAGCCCCCATCCACCTTAAGCCTCGTCGAGTCCCTTTTGCCCTTAAACCAAAGATTGACGAGCAGCTTGATAAATTAATAGCCCAAGGTGTTTTAGAACCAACCGACCACTCTCCTTGGGAAACCCCAATCATAACACCCATCAAACCGGATGGATCGTTAAGAATTTGTGGGGACTACCGTGCCACCCTGAATCAAGCCCTTTAACAGAACGCTTAACCGGTGCTGGTGGTACAAGACCTACTCCATTCCCTGGGGGGCGGAAAAGTTTTTGCTAAATTGGATTTAGCACAGGCATACCAACAACTGCCTGTAGATAAAAAAAACAGCAGAGGCACAAACGATCGTTATGCACTGAGGCGCTTTTAAGTGCAACTGACTCCAATTCAGAGTTAGCATGGCCCCAGGGATCTTTCAGAGCTTGATGGAGAGACTATTACAGGGAATAAAAGGGATCGTACCATACTTTGATGACGTTTTAATTGCTGCCCCGAATAGAAAAATACTAAAGGAGCATCTTAGACTGGTTCTCCAGAAATTTAAAGACTCTGGCCTTAAAGTTAAAAGAAATAAATGTCAACTGTGTACAGATAAAGTAGAGTTCCTGGGGTACCTAATCGATAAGCAAGGCATTCACCCCACCAGTAGCAAGTTAAGAGCAATCAAGAACGCCCCAAGACCCAGAAATAAGTCTGACCTCCAAGCTTTCCTGGGGCTTATTAATTTTTACAACATCTTCCTGCCCTACAAAGCGACTGTAGCCGAGCCCCTACATCGGTTTCTCGACAAAAAAGCAACCTGGGTTTGGGGGCACCGAGAGGAGCACGCATTCCAACAAGTGAAAAACCTATTAACTTCAGATGCTGTTTTAATGCAGTATAACGAGACTTTGCCTTTAACAATCACATGTGACGCATCACCATTTGGAGTAGGAGCCATTTTAAGCCATGTGTTACCAAACGGTAGTGAAGCCCCTATTGCTTATTTTTCAAGAACTTTATCAAAGGCTGAACGTAACTATAGTCAAATTGATAAAAAGGCTCTTGCTGTTGTATCTGCTGTTAAACGGTTTCATGAATATGTTTATGGATGAGTTTTTACTATTGTTACCGACCACAAACCTTTGCTGGGGATTATAGCGGGAGACAAGCCAACCCTCTATATATTATCACCGAGAATGACTCGCTGGTTGGAGTTTTTGGCTGCGTACAATTATAAGCTGCAACACTGCCCGGGGAAAGCCATTCCCCACGCTGACGCATTGAGCCGTGCACCACTTCCGGAAACTGTCGATGACCCAGCTCCAACCCTTACAACGCTCCAGATTGAAATGCTACATTCACCGCCTCTAACAACTAGAGATATCGCGATCAAAACAAAACGCGATCCTATCTTAAAGCGAGTTCTTAGCTGGGTCGAATGAGGATGGCCAGTAGATCAAACCCCTGACGACTTCATCCCCTTCAAGAATCGGCAAACAGAACTTTTTCGCAAAAAGGCTGCATCCTGTGGGGGGATAGAGTCATTGTCCCAGAGCGGTTACAACAAGCGGTATTAAAGAGACTGCATGAGGGACACCCCAGCATCGTGCGTATGAAAGCGCTCGCATGAAGCTACGCGTGGTGGCCAGGCATTGACAAACAGATCGAAGCCTGGGTAAAGACTTGTTATAAGTGCCAGGAAGTTAGCAATGCCCCACCAAAAGCAACTCCGACAGAATGGGAAACACCTCGGGGATCGTGGTCCCGCATCCATATTGACTTTGCGGGACCTACTAAGGGACATACGTTCCTATTAACAGTGGAGGCCTATTCAAACTGGCTCGAGATCCACGAAATGAGAGTCCGTCATCTGGAAGTTGAACAGATTATTTGCGACGCATGGACTGCCAGAAGTTCTGGTATCCGACAACGGACCCCAGTTTACCGCACTTCCTTTTGAACAATACTTAGCGGACCGCAGTATTCGCCATGCGCTAACTTCGCCTGTGCACCCTGCCGCTCACGGAAAAGCCGAGCGCATGGTACAGTTTGTTAAAAAAAAAACCTCTACAAAATGGTCTACAGGGACATTGAAGATAAGATAAATAGAATACTCCTTCTCCAACACATCACTCCGCACAGCGTCACCAACAAGACTCCAGCGGAACTCTTGATGGGACGCTAACTCTGCTCCCACCTCGACCGCCTTCACTCGTCTTATGAGCCAGAGAAACCCTGTGGATCTAGCGGGAAATGCCACAAGTTCAAGATAGGCGACTTAGTTTTCGCCAGAAACCTTTCTGGCGAACCGTTGTGGATCGAGGCCACTGTTATTCAAGTCACTGGACCCAGGTCGTACCGGGTGAAAACCTGCGATGGAATAATATGGAAACGCCACATAGATCAGCTTCGCTCGAGGCTACAACCTAGTTTCCGCGACTCCGGTAACTCCCAAACTGAGGGGGGAGGGGATGTCAAAGAAACCAATTTCGAGATGGCGGAAAGCAGGAACAAAAGAAGTCAACAATTGGGCGTAACTAATGAAGAGGGTTCAAGGAAGGGCGTGGCCTCACCACAGAGGAACACCTCAACAGAGGCAAGCCCGCAGGAGCCAGAGGACAATGACGAGAACATTTGCGGCACCGAGTTTTCCAACGAGGAACCGCTGGCACCCGACTTGCCCGAAAACATCCTGCCAAAACAGACTTACGGACAAGAACCGGTGGGACAGCGTAAATCCAATAGACAGTCAAAACAACCTTCCTACCTCAGAGATTACGTCACCGCACCCCCCAAATGGAACCCAGGGGGAAGGGGTGTTATGAACTAATAAAACACTTAAATAAAGTTGATCAAAAGCTTTAGAAAATAGCAGGGTTCTAGCCCTGCACTTCTGATTGGCTGATGATAGCGATATCGGATTGGTCCGTTCAGGAGAATCTGATTGGGTATTAACGGGCCACTCTCATTGGTTAAGGGGGTTAACACTCCATGTTTTTTATTGGTTACTAGATCAGCAGCTTGCCTATAAAAGGGCTGCTGTTGCTCTAGGGTTTTGCTCTGTTCAGAATGATAAATAAAGAGTTGAAGTTCACTGTTCACCATCTCATCTCCGTTCCTTGCAACCATGCTCAGAACTTAACAGCCAGCCTGACCCTGGGTGAACCAGTTCTTAAATTACCCCCCCCCTTCCTCCACTTTCAAAATGGATCCTAGGCACTGTGCTGCGCTACAATGGAGAAATGGGCAACGGACTGGCCTGCATGGGGGAAAGAGGAGGAGCAGGGAGAAGAAAGAGGGAAAGTGGCCTTCTCCTTCCTTCGTGCCGGCTGCTCCATTGCCCATTTCTCCATTGCAGCACAGAGCAGCACAGCACCCAGGATCCACTCTGAGAGTGGGAGAGGGTAATTTAACCACCGGTTCACCCGAACCAGTGCGAACTGGCTGAATCCGACCACTGGGTCTCAGGAATCTAGAGCAGTGTTGTTGAATCTATGATGTGTGTCAAAGGCCATGTTTTGGGTGAAAAGCCAGCATTTCACCAAAACCCAACAACAACTATTCTTCAAAGCACGCCCTGTTTGTGCCTGATTTTCAGAGACTGCAGAGGCTGTGTGAGAATGGGTGTTCTCTCACCTGGCCTCCAGACTCTTCCGAAGTTGTGCGAGATGGCTGTGCTCTCATGCATCCTCCACAGCCTCCCAAAAATTGTGTGAGAATGGGGCATGGGTTTTGGAGGCTGCAGAAGCCATTTCTAGAAAGAAGGCCTCACGCAACTTGGAGCTGCCTCGGTTTAGGCCAAAGGGGCCTGTTAACAGAAAGGGAACCTGTAGGTAAGTGGTATGTGGCAAATCCTGGCAAATTACACATGTATATTTTTAAAAACATAAATAAATGAATATGTAAAGAATTGTTACTGTTTGTTTGGTGTGTGTGTGTGTGTGTGTGCGTGTATGTGTTTGTGTGTGTGTGTGTGTGTAAAACATGCTAGCAGAATCAAATTAGGCACTTTCTGATTTCCTGACATGCTGAGCCCAAACGGTTCACCATCACTGATCAAGAGTATCTGGAAAAGCAGCAAGACGACTATGTCACAAGTTTACAATTAATAATAAACAAAGGAGAACCAAACCCATGTAAAGAGAACAAGCATCAAGCTTGTTGTTTATTTGGGGCAGTCCTATACCATTGTGGGCCCAATTCCTCTTTAATACCCAGGGGAAAAAAAAAAAAAAGAGGCTAGCAGCCTCTGAATCACCAGCTACACGATGAGGAGAAATATGAAATAAATATGTGACAATTGCTCTTTCCCTTCTCTGCCAATTCTATGGAGTCCTCAACTTACGATCAAAATTGAGCCCAAAATTTATCTTGCAAAGTGAGAAATCTGTTAAGTGTGCCAATTTTAGGACTTTTCTTGCCACATTTGCAATTGTTAAATTAGTAACACGATTGTTTAGTGAATCTGGTTTCCCCATTGATTTTGCTTGTTAAAAGGTTGCAAAAGGGAATCACATGACCCCGGGACACTGCAACCGTCAGAAATGTGAGTTAGTTGTTAAGCTTCCAAATGTAAATCACATGTCCCTGGGGATTCTGCAATAGTCATAAGTGTGAAACATTTCCCCCGACAAGAATAGCAAGAATGTTCAAGAATAAATCTGAAAAGTGCTGGAAATGTCATCAGATACCTGGCTCATATTACCATATGTAGTGGACTTGTGAGGAGGCCAGGAAATACTGGACTACAATTCGCATATGGCTGGAAAAAATGACAAAGAAACACAAAGATTTGAAACCAGATTTTTTTATTGGGAATCTTACCTGATATATATAATAAAAACTTAAAGTATTTGATTGTAAATGTATTAACAGCGGCTAGGATTGTATTTGCTAAACATTGGAAGTGTGAGAAAATACCATTAGAGGAAGAAATTATTAAGAAAATATTGGAATGTGCTGAAATGAGTAGATTGACATTTGAAATTAAAGAACAAGAAGATAAACAATTTTATGAAATTTTATCAATGGTTAGATAATACAATATAATAATAGAATATTTAGAAATCTAGGAAATAATGAATATATAATTTTTCTTGGTTTTGATAATATTTTTAGAATATTTTATTAAGATAGATTTGGTATGATTCTATGATCTGTTATAAAATAATTTAATTCAATTATAGTTATCTCGCTTAAGTATAAATTAGTAAAATTATAGTCAAATGATTGTTTAATAATGATATTAAGATACTTAACTGATGATTGATAATGTGAGTTATTATGTAATGTAATTGTTTTGATGACCGTGAAATGGATGCACAGAAAGGAGTGGTAAACCAACTGATACACTGTAAATTTATGAAGAATGATGATTTTTTTATGTTATGTTTTATGTTTTGTGTGTTTTTGTTTGTCATTAAAATCAATAAAACTTTTATCAAAAAAAAAATAGTCATAAGTGTGAAACATGGTCATAGCTCACTTGTTTTTCAGTGCTGTTGTAACTTTGAATGGACACTAAGCAAACTGTGGTATGTTGAGAAATACCTGTAGTCTCTAAAATTAGGGTGATCGCTTAATGGATAAAGTAGAGTGGAGCAGAGTAGGAATTGCATGGCAGGGCATGGCACAGCAGGAAGGTTTCACCACCAAAACAGAGACGTGGTTTGCATCAGCATTGGGATTCAAATATTTTCACCACCGGTTTGGTGGGCGTGGCTTGGTGGGCGCGCTTTGCGTGTGTGCATACACTTTGCCTGCACGCATGGGCCAAACACGCACTTTGCACAGGCACAGAGGCATTCTAACTCACCTCCTGCAAGCCTGCACTCTCCCGGTTGCTTCAGCAGGTGCCATGTGGCACTGTTCTGTGCCACGCAAAGCAGCTGCACTTCAAATTCAGAGGATAAAGGTGAGTATGGAAGCCTGGGCAGGAGGGTGGACCCAACAGCAGAATGGTGGAGAGAACCGTTTCAGTCTCAGCTGCTTATCGCTGCTACCGGCTCTGCAGAACCCGGCCAAACTGGTAGAATACCACCACTGGTTTGCATATAAATTGCCCTGCCTATTTGAGATTTGTATATGCAACTCTGTAAATTTGTAATTTTATAGTTTAATAGCAATGTTATTTCTATGTGAAATGTGAGAAAACTAACAAGTGGGGAAGAATGGGAGGTAGATCTATGAATTTAGCTATATTCACTGATGAATAACTTCAAAGTTCCTATTTTTCCTCTTATCTTTAAATCTGACTTGAAGAGGGCAATCATTCAAATGGAGCAGTGGCACACACCCTGAGATCCCCCCAAGGATATGTGAAACCTCTAAAAGCCTTCCAACAGTTGACCACTGTTAGGGATAACATTGTTTTACCGTAACTGGTTTAGGTAAAATAATAAATATGTAATCATAGTTTATAAGTTAAAGTGTCTGCAACTTTAAATATGGAAATGTAATTAAGGGAGTGGTTGTGAAAGCACTTTAAAAGAAGCAAGACGACAGCTTGCTCTCTCTCTGGCTTTGATGATCCCTAGTTGCTGCATGGACTCAAGACTGCATTGCTCAAACGGGAGAGAAACAAAGGACTGATTTGTAAGTGAACTGACATAGGATATTCTGCACGGACTTTGCTAACTGAATATCCTTGAATGGACTGACTAAATGATACATGACTTATGGACTGTTATTTTGACTATGCTATAAATGGAATAAACTATATTTTTGATAGCACAAGCGTATCTGTTATTTTTACTGTATGTTAATAAACATACAAGCTTAGCTCACTCATTTATCTGTATGCCTATCTGACTAACGCTGCACATTCTGTTTAGCTTGTCTCCTTAACCCTGGTTGGGGAACCCAGGCTTAACAACCACAACTAACTTTTAACATGAAGGATAACATTGCTGAAATATATAACAAGGAACTGTGCAAAGTTTTACCTAATTTCATTTCATTTCATTTCTTTAAACATAAATCAAAATAAATTTTTGACTATGCGATCTCCATTGGGAATACAGTTCGCACCAGACTTCTCACAGTTGACAAGTTTAAAAATCACAATTATAGGTTTCCAAAGGCACAAAAACTGAAATAATGGGCTAATTGTAGAAAAGCTAAAGAAACTACGACAAAAGCATTCCGGCAAGCACTATGCATCAAATGCCAGACCTATTTATATTTCAATCAAACTCTTGGCCTCTTTCTCCTGCCTGCATGATATAATGGGGTTAAGGCAGTTCTCTTTGGCTCAGAAGCAATGGATTCCAGCTGGGCTGGCTCTGGTAACAAGTGGATCTGGTGGTAAGTTATTGGTACATTCTTCTTAGGTCTCTATATGGCTATTGAAGAACAAGCTCTTCCTTTTAGGCAGTGGGATAGGTGGTACACTAATAGTATGTCTACTCTATCCTTATTGTGGTTAGCTGGCAGCAGGTGTGGATGGTTGAGGAGAGCGAGGACTCAGATGAGGGGCCAGGACCATTAGGGAGTGGACTGCTGCCTTCAGAGATTGGCAGCAGCAATGAGGAGGTTCCCGAGGAGCCTGTGCCAAGTGCACATGCGTTCAGGGTTGCTCGTAGGAAAGAGCAGCTACAACAGCACTGGAGACTTGGAAGTAAGGCTGCAAGGTAATGGCCTCTCCTTCAAGAAGATAAAAGGCAGCTGTGCAGGGAACGTTCTTTGTAGGAAGCAAAGATGTTTTGAAACTCAGCCTCGTCGACATTACAGCCGGTATTTGAAGACTCTTGTGTTGTAAGCTATTTCTTATCTGTTGTTTTTTGGCGGCCTTGCAAAAACTTGGCAAGGCTCTTTCTTGTTGGAGCTAATTAGTTTGGAAGCAGCCTTTTATCTGTGAAGAAACAGGAGTCTTAGCTGAAACATTAAAAGGTTGTGCTGCTGCCCTTTGTTTTGTGCTTGCTCTCTTGGAACCAGGTTTGGGTCAGAACAGTCCTGGCCACCCTAACATAACAGCACTTGCTAATTGGGGCATTATGGTTTCTGAGATGAAATTCCTATAGACCAGGGGTGTCAAACTCAGTTTCATTGAGGGACGCATCAGGGTTGTATTTGACCTTGGGAGGTTGGGTGGGCCTGGCCAGGGTGGGGCCTGGTCAGGATGGGTGTGCGCAGGGTGGGTCTGGGCAGCTCAACATCACCCATGTTGGGGGCACCTGTGGTGACCTGGGTAGGGCTGGCGGGATCCTCCTGCAGCCGTCTACCACCAAAAACAAAACTACATTTTCATTGGGAGAAGCACTATGGGCCGGTCCTTCCCTATTTCCAAGGGGGGGGGCATGGGCCAGATCTAAGCACCCCACAGGCTGGATCGGGCCCACAGGCCTTGAGTATGACACCCCTGCTATAGACCTTTGCATTTCCCCAGTCTCCAATTCTAGCCTGACGTATCCCACGGAGTACAGGATTGGAAAAGATGAACACATGTCAGCTAGGACTCTGTGACACATGCTAGATCAGCTAAAACCCAAATAGTAGATATTAGGACTGGGCTGGCATCCTGATTCGAAGAGCAAAATGTGTTCCAATGTAGTCTTTAACTTACGATCAAAACTGAGCCCAACATCTCTGTGGTTAAGCAGGCATTTGTTAAGTGAATTTTGCTCGGTTGCATAACCTTTCTTACCACAGGTGTTAAGTGAATTGCTGTGATCGATAGATTAGTGAAAAGTTCACAAAAGGGGATCACATGACCTTGGGACATAGCGATGGTCATAAATATGAATCAGTTGCCATGCATCTGAATTTTATTCACACGATCATGAGGATCCTACAAAAGTTGTAACTTTGGAAAATGGCCGTGAGTCACTTTTTTCAGTGCAACCATTGTAACCTTTGAACAGTCACTAAATGAACTATTCTAAGTCAAGGACTACCTGTACTTGGGATTGACTCAGCCTTCCATCCTTCCGAGGTGGGTAAAATGAGGACCCAGATTGTTGGGGACAATATGCTGACTCTGTAAACCACTTAGAGAGGGCTGTAAAGCACTGTAAAGCGGTATATAAGTCTAAGTGCCATTGCTACCTCTTGCTGGGGGTATTTCCACCAGGTGAAATTTTTCTTCAATTTCTGTAGCCACTGCAGAATTTGGAGATGGTACCGACAAGTCACTTTGATTTCTTTAGTGAGTATATTATCTGAAGTGAAGAGAGGCCAACATCCCACAAACCAGTATCCTTTCCTTACAATGACCAGGTTCAATGCCCCACTATCTATTGGTGCTTGTAAGAACCGTAGTTCTCACTCATATAGCATTCACTCATTCTTCCATCTATGCTCAGGAAGTGTGTATCCATATGGATCACTGTGATTCCATGACGGCTATGCTAATCTTCTGGAATGGAGAGGACAACCCAAGAGTTTTTGAAATACAAGGCAGACTTTCCACCAAAATATATGAATTTCCTGGCAGTGCTCTGCACAAACTTATCAGAGTACTTTATGTAACTGTTCATAGGAGTACTCAGAGAATCACAGTTACTGGTAAACAATTGTTCTTTTCTTGTGTTATCTTGTTCTTATTATAGATAACAGCACCGGATCCTACTGCATAAGAATAAGAAGTGTTACAAGTATGGCCATGTACAGGGCACATAAATTGTTCAGATGTTCCCTCTAATTCTAGATTTTTGAGGTTTCCACCAAATTGCTTACTTACTAATTTATCTATATTTATATCCTACATTTTTAACAGCAGCAAAGAAGAATATTATTGCTTCTTCCTATTTTTTTTATGAACCTAAATTATATGGATATTTTAAATTCTGTAGTGAACTTTCATGGTTGAGGATAGATCTGAACCTGAATTTCCCTGATTCCATCCCAAAATATTAACCCCAACACTAATTAGCATAATGACGAAGCTACTATAAATCCACCCATACAGCACCATTATAATTTCCTAGAAAAAGCTGGGTAGATTTTGTTCCTGCTTTGGCTAAAAAGCTATTTCCTTGGAAGCAGGCATATATCACAAAACAAGGAAGACGTGCATAAACAAACCACTTTAAGAAAGAGCATCCAGCAAATATTCCCTGCGGATGACAGTGGTACTGGCTCTCTATCTCAGAGCACTAGGTAGGACAGATTAAATCATTGTATAGATCCAAGTTACAGTCTAGTAGTTGACAGATCTGTCTGTCTATGTATCTATTGATCTCTCTCTCTCTCCCTCTCCCTCTCCCTCTCTCCCCTTCTCTCCTATCTCTATTGCATCTAAGTAGATCCTAGAGTAGCTTCTATATTTAGATATAGTAAATACAATGTAGATATTATATTGATCTATACTTAATACCAGGTACTATATGGATACTATATCTCTATCGGCAATTATGCATACGCACACGAGTCAATATATGGAGTCAGCATTTATAGAAGCTTATTATGTAATAAAGATACTTCATTATACACCACCCAAAATTGCCACCATTGCAGACAAACAAATAAATAACTGTGCGGTATCTGCTATCCCGCATCATGATAGGGAGCGAAGGAGAGAGAAACGACAGGAAGCGAGGTTTCCTCAGGATGAGCGCGCCCCAAATGTCTTGGCACACGCTCTTTTATTGTGCTTTTTTACAAGAAAATGATTTAATCAAAGCTCAAGTCAAACATGATAATCTCATCAGGATGTGCATGTTTACAAAGCTGCATACCAGACAGATCATTTACAATGTGGATAAGCTTATTAACAACCGTCTAGCTCCTTGTCCCTTGTACGTGCCTTGCAAAGGTCACTGAAGAGACAGAAGTTAATGATTACACTTGAATGATACAATGTTGCAAACACATGAATGATACATAGTTGCAATGATACATAGTTACAACATCTCCTCTGTTTTTATTATTTATGACGAGTCTTCTTCCTCGTCCGAGAAGACAGGAACCATTTTTATGGAATGTTCGCCATCCCCGTCATCTAGAAAGAGTGCGACCCGTCAGCATCAGGGTTGTCCAAGGAGTGGTAACTCAGCAATGACATTTTTTCGTCCGGTGTTGAGGATATAACATGAGCTTGCAATAGCACATTAACATCAGCAGAGGATAATTGATTTTTAAAAAATTGCAATATTCTATTAAAACAACAAGGTCCTATAATACATATCAATATAATGATTATTAATGATCCTGCCAATGCAGTTAAAAAGGTTGTAAACCATGGCGAAATAGAAAACAACCCCCCCCTGCCATCAGCACAAAGACAACATTCTTCTTTAAGCATAGCACACAATCCCTCTTGTTTTTTTAAAAAAAATAACAGATCTAAATCTTTATGATTTTGCAAGAGGGGGTATTCCATGGGTACCTGTAGGGATATAAAATCATCAGAGTTATACACACAAGCTATACTTGAATGCAAAATGATTTGGATTTAACACTTTCATCCCTGTGGACACATGCCATGAAACCGGTGGAACAAGTCCAAACAAAATTATTGCCAGGGATAAAATACATTCCTTTCAGGCGTGATGTTAAAGTTCCTCCTGAAGTGGTTTAGATTGCAGGATATCCCCTGGTTGTGTGGGTGCGTCTGCCAAATTGAATTGAAGTGGTGGGTAGAAGTCTTCTATGCGAGAAAAATTGGTTGTAGAACTTAAACGAACTCCTTGAAAGTCAGTTATAGTCCAAGCAATATTATCTTTTCTATGAGGCTTCTGTGGATCATCATGGACAGTTCTTTTGAAGCGTGTTTGTTGACAGGATCAGAGTTCGGGTATATAAAAACATCACAAGCAGGAGAGAGGGCTATGGACAAGTTAGTTGTAGAACATTTGCGAAATGAGGAGGCAATTAGTAGAAAAAGGATAATAATTACAATAATGACAATAAAGATTAATTTGGTAATTCATCAAGGATGTTAGTTGGGGTGGGGGAACCCATAATACAATAGAAGGACATCTAGGTCCCCCTATGTTTTAGATTGAATAGAGGAAAAGATTTTAAGGTTCCTTTCCATAGGAAGAGTAAAGAAGGAACAAAAGAGCGAGTGGTAGAGTGTTCTTTAAATAAAACAGAAGTGACAGAGTGAAAACTACGGGTAGCATTTTCATGACGTACCCACATGGAACAAGTATAATAGCCTTCTGTTAATGAAATGGTTTTAACATGAATAGTCTTTTGACAGGAAGCATAGGTTTTGTTGAAGTAAGGTAGAAATTGCAAAGAAGATATGGGTAAGAATATCAGGAAGAGTTTTAAGATACAGATGTAGCGGAGGAATTCCCATGATAGGGTCTAACCGCCCTACCAGGGATCCAGCAAGTGGTTTTGTCTGGTAGTAAAATCACAGCGTAGCCTCGTCCCCAAGTGAGAAGCTCAGTGGGACCCTGCCAGGCAGGATCTGGCAATCTGCGATAATATACCAGAGATCTGTTAGGCGGGGGTGAGGGGGAGGAAAAATGACGAGAAGCAGCAGAAGTGGGTGGAATGCCAGTCAGATTAAGAAAGTTTAAAGTGTAAAGACAAATGATAAGAGAATTTTGCAATGCTGGGAGGTTCGGGGGTTTTTCCCGCAACGAATATCGATCAAGAGCACTTTTCAGAGATAAGTTCGCTCGTTCCACAATAGCCTGCCCCTGGCTGTTGTAGGGAATCCCAAACTTGTGGGTTACATCCCATCTGTTACAGAAGTCCTGGAAAGCAGAACTTGTATAGGCAGGTCCATTGTCAGTTTTGATTTCTTTTGGACGTCCCAGCGAGGCAAAGGTACGAATTGAATGATTGATGACATGTTTTACAGTTTCTCCCCTTTGAGGAGTAGCCAGAATAAACCCTGAATATGTATCTATGGAAACGTGCAAATATTTCCAAGGGGCAAAAGGTGGATACTGAGTTACATCCATTTGCCAAATTTCACAAGCTTTTAATCCTCTAGGATTTACTCCTATGGGAATGGAATGTCCTTGCTTACTACATGTGGGGCATTGTTGAATAATGGCAGCAGCTTCTGCCTGAGTTAGAGCAAATTGAAAAGTTATAACTTGGGGGGGAGATTCAAACACACTCCCTGCTTCTATTTTATAATGGACTTTTAAAGCCTCCATAATTTTCCTCCAAGTGACCAAAATGCCTATGGAGATGTTCACCAATTTTTTGCCAAGTGGAAATTTTTAAGGACCCTTCCTCAGAATAATTAGGACAATGTTGCCATACATAAGCCAATAATGTAGCAATAGGTTTCATTTTTACAGGAGAGCCCTTTAAATTAGCAGAATATTTAGAAGAAGAAGCGACTAACTCCCTCAATTCCTTCAGATGCTGCGTCTGTTGTTGAGAAAAGTTTCCACCCATATTTATGAAAGTCGAGACCGTGTTTCAGATCCGATGATGTGCAATTCGCTTCAGGCCTGGCGATGCACAGCTCCCATCGAGCTGATAAGATATGGGCGTGTCGCTACGTATCCCCCTTAGGGAATCACGTCGGGGTCACCAGAATGCGGTATCTGCTATCCTGCATCAGATGGGCGGCTCATGATAGGGAGCGAAGGAGAGAGAAATGACAGGAAGCGAGGTTTCCTCGGGATGAGCGCACCTCAAATGTCTTGGCACACGCTCTTTTATTGTGCTTTTTTACAAGAAAATGATTTAATCAAAGCTCAAGTCAAACATGATAATCTCATCAGGATGTGCATGTTTACAAAGCTGCATACCAGACAGATCATTTACAATGTGGATAAGCTTATTAACAACCGTCTAGCTCCTTGTCCCTTGTACGTGCCTTGCAAAGGTCACTGAAGAGACAGAAGTTAATGATTACACATGAATGATACATAGTTGCAATGATACATAGTTACAACATAACTGCCCATTTTTAATATTAAGGTTGTTATACCAGTGTTTTGCCAGATGTCATCAGAGAGGTTGAAGCTACTGCTGCCATCTAGGTATTGCTGGAAATTTGGCAGTCCAGATATGGCAGCCCTACTATCCATTCCCCCTTGTATTTGCAAAAAGCCCCATTGGTAAGAGCAGAAAAGAATGCTCGTCTGCCACCTAGTGTTGCTTTTTTCAGGACCGTGCATATTTCAGAAACTCATATCTTCTTTCTATCTTGCATATATTGGCTCTCTTCGGGTCTTTTCACCTCCTTAGATTTATTATTACAATGTGTAAATAATGAATTTTTGTAATGGAAAGGCACGACTCAGTTGATGTCATGCTAAATAAAAATAGTTTCTGCTTTTATGTAGTACCTGAATAAAGAAAGGAAAATTCATATTACAATTCCCCCTCAACATGATATGGATAAGGGTTGATTTCTCCTATTAAGATAAAACCTTATTTCTTTAAATTACTACAAAAAGAGAGCTTACTTCTCTTTTCAAGCAGCTAGTTAGAGAGAATACCACCCTATACCATGTATTTACTTTCTCTTTGGATTATGGCTATTATAAGGAATGGGGAAAAAGCACACCAAAAAATTCGCTAGATGGCAGCAAAGAACTATGGATAACTCTCTTGTAGTCAGTTGTCCAGATTTTTGTAACACAAATGTGGTAGTCCTACAATAATCCTAATCAAATGCCTAGGAAAGCAGATGCTTGTCTAAAAGAGAGGTTCGTGGAAGAGGCCAATACTTGATCTCATTTGCCTTCTTGGGGACCTTGTTCTGAGAACTTTTAAGGAATAAAAAGTGATTTGTGGGATCACACTCAAAATTCCTTCCATTCCTGCAGCCTACCCACGTAGCCTGTCTGGAAACAAGCCCCTTTCTTCTACTATCATTCCCTTTCAGTTCACCGATAGGCCACACCAGCACATCTTTATAAATAGAAATCAATTCATAGAACAGAACAGAACAGAACAGAATAGAATAGAATAGAATAGAATAGAATAGAATTCTTTATTGGTCAAGTGTGATTGGACACACAAGGAATTTGGTGCAAATACTCTCAGTATACATAAAAGAAAAGATACATTCGTCAAGAGTCAGGAATCATAAGGTACAAAACTTAATGATAGTCATAGGGTACAATAAGCAATCAAATCATACTAGGAAACAGTCAATAAAAATCGTAAGGATACAAGCGACAAAGTTACAGTCATACAGTCACAAGTGGGAGGGGATGGGCGATAAGGAGTGATGAGAAGATTAACAGTAATAGTAGTGCAGACTTTGTAAATAGTTGGACAGTGTTGAGGGAATTATTTGTTTAGGACACTGATGGCGTTTGGGAGAAAAACTATCCTTGTGTCCAGTTGTTCTGGTGTGTAGTGCTCTATAGCATCGTTTTGAGGGTGGAATTGAAACAGTTTATGTACGGGATGTGAGGGGTCTGTCAAGATTTTCACAGCCCTCTTTTTGACTTGTGCAGTATATAGGTCCTCGATGGTAGGCAGGTTGGTAGTAATTTTTCTGTAGTCCTAATTATCCTCTGAAGTCTGTGTCCATCATATTGACACCATTGTTTGTATGCATAATGCATTCTGTATAATAAAAAATATATGTCTCCACAGGTAGTCCTCAACTTACTACAGTTCATTTAGTGACCATTCAAAGTTCCCACAGCACTGAAAAAAGTGACTGGTGGCCATTTTTCACACTTACAACCATTGCAGATCCCCATGGTCATATGATCGAAACTCAGATGCTTGGCAACTGACTCATATTTATGATACGAGATCCCCTTTATGTCATGTGATCTCCAGCTTACTAACAACTGCTGTGATTCACTTAACTACTGGAAAGAGAGGTCATAAAATGGGGCAAAAATTCATTTAACAACCATCTCATTCAGCAACATAAATCTTAGCTTCAATTGTGGTTGTAAGTCGAGGACTACCTTTATAGATTTCTTGTCAGTGTTGCAAGTAATGCACCCAAAGAAAGCAGAACTCCGAGGCAGGTAGATTCCTCAAGGAACGCTTTATTGGATACTTCATATTGTCACAACTGGTGAAAACCAACTCTGAAAGTTCCCAGGGTTGCCTTCCATTGTTTGGGGCTGATGGGTAGAACTGAAACTTTGGGCCCATTGTTATGATATTCTTTTGAAAAGTTGCTGGAAGGCATTTTCCTACTTATATAATTACAGCCACAGAAGATGGAATCCATCTCTAAACATCAGTTTATTAGAACTGCTGCTTCTCTTCCTCTAATTTTTGTCTATCATTTGGGTAAGTGACATATTTATGTGCAAGTGTGATGACCCAGGGTGGGATACAAAATAAACACAATCACAAAAACAGGTGAAGCCCCTTTTATTCCTTCACTTTGCTTCCAAGCTCCAAATATCCTTGACTGGAGAAAAAACTCCCCCACAAGCAGTTATGAAAAGGAGGAAATGCCATTTAAACTAAAAATGCCTATAAATTATAAAGAGTAAAAACAACACAAACCACACTGAAGCAATTAAGGGAACCAGGCAAGATAAGGGCTTGAAGACGTCCACAGATATCGGAACACCCACTGGGAAGAATGCCAAACTCAGAGAGGAATAACAGACTAGAGATATTTCCACACTTTGTTTCCAGCACTGACCCATATGCATGTCCATCCTTTTAACCAGTTCTCACAGCTGCAGCCCAGGCCCTTTCCTCCCCTGTAGACCACACCATTCATGTCTCTCCCTTATCTTCTCCTCTCTCCGTGCCCTAGGATGGAGAGGGGATGGGCCTGGGTCTTCCTCTGACTGCCCAGCCGGCCTCTGCCCTTCTCCAGCCTCCTCCACAACCTCCGGAGCCACACTTCCACACTCTGTCAGCTGTTTCTCCTCTCCCTTGGAGTCAGTCTCCAACAGGGGCATGATAACAAGGCGCTATTCTCCAGCCATCTGTCAAATCTATGGGGTCCATCTTAGTGCTGTGGAACTTTCTCCAAAATACATATGATGATGCCGGAGCCCAGTTCCTTCCTTTTGAAGAGCAGAATGGAATACACACCTGTGTATATAATGTAAAAATAAAGAAATAAGTGGGACACTAAGAGAGGATCTGGAGTTATAGTGTTTCCCCTGGTCCCACCATTATTTTCCTGGGGTTAGAACAGTGATGGGATTCAATTTTTTTTATGACCGTTTCTGTGAGCGTGGCTTGGTTGGGTATGGCAGGGGAAGGATACTGTAAAATCTCCAGTCAGAGGTGGATTTTTGCTGGCTCTCTGAACCACTCAAAATTTCCGCTATCGGTTCTCCAGAACTGGTCAGAACCTGCCACCTCTGGCTTAGAATACCACCTCTGGCTTAGATATATTGTGTTTTATGCTGTATCTTCTTAAAACCAATATAAAATATTATATTGGCTGAGACAGAGGAGCAACATGTATTCCTCTTTCCATCTGCCTATGTCTAGGCCTATCCTTACCACTTTCTATAGAGGGATGATCAAGAGCATCCTGTCACCTTGCATTACTGTCTGGTTTGGAAGCACTACTGCTTCGGATAGGAAGGTGATTGTAAGTATTGGACTTTTTCCCTTCAATGGAAAAGAATGAACTTCTGAAGACCAGGTGTTTCAAGAGGAATCCTTTATTGAAAGGGATTTTATTTCAACACTAGGAAAAGCAGAGTCTAAGATATCCCCCAGGCATACAGTCATAGATAAAGGAAGTTAAAATCCCTCCCCTTATTCAGATGTGGATTTAGTCAAACAAAGAACCAACATGTTAATTTCCCCATCCCCTTCTCTGGGAAGGTATCTTAGCAGAGTTCCCAGGGGTGTCTTCCAGAGCTGGAATTTTTATGGTTCCTTCTCATCTTGTTATCTCTTCAAGAGATGACAGTTTCTGGACATCTGGCTCCACTCCTCCAGTTGTATATCATGTTGCATCATACCAGTTGTATATGCAATTTATACAGAATCAATATAGGATTTTATATATTCAGGTTACATCAAAAAGGATTATTTGTACCAACTCCCCCCCACTTCTTCTTCCATTGAAGAATGGCAGATACACGGATCTGACATCGGTGCAGAGAGTGGTGAGGAGGGCAGAAAAGATTATTGGCAGTTGTAAGAAGTACATAAAAATGAATCAACAGACTTTTGACAATCTGATCCATAGGATGGTTTATTAGGGAAAATACCGCAGTATGGACCCCAGTACTCCAGAAAAGAAACATTTTCTAGGAGGAAGGAGACACTTCCATTGAGGAGACACTTCCATTTTACTTCCATTTAGAAACTTCCATATAGGTTTAACAAATCACATGGTTACATAACACTTCCTGTTTCCATATACGGATGTTTTACAGCGTTTTCATAAAAAGTTCCAACCTTTCATGGACAACTTTCAACATCAAAATCCAGAAGATTATAAGAAAACATTAATATCTCTTAATGTGACATTTATAATGTCAGAGCGCCCCAGCTCATACCTCTAACTCATGCCAAGTACATAGTGTTGCAATATTGTATTATTCCTAGCAGAAAACACATTTCATAACTCTTCTGAGCTTTAAAAGTTCAAACTGTGAACACAAAATGGCTTCAGTTCAGCTCTTTATATTCTCAGGTATAATAACCAAATTTTACTTATTACAGCAGTTCACTTGCTTCTATCCAGGACAAAGCATAGAAGTGCTGCTTGAGCAAGGTCCACAGGATTGTCTGGGATGCCATACATCTTCATAGAAAACATATTTTCCTGTTACCTTCTGGGAGGGGGCTTCATGGCATCCAAAGCAGAACATCCAGATTCAGTCATGGTTTTGTTCCATATAGTTTCAACCTTGTGAACTCTCAAGCTCAACCTCTTTCCGCTATGTATTCAAGATGGACAGTGATTAATATTTATATGTAAAGGTGTAGGTATATATACATATGTATGTATATAGCACATCTATATATGTGTTATGGATGTGTACATTTTTGAGAACAGGCAACAGGATTTCATTTTTACTGTGTACCAATGTGCCCACAGTAAAAAATGAAAATATTCATTTATTCTCTCTCTTTCTCTCTCTCTCTCTCTCCCTCTATCTGTCTATCTGTCTATCTATCTAGCTATCTAGCTATCTAGCTATCTAGCTATCTAGCTATCTAGCTATCTAGCTATCTAGCTATCTAGCTATCTAGCTATCTAGCTATCTGTCATCTATCTATCTTATCATATCAAACCCAGCCCAGTTTTTTCACTCCATGAACCAGAAAATCCACAAAGTCCTCCTTCTTATCCCTGGCAATGAAGATAAAATATGGCCATGTAATCCTTCTGTCTACTCTTGCTCGAAATCTGGGATGTTAGAGTCCTTAAAAGTTGGAGAACACCAGATTTGATAAAGTCAGCAAAAGCTGTTGAGAGGTTTAATTTACCAGGGTCTGCAAAAGACTTTGCTGTGGTGACACCTGCTTGGGAAATGTCCTCCCTGCCACCCCAGTTGAAATCAACTGTTCATCTCTTTTAACACTTTTTGTGATTCAATGTGAATTGTTTTCACAGCAGGGGGCTGTTGGAATATTCTGCCCCTGCTGAAAAATCAAGCATTCAACCAATATGCCAGAACTCTGACGTGTTTCCCCTTCTGTCTGTCTCACGCTTTCATTTTGCTGGCGGCTCCCATGCAAGCTAAAGCCAGGCCAGAGTTATGAATCTACAAAGTCCAAATAAGAGAATCAAAGAGAATTAAGATGGAGATCATCAATAAAAAAAGCCTTTTAAAAATGAAGCCAAAAAAGGGAAAACATGAGGAAATAATTATCTCAGAGTAGAACAGCTGACCCATATCAGCAAGCCTTCAGCAGCTCAAAAACACTCGGTACAAGAGAACCAAATCAGATCATAATTCTTGAGCTTATCTCATTTGTTTCATTAACCTTTCCTTCTATCTGTGATAAGACAGCTTGGTGGGACAGCCACTCTTGAACTCATAGCATGCATGAAGATTTCAATCCGAACAATATTACTAGGGAAGAAACTATTGCAGCTTTAGGCTCAAGACAGCCCCAGTTTACCACATAGATTTGAGGGTATTGGACAAAGCAATGTGTTAGGGATACACACCCTAGCAGAACGTGCAACGGCAGTCTAGCAGGCAGGCAAATGATGTGAGATAAATGTTGTTGTAGTTTATACTCAGTAAGACAGATACACTGTGCCAGTTAAATAGTTTTTTATTCCAGCAAGAGTTATAGCATATTCAGAACAGTCCATATGTCATACACTAGTTCAGTCCATCCAGGGGTTAATCAGTTGCAAAGTCCAATGTCAAAAAAGAGGTCAGTAAACTTACAAACAATCAGTCCAGCAATATATCTCTTTTTCAGTCAGAGATATGAAGAAAATCAAACCCCTTTTCTTCGTTTCAGCAACAGCAGGAAAACACGCAGTTATCACCATCAATCCAACATTATCAGCTACTACAATAAAAGCCAGCAAACAGTGAGCTTTCTTGCTCCCTCTTATGGTGATTTTACAACCGCACCCATAATACATATTTTGCAGTTAAAGTGATACTTACACTTAAACTCACTAACATAGTTTATATATTATTTTTACCCAAACTAAGTTAGGTAACCAATGTTATCCCTAACACAATGTTTAATTTTAAAATTAAATTTACGCTTAGGAATATGCACTTCCCCCCACTTCTGTCCACCAGTGTGTCCGCACTGAATAGTCTTGGAAAGGGATGCCCATACAAATGTATCTGTAGGGGTTCTGTCAGGCTGGAATCTTACAAGAGAAGGCTTGAGTTCTACTCAACATAATGATTAGGAAGGTTCTGTAGAGCAGGGGTCACCAACCTTTTGAACCTTAAAGACCACCAAACTCATAATTTTAAATCCCGCGGACTAGAGACCCTGGGAAAATTCCAAAAAAAGTCTGCAGGAAAATCCCCCACCCCGTTTTCCTACTGATTGATCATTCTTTATTTGGGATGGCAGGATACCATCTCCAGCTCCGTTCTTGGGGGGGGGGACAGAGAGAGAGGGACACTTTTGGCTATATGCAAGGAAAGCAGCAGAAGCAGCAGAAGTCTTTCTTTCTCTCCCCCAAACTCCACTAGAAATGAGTCTTTGTGAGACTTGTTGCACTGGTGCAGCCTCTTGGAGCAGGGTGCCTTGCAGGGTCCCAAAGACTCATTTCTGGCAGAGTTTGGGGGAGAGAAAGAAAGACTTTTGCTGCTGTCCTTGTGTGCAGCCAAACGCAGAAGAAATAAGAAGCAGAAAGAAGCAGCCCAGTGGAGAGGTGAGGCATGTGGGCAAGTTCCCCCCTTCCCTCCTCCTTTCACTACCTTGTATTGTTTGCAATGCAAGCCATGCAAGCCTTGTGTTCCCATGGGCCATGTGGGCAGTGTAGCCTTGTGTTCCAGTGCAGCCTGGATTAATTGCTTTGGGGGGTGCTTTGGGGATGACTTTTCCCTGTGGACCACCAAAATTTTCTTGTGGACCACCAGTGGTCCCTGGCCCACTGGTTGGCAACCACTGCTGTGGAGCATCAGAATTAATGCTCCACATTTTCTCTCTCTGTATGAATGCATGACAATTGCATTTTGCCATCATATCTGGGGGTGTCAGTCATAGGTATCTATGGGAGTATGGAGGAAAATAGAGTTAATAATGAAATGTGCATTGTGACCTCACAATGAAAATGCTGCCCCCTTATGTCAGGGGTGTCAAATTTGCAGGGTCATGTTGTTATCACTTGACATATCCTGTCTTCCCCCCCTTCGCTAAACTGGGGTGCGGGTGGCCAGTACATGATGCACCCGGCCCACAGGCTGCGAGTTTAACCCCTCCACCTTATGTCCTTTTGTTTGACAATATGGTGCAAGTTCCAAAGGACGGCCATCATGTTACAATATTATAACACACATTTCCATCCTTGTGATTAGGAACACATATTTATGGACGCAATTCATCCAACTCTATTTACATCAGGGTTCCTAAACTTTTTTGCCATTACACTTCCCTTTAGAACAATCTTAATGTATACACATCTCCTAAAAATCTAAGCACCAAAATGAATAATAAAAAGAACACAATACAAAGAACTTTGGAAAAGGTAGATTTATTGTAACAATATACAACTACATTGTTCTTCATACCTCCCTGATATTCTGTCGAGACCTCCCCAAGTGAGGTACACCTCGTTGTTTGGGAAATATTAATCCAAATTACTTGATTTCACATAGAAACCTATTATGACATGGTTATATTCCTTGTATACAAGGTGAGGCAAGGTGAGCACAGGAGCCTGGAAAAGTTAGCAACCTGCTAAATAGCTGATTGAAAGCTAGTTTGCCCCCTGGTGCACCTAAGATAGGCCCTAAGTGCTGAACAGAATGAACTAGCATTCCAAGCTGTCAGGACAGCATTATGTGTCTAGCATGTGTAGATTTTGCTGAAATTGTATGCCATACGCTAAGTAAAGAATACATTCCTTGTACACATATTTTTCAAGCCTAAAGGTTTTTTTTTTAATGTAGCAACAGCAATAGCACTTAGACTTATATATCATCCCATAGTGCTTCAGAGCACTCTCTGGGTAGTTTACAGAATCAGCTTATTGCCCCCAACAATCTGGGTCCTCATTTTACCAGCCTTGGAAGGTTGGAAGGCTGAATCAAACTTGAGCCTGTCAGGGTTGAACTGCTGGCAATTGGCAGAATTAGTCTGCGATATGCCTTCTCGCCGCTGCAGATCACCGACAATCACTACCAATCATCACTGCTGTTACAGTGGTGATTGGTAGTGATTGTCGGTGATCTGCAGTGGCGATAGGCAGCGATATGTGATGTCAGTGTCAGCAATCAGTGGCGATAGGTGGTGCTGGAGGCGCTGATTCCCCCCTCCTGGAATGGGCCAAAAACAGGACACACAGAGGCCAAAATGGGACATGTGAAGGCTGAAAATGGGGGTGGGGGGGTGGGCCTTCGGCAACATTTGCTCTATAAGATGCACAGACATTTCCACCCACTGTTTTTTTGGGGGGAAGTGTGTTTTGTAGTGTGAAAAATACAGTAAATAATACATTCCTTCTACTCATATTTTTGAGACCTAAAGGTTTTTTTTCCATAACAATAGCAATAGCATTTACACTTATATGCCGCTTCATAGCGCTCTCTGGGTGGTTTACCGAATCACCTTGCTGCCCCCAACAATCTGGGTCCTCATTTTATTGACCTTAGAAGGATGGAAGGTTGATTCAATCTTGAGCCCATCAGGATTTAACTGCTGGCAGTTGACAGAATTAGTCCGCAATAGGCCTTCTAAACGTTGTGTCACCAGGGTTCCTGGTAAAGTCAGTTTAAGTCCAAACCTACCTATTTTGGAAGAGACATAGATGAAACACAAAGACATGTCATCTATCAGTTCTTATAAATAAATAGAAATAGAGTATCTTTATTGTCATTGCATTCCACGAATACAACAAAATTTGAAAGCTACTCCAGCACAGTGCCCCAAACATCACATCACAATCACACTACAGAGTATTTAAAAATTAAAATAATTAAAATAATAATAATAATTTTAAAGGTAGACAAGATGGGCTGGACTGCCTTTTTTCATATGTCAATCTGGGAATCAGTTGCTTCAAATTTTCTATTTTTCTTGTTCCCTTAAAATTTTAACCTGTCTCTGACACTCTCTGTCTCTCTTTCCCATCACCCTTCTCTCCATCATCTATCTAACAAACATTGCCATTTTTAAACTTTAGAATAAGGAATGAAGTAATGAAATATCATCAGTAAATCATATTATTTTATTTCCTTCTCCTGTACTTGCTTGCATTTCTTGTTTATCCAGAGCAGCATACATGGAATGATCCTATATTATATTCAGAGGAGAAGATAAAGCTAAGGAAACACTGTCTGAGCCAAGGAATATAATGAATAAGTGATATAAATGCAAGTTTCATGGATTCTATATCTCAGTCTTCCCTAACTGGATGTGCTGAGACTAAAAGTTCAAGATGGCAGACATTCCCCAAACAGACAGAATAAGGCTGTGCTTGTGAGATATTGCAATGATTTCCTTTTCTATAAACTTTAAAAGGAGCTTGCATCCCTTTGTATACCTTCCTGCTATCCCCTGGTTTTGATCAAAACCACAGAATAAACTCTATGAATTACAGATCATGACTAAAAGACAAGAGCTTGTGTCGATCATGGCTTCTTGTGCATTTCAGAATCTCTTTTGGTATTGAGAGTAAGAGATGGAGGAATCTCATGCCTCCCAGTGGTTAAAGTGTTGATTTCTGAAAAAAAGAAAAGAAACTGGAAAGCTTTCCAGGTTCTGCATCTGCATCTCTAATTTGCATTATTGAAAAACAAAGCAAACCAGAATTAAAAATGAAAGAGCTGGATGAACTTATTGGTGTCCACAGCACCAACACCCAGACTCTGGCTGGGCTTGAAGGGCAAGTTGCAGAGCTCCGCCCCCGTTGCTCTTGCACTGAGTGACAACAACATATTTGCCAGCATATAAGATGACCCCCCCACGTGGAGGCATGTTTTTCAGGGCAAAAAATCATCTTATATGCCGGCAAATACGGTATCTATCTATCTATCTATCTATCTATCTATCTATCTATCTATCTATCTATCTATCTATCTATCTGTCTGTCCCTTACTCCTACTGTGATCAATAGATTCATAGAGGCCATACCCCTCGTGCCCCCCAGCAACCACCACCCCTGCTTATGACTGTTTTTCACACTTATGACTGTTGCAGCATCCCCAGGGTCAAATGACCAAAATTCAGACACCTGACCACTGTCTCACTTTTATGACAATCACAACATCTTCTGATCATGTGATCCCCTTTTGCGACCTTCTCACAAGCAAAGTCAATGGGGAAGCCAGATTTACTTTACAACCGGGTTACTAACTTAACAACTGAATTGATTCATTTAACAGCTGGGTACTGATTCATTTAACAGGTGAATTGATTCATTTAACAGCTGGTCATAGATTGGAGCAAAACAAATTTAACAGCTGTCTTGCTTAGTAATTGAAATTTTTGGGCTCAGTTGTGGTCATAAGCCGACAACTACCCATATTGGCCTCCCTCTATGAGAGAAAACACCAATAACAATTTTTCAACTCTCAGCTGTGTCTTCTTCACCTTGCTAGGCCATGCTTTGAACTCCAGACTCCACACCTCAACATTTCTTGGGTCTTTTCTCTTGGATTTGTCCTTGGATTCCTGTGTCAAACCTTTGACTATGTTAATGCAGACATGTTTAGCTATAGGTAAGAAAGAACTCTTGGCTTCTAAAGTGTTTGCCTGAATGTTGCGTACCATTGAACTGTGGCAGGCATCCAGCTTGCCATCTTGTTGGTCAGCAGCCAGCAATGCTGGCACTGAAAATTAGCAGCTGTTCCTGACAAGAGCTATTAGAACCGATTCTGCTCAGAGAAGGCAGTCGTGCTGATACCCAGGTGCCAAGTCATGAAATCCTTTATAAGTCAACACCAGAACCTTAAAAATGTATAGAAATCAATCAACCACCACTAAAGGGCTTTGGCATTTTATGTTCCCACCTCCCAACTCTGAGAAGCAATATACACACAGGCTGGTGCACTCTGGACCAGCTGCAGTTTCTCCCAGTCTTATAAGGGCAGATTGATGCCAAATGCACAGCAGTAGTCCAGCCAGATGATGTGAGTCACTGTACCCAAGTCCTCCTGTGCCAGTTGCAATTGGCATACCAGGCACAGCTGGGCGAAGACTATTTAAGCGACAGTCTCCACTTGTTCTTCTAAGATATTAAGTCGAGGGTCTCCAGATCACAAGCCTGGTCTTTTACTGGTTATGCCTGCTGTGCTGTGCTGGTTATAACTGGATGATCTCATTTATCGATAAAGTTTGTGAACAAAGTGGAGGCATTTCATAATTCATTTGGAAGATCCTACCATCACATGAACCCTCAGGTTCAGTCTGAAATGGTATGATTCAAAATGGATTTACTTCCTTCTCATGTTATTCATATCTAAGGTTACCAAATCAAGGTGGTTTGCGGTGAAAAAAAAAAAAAACCAAGGCAAACACCAAAAACAAACAATACTTTGTGGAAAATACGTAAAAAGAATATCATCGGTCAAGGAACTTCCGGTTTGCGTGGCTTCGGGGCAGCAGGAATTCGCGACAGCTCGTGATTCCTGCTGTGCTAGCCGTCGAGGTACCCCCGATCCAGATGGGTCAGGGGGATATGGCTGCCCTGTAGGGACAGCTGAAGAGAGAGGGGAGTCGGATAGGGAGGTGGGGGTATCGCAGACCCCCCCCTTCTCCGGGAAAACCCCTTTTTCCCAAGGCGGTGGAGCGGCGGTCAGCAATGGCCGCCACGAAGAAGCCAGCAACCGGGTAAGAACTGTGCTGGAGGAAGTGTGAAGAGTGAAAGTTCTGTCTGAGCCGGGTCAAGTAACACCTTTTAAATTGCCTGGAATTGAGCTGCTTGAATTGCTGGAGGATACATTGTATCCCTAAGAAGAGCGAAAAGCGGCGGAGAAGCTGTTAAAGGGAATTTTTTTTTTTTTTACTCTCCCACCCCACGGAAAAAGCAGAAATATTTGGATATATTAGACATTGAAAGTGGATTGCTTTGAAAGCTGAAGCTAAGAGACAAAGGGATTTTTGGACATTGAAAAATTTAAGAAATTGGAAAATCTCTGCTGGAGGTATGGTTTTTTGATTATTAAAATTGTCATTGCAAGTGGGAAGGGAGAAAAAAAATTGGAGCAGAAGCTGAAAAAGGAGAAGATTGTCTAGAACGTCTTTGTGGATCCCAAAAGAAGATATATCGTAATAGGACCTCTTTGATTAAAAATTAATTCAGAAAGAGAAAGAGAAGAAGGAAGAAAAGTATTAACTTTTGGAACTTTTTTTTTAATTGCTTTTGATTGTCTTTGATTAAAAATTCTTGTGGTTGTTTTGGAAAAAGTTTCCCTTTTCATAATGGCATTGTCTGTGGATGAACTAGAGATTGAATATCAAAAATATAAAAAAGAAGATACTTTGGGCGCTTTGTTTCAATTCTTAGAAATGGCGTTATGTTCTTTTGAAAAGTTGATTACGCAGCAGAAGGACTGGGACAAGGAAGAAGAGGAAGAAGAAGCCATCTTTGATGAACAATGGGTCCCTTCCGGAGAGGAGGAGAAAAAGGATAAGAAAAAGGGGATTTTAAGAATTATAAAAACAACCGAAAGAGAGAAAAATGAGCGAAAAGATGGAGGCAAGGTTAGAAAGCAAAGGAAAAGGAGCAAGAAAAGCGAAGAGAAAAAGCAAAGGGGTAGAAAGGGCAAGGAGAAGAATAAGCAAGAGAGAAAGGGGGGGAGGAGAAGCCTTAACGGGGGGAAGCAAGACTTAAAGAAAAAAAGTTTATTTAGAGACAATGGGTGAATTTAATTTAGATTAAAAGAGGGATTCTGGAGGATATATAAGAGTGTGTTTTTATATGTATATTTAGAATATAAAATTTATTATGTAATTTTAGAATCTTTTAAACAGAATCCCAAGAAAGATTGCTATATGTAGTATTTCTAAGTTAGGGTAATGAATTATAGATGTTACTCCAATTGGTGTGCAGGAGAAGTATAGTAAAAGAAAAAAAAGATAAATGGATAATTTGAAATAGAACAGACAAAGAATGTTGTTGAAAATGGTAATAAGATATGGAAGGATATATATGCTTTTTTTTTTTTTTTTGGATTTTGTATATTGATAAAAGGCAATAAAATTTTAATTAATAAATAATTTGGATGGAAAAGAGAAGTAGGGACAAGATATGAAGTTAATATTATATGAAATATTGATATTATAATCTGGAAATGTTATGCCTTATTGGTCTTTTATTATTATTTTTTCTTAGAAAAGAATTTATAAGCTGCTATGCCTTGATTCTTTGTGCATTGTTTTTATAAAACTGATAAAAATGGTTTTTATATATATATATAAAAAAGAAAATGGTAATAAGATATGGAAGGAGATATGGGTTGAATATGATGTTTGAATTTGTGTCTGTGTAAAGAGTTTTAACCCGGGAACAGACAACCTTCAGAAAAGATCTTTTAGTTTTGTTTATGTTTTGTGTTTGTATGTTTGTGTATTGTGGTTATGGTAAAACTAACAAAATTTGTTTTTTATAAAAAAAAAAAAAGGAAAAAAGAATCAATAAAACCTTGGAGGAATGTTAGACGAGAATAATTTAAACAAGCCAGAAAGAAAAGAATATGATGACTATAAAATGGATAAATATGGAAGAGAAATGAAATTGAATAGGAGTAAAGAGAAATAATGAGAAATTTGCTGAAAGATATTTGTGTGTCCATATGGAGATGGGATAAATTGGAATTATGATGTATAAAAATAATGTTTTGTTTGACTTGTAAGGATTTACAATGTTAAGAGGTTTTATGTGTTTATGTATTTAATGGTTAATGATGTGTTGTTTTATCTTTAAAATTAATAAAAATTTGTTTCAAAAAAAAAAAGAATTTCATCGGTCATCACATCCCTATTTTCTATAGAACATCAATCCTGTGAGGTAGGTTGATTTGAGAGAAAAGGGGGAGAGAGAGAGAGAGAGAGAAGCATGCATTAGAGTCTACCTCATTGCCGATAGTGTTTCCTTCCTATGTAATTCTAGACCAGTGATAGCAAACCTAGGACACACATGTCAAATGTAACATGCCACAACATCTTGGGTGACATACCAGTCTTCACCAACACTCGACAACTATTCTCAAAACCATGACTGTTAGGGATAACATTGGTTACCTAACTTAGTTTGGGTAAAAATTAATATATAAACTATGTTAGTGAGTTTAAGTGTAAGTATCACTTTAACTGCAAAACATGTATTTTGGGTGCGGTTGTAAAATCACCATAAGAGGGAGCAAGAGAGCTCACTGTTTGCTGGCTTATACTGCAGTAGCTGACAATGCTGGATTGATGGTGATAACTGCATGTGTTTCCCTGCTGTTGCTGAAATGAAGAAAAGGGGTTTGATTTTCTTCATATCTCTGACTGCAAAAGAGATATATTGCTGGACTGATTATTTGTAAGTTTACTGACCTCTATTTTCAACACTGGACTTTGCAACTGATTAATCCCTGGATGGACTGAACTAGTTTATGACATATGGACTGTTTTGACTATGGTATAACTCTTGTTGGAATAAAAAACTATTTAACCGGCACAGTGTATCTGTCTTACTGAGTGTAAACTACAACAACGTTTGTCTCACATCATTTTCCTGCCTGCTAGACTGCTGTTGCACGTTCTGCTAGGGTGTATCCCTAACAATGACTCTGAAAATGAATGTTTTCCTCATATTTCAGTTCTGTGATTGACATTTCTTTATATAATGCATAACACCATATATAATTGGACTGCATGATTTTTTTTTTTTACAAAAAGAAAAGTAAGCAAAGACTTGTTTCTCTTTTGTTGGAAGGATGTATGTGTGACAAACCAGTAGAGTCATGTCAGACAATTTTTGACATGCTGAACTCCAAGGGTTCTCCATCACAGTTCTAGACTGCCCATACTCTGTTATTCTGAAGAAGTGTCTGCTCAGAGATCTTTATTTTGCTGCCTTTTAAAGGGCCACATTGCCAGATATATTGATAGATGGAGGGCTGTGTATTCATGCACATCAACCCAGACAGCCAATTGTGAAATCTTTCAAGCTGGTTCAGCATCTTGGTGCTGATATTTTAGTGCCTCTTGGGGCAGCTTTCCCTTAAATGACAATAAACAACCTTATTTTCAAATATCTTTCAGTCCTTGAATGAAAAATACATTGTTGCCATAGAGATTCTAATCCATAAGTTGCTAATTACTTAGGCCTTAAGAGAGAGTTCCTTTGACTAAAATTCTTAAAATGGCAACATATTTCACAGCATCTACTGTATGAAGTACAGATGTAAGGCAATTGTCGCTCTTCAGAACAGTCTGGAACCAGGTTTGTCTTTTTTTGCAGGTGACAGGCAAAGAGTACAGAATGAAATGGGTGAACCAGGGGTTGAACTGGGAGAATTTAGACTTGTTATTCCTTTAGACTCTAGCATTCTTTTATAAAAATTATAACAAAAATCTTGCATCCAATGCATTACAACAGTGAGAAGAGACAGAGTGTAAAGGAACATTTATCTGTAGATACACACATGTTGTACACTGAGAACTGAAATGAAGCAATTAGCATCCAAACTGCATGGCACAATTTGAAGCTAAAATTGATCCTATATAGTTTGGGAATGAACCTTTGATCCTTCATAACAGAGCATTCATGGAAGAATGTGTTGAAAGGGTCAAGATGGCAGACCCTACTGAAAGATAATTAAAATACTCCCTTTTTATAACTCTGTAGCCCCTATTTGGGGTACAGTTTGGGCGACTGGATAGAACTGAGCATTTACTGGTGGATGCTCTTCCTGACACCTATGTGGAGGTTTCAGCAGATATTTTCTCTTTGTGCCCTAAGAGAGAAACATCAACTGCTATATAGGACTGAACTCTCTATCTTCCAAGTGGGAGGTGAGTATCTTCACTATTAGGCCACCATGCCACTCTACTAAATGACAAATGTCCAACTCTTTTTTATATATGATAGGCCATGTGTGGCCACCATATGGACTTCTTTGGCTTGCAGATACTCCTGTTTCATCTATTGCTGAATGACAACTTCTAGCAATTCCAGACATGAGGTCCACCACTGCAGTTAGCAGTATTTCTGCTTTCTTTTTCTTTTTTTCTTTTTGCATTTCCTAGCCACCTTTTCAAGAGCTCATTCTTTCCAGGGTGACTAACCATGCACAACATACAAATCAAGACCGTAATAGCAAGGCAGGTTCTAGGGACTATATAGAATCTCTTCAGGATGACCTGTTGAATGCTGAAGGCCAAGTCCAATGTGTCAAAATGCACATCTTAAATACCTGCAAAAAGATTTCTTTTGAGCCCTTCTATAAAAGGATGCTTCTGCAGCAGAGGAAGAGCTAACCATTTCTCTTTCATTGTGATTCTCCCCACCAATATCTCTCCCCTGCCTCTGCTGTTAGCACTGCAGGGAATTCCCATTAGTGATAGTAATGGCACCTACCATAGGGAGGGAGAGAGTTAAGATTGAAAGGAATGGCCATGACATTGACCACATGTAAATAGCATTTATGCATTCTGTTCTTTGTTGAATGAGGACAGACTTCTTTTCTGAGAGTAAGATTGAGAATAGTTATATGTTACTGACTGTGCAGTTCCAGATTTATAATCCTGAATCTTTGTAGTTCAAGATATTTTTTCACCTGTGGAAGCTCATGATAAATGTCTTTTGCCCACTCCTCCAGGGGCTGGAACCCATTTGGTCTCTGTTTCTTCCCCCATCTATCTAGCTCTACCCCATAGTTATATGGTAGGAACAACACGATTTCACAAATACCCAATCTGTTGATCTTTTCTTCTAATGTGCCATGTAGAAAAGGAAGGAAGAGACAGCAAAATGTAATATAGTACAAATATGATTAAACCCAGTTGATGAGAATTGTGGGTGAGGAAATTTCTGCTGAAGATCTGATCGTGTTCAGATGAATGATGGCTCCCCTTTTATGGGCAGTATTGAAGCAGAATCTGGGTAGTCACCTTCTCATAGTCAATCCTGTAGACCACGGGTGTCAAACTCGCGGCGTCATGTTGCTGTCACATGATGTTTTATGACATTTTCCCTCATTTGTGGAGCTGGGGTGGGCATGGCCTGCACATGACGCATCCGACCTACAGGCCGCCAGTTTGACACCCCTACTGTAGATCCAAAACTTTTGAGCCAAGTCCAATAAGTCCTTTTGGAAAGTTCAGAATATGGCATGGGTACTTTCACAAAAGAGCTGCTGTAGAGAGGGGCTCAAAGCAGGAAGGCTGGCCATCATGTCATATCATTTAGTTCCCAGAAATGCCCCACTTTCCCCCAAGTTAACCTTTGAGGAGTTTTTTCCCCCCCTGGCCAAGTCAGCACACATTGACAAAGAGTACTGAACTGCAGCAATTAATCGATTAAAATGTATATATATTGAGGCACCCTGATTTGCATCGTCCTTTTGTGGTGGAGACGGATGTGTCCAATGTGGCTATTGGGGCAGTGTTGTTGCAAGCCCTGGTGGATAGCGCCACTCTTTTTCCCTGTGCTTATTATTCCTGGAAACTCACTCCTTCCGAACGCAATTACACCATCTGGGATAAAGAGTTACTGGCTATCAAGGCTGTGTTTGAGGCTTGGTGACATCATCTCGAGGGAGCCCGACACAAGGTGGAGGTCCAGACGGACAGTCGGAATTTAGAACATTTGTCAATGGCAAGAAAGTTGAACCAGCAGCAAATCCGGTGGTCGTTGTTTTTTGCCCGGTTCAACTTTTCTGTGACCTATATCCCCAGTGGTCACAATCGGAGGGTGGATGCCCTGTCCTGCAAACCTGAGTATCTCTGCCCCGAGGACCCCCTTCCTCCACGGATGGTGCTGCCAGCAGAATCCTTGGCCGCAGTCCAAGAACTGGTGGACTTACAGACTCAGATGCAAGAGGTGCAGCGCCTAGATGCTTGGTCGCAGCAGAAGATGGGGGAGATTGGACCCAAATCCCCATGGACTTTGGAGGAGGGTTTACTCAAGCATCGGGGCTGGTTGTACATACCCACGGGGCCACTTCGAGCCCTTATTATGACTCAGTGTCACGACAACCCTGCAGCCGGCCATTTTGGTTTTTTTAGGACCCTCCATCTTGTAACGGGGACTTTTTGGTGGCCTTGAGTACGGCATGATGTCCATGTCTATGTCACGTCCTGTGTACCATGCAGGCAAGTGAAAACCATGACGGGTGTGCCTCCTGGTCTACTCCAACCTCTGCTGATTCCAGAAAGACCATGGGGAGCGATTTCCATGGACTTCTTGACTCATTTACCACCACCCTCTGGATTTACAACTGTGCTGGTGGTGGTCGACATGTTGACAAAAATGGCCCACTTCATTCCATGTCGTAAATTGCCAACAGCCCATACAACTGTTCATTTGTTCTTGCAGCATGTTTTTCGTCTCCATGGTCTGCCAGACAGGGTAGTTTCTGACCGCGGTGTACAATTTACAGCCCAATTTTGGAAAAGTCTGATGACTGCGTTACAGGTGCAGGTGTTCTTGTTGTCTGCGCACCATCCATAGACTGATGGGGGGACGGAGAAGGTCATTGGCATTCTTGAGCAATACTTGCATTGTTTTGTAAACCAATGGCAGAACAACTGGGCTGATTATCTCCCTCTGGCAGAGTTTGCATTCAACAATTCCCAGCACACTTCCACCCAAATGACACCATTTTATGCTAATGTGGGGTACCATCCGTGGTTCTTCCCTTTGACACTATTAAATTCCCCTGTTACTGAGACCTGGGAATTCCTTTCGGAACTTCACTCAGTTCAGCAGTTAGTTCGGCAGAAATTGATACAGGCCAAGGAAGATTACAAGCAATTTGCAGATTGCTCTTGATGGGCAACGCCTCCACTGGCTGTAGGAGTTATGTGTGTGGTTATCCACAAAACATCTTCAGATCCACTGCCCGATAAAGAAACTGGACCATCGGTTCATCGGCCCATTTCCCATCGAGGTGGTCATCAACCCCATAGCCTATTGACTGACTCTACCACGCTCCATGCGAATTCATCCAGTCTTCCACTGTTCCCTTTTGGTCCCTGACACCCCTTCATGTTATCTCCGTTGTCCCACAACTGTTGATCCACCACCTGTGCCCAGGGAAGATGGCGCAGTAGAAGGCAAGGTGGACAGCATTAGGGATTCCCACTGGGTGAAAGGGTGGTTCCAGTATTTGATTGAGAGGCAGGGGGATGGGCCAGAGGCCCTCTCCTGGGTGGATGCTTCCACGATCCATGCCCTGGACCTTATATGGATGTTCCATGACCATTTCCCCTTGCGACCACACCCTGACCGTCAGACTCGGGGGAAGAGCCCTGCAGTGGGGGATAGTGTTGTGGCACCGATTCCTGAGCCTATGCTGTCAGAGGAAGAAAACCTGGAAGATGAGGAGGAACAACTGGCAATGCCTTACTCCCCAGGACCTTCCTCCCTGATAATGCCTCAAGTTTCATCAGGCAACCGAGAGGATCAGCCTGAGATTAATCAGAAGGAAGGCATATCGAAGCAGCCCCTGACAGGGACTAAAGAGGAAGAGTGTTGGCTTGATCCTAAGCAGCACTGTAGGGAGAAACGTGAGCAGCAACGTAGGAGGCGTGGGAGGGTCATAGAGTGAGCTGAGTCATTGAGCCACACCCCACAGGGGATAAAAGTGGGTGTGTTTTCAGCTGGAACTTTGTATGGGACAAAGTTTAATCTTACTTCAGATTTTCTTCATGAATGATTTTTGTGGACTGCCTTGTAATTTTCTGTGAGTAGATTTTTTTTGGTTATCAGTTCGGACTTGGCAGGCAGAGTGTGTTGGAATGCCAAGGATATTATCAGTTCCAAAGAATTGACTCTGTGAAGTCCGAGCCAGCTTGCCTGCCTGTGTTTGTGTGAATTTGTATTCTTTCATCTTTTGGGAAAGAAGAAAAGTGAGACAGAACAAACATACATACATGCATGCATGCATGCATACATACATATATATGGTTTCTGTGGACATTCTTGGAAGGAAAAAGGGTTCTTAATGCTAGTGCTTTTTATACTCTGTGCCATCCTCCCACATTTCTTCTTCTTTTATATAACACAAAAATGTAAACCTGATGTGTGCCAAGAGAATTGCTTGCAGTGTAAGGACTATGGATACTCTATGGATCTAAATTTGTATAGTCTTTTGTCAATAGTATTATATAGTATTTGTCAAAAGGCAGTGCTGATTTTGCTTGGGCACATTAAATAATGCTTCTGATCATAAGTTTATTATTCTTTTACTCATGTAATATTTCCAAATCCTCGTTTTATTTTGTTTTTAAATCCTCTTAGTACTATAGCAATTGTTCCCATGCTAATTAATTCTTGGGGTTGTGATAGACAGGTTTTATTAAAGGCTTAGTTTCAGATCTATTGTTTCACAGCCATGTTCTTGTATAAAGATACAGTACATTTTGAGTGGGTGGGGGAAATTGATGTGATAATACATTTTGCCCCCTAGATGGCAATAGACTCCATGGCTTTATTTTACTAGTACCAATGTTTCTATTCTTCCAGCACATGAGCCTAACTCTACTAAATCTAAAGCCCATCTCCTGATACAATCAATTATCCCCCAGAGTGAAACTGATTGTTTAAGAGTTACATTTATTAACAGAAAATGCTCTAACAGAACATAAGTCCATGGAGGAAAGGCTGATCTAAGTATGTTGCAATGGAATTAGAGCTGACTGCTTAATCCCTGGAACTGTCATTGTCAAAGCAGCTGTTTGGGAGGAAGTACCCACTAAAAATGGCAAACAATAGAGGAAGAATCAGTCAAGTTGTAACCAACTTGTAACCTATGCCAGCAAATCTGGAGAATGGCATAGTGGCCAACAAGTTGAAAGAGGTTGAGAGAGAGGGGAAAGGAGGGAGGGAGCGGGAGAGAGAGGGGGAGAACTTTTGGACATTGTAGTCTCAGCACATCCAGTTTGGGAAGGCTGAGATATAGAATGCGGGAGGGAGAGAGACAGAGACAGAGACAGAGAGAGGTTAAAATTTTAAGGGAACAAGAAAAATGGAAAATTTGAAGCAACTGATTCCCAGATTGACATATAAAGCAAGGCAGTCCAGCCCATCTTGTCTACCTTTATAAGAACTGGTTTATGACATGTCTTTGTGTTTCTTCTATGCCTCTTCCAAAATAGGTAGGTTTGGACCTAAACTGACTTTACCAGGAGCCCTGGTGGCACAGTGGTTAGAAGGTATATTGCAGGCTAATTCTGCCAATTGCCAGCAGTTTGATCCTGATGTGCTCAGGGTTGACTCAGCCTTCCATCCTTCCAAACTTGGTAAAATGAGGACCCAGATTATTGGGGGCAATATGCTGACTCTGTAAAGCACCCAGAAAGCCCTGTAAAGGACTGTGAAAGAGTATATAAATCTAAGTGATATTGCTATTGCTACATTAAAAAAAACCTTTATGTCTCAAAAATATGTGTACAAGGATTTTTTTTTTAAAACAGTTTTATTAATTTTAACAACAAACAAAAACACATAAAATATAAAAACATCATCCTTTCCTTCATTGTATCAGTTGGTTTACCACTTTTTTTGTGCATCCATTTCATAGTCTCCATTGTAGTTATATTACATAATAGCTCATATTATCAATCAACAATTATATAGCCTGATATCATTATTAAACAATCATTTAACTATAATTTTATTAATTCATACTTTAACGAGATAACTATAGTTTACTTAATTTATTTTATAGCAAATCATAAAGTCATACCAAGTCTATCTTAATAAAATTTTATAAAAATAGTATCAAAGAAAAAAAAAAGAAATATGTATTCATTGTTTCCAAAAAATCTAAATATTCTATTATTATATTTTATTATCTAGCCATTGATAGAAAAGGCCCCAAATTTCATAGAATTTTTTATCTTCTTGTTTTCTAATTTCGAATGTCAATCTACTCATTTCAGCACATTCCAATATTTTCTTAATAATTTCTTCCTGTGATGGTATTTTCTCACTCTTCCAATTTTTAGCAAATATAATCCTAGCCACTGTTAATATATTTACAATCAAATATTTCAAATTTTTATTGTATGTATCAGGTAAGATTCCCAATAAAAAAATCTCTGGTTTCTTTGTCATTTTTTCCAACCATATGCGAATTTTAGTCCAATATTTTCTCGTGTCCTCACAAGTCCACCACATATGGTAATATGAGCCAGGTATCTGATGACATTTCCAGCATTTTTCAGATTTATTCTTGAACATTCTTGCTATTCTTGTCGGGGGAAAATGCCACCTGTAAAACATCTTATACAGATTTTCTTTATATGCTGTTGACATTGTCATTTTATAATTTTGAGACCACAATTTTTGCCATTTCTCAAAATCAATCCCATATCCAAAATTCTTCCTCTAGTTTAATTTCCAGTAAATAACCATATAATTTTTTAATCACTTTTTCATGAGTGCCTGTCAAAATCTTATCTAAGTCAGTCAATTTATCATAGAATCCCTCTGTTTTAGAATCTTCATCATACCTTGAATGTATTTGCGCATATGAAAACCAATTCATCTTTATATCTTGTTCTTCCAGATTTTGCATCGTTTTAAGTTCACCCTTTTCATCCAATATTTCCCCATATCTAACTGTTTGTTCCTTCTTGTATGTCATAGGATAAGAAAAAGCTTCAATAGTTGATAACCAAACTGGGATTTTCAAATAACATTGTCTCTTAATTTTCTCCCAGTTTAACCATAAAGACTCCCATATATAATGCCTTCTAAAATAGCCCTGTGATTTAGTTACCTTATACCACAGGAAAGCATGCCAACCCAGTAATAAATCATGTCCCTCTAGTGCCAATCTAGTCTTTCTTAATGTTATCCATTCTTTGGCCCACATCAAATTTGCAGCTTGACAGTACATTAGGAAAGCCAAATCCAACTCTAGTTCTAGCATCTTGTAAAAGTTTTTATTTTATTCTCGCTTTCTTGCCTTGCCATATATACTTCAACACAATTTTATTTAAGTCTTCAAAATAATCTTTGCCAAGCTTAATTGGTATTGTTTGGAACAAATATAAAATTCTGGGTAAAATATTCATCTTGATTGTTGAAATTCTGCCTATTAATGACACTTGTAGGTTTTCCCATTTCTTCAGGTCAAGTGCTATCTGCTGTTTGAGTTTAATATAGTTATTCTCTTTCAATGTAGTACATCTTGATGTCAAATATATCCCCAAATACTTAACCTTATTTGTGACTTGAATTTTCAATAGGTCTGCCAGTTCTTCTCTTTGTCTTAATAACATGTTCTTTATCAGAATCTTTGTTTTATCTTTATTTATTTTCAAACCAGCCATCTCACTGTACGTCTCTATCTTTTCTAATAGTTTTAAGGCTGTCTCTAGAGGATCTTCCAGAATGAAAACCAAATCATCCGCAAAGGCTTGTAGTTTAAATTCCTCCTTTATGATTTTCATGGCTTTTATATTTTGGTCCTCTCTAATATTTCTATTCAACACTTCCAAAGTCAATACAAATAGCAAAGGTGATAATGGGCATCCTTGTCTTGTGCCTTTTCTTATGTTAATAGAGTCTGTAAGTTCTCCCTCTATCATTACTTTTGCCATTTGCTTATAGTATACAGCTTCTAATTCTTGAATAAATTTTCTGGCAAAACCCATCTGTTCCAGTAGTAGTAACATAAATTTCCAATTCACATTGTCAAATGCCTTTTGGGCATCTAGAAATATCAAAGCCATTTGTTTTTCAGGATGCGCCTCATAATATTCCAAAGTGTCCAGAATTACTCTCATATTGTCTTTGATTTGTCTCTTTGGCAGAAATCAATTCTAATCAGGATGAATAAAATTATTGAAGTATTTTTTAAGCCTTTCTGCCAAAATTGAAGCAAAGTTTTTATAGTCTGCATTCAATAAAGAAATAGGTCTATAGTTCTTGATTTGTAATGGATCGGCCCCTTCTTTTGGAATAAGCGTAATATAAGCTTCTGACCATGTTTTAGGTATCTTCTTATTTGACATAACTTCATTCATGACTTCTAGCAATGGAATGTTCAATGATTCTTGTAGTGTTTTATAAAATTCTGCTGGAAGCCCATCTGGACCTGGTGCTTTTCCATTATTCTGTCTGTTGAGTGCTTCGGTTAGTTCCATCATTGTTATAGTACTTTCTAACATTTTTTCAATCTCTTTAGGTATCTTAGGTAAGTTAGCATTTTGTAAATACTGTTTAATTTTTTCCTCATCAATATCCTCTTGTTTATATAGTTGTCCATAAAAGTCTTGGATAATTGCCTTTTTCTCCTTGTCACCATAGCACATTTGGCCTTGATCGTCTATTAACTGTAATATTTTCCTTGATTTTTTCTCCTTTCTCAATTTGTATGCTAACCATCTACCTGGCCTACTTGCATCTTCAAAATAGTTCTGTTTAGCACTTCTAATTTTTTGTGCCAATTCTTCTTTCTCTATCTGACCCATTTTATGTTTAATTATATCAATTTTAAGTTTAATATCTTTTTTCTGTGGCATTTTCTGTAACTCTTTTTCCAGTTTTTTGTGATCATCTTCTAAAGCTTTGATGGTTTCAATATTTATTTCTTGTTTCAATATTTATTTCTTGGATATTAGATATTAATTCTGTTGAGGTCCAAATCATAGCTATTCTGGACCATGATAAATGTCTGTTTGAGTAAAAAGTATATTGTTGAATTTTAGCATTTCTTTCTCTCTCTATATCTTTTAAGTTTAATTCATCTATCATTTTCAAAAAGGATTTAGGGAGAGTCTTTCTATTTTGTCTTGTTGCTGTTGCTGTTGCTGTATAGTCCAGTTTATTGTCTACAATTCCGTTGAAATCTCCCATCATAACTATGTTAATATAGTCCAGTCCCATTGTTTTCATATGTAATTTTTTATAAAATTCTTCTTGTTTATCATTCGGGGCATAAATTGCAACCAGGAGTGTTTTTGTATTATTATCACTATTTCAACCATTAATACTCTTCCATCTTCATCAGTATGAATCAGTTTTGCTGGGATAGTTTCTTTAATGTATAAACCACTCCTCTTTTCTTACAGTGAGTCAGAGAGGTAAATATTTTCCCGAGTTTTGGTCCTGCCAGTAATTGTTCATGTTGTTTTTTAATGTGTACTTCTTGTAAGCAAATTATATCAAATTTTAACTTCTCTAATTTGTGAAAAAATATTTCTTCTTTTGGTAGCTGAGTTCAGTCCATTTATATTCATATAAATCAGTTTTTTTCCTCCATGATTATGTTTTGTATTTAGGTCTAACAGCTCTCGTGGATCTTACTTCACGTTGTTCTTTGGTCTCCAGTTGTCCACCTACTGCACCTTCTTCTTTTCCCATCCCCATTTGGTCCTCTTGAAGTTCAGTTGAGATGATCTCTTTTTCTATCTCTATTTCTCTTCTTTCGAAAAATTCATTGTAGAATATTTCTGTTTTCTCAATTGAGTCAATTCTGTGTCTCTGTTCTTGCCATGTAAACATTAATCCTTCTGGAATCAGCCATCTGTAATTCACCTCTTTTTTCAATAACATTTTAGTCAGGAATCGATATTCTCTTCTCATCTCTCTCACTTTTCTGAGTACTTGTTTTAAGACCACAATCTCATTGTCTTTATATTTCAACGTCTTATCTCTTGCCACTTGTAATATTTGTGTTTTAATAGCTTTTTTGTAAATCTGACATGAACCTCTCTTGGTAGATTGTTCCTCAATCGCATATCTTGTGAAGACTCGGTATATCTCATCCACTCCATCCATCATCTTTTCCTCTGTTATTCCCAGAGCTCCAGCCAGGATTTCTATCATTATTGCAGTCAAATTTTGTCCTTTTTCTTCTATATTTTGAAATCTGAGATAAAATTCTGACCTGTCCATCTCCCACTTCAACATCCCACTTTTGTCATGTTCAACCATTGTTAATCTGCTATCAATATTTCCAATTGTCTCATCTCTTTGTTTGTCTTTCTCCTCAATTTTTTGGAGTCTCTCATCATATTTCACCATCATTTGTTGAATATATTCAATTTTTTCATCGATTTTCCCAATTCTTTGTTCAATACTCTCCATTCTTTGTTCAATACTCTCTGTTCTTTGTTCAATATTCTCAGCTCTTTGTTCAATATTTTCTATTTTTTTTTCAATGATATCCAATTTCATTTTAAGTTCTTGAATTCCTTGCATAATCATCTTTAAATCCATTTGTTCTTTATCTTGCTTCGACATTATCTGGGTTAAACGTTATCCTCCAGCTGTTGGGGAGGCAGGAGCAGAAGTTGAAATGCCAGAAAATATGAATTTCTTGCTCATTTAGGTAACTCAGGGTCTTCAAGCTCTTTTAATCCAATTAGTAGGGTGGCCAATTATAATGCAATTAGGAAAGAAGAAGAAAAAAGAATAAGAAAAAGACAATAAAAATTAAAAAGCCCAAAATTAAAAAGAAAAAAGAAAAGGTTCTTCAGGTTCTTCTAGACCTTAATCCTATTGTGGGATAATCAATTATGATTCAAAATAAAAATTAAAAATAAAGAGAAAAAGAATAAAACCCAGTAGTATTAAAAAGTAGAAAGAAAAAAAAGGATTCTTCAGGTTCTTCACACCTAAATCCAATTG
The DNA here is from genome assembly GCA_033807585.1 of Hydrophis major. Classification (NCBI taxonomy): domain Eukaryota; kingdom Metazoa; phylum Chordata; class Lepidosauria; order Squamata; family Elapidae; genus Hydrophis; species Hydrophis major. The sequence continues at coordinate 182,606,033 of CM066328.1, forward strand.
AAAGATCTCAAAAATAAGAAATAGCCATAAAAATGGATCGAAAATGAAAATGGAAAAGGCAAAAGTCCCAATAAGAAAAAGAAAAAGATATTCTGAGGCTTTCCCTTTAAAAAGGAATAAATAAATAAATAAATATACAATTATTACAAAATACTATGGGATTGAAGAGGAGGGATAAAACAGCTAAAGAGAAATAGATAAAGAGCACACTGCATTTTATTTAATTATCCAAGGCTCTTATTATGGCTTCTCCACAAATTTCAAAGCCAAGCTTCAAATATTCAATTGTTGATAGAAGTCCCAAAGAACACCTGTAAAAATATTCTTCAGTGTTTTTCCCTCTATCTTATCAAGTTCCAGTGTCCTTGAGAGAGAGTTTTTCACAGTTCTCTCAACTTCATATAAAGTATTTTTCAAGCCTCTAGTTGGCAGTGTTACAAAGTTTCTTTAATCCACTCCCCCTTCTTCCCCAGAAAAAACATAATAGAAAAAGAAGATATATGTGTGTGTGTGTGTGTGTGTGTGTGTGTGTGTATCTTTGGTTATTTGGGTTTTCTCCCGCGTAAGATTGGAAGTATCTAGGCAACGTTTCAATGAAGTCTCATTCATCATCTTCAGGCTTGGTCTTCAGCTCTGTGCTTCTCAGAGTGATGTGAGCTTGCAGCTGCTTCTTCCTTTTAACTGCTAGTGGGGGTGTGACTTGATTGGGTGGGGGCTTGGCTGTGTTCTGATTGGGTGGGGGTATGTTCTCATTGGTTGGGGGTTTGGCTGTGTTCTGATTGGTTGGGGGGTTGGCTGTGTTCTGATTGGCTGGAAGCCAACAGTGTTCTGTTCAGGTGGGGGCTTGGTTGTGCTCAGGTTAGACTTAGTTGCTGGGGGATTTGAGCTGGTGAGCTGTGATCTTGCTGTTTGGCTTTGAGTTCGTGGTCGTGCTGCATCTTCATGGTGGGGGGCAGTTCACTTCATGTATGGCTCAGAGGGGTTTGAAGTGGGTAGTGATGCAGCTGCAGTATGGCTTCTGGTCCGTGGTCATGTCTCATTTTCTATGTGGGTGTGAGTCTGCTTTCTACGTGGAAGTGTGGTGGTGGCATCTTGTGTGGCTCTCAGGGGTGTGGGTCTGGTGTCATTCTTCATGTTAGGTACTCGTCTGTTCATGAGGGCGGGTTTCCAAATGTCTGGTAGGCGGGAGGTATCATCTCATTTATTAATGCTGTGTGGCCTTTTTTCTATCTCTATGGCTTCTCTGATGATTCTGCTGCTGAAGTGTTCGGTTTTGGCGATAGTTCTGGTATTTTTAAAGTCAATCTCATGTCCTGTGGCTTTGAGGTGTTGGACCAGGGAAGAGGTCGGTTCTTCCTTTTGGATTGAGTTCTAATGTTCTTCAATGCATGCACTTATTCTTCTGTTAGTTTGTCGAATGTATGTGGTGGGGCAGGCAGTGCAAGGGATTTCGTATACTCCTTGATTTTCTAACTTAGGGTTTCTTAGGATGGTGGATATCTTTCTGTTTGTGCAGAATGCTGTCTTAATATTGTGTTTTTGGAGGATCTTGCTGATTTTGTCTGTAGTGCCTTTTATATATGGGAGGAGGGCTTTGCCATTCTCTTGTTCCCTGTCTTGGATTTTGGTTGGGGTTTCTTTTTGGATTAGGTGGGTGATCTTCTTTCTTTGGAATCCATTGGCTGTCAGCACGCCGGTGAGAGTGTGTAGTTCGGTCTCTAGGTGTTGTTTGTCAGCTAAGCATTTTGTTCTGGAGATGAGTGTCTCGGCTACGGAATTGATCTGTGCTGGGTGGTGGTGTGAGAGTGCGTGTAGATAGCGGTTTGTATGTGTTTTCTTCTGGTAGATGGTGTGTCCTAGGGAGCCATTGGATTTTTTGTATACCAAGACATCTAGGAAGGGAAGTTGTTTATTAGCTTCTTTTTCTGTGAATTGTATTTTGGGGTGTAGGCTGTTGAAGTGTGTGAGGAAGTTGTTCAGTTTTTCTTTCCCGTGTGGCCAGATTATGAAGGTGTCATCTACGTATCTGAGCTAGAGTTTGGGTTTGTGATCATATTTTTCTAGAGCTTGTATTTCAAAGTGTTCCATGTAGAGGTTAGCGATGACAGGGGTGATCCCATGGGTGCTCCTTCTATTTGTTTGTATTTTTGTCCGTTGTAGGTGAAGTATGTATTGGATAGGCAGTGGTTGGTCAGATCTAGGATGTGCTTGGGGGGGTTGTATTTGTTTTGGATGGCTGTCAAGGCTTCTTTTATTGGCACTTGGGTAAAAAGGGATATGACATCGAAGCTCACTAGTAGGTCACTGGGTTGTAAGCTTTGTTTCTTTATGATCTCGATGAACTGGAATGAGTTTCTTACATGTGAGTTGATGGATTCTGCATAGGGCTGTAGTTGTTTGGCGAGAAATTTGGCTAGGTTTTGTAGAGGTGAGCCTATGGAGCTGACTATTGGTCTAAGTGGGGTTCCTTCTTTGTGTATCTTGGGGAGACCATAAAGTTTAGGGCATCTGGATGATTTCTCTCTGGGTGTGATTCTTTGCTGGATTTCTTCACTGATGGGGGAGGCTTTTATTTTGGATCTGGTGGTTTTTTCTAGGTAGGTGGTGGGATCTGTCTTTAGGGGTTTGTATGTGGGGTCTTGGAGTAGGTTGGTTAACTTGGATTGGTAGTCAGATGTGTTCATAACCACTGTCGCGTTGCCCTTGTCTGCTGGTAGGATTATTATGCTGGTGTCTTCTTTCAGGTTAAGTAGTGCAGTTTGTTCTTCTTTGGATAAGTTGCTTTTGGGTGGTTTGCTAGTGCAGAGGATGTTGGTGATTTCGAGTCTGATTCTATTAGCATCATCAGGGTTGGTTTTGGTCAGGCTGGTTTCAACTCCACATATGATGGTTTCTGTGGGGATGTGTTTGGGAGCAACAGCAAAGTTGAATCCTTTAGAAAGGACCTTGGTTTCCCGCCTATGTGGATTCAACTTTGCATTCTAGGCTGTCAGGACTGCATAGCGTGTCTAGCGTGCGTACTGTAAATTTCACTGATATTGTATGCCATACACTAAATACCATATTTTTTGCACTATAAGACGCTCCAGACCATAAGACTCATCTAGCTTTTGGAGAGGAAAACAAGAAAAAAAAAAACTGCCTCTGCCTCCCAGCATCCATTTGGTATTCATCAGGCAAGCGTCCTCGTAGCAAATGGCAAACAGCCTGGTCAGCTTCAGCATGTTATCGCAGCCTGATTTAGCATGAGAAGCGATTGGTGGTTGGATCCACCTCCACTGAACAACTGTTCCAGGCTGCAGGGATCTCTGCCGCCCATCACCATTGTCACCATCAATCCCCGCCATCTATCACCATCTCCACACATCCCATTTTCAGCCTTTGCATGTCCCATTTTTGGCCATTCCATTTCTACTACCTATCGCTGTTGATCGCCGCCACCTATTACCGCTACTGTTCACTACACTGCACATGTGTGCACCTCCCAGTTGATTTTTGGCCAATTTGAGGCCTTTTTCAGCCTCCCAGAGGCTCGAGGGAAGCCTCTGCAGCCTTTGGAGGCCGAAAAAAGGGCCCATTTGGTCACTTCCAAAATACCGGAAGTGATGAAACGGGCTCATTTTTCAGCCTCCAAAAACTGCAGAGGCTTCCCTCCAGCCTCTCAAGCCATTTTTGCCCTCCCTTGGGCTCCAGAGGCCCTCTGGAGGCTGAAATGGGTACTTCTGGTATTTCCAGAAGGCCCCTTTTTCAGCCTCTCAAAGGCTTCGAGCCTCTGGGAGGCCGAAAAAAGCCTCAAATGGCCTGAAAAGCAACTGGGAGGTGCATGCATATGCAGTGCAGATAAGGGGTGGTGGTGGTGGTTTGCATACACATTTGCAGGGGGCATTGCATTGTGGGTGCCGGCACATGTGCTATCGTGCACACGCTTTTGGCACACCACAACAAAAAGGTTCACCATCACTGGCCCAGAGATTGTAGATGTAGAAACTTTGAGCTCCAGGCTTTGAAATATTTGTGAAATCTCAACATTTTACAGCCAATGAGTCAAACTGTTCTTACAATGGAGGCCAAAGTCAATGGACATCTTTGTATTCTTCTAAGGGCTCAAAGAAGCTGGTTTTCATATTCATTTCAATTAATGAAGCCACTGAAATTGACAAAGTTCTCTTCAATTTTCTTTGCCCAACAATAAACTATAGGTGACTGAAATTAAATCTATACCCCAGGTGCGTATATACATGAAAAGTTTTGTAAGTTTGCACAAGCCCAAAAGTTTGAACTTGCAAGATTTCATCCCACGATTCTGTTTCATGGAACTGAGTCTGTATACTGTATCTGAAAATAATGGAGGCTTCTCAAGGCAGTTGAAGCAGGAAACCCATTAGAGTAAAAATACACAGGCCTAAACTGAGAAGCACTTAAGAACATCTGTTGCATGTGGAAGCAGAGAACTGGAAACAAGAGCAAAACCCATTACTTTTTATGGATCTTGATATCAGCTGAATTTAAGACCATCTCTTCAACACAAAAGATACCCTGTCCACATTCCATTTACTTACTTAGAAAGGAGGACACTTAAATAACCAGAAGTTGTGGGTATCAGGCTGCAATAGTAAGCTTTTTTTTTTTTTAAACGACAACAACAACACCCATTTCATTAGAAAATATGGCACATTTTTCCCCTTGAGAGATTGGATAGGATTCAACCCCCACTTCTGTTTGAACAACAGCATTTTTGTAGTGATTTTCTCTTCTGAATAACTGTCCATTGTAGCTTCAGTTTGGCTATTGTATGAAATTAATCTGAGTTTTGGAATCGCTAAATGAAAGGACGGTCCCATTGCTGATGGACTAATAATGCAAGACATTTTGTAGAGGCCCATAACCTTTGGGTGAACTTTGGCCCTCTGCAGCAGGTTGTGGAGGCCCTTGTCCGTCAGGTGACAAATGCAGCCATCTGCACCTCCGGGCTGGTCATCTGGCCAGAGCTGTGACCTTTCTGAACATGATACAGTGAAATCTAAGTCTTGAAAGCAGCTGGAAGGCAAAAATCTGCTCCTCAATGTCAGTTTCACTCCTCCGTCACTTAACTGTCCAGCGCAGATGACAAAGGTAACCATTAGATTTAGGTCATGAACTGTGCAGCTCGACACGTCTTTGTGCAACTGTACACCAGAACCTGTTGATCAATTTCAGAGGAAGAATTCTTGACTTCGGTCTGAGTTGATGGGACAGGATAAGAGCTTCCTCAACAGGACTCTGCAATGTTTTTGAAACATTGGCCATAAACATTAGAAATTAGAATTCTATTTCATTGCAAAAATTGACATAACATCCAAATTTTGCTGTCTGGTGAACAGCAAAAAAAGAATTATTAGATAACCCCTATGACATGTTAATCCAATAAAAGTGGTCCATCACATTGGTTGCAAGGACAGAACTAGCAATAGCAATAACACTAGCACTTAGACTTATATACCACTCCATAGTGCTTTGCAGACGTCTCTAAGTGATTTACAAAGGCAGCCTATTGCCCCCAACAGTTTGGGTCTTCATTTTACCCACTTTGGAAGGATGGACAGCTGAGTCAAATTTCTTTTTCTTTTGCTATTATAATTTATTTTATTTTTTGAAATATTTTTATTGTTTTATATCATACATTTCTTTTCTATGTTGAGCAGTGTGCTCTCTAGGTGTCCAAGGTGTTAACATACAAACATCATCATTATGATCATACATGCATATATATATATATGTATATGTATGTGTATGTGTATATATATATATGTATATGTATCTATATATGTGTGTGTATGTATGTGTGTGTGTTGTATGTATACACACACACACACACACACACACACACACACATACATGTAAGTACTTGCGAAAACTTAAGAAAACAAATATCAGATCTCTACGGAGAGGAAATAAACAGCCAGACCCATACATGTAAGTACCCGCGAAAACTTAAGAAAACAAATATATATTATATATGTGTATGTGTATGTGTATATATATATAAACAAATATGCAATAATATATAAAACAAATATGATAACATCAATCATATTATAACATATATTATCTTCCATTATAGTATTGATCATATAACCATCAGAAATATTTACTCATCTGTTTTTTTTCTCCTAAAAAACAATATTTTCCCTAATTCCACTCCTCTAACCTCAATTTATATTATTATATTATATATAATATTATATTATTTATATAAATATATGTAACAATTTATAGAATAGTTCCCATGTTGGCAGCACAAGAGCATGCATAGCTATTCAGGACTATGGATTTACTTCAGGTAAATGGATATAAGATCACATCCTTAATTTTTGCCATGAAAACCCATGAAACTCTAAGCAGGTGGTCAGATTTGAATATAGGCCTGTTTAAATATATGTGGGGGAGGGAATTGGTTTAAATCAGAAGGGATCAGACTATAAGTGGAATATGGGGAGAGACAATATTTCTGGTCTGACTTGCTTTTGGCTTTTGACTGATCTATTGAAAGAATGCCATTTGAAAACATGGACGGGGCTAGGAGAAAAACTGAAAAGAGTTTAGTTTAAATTGTATAAATTACAATCTGATTTAGGAGCTGTGGTGGCACAGTGGTTAGAATGCAGTACTGCCAGCTGCCTGCAGTTCAAATCTCACTGGCTCAAGGTTAACTCAGCCTTCCATCCTTTTGAGGTGGATAAAATGAGGACCCAGATGGTTTGGGGTCATGTGCTATTCTGTAAACTCCTTAGAGAGGGCTGTAAAGCTCTATGAAGTGGTATATAAGTCTACTGCTATTGCTAGTAATGAACATTGGCTAATAAACTATGCATTATTCCACCTATACTTAATAATTTCTCCCTTGTGTCTTATTAAACATGGTAACTCTGAGCGCTGGGAGCTGTATGCAAGGCTTTGGATCACCCCCAGCCTTTAAATGGGAAAATTAATATGATACAGTGGTTTAGATGTTCAACTAAGGACCAGCAAGATCTTACTTCAAAGGAGCTATTAGACCAAGGAATGATAGGAACTAGTCAATGCCTCTTTGACCCGAAAGTTTGTTGGTGTGAAACTAAAATAAGTTCTGCATATGAAAGACAACTGAAGAAAGACTGGATACAAATGGAATAAATTAATAAGTAATGTTGCTGGGAGTTGCTTCATAGGTGCAATGTTAGCTCTGTCACGATGTCAGTTTTCTGCTGAAATTACAGATCAATCACTTACACAGTAGTACATTTGCAGAGCAAGAGTGACGAAGAGCTTCTATTCGGATTGGTACATTTCATAAAAGAAGGAACAATTTTCCCATCCTTCATGTTCCCCCCAGCTTTTTAATAGCAAATTAATCTGATACATAAACTAGCCCTGAACTTTCACCTTCCTTGGCACTTGTGCCGGGCAAGCAGCTTCGTGCTATCACAGCCATCAGTCATCATCCACGTAATACAATGACTTTACAGCCTGTAACTCCTTTCATCCAAGAGGCACAATAAGCTTCACAAACATTAATTAATTGACGACAGAGAACCATTGTGTGCTGGGAAAAGATCATCCTAAAGATGGCCAGATACAGCACAGCCAAATTACTCCAATGGTTGAAGAGCAGCTGAAAAGGGGGAAGGGGAAAGAGAGAGAGAGAAGAGGTAAAATGAAGAAAGGGAGAAAAAAAGAACTTGTTGATTTAAATATTTTAAATGGATGTTGACTTAAACCCGCCATTCACCTGGGCTGCTGTTAAGATGAGGGAGGGGAGAAGAAGAGACTTCATCAAGGGAGATAGGAAGCAAATTGCTTAATTTGATCTGATTTAAACCAGCCAGAAGCTAGGCTTGCCACTCGGTGAATGGTCTTCATTGGTCAGATTTAGGTCAAACCAGAACATTTCCCCTGCATCTTTTTCTTTTCTTTTCTTTTTTTTCTTTTCTTTTCTTTTTTACAATTGCTCATCCACTTGGATGAAAGAATTTGCTTTCAAAAGTTATTTCAGAAAGAAGAGGAAGCTGGGTGGATTCTCACGGGTGGATTTATTGACCAATTTGTGATTAGTCTGGTTTACTTTGGATGATTGATCTCAACAGTATCCATTCTTCCTGGCTTCCCACCTTTCAGTTAAATCCCCAAAGAAGCTATCAAGCGAGGACTCGGAAATACATGATAGAGGCATGCGTAATACAAAACAACAAACCAGCTGCTCTATGGACTCCCTCTAGCAATCAAGTAAACTCAAAATGCCACCAAAAGAAATTGGAAAGCAAGTCTCCCAGAAGCCGGAGAATAAGACAGAAGACTGTTTTGTCGAGAAAATTAACTTTTTGACAAGCACATTTTGATCTAGCATTGGATAGAGTGTTGGATTTAAAGCAGAATAAATGTGAGGTTTTAATGCCCCTCGAGTACGAAGGAGGTATGAAGTTCAGTTGGGTTAGGGAAACTTGAGTCCAATCCTGAGCTAGTTCAGACATGATGTGAATTAGAATTTATTTATTTTATTTTTATTTTATTTATTTGATTTGTCAATCGCTTACAAGATAATAGGTCTAAGTATAAACATGAGTAAGAATACAGGAAATAGGTACGAATAAATGGGGACAATAGGACAGGGATGGTAGGCATGATGGTGCATTTATGCATGCCCCTTACAGACCTCTTAGGAATGGGGTGAGGTCAATAGTGGTTAGTTTGAGGTTAAAGGAGTGGGGGTTAGAGAATGTAACAACAGAGTCAGGTAGTGCATTCCAGGAATTGACCACTCTGTTGCTGAAGTCATACTTTCTGCAATCAAGTTTGGAGCGGTTGACATTGAGATTGTATCTATTGCGTGCTCTTGTATTGTTGTGGTTGAAGCTGAAGTAGACATTGACTGCTATGACATTGTAGCAGATAATTTTATGTGCTACGCTTAAGTTTAACCAGAGGCAGCATAGTTCAAGGTTGTCCAAGGCCAAAATCTCAAGCCTGGTGATATAGGGCAGGGGTCGCCAGACTTTTGGACCTCAGAGCCCACCAAACTCAACATTTTAGATCCCAGGGACCACTAACCGGTTCTGTGGGTGTGGCCTAATTTGTGGGTGTGGTTTGGTGGTCATGTGACTGGCTGGGCATGGCTTGTATATAAATACTATAAATATTTATATAAATATTGATTTTTTTTATTAAAAAAGAGCAACTTTTACCCAAAATCCGGCAAAGCAGGCAGATTGAGTTGCTCACAGAATCCTTCAGTGATCTATCTTTCTGCCATTGGCTAGCTCAGTCTCTCAAATTTGCTTGCCATGAATCTGCACTGAATTTGCTTGCAAGCAAACCTTCAGTCCTAAGGGAAGTTCGGCTGTGCTTAAAAGCAGAGCTGAAGATCTAAAGACTAGCTGGAAAGCAAGAAATCCAACCATTTCCTGCTTCCTAGCTAATCTAAATCTCCCAGCACAGCAGAACAGATGATGGTCGGAAAAAGGAAAAATAGAAATTTAGCAGGCAAGTTTACCAGGTAAGGAGTGAGTGGGCGGGGAGGGTTTCTGCAGGCCATGTGGGTGGCACAGCCTTGTGTTTCTGTGCAGCCTGGATTAATTGCTTTGGAGGGGTGCTCTGGGGGTGAGATTTCTCTGTGGCCCACCAAAATTTTCTCATGGCCCACCAGTGGCCCACGGCCCACCAATTGGTGACCACTGATATAGGGTATTCTGTTGCGAGTAGAGGAGTGTAGTACTCTTCTCATGAAATACTTCTGGACTTGCTCTATTGTATTAATGTCTGATATGCAGTGCCAATTCCAGACTGATGAGCTGTATTGGAGTATTGGATCAGCAAAAGTTTAGTATGCTGTAGTTAGCAATTCAATATTTCCGGAGGAGAAGCTTTGTAAGATTAGATTTATAACTCTTAATGTTTTTTGGGCAATGCTGTTACAGTGACCTCTGGTCCTTAGGTCATTTGATATGACAACTCCAAGGCCTTTGACAGAGTGAGGATCATCAACGAGGTCATATCCGCCTAGTTTGTATTTGGTGTACTGATTCTTTTTTACCAATGTATAGGACAGAGTCCTTACCATGCCAGATTGGGACTTCCACGCATGCATTAAGCATGAGACGTTGGCCTTGAAACCAGAGGACAGTGAATTTTAATTCCACCTTAGGCAGGAAAGCCAGCTGGGTGGCCTTGGGCCAGCTATTCACTCTCAGTCCAACCTACCTCACAGAGTTGTTGTTGTGGAGAGAAAAAAAAAACAGAGGTGGAAGGAAGATTATGTGGGTTTGCTGCCTTGAGAAATTTATAAAAATAATAAAGGCGGGATAAAAAAAAACCCCAAATCTTTACAAATCATTTAGCACTAATACCTGTGCCTTGTATCAGTTTGTCATTTGGCTGTCTTGATAGTGCAGCCACATTCAAAGACAGAAGTATTCAATGAGACTTTATGACTTATCTTTAAAGCTTGGTTAAATGTTCTCCTGAACAGCCCTCTCTTGAAACAAGGATTGTGCAGCATGAGGGGAAATTGACACTACAACTGGAAATGGTTTATGCACCAGACAGCAACAATAGTTGGAAGTATTGTGACCAGTACAGTGCCTTGTTAGCGAATTCTCCAGTATTGCTAAAAAAACAAACCAACCCTTCAATGTATACCTGGTACTATCAACACCTCCTGACTGCTCAAGAAAGAATGTCCTTTCCTTGCAGTGATAATGAAGAAGTGCAAAACTCCGATGGTACCAGAAGGTTTGCAGAGTTTTCACATTTTTAAACTTTGGCATTTAGAACTGCCCTGATGCCAGTGGAAGGGCTGTTCCATTCACAGAAGGGAGTGAAATCAGCAATTCCCTCTAAGACCGCCCCGTCATAATCATAGAATTGAAGAGTTGGAAGGGACTATCTAATCCAAAATATTGCTTATTGCGAACTTCCAATGTGAAACATCTATGACATATGATTACCCTCTGCTTGAATCCCATGAAAAGGAGGAACCCACCACATCTCTATGTAACTGATTTCACCCTTAGATTCCTCTTATGTTGAGAAACTTCTAGTCCAGTGGTTAAGACACCGGTCTAGAAGCCAGACATGATGAGTGTGAGTTCTAGTCCCATCTGAGGCTTGAAAACTGATTGGTTGACTTTGGGTCAGTTATTCTTCTCTCTCAGCCCAACTCAGCTCACATGACTGTTGTGGGGAAAATAGGATGAGTATTGCATGTGTTCACTGCCTTGAACTACTTATGAAAATAATAAAGGAAGGATATAAATAGATACATTGAATTGAATTAAATTAAATTGGAATATGCTTTTCTGTAAGTCAAGTCCATTATTCCATGTCCTCCAATTTGAAATGATGGACAATTAGAAATGTTGCCGGTCTATTGGGGTGTGACTGTATAGGGACATTCTAGGCAGGAAAACTTTTCTATAAAATGGAATTCTACAATGAAATTTGGGCCAAGCTGCAAGGACATAGAAAAGATTCTCAACGTGAATATAGGCTTCTTTGATTTTCTTAGTGGAGGCAGTGCACAGCCAGGATTTTCTATCTACTTTATCAAGCAGTAAAACGATACGCAACAATAAAGACATACTCTTTGTTGTTTTAAGTGTGACATATAGGCACCAAGGCAGGGGTGGGATTCAAATTTCTTAACAACCGGTTCTGTGGGCGTGCCCTAATTTGTGGGCATGGCTTGGTGGTCATGTGACTGGGTGGGCATGGGTTGTATGTAAATATTGTCAATATTTATGTAAATGTTGAATTTTTTATTTAAAAAAAGAGCAACTTTTACCCAAAATGAGGACAAAGCAGGCAGGCAGATTGAGTTGCTTGCAGAATCCCAGAGTCACTCGCAGATCTACCTTTCTGCAATCTTCTGCCTGAGTCTGCACTGAAAATTGAAGCTTCAGTCCTAAGGAAGGTTCAGCTCTGCTCTCAGGCCAGTGGTGCGATTTGCTAGTTCTCCAAACTGTGCAGAATCATAACAACTGGTTCTATAGAACTGGTCTGAACTGGTAGAATCCCACCCCTGCACTTAGTAAAGCTCTGCTGTACGGGTTGTATTTGGCCAGCTACAGCTTTTCCATGGGGATTTGAGGAAAAGTTTGCAGGGGAGACAGCTTCCTGGGAAAAAACTATACTTTTAAGGGCTTTTTGCCTTGCAATCATGTAACCTCTGCCCTCCCTCCTTCTTTTTTTTTCAATGCTGAGCTAACAAAACATACCTTAGGGTGAGGACAGAGAGAAGGTATTAATTAACATTTCGTCCACTTGAGATGAATTTGGCAGGATGCTTATTACAATCTTATTCTTGATGTCTCCATGCTTTTCCTGCATATCTCATGCATAACAAACAAGAAAATAATTGCCAAAAGCCTCCCAGCTTCCTTCTTTTTAAATACAGACCATCCCGTAAGCCCCTTTAGAGAATACACTATTTATCTGATTTCAAGCCTATTCGTGGCTCTCCGCTGTCCCCCCCGCCCCCCCCGCTTCTCTTTCCCTCTCTCTTTTTGGTGGAATATTTCAGCAAGGAGTGAGCTAGAAAATGAGAGTTCACCATAAGTGAGCTCCATCTAATTATAAAAGATGAAGGCTTGGGATATTTGCATAATTGCTGACTCTGATAGGGGTTGGTAACATATTTGCATTAGCTACTTGTGCTTCATACTAACACTTTTAAGTGCCACTTATCAAAAAATAAGTCCACTAAGTCAGAGGTGCTGGGGTGTCTAAATATTGTAACCTGCCACAAACAGGCCTGTCTTCTGCTTTCATCCCCACCAGGCTTTCAAAACGCAGGCCGGGCCTCAGCTTTGCTTAATAGTGAGAGGCAGAGATGACAGAGAGCATTAATAATATTGGTGATGAGTGTGAAAAAACAACAACAACTGTTTGCCTGCTTTGGGAATGGATTTATTTTTCGTAACAACGTTATTTTGGCACTCTGTGTTTGTTCATTGACATTCATTACTCAATTTCCAAGGGTCTTTTCTGTTTCTGTTTTCTCTTGCTCCTCGTTATCTTCCTTTATTAATACCTATAGGCCAAATAGGTTTGTCTACACATGTCAAAAGAAGCAGCAGGGCTTTTTTGGTAGTACGAACCTCAGGGATACAGCAATGAAAGCTCTGGTTACAAGGGAGAAAAAAAAACCATGGAAAAATCTCCCTCAGCCATAGACCTTGCACAACATATTTCCAGTGCTACTTTACTTCACTGTATTCTAGGTTTGTAGTCTTTCTAATACATAATATCAGAGGTGGTATTCAGCAGATTCTGACCAGTTCTGGAAAACCGGTAGCAGAAATTTTGAGTATTCGGAGAACAGACAAATACCACCTCTGACTAGCCCTGCCCCATCTGTACTCTGCCTCCCGAGTCCCAGCTGATCAGCTGGATCTTTCTTTTGTTGCCCAGCACAGGAGAACAGAGCTGGAAAGCAGGTTAGTGGGGTGGGGAGGGAATGGAGATTTTGCAGTATCCTTCCCCTGCCATGCCTACCAAGCCACGCCCACCAAGCCACACCAAGTCACGCTCCCAGAACTGGTACTAAATTTTTTTGAATCCCACCACTGCATAATATGGTTGGTTTCAGGTAGTTAGATTTCATCAAGAAGTTATATTTAGGTCTACTTTGTTTTAAGTAGGGCATAGAGAACTAATCTAAGTCAGTTTTGAAAAGTTGACAGGGCTTGGGGAAGATTACATAGGCAATTCCCGGTTTGTTTTCCTTCCTCCTAAAACTGCTTTTCTCTTCGCTTTCTGTGGATTTATTGGAACCTTGGATAGGGCATAAGGTAAATCAGGAATTTTATTTATTTGTTTGGACTATTTACAGCCTGTGTGAATCAGCAATACGTATGGGCAAGATGATAATTACACCATCACATGGGGTTGTCTGCAGGATATAGCACACACACACACACAAAAATTCCTTCATGCGATGCACATAAAAACACCATGGCTACTTTAACTATTTTGACCATACCTTGTGGACACTCTGACTATTAGTTCATTGTGCCATCTGCACAATAACATCAAGACATGACTGCCATCATTTTGACATCATTGTGGCTTGTAATGGATGCCTGTGCCCCACTCTAAGCCCATTGGATATTGTGATCTTCATGTTCTTTAGCATTTAATTAAAAACTTAATAACCACTCACTCTCCGTTGCTTTAATGTATAAAACAATTTCTGGACTCAGCTTGCACAATTAAGAATTAGATGAAGAACAAAAATAATCCACACCCTTAAATTATACAAGAGAAAAGTCTAGAAGATTGTCTTGGGTTACATTTTCTAAACTGTAGTTCCCTGCCACCCGGAGATTAAAAACAATGCAAAACATAGCAGCCAAGTGGCAAAGTTTGAGGTGAATCTCATTGGACAAGGATATAGTTTGCTAGATTTCCAGAAAATACCCTGCTTTATTCTTTTAGATATGGTGGATCACTGGTGGGATTAATTTTTTTTTTACTACCGGTTCTGTGGGGGTGGCTTGGTGGCCATGACTTGGTGGGCGTGGCAGGGGAAGGATACTGCAAAATCCCATTCCCTCCCCATCCCACTAACCTCCTTTCCAGCTCCATTCTCCCCTACAGGGCAACAAAAGAAAGACCCAGCCAATCAGGTGGGACTTGGGAGGCAGAGAATAGATAGGGCCGAGGCCAGTCAACAGAGAACCAGTATTTGCTGGTTCTCTGAACTACTCAAAATGTCTACTATCGGTTCTCCAGAACTGGTCAGAACCTGCTGAATGCCACCTCTGTGGTGGATCATTCAGAGCAGGACTCCACAGGGAATGTACGTGAAGGAACTAGATGGACCTATTCATATTTAGTCTCATGGATTCAGACGAGAGAAATAACACAACATGAGAAAAATTATTGCAAAGATCATTGGGTGCCTACTTTACAAGAAAGAGGGACCCTGAACAATGGAAAAGCAAAGTCTCAAAGGTGCTTTTTCTCAAAAGGCAACTGGACTGTCCCCTCCTCCCCTTAAGGAATAAGAAGAAAATGTTTCGCTCCTCATTCAAGAAGTTTTAGCGGGCATGGCACCATAGGAGTGGTGGAACGATGGTTTCTGACAAAATGGGGGGCGGGGAGGAGGGGTTGGAGGAAAAGAAGGTGAAGCCTCCATTTTGTTTACTTTCTTCACTAAGCTATTTTATTCCTTTTTTCTTTGTGTTTCCTTTTTTTTCTCCCTGTCATCTTAAATATCTTCTCAAGTCAGTTTTGTGGATTTTCATAACTTCCACAAACTTTAAATATTTTTAAAGTTCTGAAAGGAGGACTATTTATTCAGATATGCCTGCCAGGGAGACCTTTAGAAAGATGATGATGATTGTTAAGTTCTGAGCGTGGGCGCAAAGAATGGAGACGAGCCGGTAAAATGGTGAACTTCAAAAATCTTTATTAACATGGTGTGACAGCTCAGCTCAATGGCTGCAATGGCCCTCCTTATATAGGCAACTTATTAGATATTCAACCAATGAAAACGAAGGAGCGCTAGCTCCGTTAACCAATAGGAGAGGCTCGTTAATGGCCAATCAGATTCACCTGAACGGACCAATCTGATGTCGCCATTAACGGCCAATCAGAAGTGCAGGGCCACAATAATAATAATAATAATAATAATAATAATAATAATAATAATAATAACAACAACAACAACAACAACAACAACAACAACAACAACAACTTTTCAGTGAACATAGCAAACAAAGAAAAGGGATTTCTCCCTCTCCTGCTGGTCTTGTACAGTACACTTTGTTACCAAACTTTGACAAAAGCCAGTGTCTCCCAAGGCCTATTTCTCCAGCTTGGCTGGCAAATCTCGATAACTTTGAATACTGTGCATATCAAGTGCTTACTCTATTCTAACTATGTGACACTGACTTTTTTCTTTTTTCTTTTTCTTTCGGTCCTTGTCTCCTTTTTATTAACCTTTTGGGCAGTCCAAGCCTGCAAACATTTCTCTCTCTTTCTTGAGTGCACAAGGCAATTTGATAGGCACTGAACTCTGGATCAATCTGGTGACATTGTGGCTGATCCACTTGAGCCTTGCTCTGCTCAGCCACTCTTTCATTTCAAGAATTTTGTCTCCCCTGACTCTCGAAAGGCTCATTAGGCCGGATCTTGGTTTGTTGTTTTTGTTTTGCCTTCTGCTTTCTCTATGTAGGTCCTGGCATAGCATTACCCCTAAGGTCCCACGACAGATTAAGCCTAGGATCTCTCACCCACTTTCCTTCTTTACTTCCTGGTTGAAACTGTGTTAAAACTCCTTAGGCGTGCAGTGCAGGAAATCTGCAAGGCTAGCTTTTTGAGTCCCAATTTCGGGTTTGTTTGTTTTTTAATTACAGCCCAGCATTAGAAGGGGGAAAAGGGAACAGTTTAGGGGAAAGGTTTCAGAGCCCAAAAACCAAGAATGATACATGGAGTTACTTAAAAGCAGTTTCATTATTATTCTTTACCTATAGACAGAATCTTGCCAGACCAAAGCAACTATTTTCATAACCGTAAATATACTCTTGGAAAAGTTAAGGAAGAGTGGTTTTAACCAGTGGTGGAACACAATTTTTTTTACTACCGATTCTGTGGGTGTGGCTTATTTTGTAGGCATGGCTTGGTGGTCATGTGACTGGGTGGGTGTGGCCAACTCAATGTCACTCACATCAAGGGGTGCCTCACCTGGCCCCTCCCCTCCCAGCCATTCCTTGTCACCCAGCCTCAGTTTATCTATAGTTCTGTAAAAATGTTGTTCACCTTTTTTGACTTTATTATCTGCGTACTATAGATGTACTTTCATGGACCACTGAAAGGAGAAAATGGATCACATGGTTTACTCAAGAGTGTGATAGGCAACAGGCTTTTAAGGGGCTGCCACAAAGAAAGGAGGACAATGTATTTTCCAAAGCACCAGAAGGCAAACAAGAAGCAATGGATGGAAACTGAACAGAGAGAAGCAACCTAAAACTAAGGAGAAACTTCCTGTGAGTGAGAACAATTAACCAGTGGAACTGCCCGTCTCCAGAAGTTCTGGGTGCTGCATCACTGGAAGTTTTTAAGAAAAGACTGGACAGCCATTTCTCTGAAATGGTATAGGGTTCACCCTAAGGTCCCTTCTAAGTATTATTCTGACACCTTTCCCAGGATTTCTACTCAGAGTTTGGCATCCTCAGTTTTCTTGCTTGCGGGTTGGACTGGAAGACCTCCAAGGTCCCTTTCAACTCTTGTTAAACACATGTGTATTTTATGCTCTGGACTATTGACATTGAATGCATGGAAACCCTGAAAAATATGTGGTAGCCCTGGGCAAAAGAAAGGCAGAAAAAATCACTCTAGGTGTAGGGACAGTGTAAAATATGATAAATAATGGAACAATGGAATATAATGGAAATGGAAATAATGGAATAATGGAACAATTAAAAATAACAGCAGAGTTTTATCTCTCTCTCTCTCTTCCTATTTTTCTTTCTTTCTCTCCCTTCTTCTTTCTTTCTTTCTCTCCCTTCCTCTTTCTTTCTTTCTCTCTCTTCCTCTTTCTTTCTTTCTTTCTTTCTTTCTTTCTTTCTTTCTTTCTTTCTTTCTTTCTTTCTTTCTTTCTTTCTTTCTTTCTTTCTTTCTTTCTTTCTTTCTTTCTCTCTCATACACACACATACACAGAGAGAGAGAGCACTTAACAGACAAGCATTTTGGAAGCAGCTCCTTTAAATTTCTCCAAGGCTGGAGTGGATTCCCCCACCCCCTCTGTCAGACCGCACTCCTTCTCACTCCAGCACTTTAACTCACAAGGGGAAAGTGATACTTGCAGCATCCATGGGGAATCCTTGGAGAAATTTTTAAAGGACCTGCTTCCAAAATGCATTTCTTTTACGTTGCAAAAGTGCTCCAAGGCTCGATTCACCCCCTGCCCCTCTGTCAGACCGCACTCTTTCTCACTCCAGACACTTTAACTCACACGGGGAAAGTGATACTTGCAGTGTCCATGCATTTCTTCCTTTTCCCCGGGCAGAAAGAGGACATGGAGAATGGAAAGCTAGGAGAGAGATCGCAAGTGGGTGACCGGGCGACCAGGTTGGGGACATAACCAACCAGGGATTGCCACTGGTTCAGTGACCCATGCCAAATAACTGCTACCGGTTCACCCAAATAGGTGTGAACCAGTTGAATAGCACCTCTGGTTTTAACTCTTTCTGCCAAAGAAACTTTCCAAGCTCTGTTGCCTCTTTGCCCTCTGGACAGCAGCCCTGTCTCCTAGAATCCAGGCTGTGTTCCACTCCAAAAGTTACAATAAAGCTAGGCATTAAGAGAATCTGCACAGCACAAAAACTGGGCTATGCCTTTACCACACTATGCACAGAAATCAGGAGTATGATACTACAGTTAGAAGAAAGGATACCTATGTAGCAAATACCTGATGAACAGAGAAGAGGCAGTGAGAATAGTAGCTCCTTTCTTGATCATGAGAACATGCACTCTTATGTGCCCAACTTTACAAATTGCATTTCAAGATTAAAAAAAAGTTAGATAAAGAGAGATGGGGAGAGCCATGTATTATTTTCCAAGTTGGCACCTACCGGCAACAGATATGTTCAATTTCAGCTCTCGTAATTCTCAGTGTGAAAGGCACATAAAGATTCACACATGTACATGTACAGAGAGGCATTTAAAAGAAGAATAATTACTTTGGACATCATACTTCTAAATCAGTGATGAGATTCAAAAAATTTTACTACCAGTTTTGTGGGGGTGGCTTGGTTGGCGTGGTGTAGCTTGGTGGGCGTGGTGGGGGAAGGATACTGTAAAATCCCCATTCCCTCCCCACCCCACTAACCTGCTTTCCAGCTCCGTTCTCCTATGCAGGCAACAAAAGAAGACCCAGCTGATCAGCTGGGATTTGGGAGGCAGAGAATAGATGGGAGTGGGGCTAGTCAGAGGTGGTATTATTGGTTCTCTGAACTATTCAAAATTTCTGCTACCAGTTCTCCAGAACTGGTCAGAACCTGCTGAATACCACCTCTGTTCTAAATGGAAAACGTCACCAGGGATTCCAACGTTGCATGGTCTAAAAATCAAGTAAGCAAATGAAAGGTCACATATTATTATGGCAAAGATTTACTCAAGAACAGATAGCTTTTACTCCTGAAAGGTTTGGTACCTTCAAGCTCCTTTATAGAGAATTACATAGCCTGATAATCCCCTCTCTCTGATCCTCACCTTACAGCTTTTGGGGAGGGAGAGTGAGACTGCATTCAGCTCAGCAATCAACATAGTTAATCAGTGATATTACATTATTTTGAACAGAGTCTGGGCAAACAGCCTTGGCTGCTGCCATGTGCTCCTCTGGCCGTTAATCTTTTTAAAGTAATCTTTTTTTAGCATCTTGAGAAAAATGCTGCAAATATTAAATCCATTATCTACCCATCAGAACTTCAGTTTCATATATATGTATTTCTTTATTTGCTTTATTGTTGAGATGCAATAAGACCAGCAAGGTAGGAGTTCCAGTTTGCAGCGCTTCGGGGCAGGCAGGAATCCACGATTGTGCACAGTTTCTGCCTGCGCTCACCACTGGAGTGCCCTGAGCCACCCAGCTTCAGGGCTTGCCACCTCCATAGAAGGTGGTGAAGGGGGATCTGGCAGGGTCAAGAGAAACCACACCTCTCTTCCCTAGCCAGCTAAACCCCCTTTTCTGAAGGCGATAGAGCAGCAGTCAGAAATGGCTGCCACAAAGAAGCGCTCAGCCGGAAAAGAAAGTGCAGGAGGAGCTAGGAAGAAGTGAAATTTTTTTTTGCTGATCGGGACAAAGCAACAACGAAGGTATCCTGGAACTTAAACTTTGTGAAAGATAATCGTTCCCAGAGATTTACAAGTGGCGAATGGAAGTTACAAGGGAAATTTCTTTTTTTTCACTCTCCTTCTTAATGTTGACAGCGAACAGAAATACATGAGAAATTGGAAAAACCCGCTTTGGCATCAATAGGTAAACTGGATAATTAAATGCTAAAGGGATAATAAGGATTTCTGAACTTTTTAAAAAAAATTCTGCTGTAAGTGGGAAGGGAGAAGAAAAGAATTGGAGCAGGATTTGGAAGTAAGGAGGAGATTGCCTAGAATTTTAAAGAATCATTAAATACTAACAAGACTTCTAAAAGATACATTTTAACTGGAACTTTGCAACTAAACAGTAACCCCAGAAAGAGAAAGTGAAGAAAGAAGAAAGTGCTAAAAGAAACAGCTTATTTGGATTGTTTGGTGACTTTGGGACTTTTGGAAATTATCTTTGAAAGACTAAAAACACTTGGGTGGTTGTTTTGGAAAATGAAAGTGATACAATGGCATCACTTGTGGATGAATTGAAAATTGAATTCAAAAAATACAAAGAAGAAGAACAAGAAGGGAAAGACTCTCTTGGTACTCTTTTTCAATTCTTAGAAATGGTGATTTGCACCTATGAGAAACTGACTGCACAACAAGATGATTGGGATAAAGAAGAAGCCATCTTTGATGAACAAGTAACTTTATTTGGGGAAGAAAGGGAGAAGGAGGAAAAGAAAAAGGGGACTTTAAGATTTAAAAAAAACAACCAAAAAAGAGAAAAATAAGGTGAAAAGTGGATATAATGTTAGAAAACAACAGAAAGGGGGAATGCAGAAGAAGAAAAGGGAGGTGGAGAGACAAGGGGGTAAAAAGGACAGGGAGAAGAAGAAGCAAGGGAGGAAGGAAGGGATGAGAAGCCTCAATGGTGTGGAGCAAGATGTAAAGAAACAAGATTCATTTAGAGATAATGGGTAAAATCTAATTGAAAAAGGGATTCTGCAAAGGTACATAAGATTGTATTGTTATATTTGTACTTAAAAATAATGTTAGAAAATTGGAAACAACATGTGATCAAAAAATGGGATAAAATATTCAGTGTAACTTTTTGTGACTAAAAGGAAGGCAATGAAATAAATGAGAGAATTGAAGTAGGAGGAAATGGGAACATTTCAATGATACAATGATTTAAAATATAAGTGATGTGAAGTGGGGGGGAAATAACTATGGAAAGTATAAGTGTTCCCATAAAAGTATGATATTCAATTGAAAAGTAATGTCTAAAATGTTTAAGATTTAAATGAATATTAATATTAATGATAGATTGAATTGGCATAGATAGTTGTTTTAATTATATTACATACTTATAATTTTTTTTAAAAAAATATAATGTGTAACTTTATAATGTACTAAACAGAATCCCAATGGAAGTTATGTACTATACTAAGTGTTATAAATTTAGGGGAAAGAGTTAAAGGCGTCACACTCCAAGGAGAAATTTTGTTTAAAGAGAAAAGATAAATAGATAGCTGGAAACAGAACAGACAAAGAATAATAAGCATAATGATTTGAACTTGAGATGAGATAAATAAAATAAAACTAAGAAAGTTAAAAGAGGTGTGAAGCTATATAAAAATGGAAAATGGTAATAAGATATGGAATGATATATAAAATGAACATGAATTTGAATTTGTGTCTGTATGAAGAAATGTAGCCCGGGATCAAGGAGCTTTCAGAAAAGATGTTTTATGTTTTATGTTTTGTTTGTTTGTGTATTGTCTTTGAAAATTAATAAAATTTATTTAAAAAAAAAAAGACCAGCAAGGTAGAATGGTAAACTCTGACTCAAAAAGACTTCTTGTCCTGCATTAAGGACCAGTATGCTTAAGAAGTTTTAACACAAGCTAGTCAATCCATGACTCATTGGGCCATAATTGCAGAGATATTTCCATGCCTACCACTCATGCACCCCTGTGCACCTTCACCAAGCTATGCTGCATCTCTGTGTACCATCATGCACTTCCTTAAACCCCACCCCATGCTGGGCCATCATCACTCCCTGCTATTCATTGTTTCATATGTATTTTCTTATTTAAACAGTAATGATGGGTGGGCGTAAAAGCAATTGAAACAGGAATGACTTCTGATTTCCTGCTGGCTTCTCCATTGACTTTCCTTATAGGAAATTGGCAGGGGAGCATTGGAAATTACAATCCTGTGACTGTGGCAGAACAGTGCAGCAGTCACAAAGTGACCATAAATTTCAATCCCACGAGAGCCATTTGTTCTAGATTTTGGAAGCATTCTCTTAGTTAATCCATCTGAAGTATATTGATTCAAACATTTTTGGTCTACGAAGCACTATTTCAGCCAATTGCAGGTTACAAACATTCAAACAGACACAAGAGTAAACTGTAGGATTTTGTTGTTATTGTTTAAATAATTTCCTATGCTCCCTCTTCCTTACTTACTTTGTTGTGGATCCTTTGAAGAGGCTCCAAAGAAAAACTTGATATCTTTTATCATGGCTTTCCCATAAACTTTCACACAATGTTCAACAGAGGCATAGGCACACATATGTGTTTCCTATTCAGATTTATTAGTTAGATTTATAAAAGTAATTTATTTAAGTAATTTTTACCCTATAAGGTCATATTTATAGGATTAGAATATATTTCTTTTGGATTTGTAGTCTCTACGTTGCACCAGACTTAAAAACATATATATAATCTTATATATGAGATTAAAGTTTTTTAACAAAAAGGTAGATGGGAAGATAACTATTGTAAAATAAGCAACCATCACTAGAATCATTTTTATTTATGTATAGAGAAAAGAAGATGACCTTGATAGAGATAAACCAGATCCGTTACCAAAGTGATGAAGGAGAAAAACATTGTTTACGTCCAAAAGAAGCAGAAAATACATAGAAATGGATCAGAAACCTCCTTGTTTAATAAGAAGGGTAAAAGACAGGGAGGACAATCAGGCTTTCAAGATTCTTTTATTGTAGCCACTCTCAATAAAAATCATTTTAGACTTTTTGGTGGTGCTGACAATTTAAAAGAAAGCATTCCATATATCTTCCAAGAGAAAGTCAAAACTAAATGGGCAATACTCTTGAGCACGGGTCGCCAACCTTTTGGACCTCGGGGACCACCAAACTCATAATATTAAATCCCAGGGACCACTATGAATTTTGACTGATGGTGGCTTGCTGATGTTGGTGGGAGAGAGAGAGAGAGAGAGAGAGAGAGACTGATCTAACCTTTCTCTCTCCCTCCCTTTCTCACTCTCAGACACACAAACACATAGACTCAGGGGTAGGATTAAAATTACTTAACAAGCAGTTCTTGGGCATGGCCTAATTTGGGTGGGTGTGGCTTGATGGTCATGTGACTGGCTGGGCATGGCTTGTATGTAAATATTATAAATATTTATAAACATAAATATTATAAATATGTATGTAAATATTGAATTTTTTATTTTAAAAAAGAGAAACTTTTACCCAAAATCAGGCAAAGCAGGCAGGCAAATTGAGTTGCTCACAGAATCATTCAGTGATCTATCTATCTGCCATCGGCTACCTGAGTCTGTCACATAAAATTTGCTTGCTGTGAGTCTGCACTGAATAATAGAACCTTTAGTCCTAAGGAAGCTTCGGCTGTGCTTAAAAGCAGAGCCGAAGTTCTAAAGACTAGCTAGAAAGCAAGAAATCCAACCATTTCCTGTTTCCTAGCTAATCTAAATCTCCCAGCACAGCAGAACAGATGATGGTTGGAAAAATAGCAATTTAGTAGGCACGTTTGCCGGGTAAGGAATGAGTGTGCGGGGAGGGTTCCCGTGGATCATGTGGGAAACATAGCTTTGTGTTTCTGTGCAGCCTGGATTAATTGCTTTGGGGGAGGTGCTCTGGAGGTGAGATTTATCTGCGGCCCACCAAAATTTTCTTGCAGCCCACTGGTTGGCGACTGCTGTTCTAGAGCACCCAATGACCCCACTTTACCACCTTGCATTCTGAACTGTAATGGGAGAAAACCACCTCATTGTTTTACTTACTGATAATATAGGCTGCCCTGGTTGATTTTTTAGGCAATGCATAGACCACAAAGGCCAACGTGGATTCAATGTTATGTAGGATGATTCAATATGATCGATGATTAATTTTGTCCTTCCACATGTTGGTACCTTCCAAAATACTTGGACTACTAATCCTATGACTACCAATATTTGGCTGGAGGACCAGAATATGGCATCCGGGATGGGATGCAGAATCTTTTTATGTTGATTTTATTTGGTTTGTCAATTGCTTACAAGATAATAGGTATAAATAAAATCATAGTTATGAATACATGGATACATATAAGAAAAATAAAAGAAACAATAGGTCAGGGATGGTAGGCAGGTTGGTGCGCTTATGCATGCCCCCTACAAACCTCTTAGGAAAGGGGTGAGGTCAATAGTAGAAAGTCTAAGGTTAAAGTTTTTGGGGTTTGGGGAAGAAACCACAGAGTCAGGTAGAGTATTCCAGACATTGACCACTCTGTTGCTAAAGTCATATTTCCTGCAATCAGGTTTGTTGTGATTAACCTTGAGTTTGTATCTATTGTTTGCTCTTGTATTGTTATGGTTGAAGCTGAAGTATTCATTGACAGGTAGGACATTGCAATGTATGATTTTATATACTATACTTAGATCGGACTGAAGGTGGTATAGTTCTAGGTTTTCTAGGTCTAGAATTTCAAGTCTGGTGGCATAAGATATTCTGCAACGAGTAGAGGAGTGGAGAACTCTTTTTGTGAAATATTTCTGGACTTTCTCAGCTGTGTTAATATCAGATATGTAATGTGGTTTCCAGACTGATGAGCTATATTCGAGTATTGGTCTAGGAAATGTTTTGTATGCTCTAGTTAATAGTGTAATATTATCAGAGAAAAAGCTATGTAAGATTAGGTTAACAACTCTTAATGCCTTCTTGGCTATGTAGTTACAGTGGGCTCTAGCACTTAGGTCATTTGAGATGAGTACTCCTTGATCCTTGACAGAGGATCCTTGACAGAGTTTGGATCATTTGACTATTCAGCCTGTATTTTATTTTCTGATTTTTTTTGCCAATATTTAGGACAGAGCATTTATTTGTTGAGATTTGAAGTTGCCATTTGTTTGACCATTCTGATACATAATCAAGGTCTTTTTGAAGGATAGCAATATTGTCTGTGGTGTTGAATAGCTTTACATCATCAGCAAAGAGAACACAAATGCTCTTAATATGATCACAGAGGTCATTTAGGTAGAGTATGAAGAGAGTTGGTCTTAGAACACTCCCTTGGGGGACACCACTGTTGACAGGTTTTCAGGTTTTCTTTTTTATTAGAATGCTCTTACTTACAGATGAAGATAAAGTATTTATGTCCTTTATCTACATCCCTTCCAGGTCATACTGCCCATTTTTGGCAGAGTCCCCAAATCTCTGAAACAAACAGATAGGAAAGGATCGCAGAGGAAGGAAAAAGAACTAAAATAATCAATTCTGCAAGTCAGTGGTGCAAAAATTTTCCACTGACAAGAAAGAAAGTTTTAGCAGAGAGTCACCTGAAATTCACTTTCATTCTGTGAGGACATACAGTATTGGAGTTCTTCAAAATATCAAGAAATAAAGATTCTGCAGTATACCAAAGCAGTATACTTTCTTTTTTTAAAAAAGAAAAGATAAATTTATTTAAAAGATAAATGCTATATCTTTTGACGACTATAATATGGAATTCCACCCAAACCACCCCCTGCTTTTACCTTCAAGCTCAAATATATATGTCTGGACCACTAAAAACCAAACAAAAAAAATCTACTTTTTGCTACAAGGAAGATGAATTTCAATATCAACACAAGATGGCACCAGGGGACAAATCTCAGGATAATAGACAGTGCATTAAACTGTACCGATTCTTTTTACCACATAGGATAGATTGCTGTTATGCTTAAACAAAGCGATACTCTGCAAGGCTACTTGAGAAACAAGTACAAGCATCACCATATCTGAATTGGTGTGAAGACATTTCCAGATACAAAACTTTGTGACAGGTGACAAGCTTGGTGTGGACAAGTTGCATATAGCAACATGTTCAATGCCATCATGAAGAAACTTTGAGCCACTATTGTTGACAGCCAAGGATCATTATAGATATTGTGGCAAAATTGGACCCTCCATTCATTTCTTGGAGGTAGGAGCAGAAGTCTTGTTTTCCCATGCTAAACTGTCAGCTGCTGCTTTGATATTGCAGCGAATAAAATTCATCCCCAAAATGTTAAACCATCCAAGGGCAAAATTACCACCTGCCAAGATCATATCTGTTTTCTTTTAAATTGTATATCAATGTTTTGATCCCATCTCTAACCAGCGTTGGTCAATTCAACACTCTTCAATAATTTAGAAAGGGTTGGAGAAACTGTAGTTTTGAATGCGTGGCCCCTCAATCCATTGTGGTTTTTTTGGAATTCCTAGAACTTGCCTGGATCTCATTATCGATATTTGGTGGATATTCAGAGATTTAGGAAGTATGTTAACTTTCAGGCTTAAGGAATTTTATTTTTAAGTTTTAAATCCAGGGGAAAAAATGCATCCTGTCTCTTGATGAATAACCACTAGGCTGGTGGACATGCCTTCTGCAGTAGTTGGATTTTTCTGTAACGTTCCTAAAAGACCACCATATTTTCAGCAATTGTTTAATGCCCAATATTGCAGCAGAACCATCTCTATCTATTGTCAGCTGACCTGCAAACCACAGATGAAATCAGAGCATATATATAGGGTCCAATTTGGCTGGTGAATTCTAAGGCCGAGTCTTTTTCACCTGCGCTTCCTTTTCTGCTTTCTTCTGTTGCAGCCAAATCATGGGATACAAATGACCTTTCTTAAACCTCTAAGTCAACCTTCCCTCTACTTGCAGCTGAGCAGAGCACTGTGGCTTATCCTGAGCAAAGCACCTACCGGAAAATTGAACAACCATGAGTATAAATATGGCAGTGCACTTTCAATTCAATGATGGTTTCGGAGAGAGAATTCTAATCTCTTACAGGGTCTTGATAAACAATTGATACAGTGGCACTGTCAAAAAATGGTCCACTCTTTTGAACATAAAAGCAAGCAGATACTATCTTACAGTTCAGTTCCCTGGATTTCCAAAAGGATATTCCTTGTATATAAGAAGCCTAGAGAAAGTCTAACAAATTGATTTGGGATTAGAGAACTCTGCCTTCTGTCCTCTGAATTTCAAGAGAGAAGTACACGCAGAGAGAGAAAGACAGAGAGGGAAAGGAAAAAAAGAAAGAAAGAAAGAAATTTCGGATTCACCAAGTAGCAGATATACTATAGTTGATGATCTGCTGGTTGCCCATATTTGGTGCATAGCTACTTTTTTATTGTATGTAAAGTCATTCATGCATCGTGATCTCTCTATTCTCTGCTGTGACTACTTGTGACCCATGGGTAGCCAAGCACAACTCTATTTATGGCCTCTGAATAATGCCATATGCTTGGTTTATAAAATCAATACAATTGTACACTGACCAAAAGCAATTGCAAATCTTCAAAACTGACAGTTGTGAATGGAGACTCTCCTTGGCATAGCAACTTGGCATATAAAGAGCCCGATGATTGATCCATCTAAGTGATTGTTCTACACCGAAGCCTTATTCAGAAGTTCAATCCAAACAGAATACAAGTAAAGTAAGCATGTAGCATGTGGGAAGCTGCTCCGTTGTCGGGGTGTATGAATTAGTGCCAGTTTTATTTGAATGATTTATTTATGATTTGATTTATGGCATCTGGGAGTTGCTGTTCAAATAAAATGGTAAAATTGGATAAATATGATTTGGGGAGTTGGTTCAATTGTTAAAAGCACAGAGGCCCTTTTGACAGGTCGAATTGATTTACAAGCATCAGATTCCACTCAACTGTCCTCAGTCATCAGTTTTGATTCAGAAAAGGTAATTCAGATTGAAGATTTGAGTACATTTTCTTTGATCTGAATATGTGAATCAAAGCTTTGCATAAACCCAAGTGGTTATGCTTGAGAATTCTATTCATCTTCAAGTAAATAAGTAAGAAATCCCCCCTTTTCAGATTTTGCCAATCAATTGGATGATGTTGAGGATTCATTGGAAGAAGAAAGATTGACATGTGTGTATGCCAATGAAATATAATCCTTAGCGGAGGACCTGATTTTATCAAAAACAAAGTTGAGCATTCAAGTATTTTTCAAGTAAAAGTAGCAGAAGCTTCTCCATTGTCTAGCTTCCTCATGCAATAACTGAGAACCCTTTCCCATGCAATGTTACATCTATACTTCAGGTACTGGTATGTATTGAAATGAATTCCATTGTATATAACATTGATCCTACCTCATGAATCAAGATGGAAAGAGCCAGGGGTAGAGTTATTTACAATCCTGAAAGTAAAAATCAATACCCTGAATTAAACCTGGAAAACATCTGGCATCCAATTAACTTCCTTTAACTTACTCACGCTTTCATGAATCTCTCTGGGTTTCATCTTCAATCCCTGGAACCAAGTTCTACCTCTTGAATCCTTCCTAAGAGCACTAGATCTTTTGTCCTTGGTGGCCTAAAGCAGAGAATGCCTAAGTCAAAAGGCTAATTTGACATTTTTTTAATATGACAGAAGGGAGAAGTTATTCAATATGTGGAGAGCCACCCAATATATTAACTGTAATTAATGAAATCAACTTTAAATTAACAGCATCCATTTTGGTTCCTCTGGAACACACACATTTCTTGATTGAAGCTCAACCCACTGTCAGCATTCTCCTTTGCCCAGAAAGATTAGTGTCATTCATTCATTCATTCATTCATTCATTCATTCATTCATTCAATTTCACCCTTCGATGAAATTTCTACTAGGCACAGTTTGCTTCTGGCTTCCCTTGGAAAACTCCACAACCTGGAGTCTCCACAGAATCTGTCCCATCTCTCTGAACTGATAGTTTGTCAGGTTTCCAAGTAATGAAATCCACATTGAAAGAAAAATAACAAAGTCCACCTTCAAAAAGATTTCTTTTATTTAGGAAAACATCAAATTGGCAAAGTCCATGGTAATTCTGGATCTGACCCAACCCGGAAATTACCCCACAATATTAGAAATTAGAAACACCCCCCAAAAGTCACATTTTCCAATAGAAGTAATACGATGTTGCTTGATGTCATAAATCTCCACCTCCAGGGCCCCAAGCCCAGATAAGCTCATTTCCCATGGGAAAGAAGATACTCTCTTTATCTCCTCTCCTCCCACCTTAGGAATGTGTCAAGCCTGCAACTCTCTCTCCCCCCCCCCATGACTACCACAGGGAAAATAAGAAAAAGAATATACTAAGACAAACTAAAATGGCTACGCTTATGACAATTTCAGGCTTGACATAGTTTTAAGGTCAATGCAATTAAACGTAACTACCTATTTAGCCAGTTTTAAGGTACACAAGCTTTTTTTCTTTTTCTTTTAAAGACTACAATCCTTAAGGAATAATCTTTCAGGGACTACTTAACAGTACCGAGTGAGGCTTAAGCAAACAAGGGGCAGAGTCAGTGTCAAAAGAAAGTGGGTCGCCCTTTCTGAAGACACTATCACTTTCTCCCAATGTTGGCATTATGCTGGGATAAGGTTCCACATGCATAGAATCTGATTTGTTTGCTTATAATGAATGTTTTTTTTTTTTTTAAAAAAGTCCCCAGGAAACTAAGCCAAGACCCATGTGTCACCCAAGATTGTCTAAACATACACTTTTTTTTTTTTTTTAAACCATGTTCAGATTGCTTATTTTTCTCTGTGGTTGTTATTTTCCTTGGACTGATTCAAAAAACCACACTGATGTTTTGTGGGGTGGTGGTGGCTGGGTACAACTTCTGAGTTGCCATTAAATTGGCACAGAGTGATTTGATGGCTGGGGGTAGGGAAAGTCGGTAACAAACATCACAGTGGATCTTTCCCTGGGGGAAGGAGGAGTGATATGATCGACTAAATATGAGTTGATAGAAAGATTATTATAAATGTGTGTATGTGTGTGTCTGTATGTAGGTAAGTAGTTAGGTAGGTAGGTAGGCAGTCAATCAGATGGTAGATAGACAGACAGACAGATATAGTCAAAAATCAGGGAAGATCACAACTACATACAGTATAATGAACAAAATTTTATGCTGAAACTAAAAAGTGAAAAAGTAGCAGAATAAATTACAAACTAAAAAGAAATAAAAACTTAACTCCTCCTTCTGGTCTCATTTCCAACTTTTCTTCCATTTTCCTTCATGTCAAGTAACTGAGGAAAAACTTTTTAATTGGCTGCCAAGTTATTGGATCACTCAGCAATGGGAAATAATTGTTGGAATTAATTGGATTGTTTTGTTTTTTTTAACCAGCAGCTAGGTAGATTTTTTTTTTCCTGCCTGGAAACCCTGAAGGGGCCTTGAGTTATCAGAAATAAAGGTCATATGCAACCTCAGAATCCAGTCAGATAACTGGAAAGTTCAGTAGTGCTGTTCAAATACTTATTTCAGAGATTTAGTTTGAAGGTCTATTGAATCTGTCCAATAAATTGTTTGGTGTTTTTTTTAATTTAAAAAATCATGCCAGGAAGGTGATTCAAATTGTAAACCAGATGCCTCCAAATTGATTTAGACCATCTGGACATTACTATGCCAGTCCAGAAAAGATTTTCTAAATCAATTTGATCTGGCATTTTAATTTGAATGAAATTGACAATTCCAAGTTGGGAATCATCGAATGGGATCTGATTTTTAGACCAGACCAACCAGTAAAATTGGATTTTGCCCAGTTCTCACAGTCCTAACATGCTCAGCCTTTTAAAAAATTCCTTCTGTTTTCTGTGTCATTATTAAGTACAGTAGAGTGGAAAAAAATCCATTGCAACTGTTAATATAGTGGATGTTTTAAAAGAATAATAGGTAACTTAATGTAAATATTTTCCCAATCACTGTGTTATGTCTTTGTTACTTTGACTCTGATCTATTCACAGTCTTACTTCTAGCAAATGTACTTTATCGCTACTGCTTGAGTCAGAAAGTCCAAATGAAAAGTGAAGGAGAAACCCTTAATTAAAAAAATAAAAACTTTTTATCAACATTTCCAAGAGACATTAGTTCTTCCAGTATGATGTAGTTGGTTTAATTGTGGGTTTCTAGTGATCAAAATGACTTAATTCTGAGTCAAGAGAAAAGAAATTCAAGTAAGAGAACTTCCAGAGTGAATTGAAAAGATCCCCCTGTACTATCTATCTTTAATAGTTTCTTTTGATCAGGAGAGCTGTTGTCTGGCTGAACATTTGGTCATGTCACAAACTGAAAATCCACTTAAAACAAACGACAAACCTTCACCAAATGGCTGAGTCAGCACCCAAAAATACCCTTCTCCTGGCTCTTCATTTAAACTTATGTCACATTTTAATTTTTGTGATATTATTAATCAGCCAAAGAGTAAGCAACTCATAGATCCCCTAAAAGTGGCTTGAGCTCTGTTTGCTTTTGTGTGTTTGGCCGTTGGACTCTGGATCTCCAACCTCAGAGCGTGTCCTTGGTTTTCTACCTGTTTGTGGCTGATCAGGAAGGGGGTAGCCTTGAGATTCCCCAAGAAAGATCTTAAGTGGGAGGCAAATGAAAGATGAATTATAATGGAGAAGAAGGCTGTTTTCTTGATAATCCTTGCAATTCAGGAGTCAACCTAATTATGTTAATTAAGATACTAATCTTAAATACAGTTGCAAACTTTTTTAAAAAAGGAATTATTTTGAGGAAATTAGTATCAGATCAAACCTAACTGAAATATAGAGATGTCTGCATGTGCAAAGGCTTCAGCTTCTCCAACTCCTTGGAATTCATTTTGTTCCTCTCCTCCCCTCCCCTCCCCTTTCCTCTCCTCCCCTCTCTCTCCTCCCGCTCTGTCTCTTCTCCTCTCCTGTCTCCCACCCCATGTTATTATTTTTCTTGCCAACATCATTCCAGGATAGAGCTTAGATTGAAAGCAAGGAAATATATCTTAACTCTGAATTTATGAAGCCAGAGGGAAGCCTGTGTCTCTGCTTCAAGTAGAGTAACTTTTATGCATTTCAATCTCCACATCTCATTTTGAGGAGAAGCTGCTGCACAATTTCCTTCATTGCCTTCAAGTCTCTCTCCTTAGCCCTGCTTTGCATGATCCATACTGGAGCAGCCGCCAACCCAGGTCCTGCATGGATGAGGAAGAGGAGAATCCTGGAGCAGAGGAGTACAAGCCAGGGGGGCAATTTAAGCAGCCTTGTTTAAATTGCACATGAAGTGTTCCTGCAAGTTAAAGGAAAAAGGCCCCACAGTGCCTCATTTAGCCTTTTATTTCTCTGCTTGGTATTTGTACTTATTTTGCCATAAGCTTTCTTTTAAAATACAACCACACCTGTATTCTGGCAAGCAAACACCTGGAGGCTTTTCAGCTGGTATGCTAATCATTGCCTGCCTCTTTCATCTTGCTCTTCCTGACTGGCTTTTGCACACCTTCTAGGTGGTTGGTGAAATATAACACCTGCTTTAGCCACTAGGTATGGTAATCAGCCTTCTTCCTGACTGACTGAAGAAAAGGGAAGAGAGGTCTGGATGCAATGGGAGAGAAATCATTCAGCTTTATAGAAGATCCTGGTAGGCCTCGGGGCACTTATGAGTTACATTGGCTGGACTTTGGTTCAGTTTGGGCAGGGTTCTTGACTGAGATGGCACCAAGAAATTTCCCTCTGGAATAAGCAAAAGGCTAAGAGTGAGCGGAGAAGTTTCAAATTAACTATGCCTCTCTCAGTGACCATTGGCATCTACAGGGATTCAATATCTGTAGGAGAGACATCAGGATTGAAGATTCTCCATATGTATGTATGGATGTATGTATGTGTACATGCACTGCACATACCAAAAGGGTTAAGCTCTGAATCCAATGCCATGCCTATAATTTTGCAGATTTTGATCCACCTGTTTGATTGCCCATGCCTTCCCTACAGTTCTCTTGAACAAATTCAGCTATTGAGGGACAGGGATTCCTTTTATTTTATGGGAGATTTATGCTTAAGGCAAAAATACTGGCAACCCAGGTGATAGCCTTTTCTGAACAGTTTGGAAACCCAACTGAATTGATTTGACCAGCCACCTGAATCCTATAGAATTAATTTACTAATTTGAACTGAATTGTTTTGATCATTTGCATTGAATAGACAGTTCCATTCAGATTACTCCCATCTGCACAACTGTATGATCGCCTTGCCTGCCAAGTGATAATCTCGCTGTGAGCACTAAATCTGAGTTGAAGCCTTAGCCACTAGTCCTTGCATGGAGTTGTCCTTATTTATGTAGTTCAGAACACAATAAGACCAGAGGTAAGTGGATTCTTATGGCTTTGTTTGCCTCCCTTTCCACCAAACATCACCAATTCACAGAAAGTATTCACCTATTCTTCTCTTTAACTAAAAAAAGAACCATGGATAGGAGGTGTGGGTGAAGTTTAAGAGATCGTTAGGCTGGCAAATTTAGCTCCCTATCAAAACTCAATCTGTATTGGTACAAACATTTGGCATGGGTTCCTTCAAGAGGAATCTGATGTTCAGCAGATGTCTATTGATTGTCAGGATTCATTTGGACTTGGGTTTAGCACGATTCCAGAATAGAACTAAATATGTGTCCACAAAACACTGACAATCACCTTTTATTTGAGAAAAACATTCCCCTGTGTTATGTATTCAAATGGTATACTCGAAATCCCCGGGCCTTGATTGGTCAAGGCACGGGGATTTCTGATTGGCCAGGCGAGCCGCGCTGATTGGCCCGATTGGAGTCTCCCGCGATTGGTGCAAACCAAGAGCGGGAGACTTGAATCGCTGCCATTGGCCGCGGCCGCCTTGCGAAAGGTATAAAAGCCGCGGGCTTTTTACCTTTCGCCGGTTCGGTTCTCCCTTTGTTAATAAAGAGCTTTGCATGAAAGTCACCGACTCTAATCGTCTTTTTGCGGACACGACACTGGCGACGAGGATGGGATCTCGCCCCTGAACCGAACCCCGTGTCCAAGAACCAGTTCCAGCGCGAAGATGGCGAAAATAGCACCGCCCGCCCCGTTCAACCCCGCAGCCGAGGACTGGGAATCATACTCGGATCGATTCCGGATGTACCTGGAATGCGCCGGGATGAAGGACGCCCCGGCCCCGCTAAAACGCGCCGTCTTTCTCACACACTGCGGACCAGAGGTCTTCCAAATGGCCAAAGCCTTGGCCAAGCCAGCAAACGCCACAGCCATGGACTGGGACGTCCTGGAACCCATACTACGGCGCCATTACGCTCCCGAAGTCCCCATCCTGATACGGCGCAACGAGTTCTACCGCCGAAACCAGAAACCAGACAAAAAATTGAGCGATTTCGTCGCAGAACTTCGGCGCCTAGGAGGACTCTGTGAGTTCGAGGGTCTCAACAGTCTCATAAGAGACCGCTTCATACTCGGGTTATGGGATCCTACACTTCAGAGCCGACTTATGGCCAAGGGCGACATCAGCCTAGCTGATGCCCTTACAGCAGCCGCAGCCGCTGAAGCAACGCGCACGTCGACAGACAGCATGCGAAGATCTGACGCGAAGGGCGGAAACAACAACCCGGCAAGGTCGGCCGATGCAAGAAGTGAAGCAACCGCACACTACGGTGAATACCAGTCAAACTCCAGCACGTCAGAAGACGAGGAGGACATTCACCGAGTACAGACGGGACGCGGCGACCAACGAAGCCGAAAAGGTCGCAAGTCGAGGACCAGTTGCGCCGGGTGTGGTGGCGACCACCCCAGGTCAGAATGCCGATTTTTTGACTCTATCTGTAGGCATTGTGAACGAAGGGGTCACATCGCCCGAGTTTGCCGCCAAAAGAAGACTCGCAGCCCGCCCAAATGGGAACAGCACGACAGACGGAGAGAAAACTCCCCGCCCAGAACCAGAGAACGCCAGCCAGACGGTCGATGGGACCGCGCTCAACGATCTCAAAGAAGCGGTGACGGTCGACGGAAAGAAGAAACCCACCAGACGGTGACCATCGGCCACGCCATCTCCGACGGCGCCAGAAAGGTACATGTAGAAGTACATATAGAAGGCCAGCCATGCAAGATGGAAGTGGACTCTGGGTCCTACCTTTCCATGATTGCATGGCGCGAAATCAAAAGACTGGTGCCTACTCTACAAAAGAGAAACGTGCACAGACAAAAGATCATCATTAAAGACTACCAAGGGAACCGTGTCCCGGTAGTGGGCACCAAGAATTTCAACATAACTTACAAAGGCCACACTGAACAACTACCACTCACAATCGTCGATCGCGACCGCCCAAGCCTACTGGGTCTACAATGGTTCGCCCCGCTTAACATCGCGCTGACAGGTGTCAACCAAGTCACCATCGAAGCTTGGGAACAGCGGCTAACCCAGGAGTTCCAGGAGGTGTTCGATGGAGGTTTGGGCAAGTACCAGGGGCCCCTTATCTCGTTTGACTTAGACCCAAGGGTTCCCCCTAAGAGACTTAAACCTAGAAGGGTACCGTTTGCATTAAAACCAAAGATTGACGAGCAGCTCGACAAGCTCGTCAAACAAGGGGTATTGCAACCGATAGACCATGCCAGATGGGAAACCCCTATAGTGACCCCAGTAAAACCAGACGGGTCCGTGAGAATTTGCGGGGACTATAAGGCCACCCTAAATGACGCATTACAACAAAGCGCCTACCCAGTCCCTATAGTACAACATTTACTACACTCGCTAGGAGGGGGCAAAGTCTTTGCAAAACTCGACCTTGCCCAGGCATATCAGCAACTACCTGTAGACGAGAAAACGGCGGAAGCCCAAACAATAGTAACCCATCGAGGGGCTTTCAAGTGTAACCGGCTCCAATTTGGAGTCAGCGTGGCACCAGGCATTTTTCAAAGCCTGATGGAACGTTTGTTACAGGGCATAAAAGGGGTGGTGCCCTATTTTGATGACGTATTAATTGCGGCGCCAAATGAAGCCAAATTAGAGAACCGACTCAGACAAGTCTTAACAAAATTTAAAGAAACAGGACTTAAAGTTAAGCGAGAAAAATGCAATCTTTGTACAAAGCAAGTAGAGTTTTTGGGCTATCTCCTAGACCAGAAGGGCATTCACCCTACAACTAAAAAAGTAAAAGCCATCAAGGAAGCCCCCACCCCAAAATCCAAAACGGAATTACAAGCGTTCCTAGGATTACTAAATTTCTATAATGTTTTCCTACCTCAAAAGGCAACGGCGGCGGAGCCCTTACATAGACTCCTAGACAAGAAGGCAGCCTGGACTTGGGGGAGGCGAGAACAAACCGCTTTTCAAAGAACCAAGGACCTCCTCACC
Source organism: Hydrophis major (assembly GCA_033807585.1). Lineage (NCBI taxonomy): Eukaryota > Metazoa > Chordata > Lepidosauria > Squamata > Elapidae > Hydrophis > Hydrophis major. Next base: position 182,642,275 of record CM066328.1, read on the forward strand.
TCCGATGCTGTCCTGATGCAATTTAGTGAGACCTTACCCCTAGCTGTCACTTGCGACGCATCACCCTTCGGCGTCGGCGCTGTCCTCAGCCACACCCTCCCAGACCAGAGAGAAGCACCCATCGCCTTTTTTTCCAGAACTCTGACCAAACCAGAGCGCAACTATAGCCAGCTGGACAAGGAAGCTTTGGCTATAGTTGCCGCCGTTAAACGTTTTCATGAATACTTGTACGGCCGCCCGTTCACCATCGTGACGGATCACAAGCCTCTGCTGGGCATCCTCGCGGGAAACCGAGCCACTCCCAACATCTTGTCACCCCGAATGACAAGATGGTCGGAATTCCTGGCAGCCTACAATTACGAACTGCTACACAAGCCAGGTAAGAAAATCTCGCACGCGGACGCTTTAAGCCGCTCGCCCTTACCTGACTCAGAACCTGACCCAACACCAACAACAAATACCTTGAGCATAGAAAGTTTACCTATTACCGCATCCGACATTGCCAGAGAAACCATTAAGGACAGGCGTCTGGCACGAATCTTGCACTGGTTAGAAAAAGGCTGGCCGGATAAGGACAGTGACGAGACTTTTAAAACATTCCGCCAGCGCCAGACCGAACTGTCACTCCTGAGAGGATGCATTCTATGGGGTGACCGGGTGGTAATTCCAGATAGATTGCAAGAAAAAGTCTTGAGGATGCTACATGAGGGTCATCCTGGCATCGTGAGGACTAAAGCCCTGGCCAGAAGCTACGCTTGGTGGCCAGGGATGGACAAGCAAATTGAGGCATGGGTCGCCAAATGCCACCGATGCCAGGAGACCAGATCCAGCCCATCCGCAGCACCCATACGGGATTGGGAAACACCACGGGGGCCCTGGTCCAGAATCCATCTTGACTTTGCGGGCCCCACAAATGGACATACATTTTTAATCACAGTCGACGCATATTCCAATTGGCTGGAAGTCAGCGACATGAAGTCCACTACCACAGAGGCCGTCATTAAAGAACTGTGTAAACTGTTTTCCACTCACGGCCTCCCAGACGTCGTCGTCTCAGACAACGGACCCCAGTTCACGTCCATCGAGTTTGAACGGTTCCTGGCGGAAAGAGGTATCCGCCACGCATTAACAGCACCGGCGCATCCGGCGGCGAACGGTAGGGCGGAACGGATGGTCCAGTTTACAAAAAAGACCCTCTGGAAAATGGACCACGGGGAGATCAACGACAAAATCAACCGCCTACTATTCATACAACACATCACTCCCAACACTACGACCAACAAGAGTCCGGCAGAGCTGTTGATGGGCAGAAAGCTGAGGTCTCCACTTGACAGACTGCACCCGACTTACAACCCGGAGCAGCCCCCGGACTCCAGCTCCAGGTTCCGGACATTTAACCCAGGTGACCTGGTATACACAAAAAACATGACGGGGGACCCCCTATGGATCCCAGCCGTCATAACACAAGTCACTGGTCCAAAGTCGTACTGGCTCCAAACCACGGATGGGCGAGCCTGGAAACGGCACATCGACCAATTAAGGTCCCGAACGGCGACTGACCTCAACCCCCAAGAAGCGAACCAAGGGGGGAGGGAATACCCGGAGAGACAATCGCAAAATAAAATAAACCAAAAATACTCACCAGAAAACAGCCATCGCGAGTCCCCTCCGGAGAAGAACCGTCTGGCCAGCTCTACCGACTCGGAGAAGCCAAGCGGGAGCGGCGAAATCCGCAGCTCAACCGACCCGGTAGGCCCAGGCGGGAGCCGCGGCGAAGGAACCGGCCCGATCATCCAGCCGGTTCGCGAAGAGGCAGGAGCAGCCAAAGGAACGACCGCTCCGGCCGAGTTACAACAGAAAAGTGAGTTGCGCAGGTCAACTAGGACTCGACGGAGCCCCGCCTACCTGCGTGACTACACCACCTGACGGACCATACCAAGGGGGGAGGGGTGTTATGTATTCAAATGGTATACTCGAAATCCCCGGGCCTTGATTGGCCAAGGCACGGGGATTTCTGATTGGCCAGGCGAGCCGCGCTGATTGGCGCGATTGGAGTCTCCCGCGATTGGTGCAAACCAAGAGCGGGAGACTTGAATCGCTGCCATTGGCCGCGGCCACCTTGCGAAAGGTATAAAAGCCGCGGGCTTTTTACCTTTCGCCGGTTCGGTTCTCCCTTTGTTAATAAAGAGCTTTGCATGAAAGTCACCGACTCTAATCGTCTTTTTGCGGACACGACACCCTGATTCTTCCAAAGGTGCTTTTTCAAGTGGCAACTGGACTTTCTGGTTTTTTTTTTCTTTGAAGACATTTTGCTGAACCATGACCTGGATGACTGAGAATCTTCATAGCAGGGGTGGAATTCTACCAGTTCAGACCGGTTCTAGAGAACTGGTTGTTATGATTCTGCACAGTTCAGAGAACCGGCAAATTATGCCCTGGCTGGCCCTGCCCCTCTCTGCCCGCCCTTCCCCTCCCTGCCCAGTCAGTCCTTAAAGTATTTCTTTTTTTCCCTCCCAACGATCAGCTGTTCCAATGATCAGCTGTGCTGGGATCCCCCTCACTGTCTTACTGCTTTGCCCAGGAGGCTTCCCTGAAGCCCAGAAGGCAAAAAGGGGTTCACGAGGTCCATTTTTTGCCTTACTGGGCCTCAGGGAAGCCTTCTAGGAGCAAAAACGGCCCCCAGGAGGCTTCCCTGAAGCCCAGGAGGCCCCAAACAGAGCGTGCAGGGTGTGTTTGCATGCTGCTGCAAAAAATAAGAAGAAGCCACACCCACTCAGTCACATGGCAATACCCACCTAGCCATGCCCACAGAATTGATTGTTTAAATTTTTGAATCCCATCCTTGCTCCATAGACATTCTCCTGCTTCATTCTATAGACTCCCAATACCACTGCTGGTCAACAGTATTCAGGCTGATCTATACTACATCTGCCAGCTAATTATGAGGTGGAAGCCATGTGAAAGAATTGTACCCTTCCACTGCACTAGTCTAAGTAGCCAAGAGTCATGAACCGGTCCCATTCCTTAGAAGACACCTGTCTGGATCACTGAGAAAATAGTTGGTGAAGGGTGTCAAATTGCATCCCTGAGAAAATGTGGAGGGGAGGGGGAGACTCTATCTGAACACTGTTAAAAATTACTTAAGGTTGCTTCAGAGATGGGGCAGGAATCATATGATGGCAATGTTGTGAGATCACAGCAGGAAAAAAAAAGAGGTTGCTGGGACACACTTGTGCTGATGCAAGTGAGAAAAGGCTCTTAAGAGAGAGAGAGTTGTGAAATTTGTGACTCTTCAGATTTTTACAGAATATAATGCCCAGCCTCGTTTTGTTCATGGGGAAACTGAGGCTGGGAGTTTGTTGTTCAGCAGCATTTAGAGAGCCAACATTTCTTCCTGTTACAAAAGTAGTTACTGGTGCTGTAATTACTAGAATGATACATCCCGGATCATAATTCTGGGAGCATAAATTACGTAGTACACCTGGATGGCAACCAAACGGCAGATCTTATTTTTGTTGTCTCCTGCCTAGCAATAATGATTTAAACAGATCTTGCTGAAAAAATTGTGATGTTTCCTCATTGTAACCTATGGATGAGTTAATTTAAAATCAAAACTCAAAGTAGCTGAAATCTTTTTGCCCTTGCATCTCGACATGCAAATTCTATGCAGTCATTCAGAGCTGATTTACAGTGATGGGAGAACATTTTGGCTAGTAATGTTTTTGCAAAGGGGTTTACACCTTTAATGTATTTCAGCACATTACAGCTTGGCACTGCTTTGAATTCAAAGATTAAAAGAAAAGGAGGTGCTAAATGCTGCTCATGGGCTAAATGTTAACCAGGCCATTTCTGGTTATGGTACCCATGAAAATAATTGTTTATTGTCATGTTGACCAAAAACCACTTGAAGAGACTAGAAGCATGTGAAATGTGGATTTACAGGTGGCTGTTACATATAAGTTGGGTTGACAAAATCAGAAATGGGGAGGTAATAAGCCACCTAGCAAAGCCAAGGGAAATCGTCAAAAGCATTAAAAAGCTAATATTAGAATATTTCGGATATGTGATGCAACACTTGGAAAAATGCGGCATACTTCACTTAATCCTCCAGGGAAAGATTGAAGGCAATGAGGTCCAGGCAGAAGAAGACCATCCATGGCTTCAAAATCTAAGGGTCTGGTTTGGACAAAACTCAACAGCACTTTTTCATGCGGCTGTTGATAAAAAATAGGATCGCCTACATGATCACCAATGTCCAATGATGGCTATGGTACAAGAAGAAGAAGATTGTCATATTGTTTGGTGAATGATACTTTATATTGAGGTGGACACCTCCATTCCTCCAAGGGATTTGGCCAGTAGCAAGACTTATAATAGAGTTATGCTCCCAAACATTTAATCTGTTTTGACTCATAAGATATGTGGCCTTCCACAATAAAGGTAGATTCTTTACTCAGAAATCTTTATATATATTTTTTTATTCTTTTTTGACTTTTCCTTTAATTATCAATATGTTGATCTTCCTCCAGCTAATGAGTAAAGATGCCTTGCTTTATCAGTGAGAGAAAATGAATGTTTCCCTGTTCAGAAGCAGCAATATTCTATGTAGCAGTCAATGTCAAAGGTCATCATTTCCACCTAATGCAAAACAGAATAACACTGGCTCTCATTGTTTGGAGAAAGTCACCATATTCTCTTACTTTCTGAAAGGCCCTATCAACCTCAACTTTCACTCTTTCTCCAGACCACTCTGATCAGAATTTTACAGGTCACTTAAAGCAACACACAATTGTTCCACAGACAATGCCATTGTCATTAAGTGCCTTTTGATGTCAAGAGTTCAGGAATAGGTACAACTGTATCATTAAAAGAGGATAGAAAGAGAGCATACTTCACTCTTCCAAAGAGTTTAAATAATCACTTGGGGGGCCATAGTGGTGACTACAGTGATAGAAATATTATCAGCCAAGCACAGAGGGCCAGGCATCTACTTGGAATGTAGAAATCACAAGAATCTAGAGAATATAAATGACCATGTTCATTGCCATTTAGGTAACAATTGAATTGGCTTGGACAAAATAAGTCAGAAATTAAATCTTGGATGGGCACAGCCTCCTTCCTTGAACAATAGGATGGAACCAACCATGCCAAAGTTAAATTATATCAAAGCTCATTTATGAGACAAAAGAAGGCTCTAGTAGAGGCTGAAGTATATCACCTTCACATCCCTAGGAAGATTATTTGTCAGAACATCACTTGACTTTGTAGACAAGGGTGGAATCAGGTGTAATTCTGGCTGGAAGAGTCTGTAACTCCTTCCTCTGGTTTGCAACTCTTGGAACTGCTGGAAATTCAAACAATAATGCCGCATAAATAATGCTACCAATGAGTATAATATTATACACACATTTAATGTGTTAGGTACGATTGTTCTTGTTTGACTAGGACATGATTTTCTATACCTCCATTCCATTCCGTTCCATTCCATTCCATGTCCTTTTTTATAGGTACACCTTTCAAGAACATTTTCAGTTTCACTTTATTAAAAATACAACTAAGTTACTAAGCAGTGTATAATAAGTATTGTAACCCAATTGCTTTAAGCTTCATGAAGATGGTGGTGGTGATGATGCTATCCATTCAGTCATGCTTGACTCTTGATCAGGGGTGTCAAACTCATGACATATCGGGACTTTCCCCCTCTTTTTTAACTGGGCATGGGCATGGCCAATGCATGATGCATGTGGGCCGTGGGCCAGGAGTTTGACAGCCCTGCTCTAGATAATTCTATGGGAGAGGTCCCACCAAATCTTCCGATTTTGCACTACTTCTTTGAAGTTTTTCCATGGCTGGTGCCAGCTTTGATGATGTCCAGTCATTGCATTCTTTTGGTGGCCTGGTTTTTTTTTACCACTAACTCTTCCAAAAATAATTGATTTCTTCCATGAATTCCCCTGCATGATATGGCAAAGTTAATTGTTATCCTGGATTAATTCAAGTTATTGGTCTTTAACGCTGTAATACTGATTAGGACCAGCATTCACATTCTTTCAGAGTTAAGACTAGTTACCACAAAGATTAGTCATCATTTTCTTAGCATGTTTTTAATTAGTTAATTTGAACAGTTTAAGCAATTTCCAAAGACTGCTTTTACATCATTTAAACACAATTTAATACCTTACTGATATTTGTCAAAAGAACAATGAACACAAAGTCATCAATTGGTCAACATTTTAAAATTTTGCTAACCTTAAACAGATAGCTGTATATTACCTTAGTACCACATCGTCTTAATTTTCTCACAGAAAATTAAAAATAAATGTAATATTTATTTAAGTAATAAGACTGAAATACTTACATAGATATTATCTCAGACTGAGAATTAGCTGGCATATACATTTAGTTTAGTTTAATTAATTAATTAATATTAATTATGTCCTAGAACTTGTTTTCTTTTCATTTTTTTCCCTCACAAAACATGCTTCTTTTGTAAATCAATATAAATCAATGTATGAAAATTATCTAAGTCACTCAGCTTGTTATTTATATATCCTGTTTAGTTGTTAAGACATCAGTAAGTTTTCTGTGTATGTCTAGTGTAGTATCTATTTCCATATCATTTTATGGCCCATTATTTTTAAATCCACTTTCAGATCTGTCTCTTCTTGTCAGGTAAACATATTCCTTTTCCATAATATATTTTACAGACATTATATCTATAATGGTAGACACTTCTAAGAATGACTTCTGGATCTGTTGCTCATAAATATCCTCCAATACTTCCAACTTTAAAATATTTTGCTCCATTCTTTCCCTTTAATTGTAACCTTAGGTTCTTCTGGTTCCCTACAGTACCCAACACTCAAATTCCCATCTTATCACGTTTTCTTTTAATAATCCAAAACAACAACTTTTTCCTATGGGAAGCATTTCTATAATTAATTTCAAAATCTTATTTCAAATCCATCTGGATGCTTAGACCATGGATAACTTTCCAAAATCAATGTTCTAATCAACCTTTTGCTATTTATTTGAAAATAAGTATTTTTTAAAAATAGCCTTAAACTTATCTTTAAAACTTTCCTCATGAAGGACTAAAGGAAAATCACCCACTGCATGTTATCAACCTTGTAAATTGAAAGGTTGTTAATAGCAGAGAAGCAGCTAATAAGCAATTTCCAAAAGTGATTAAGAAATGAAGTTTGGCAGGATTTTATGTTCATAAGGATGCAGTGTGGCTATGACCTTGGTGGAAATCCATCAACTCCCAGTCACTCTGCTCATTCACAAGAAACCTCAATTCCTGCAGTTGACTCATGAGGAACAGTTGTCTGAGTGCAAGTGGGCAATTTCACAATCTCTTTTTTATCTGGAGACACTTTGCTGGCTAGAAAATCTAGTCACTGATCATACCGCAGCGCCATTTTTTGCTCCCATGGAGACCTCTGGTTTGCCACAATCTGCACCAGAAGTTCATCCTCCCTCCCTCCCCAAAATCACTATTTACAGTGAAGCCAAACAAGTGAGAATATAATTGTGTCCATTGGTGTTCTTCTGTTCTCTGCTCCTATGCTTACTTTTGTCTTTTTTTCTGTGCTGAGGGCACTTCTTACTCAGATCAAGCAGTAGGAAATTAGTTCCTAACGTTGTTGTTTTATAAGAATGCTTTGGGGCCAAGGGGAACCCATGTACTTTCTTTGAAATAAGTATAGTATAAGAAGCTTATGCTTGGCTTTGTAGCAGAGCAGCTTCCTGTTATTATGATTTTAATCAAAAGCTTCTGAAACAGAAAGTCAGCTGAAGCAGAAAGTCTGGTTGGTACACCCCCCCCCCCAAAAAAAAATGATTTGGTAGGCATGCTGCAATCTCTAGGATCACAAGTATCAACTCTCAAAGCATCAAATGGATGTGGCAGCTGTTTGCTCATTTGACAATGCCTAGCCGGTTGCAGGCAGCCATACATTTCCCAGTGTGTGATTTTCCTGAAGCTCCAAGCTGACAGCTCTGCTTTTGGAAATGCTGCGTGAGTTCGTTTAGCTTGAGCTGTCTGAGAAATTAAAATCCATTCAACATAATCTTAAGTCCTTCAAACGAAGGAAACGTTTTGCGAGCAATTCTGTTTGTTAGCTACACTATTAAACAGCCCTCACTCATTTGCATCCTGCATTATCTCTGCAGCTTTGGGATGGGAAACAAATTCAATTTGGCTAGTCACAATGTCTCCTTAAAAAGTTTTAAGAGAACTTTAAGAGTATCAAAGTTCAAGGAATGAATGTGTTACAAGTCAACACTGAATGTAACTCCAACTGCACCAGGCATTATCAGCAAATCATAATCATTCACACATTTCAAGTGAATGTTTTATTTTTAATCCTGATTCAGATATTTTGGCAGGATTACAGGAGTTATCCATAATTCATAATATATAACAAGGAATTTTGCAAAGAGCAAGGCCACATTATACTTAGAAGGCCTTGTCAAATGATGGTGTTAAACTCCTGCCATTCTTTTTCCTTCAAAGCCCTCTTGGGATGACTGGAACACACCCCATTGACCTTGAAGAGCACTAAATAAGGAACTTGGTGTGGGCCAGATTGCCATCAGTGGTGGCTCTTTTAAAAATAAATTTTGTGAGAACAATTCCTTTCACTCATTCTCATCTCAACTTTTAAGTCCTTCACTTTCTACTCATTGAACTACTGGAAATCATAAAAAGGAATCAGTAGGTTCCACAAGAATGGCATAGAAACTCAGGAAAAGAAAGTTAAACTTTGTGGAAAGTAGCCTGCAAAAGTGAAATTTTGGGCCACAAATGTAACATAGATTGAAGTCTCCTGGAACACTAGATTTCTAGTAAGTTTATCAATTCCATGCCCTAGGAGCGATTCTGACATGTTCTTCTCAGAGTGGTGCTTCTAATTTCTCCAGTATCTCAGATTACTTCTGAATCACCATCTTTTAATCTGATGGAAAAAGAAATTGTCCTCATTTTTATGGTAAGGAAGAATATGTTATTTGAACCAGAGGTGGGATTCTATCAGTTTGCACCTATTCGCTAGAACTGGTTGTTAACATTCTAAGCAGTTCAGAGAACCAGTTGTTAGAAAAAATTATTGGCCTAATCCTGTAAGGAAAGCAGGAAGGAAACATTCTGGTGTTGCTTACAGAAACTGCCTCTCCGTTAACCCTTATTACATTCTTGGCAGGACAAGACTTCCTGTCTCAGGAACTTCTCTGGAGTTTTTTTCCCCTCCTTTGCTGGTACTTTGCTTTTGTGGAGTGACCATTCAAAGTTACAATGGCACTGAAAAAAGTGACTTATGGCCATTTTTCACACTTACAACTGTTGCAGCATCCCCACAGTCATGAGAGGCCAGGTGAGGAGATGCGTACCTCGATGTGAGTGATGTTGAGTTGGCCACACCCAGACAGTCACATGACCATGAAGCCATGCCCACCAACTAAGCCACACCCACAGAACTGGTTGTTAAAAAATTTGAATCCCACCCCTGATTGGAACCCTCCTGTTTGGATTGTGAAGTTTACTGTTATTATAAGATACACAAAGAGAGGATGGAAAAGAAAACCTCTGTACTATTATTTTTTACCCATTGCAGTTTTCCTGGATCCCTACCCTTCAATTAAATTCTTAGGGGATGTCTTTTTCAGTTCAGACAGAGTAGTAACAAGGAGGAAGGGGAGAAGAAGAAGAAGAAGAAGAAGAAGAAGAAGAAGAAGAAGAAGAAGAAGAAGAAGAAGAAGAAGAAGAAGAAGAAGAAGAAGAAGAAGAAGGGGAGGAGGAGGAGGAGGAGGAGGAGGAGGAGGAGGAGGAGGAGGAAGAAGAAGAAGAAAACAATGCCATATCATTTTCTCATATCTTGCTACAAGTAACTTGACATTCCCTCTCTTCATAAGTTAGTCTGAGAATGAGGCTTAAAAACAGAAACTACTTTTAGAGGAATAAAAGAAAAACAGAGAACAGATTTCAGCAGTTACTTCGGATCAAAGGGACTGGATGGGATCTTTGAAAATCCCATATATTCTAATGAGAGTAATATATTGCCCACTATCACTGATTTTCATTTAAAAGTCAATGGAATTCAGTGGAACTTTTTTTCTAAGTAGATCACTTATCCATTAAAATGAATGAGACTTAAAAGCAGCTAATTTTGCGGGGGGGGGGGGGGGGGGAGGTGGTTCCAGAATTTTTACTTCCTCAATTTTTCCATTTTAAGAAAAAAAAAGATCCTAGTATGTTAAGCATATACTTCATCTTCAAAAGGAGATGACTTTTCTAGGTTTCCTTTTTAAAATTCTTATGGTACTTTATTGTAATCTAATAAAAATGATCCCAAGAGAATACCATACAGAAATTTCAAAGCATAATTCTGATAACTTGGCCAAAATTTTATATTTCATACTCATATCTTTCTCAAGATATGAGTATGAAATATCTTTGGGAGAGCTTCTGCCCCCATCCCCAGAATCAAATATCTTTATAAAATTATGTATCGCCATGTTGAAGATGGGATGTAAAAAATATTGTGGGATTAAATGTAATAATGGGTGCTATACAGGGAGTCCTCGATTAATGAACATAACTGAGCCCAAAGTTTCTGTTGCTAAGCAAGACCTTTGTTAAATGAATTTCCCCCTCATTTGATGAGCCTTTCTTGCCATAGTTGTTCAGTGAATCACTGCAATTGTTAAGTTAGTGACATGGCTGTTAAGTGAATTTGGCTTCCTCATTGACTTTGCTTGTCAGAAGGTCACAAAAGGTGATCACATGACCCCAGAACACTGCAACGGTCATAAATATGAGTCAGTTGTCCGGCATTTGAATTTTGATCACATGACCATGGGGATGGTGCAATGGTCATAAGTATGAAAAACGATCATAAGTCACTTTTTTCAGTGCCACTGTAACTTTTGTCACTAAATGGACCATTGTAAGTCAAGGACTACCTGTACAAGACAAGGAACCTTGATCAAAATGACCAATAAAAATGCACCTAAAGATATTTGAGAGGTAAGCAGTCAGATACAATACATACATAAATTTACAAGAATAATAAAAAGCTCACCACCAAACCTCCTGAATTGTAACAATACATTCTTTTCAAGCCTCTAAGCCAACCGAATAATGGGCAGCATAACATTCTTCAAGTCAGATAGATTAATGCAGCTGTATTAAACCAAGAGCAACTCACATAATGTGCCTACATTTTCAGCCAACAATGATAAATATAATACTGACCCACTGTCAAAGTATACATACAATAGAAATAAAATCACAATAAATAAAAAAGCAGAAGCCAAGAATATGAAAAAAAAATGGATGCAGATGAAAATAAAACAATAAGTAGAAAAGTAGAAAGCATCTCAAAAGGATACAGAATTTAGTGGAAGAAGGAAAAACACTCAGGGCAAGGTTAAAAGCCTATTTCGTATTGATGCTTTTCCACTGAAAGGCATGAATTTCATGAATAAAACTGTTGGTTTATTTAATATATACTTGTGCATAAATCTTTGCTGATCCTAGTTGGGAAAGGATATCTCTACAACTCTATCCATCCTTACCTCTGAGGTCAGCCCTAGTGCGGTGTAAATTGGACCACAGGACTTAAGGAAAGTAGTAGTGATTAGGTCATAAGAAGGTTTGGGGATGAGGTTTTTGTTGTTGTAAGAATCAGTTGAGAAAAGTTAGGATGTTTAATGTAAAAGGGGCATCAGTAGTCCTTCCAAAGCTGCTTTTTCAAGAGGCAACTGGACCTTCTGGTTTTTCTTTGAAGATGTTTCGCTTCTCATCCAAGAAGCTTCTTCAGCTTCAGGCCTTTCTCAATGGAGGGGGAGGAATATGACATCATCTATCTCCAGTCTACAAAACAGTCCTTTCAACCAAGAAGGTTCCACATCCATTTGCACTATTCCTCCAAGTGGCCTCAATGACCCTCTAAAAGAGGGCAAATGACCAGCTGTCTGCAAGGAGTATAAATCCTTCCATTCCCCACTATCCAGTCAGAGCTGAAGAAAGTTCTTGGATGAGAAGCAAAATGTTTTCTTGTAAAACCAGAAAGTCCAGTTGCCTCCTGAAAAAGCACCTTTATGACAACCATGACCTGAATGACTGAGAATCTCAATAGACATCATTAGTCCTTGTTTTGCAACCATGATTAGAACAGCATCTTGGTCATGAACCAAGGTGGTTGCTAAGTGAAATCATGATTATGTTGATGATCTTAATTTAACTTCCCTTTTCTTTACAGACCTGCAAAGGTTTTAAATCCAAGTCATAGAGTTCCTTTTTCATCACAGTCACAATTGCGAATGGTTGCCGTACAAGGCAGTTTCCCAAAGTGGGATTTACCTGTATGCTGTACCATTTCCTTTAAACTTGGAAAAACTTGCAATTTGCCATGAAATTTCATTAGAGTACTTCGAGATAGGTAGGTATGAAACATTGATGGGACACATCCTATGAATTGTGGCTTGTACACGTGTCATCTAAGAGAGCCATCCCAACTTCTATGAATTTTTTGTATTTATCCATATCTTTTATGGCTTCTGTAGGGAGGTGCCAGAGGTCATATATGCACACATATATACTTTTTGAACTATGATCTCCCATGTAGATGTCTTTTGTGTTCATCCGTGTGTAATATTATGGCATTACTTTGATATGAAAGAGTTGGCAGCCTGCAGTCTGAGACAATGTTTCGGTAACTGAGCTGTCAGTTAGCATATTGAATTCGAGATCCACAGCCCCCTGATATATCAAACCCTACGTGCTACTCGTTAAATGCTGTAGATGTTGAGGCTATCTGATGAGCGATGAGATAGAAGGGCAGATGCTAATTACTATAATTATTATTCCTTTATAATTAAGATTGGGAGTGAAAGTGTGGGAGTGGGAAAGCATTTAAAAGAATGTAGTGCATTATTCATAAATATTGGAATGAGTTGGAAAATGTCCACCAACTTAAATGCTAGAGGGAAAATGGTTTCAAAGCATTTGTCATGGTGCCTGGTATCCACTCATTTCCTGTATGGAACTGTTCAAGCTTCTGATCACCTTCAAGTCAAATTATGGACATATCTCAGTTACTATTTTATACATCAAAACTCTCTGAATAGTGAACCTTTTCACTATTTGCCTGAAATGTGCATCTTGGGCCCCCAGGACAGCAACCTGAGCATTGTTTTCTTTCCAAACCTTTCCAAAATGTATCAGCAACATCTAATTTTTAGGAGCATTTTTCTGGCTTAAATCTATTTAATATAATTTTAACTGGATTCAAAGCAGATTATATTTCATTTCAGGCCTGACGTACCGCTATATTCTCATCTCACCTACTTTCTGGAGGCTGGTCTTCAGCTTCAAAAATGTTTTATATTTAGTAGCATTGATAATGTTACCTAGTTTGGTAATGAAACATCTACAGGAAAACAACTTCAGAGAGAAACAAGGACCCTGCTGGTTATATATCCAAATCCTAGAATATCTTATTAACTACAAAAAGATGGTTTCCCAAGCTTATCCATTAGTACTAATGTCTGAAACAATAACTAGTGAGTTTCTTTTTTTTTTCTTTATCTAATGAAAGGATAATTTTATACATTCAGAAGTGACCTGTACTGATTTGAGCAGAATTAACTTTCACCAAACTATGGGCAAAACTGCAATCTTCTATGCAGTCTTTTTATAACTTTATTCAGAAGCAAATATTTGGTTTAATGGGACTTAATCTCAAGATAATGTTTGTAGTATTGCAAATTTGTGATCCTGTTGGTTTGCTTCTTCTAAACTTTGAAGTAAAGATTGACTTATAGTCTTAGAAGGTCACTGAATACAGTGAAGATTCAGGAACTTTATGAGCTAATTTAATTTTGATTTTTCTTTGAGCAGTTTAATAGGCCCAAGTTATAACAATGTCCCCATTTCTTTTTATAATAGAGAAACCATTGCTTGTGACTTTTGTATCAGGCAGTTCCTGTGGAATCAGTCCAAAGCTGCCATGATCAAGCTCTTGATATGCTTTACCTACCATATTTTTATTAATTCTTATGAGGGGTCCTTTGTCACTAGTTTATCATCTAGATCAGTGTTTCTCAAAGTGTGAAGCCTTGGGGTGGTTCCCCAAGATGAGAGGCGGGATTCAACTGGTGTAACAACTGGTTTGGTGAGCACATGCACAGCATTTAAAAACCACCCATTTTGCTGCAGCAATGATGAGTGAAGCCACTGTTAAGTCCTGGGCAAGGGCGCAAGGAATAGAGACGAGACATCGGATGGTGACTTCAACTCTTTTTTAACAAGAAAGAATGGAGCAAAATATCTGGGAAGCAGTAGCTCTTTTATAGAGCTTGCTGCTGACAAAACAACCAATGAACTGAGTCTATCGCTTTCACAAGCGTCCAATCAGGGGGTCCCGTTAACAGCCAATCAGACTGGCCAAACCCGACCAATCACGACTCGCTATCTACGGGCCAATGAGAAGTGCAGGATTACAAGCCTGCTGTAAAACGAAGCTGTTGAGGGTTGTATCGCTGCGTTGGCTTAGTCCATAACACCCCTCCCCCCTTGGTTCCGTCTGAGGGGTGGGGTGACATATTCTCGCAAGTAGGCAGGCCGCTTCACCTATCTGCTCGACCTGCGCTGTTCCACCGGGTTCTGTCCCGGTTCTGGTTCTGGTTCCGGTTCCGGTGGGCTGCTAGCTGGGTTGGATGGCGAAGATTGTGGTCCCAGGTTGCTTTCGTCAGCGCTGTCTTCTGGGTTCTCTGGATCCGCTTCCATTGCGGTGCTGTCATGTGCGAGGCCGCTCCCTGGCTCAGTTCTCCCTCGGATGGTGAGTATCCCCTGGGCTGTTGGGTTTCGATTTCTTCTTCATCCTCCTCAATGTTCCTCCCCCCCCCCCCAGCTAGAGGTTCTGGCGCTAATCTGGAACGGAGTTGGTCTATGTGGCATTTCCACATCTTGCCATCTGCTGTTTGTAGGCGATAGGATCCTGTAAGTTGCGTTATTGTTGCGGGGACCCACAATGGGTCACCCGAGAAGGTTTTTGCAAACACAAGGTCCCCTTCCTGGAATGCCCGACATTTGCTGCTGGATCCCGGGGGTTGTTCTGGTGTGTAGTTTGGGTGGAGGCGATCGAGATGCGAGCGAAGTTTCTGGCCCATCAGGAGTTCGGCTGGGGTTTTGTTCATGGTGTTGTTTGGGGTTATGTGTTGGAGAAGAAGCATTCGGTTTATTTTGTTGTTAATATCACTGTGGTCCATTTTGTGCAGGGTCTGTTTTACAAATTGAACCATTCGCTCAGCCCTACCATTGGCCGCAGGGTAAGCTGGCGATGTTAAAGCATGGCGGATGCCCCGATCTGCCAGATATTGTTCGAATGGCAGAGCAGTGAATTGGGGGCCATTATATGAGACGAGGACATCGGGAAGTCTGTGGGTAGCGAATAATTTATTCAGTTTTTTAGTGACTGCGTCTGTGGTGGTGCTTTTCATTTTGTGGACTTCAAGCCAGTTTGAATAGGCATCCACTGTTAGGAGAAAAGTGTGTCCTCTTGTGGGTCCCGCAAAATCAATGTGGATACAGGACCAAGGACCTCGAGGCATTTCCCACTGAGTTGGGGGAGTCTTTGGAGGAGCGGAGCGAGTCTCCTGGCATTTACTGCATTTTGCTACCCAAGTCTCTATCTGTTTATCTAAACCAGGCCACCATGCGTAGCTCCTGGCTAGTGCTTTCATCCGCACAATGCCTGGATGTCCATTATGCAGCATTTTCAATACCCTATATTGCAATTTCTCTGGGACTATGACTCTGTCTCCCCACACTATTCAACCTTTCTGGGAGAATAGTTCTGTTTGACGATTCCTAAATGGCTTGAATGTGTCATCGGTTGCACTGACCAGCCAACCCTGTTCTACCCAGCTGAGGACTCATGCCAAAACCGGGTCCTTTTTTTGTCTCTAAAGCTATGTCTCGAGCAGTTAGTGGCAGCGATTTGAGGGTTTTGATTTGTAATACAGTTACGGTTGGAGCAGGGTCCTCTATAATGTCTGGTAGTGGAGAGCGGCTCAAAGCATCAGCGTGGGGAATGGTTTTCCCTGGGCGATGTTGCAATTGGTAATCGTAGACGGCTAAAAATTCTGACCAACGTGTCATTCTTGGTGATAAGATATGGGGAGTTGGTTTGTTTCCCGCCAAAATACCAAGTAGCAGCTTGTGGTCTGTAATTATGGTAAAGGGTCTCCCATATACATATTCATGGAAGTGTTTAATTGCAGATACAATAGCGAGGGCTTCTTTATCAAGTTGACAATAGTTCCTTTCGGTTTTAGACAAAGTTCTCGAAAAGAACGCAATGAGTGCCTCATTTCCATTTGGTAGCCTAAGATGGCTCCCACTCCAAATGGTGAGGCATCACAGGTAACCATCAAAGGGAGAGTCTTGTTGTACTGCATTAATACGGCATCGGAGGTTAAAAGGTCTTTTATCTCTTTGAACGCTTTCTCTTCACGCTGTCCCCAAACCCAAGAAGCCTTTTTATTGAGAAGTCCATGTAGGGGTTTGGATACGGTTGCCTTCTGGGGCAAGAAAATGTTATAAAAGTTAATGAGTCCCAGGAAGGCTTGGAGGTCTGTCTTATTCCTAGGTCTCGGGGCTTTTTTGATTGCGGTTAGTTTTTTTTTCGGTGGGGTGGATTCCCTGTCTGTCGAGAAGGTATCCCAGGAACTCCACTCTCTCTGTACAAAGTTGACACTTGTCTCATTTTACCTTAAGACCCGCATCTTTGAATTTCTGCAGGGCTTTTCTGAGTCATTGTACTAATAACTCTTTAGTGGGGGCAGCTATTAGGATGTCGTCAAAATAAGGCACGATGCCTTTTATGCTTTGTAATAGTCTCTCCATTAAACTTTGGAAAATGCCCGGCACCACGCTTACTCCGAATTGGAGTCTATTGCACTTAAAAGCGCCTCAATGTGTAACTATTGTCTGGGCTTCTGCAGTTGCTGCCTCTACAGGGAGTTGCTGGTACGCCTGAGCTAAGTCCAATTTCGCAAATATTTTTCCGCCACCCAGGGAATGAAGAAGGTGTTGAACCACCGGTACTGGATAAGCGCTCTGTTGAAGAGCATGATTTAGGGTGGCCTGATAGTCCCCACAAATTCTTAACGAACCATCTAGCTTCATGGGTGTTACTATCGGGGTTTCCCAGCAGGCGTGGTCAATCGGTTCCAATACGCCCTGGGCTATCAGTTTATCGAGATGCTTGTCAATCTTTGGCTTGAGGGCAAAAGGTACTCAACGGGGCTTAAGCTGAATGGGAGCTACATCAGGGCTGAGATTAAACGATATAGGGGTCCCCTTCTACTTGCCTAATGTTCCTGTGAACATGTCCTGGAATTCCTGGATGAGAGTCTCTTCCCAGTCGTCATTTCTGGTATGGTGTATGCCGGCTAGTTCAATTCCAAGTGGGGCGAACCACTATAACCCTAACAAGCTGGGTCGGTCATGATTGACGACAGTCAGGGGAAGCGTTGCTGTGCGGTCCTTAAAGGACACTTGGACGTTGCTGGAACCGACAACTGGGATTCTGTTTCCCTGGTAGTCTTTCAGGATGATTCGCTGTATGCTGAGGCCCTGGCGGGAAATGGCAGGGATCAGCTGTTTGAGGGTTTTCCAGGATACCATCGATAGGGACGATCCCGAATCGACTTCCATCACGCATGGTCGATTCTCAATAGTAACCCTTATGCGGATCTTTCTTGCATCGAATGATGAAGCGTGGCTGATGATAATGGTTTGGTGGGCCTCTTCTCATCTCATTGAAGATGCAGGTGCTTGGTTTCTGTAGTAGTAGTGGTTGTTCCATTGGTGGTTCAGACGGTCCCGGTTCTCAGGAGGTTTGCCTATCTCCCAATGGAGGTTGTTCTCCCTTCGATTGGGACTGCACTCTCGTCTGCTTCTGCAGACCTTCGCGATGTGGCCTTTTTTCCACAGTTACAGCAGAGTGCATCGAGGAATTTGCAGTCCGATCACAGGTGGTTTGCCCCGTAACCCGCAAATTGGCGCGGACGTCTCTGGTTCCTTTGCTCTCGTTCTGAGCGGAGCCGGTTGACCTCCTCTTCATCACTGTCTGAGGATGACCCGAGATCTTCGTGGTGGGTAGCGGTAGCGTGCTTCTCAGTGGCAAGTGGGATCTCGTTGGCAAGTTGATGAAGCAGTGCGTTCGCTCAGCGCATTCGAGCGGCTGACTTCCTGGTTGCTTCTGCGGCAGTAGCGTCGGTGATGACATCTGTAAGGCTGATGTTGCCTTTTGCCATCAGCTTACTCTGCCCGTGTGGTGCATTTAAACCCAGAACTATACGGTCTCTTAGGGCTTCATCTAAGTTTGCAAAACCACAAAGGCCTCCTAGGTTCCAGAAGTTGGCAGCACTCTCGTCCTTCCTTTGGTCCCTCTGGTAAAATTCGTGTCCTCGTATCAGTGTAGGTACTGCAGGTGCGTAATGGGCCTGGAGGATTGGAGCGAGGGTGTCCCAATCCATGGTCTTCACTTCCACCGGTTTTGCTAATGCTTTAGCCATTTTGAAAACGGCAGGGCCGCAATGAGTCAGGAACACTGCTCGTTTCTTGCCAGACGTAGCATCTTTTAAAATGTTGGTCTCCAGGAACATCTGGAAGCGATCTATATACGAGTCCCAGTCTTCGGTTGCTGGGTCGAATGGAGCAGGTGGTATGGCGCTGCTGGTCATCTTGCCGTCTGTTGCGTGCGCTCTTTCGCCATGTGCTCTTTCTTGTTCGATATGTTCTAGTCAGCTCTATCGTCTCCATATCCCATCCTCGTCGCCAGTGTTGAGTCCTGGGCATGGGCGCCAGGAACGGAGACTAGACATCGGATGGTGACTTCAACTCTTTATCAACAAAAAAGAACGGAGCAAAATATCTGGGCAGCAGTAGTTCTCTTATAGAGCTTGCTGCCGTCAAAATAACCAATTAACTGAGTCTATCGCTTTCACAAGCGTTCAATCAGGAGGTCCTGTTAACAGCCAATCAGACTGGCCAAACCCGACCAATCACGACTCGCTATCTACGGGCCAATCAGAAGTGCAGGATTACAAGCCTGCTGTAATACGAAGCTGTTGAGAGTTGTATTGCTGCGTTGGCTTAGTCCATAACAGCCACTGAATTCCAGCATCTGCTGTGCCTCATGAATCAGCTGGGCTGCATGGAAATAAAGGACAGACTAGGGCAAGGGCAGTTCCAACTAATCTCTGGAACTACCAGTTCATTGGAACCAATCCAAACCAGCTGAATCCCACCTCTGCCCAAGACCCTCACAAGAGACTGCAAAATCAAAATTATTTGTCAGCTCACACTGAAAAATAATTACAATATTAAAATGCTATCAAACAATCATGAAAAGCGGCATGAATGCCACTATTATAATTTTTCACATGGTAAATATCATATTGATATTACTTTATAAATATCTCAATGTGGCAAACATACCTAATATTCCTTCTCCTCCTATTTTCTCCACAACAAACCACCCTATAAGGTGAATTCGGTTGAGAGAGAATGACTGGCCCAAAGTTACCCAGCTGGCTTTCATGGCTAAAGTAGTACTAGGCCTCATTGTCTCCTGCTAAACCAGCATCTTAATCATTAAGCCACAATGAGGCAAAAATGATGGCATGCACACGTTATTACCATGTCCTGGCAACATCATGACCAAATTTTATCCTTATGTGCTTGGATGATACCAGATGGTTTGCTGTCAGAAATACAAAAATGGCAGAAGTGCTGAAGGAAAACCTCACAAGTATGGATGGATTTCTCAACTACGCATAGTGTGTAGATTTGTGTAGGTCCTTTCAAATTTATATATTTGCTTGATCTAATTCTGCTATTTTGAGCCACTTCTGTAAGAGTGTTGGCATCATGTTAAATAGAAAGGCTTTACTTGCCCATCTAGAATCCGCATCTCTGAATGAGCAAATGGAAACGAGAGCTGTCTATTCAGAATTAATTCCTTTGGGGTTTCAGAACTGCTAAATGTTTGCTGGACTGTGTTCAGTTCTAGCCATCAAAGTATTATGAAGCACTGCTGCCTGCTTTGGAATAACACAACAGTTGTCAGCCCTAATTGAGAAATGAAACGGATGACAGGTAGCTCATTTGGCTATTACTTTTGCTTTTTATATGAGATGGAGTGAGATTTGTGAAATTCATTCAGCCATGGAAGTTTATTTTTGTCTGGATTAGATCATAGTCAGTAGTAACACTGAAAACTACTGGCAAATAAAATCACAAGAAAGGAGCACTTCCAGTGAGGGCCTGGGGAGGTAAACAAAACTGCAAGGTTACAACTGTGGTGTTGTGATTCAAGCCACACTTATTTTGTATGTTTATATCATTGGCATGTATACAAAATGGGACTTCCATTGTAATTTTGCAACCCCAATCTTGCACACTGATTCTCCACAGGATCCCCTGCTGGAAATTATAAATATAGTTGTCTCTAACAACCAGGAATGGTCATTAGGAATTGGGCTTCACATTATTTCAGCATATTCATTAGTGGCATTAGTGGGAGGAAAAAAAACCTAACTCAAAATGGATTAAAATTTGCAGATGACCCCAAGAGAAAGGAAGGATACTCATAAATAAATGGTAATTAGTTATATTTATTTATTTAGTTATAAAGAAATTGTTGTGGAGCGGCGGTTACAAAGGGAGACGGAGCCAGGCTAAAGGCTAACAACTTTATTCTAGCAAATAAAGGGTTGCCGCGGCTGCCGAGGCTATCTGACAGCCAGCTGGCGGCGACAGCTGATGCCGTTTGACAGCTCCCTTTTATAGCCAGCTGTCAAATGGCATCAACCAATGGGAGCGATCAGCGCTCCCGCGTTGGCGGCGGACCGGAGGGAGGACTGCTGCTAGTCTTTGAACACAGCACTCCTTCCCCCTGGCCACGAGCATGCGTAGTCCCATAGCCATGATGGCCACGTTCTCTCGCAGCCCGATCTCCGAAGTTCCTGAGGCTTGTCGGCGGTTGGTGCGTCTTGTTCCTCCCGGGCGGTGACTGGAACCTGCAGAGGGTCGCTGGCCATCCCTGGACTGCTTCCTGGCGACTGCTCGGGTGAGTCTTCCCGCGGCGGTCGGCTGGTTGCGTTATCGGGCGGCAGGTAGACCGGGTCCTTTGGCGGGTTGGCTGGCGGTGAGTAGACTGGCTCGTCTGGCGGCGGGGAGACCGGGATTTCGGTGGCAGTCTTGTTCCAACACATCCTCAGCTGGTCTACATGCCTTCTCCAAATCCGGCCATCTTCCAGAAGGACTCTGTATGATCTGGGTCCTGCAACAAAGACT